>BTHU01000006.1:38919470-39519470 GCA_036184795.1 Tokudaia tokunoshimensis
CCCTGGAGGAGAAATTAAAATCAAGTAGGCTAATGGGATAACTGTTCCCCTTAGGGTGGGCTAAAATGGCACCGAGTTTGTCACTGGTGGGTGTGGCTGGGAATCTTATTGCTGTCCGGGAAGGAGGCTCCTGGCAGAGGAAATGAGTGGAGAGACCTGCAAGTGAAGAGAGAGGCGCAGTAGCAGGGGTCGGACAGGAGGGGGCGCCTTCGAGGCCACGGTAAATTCTTTGGCTTTTCCTTCCAATGAAATAAGAAGTATGGTGGGGTTTTAGAGACATAATGTCACCCAACATCTGACTCAGTCATGTCTTCTCCATCTGGTAGGGAAGTAGACCGACATGGGGGAGGGGCACTGAAGGCTACGCCGCAGTCCACAGTCCACGTGGGAGGAGGAGGGTTTGTCTGGCCCGAGGTGTTGGTAAAGCAGAAGAGGACTGGGGTTCAGTAGAGGGAAGGCCAACAGGACTTCCTGGGGGACTCCGTGTATTTTTGGGAGAGGAAGTGGAGGTTGGGTGGTTCCAAAGTTTGCTCTCTGAGTTAGGGAGAGTAGGGAAGGGGTAGGTCTGGTAACCAGGGTTCAGTCTTGAATGGCAGACAGTACCTTGTGTGTTACCGTCATATTGAGTATATTCTGAACAAGGTGACAAAGCATGTTTATTACCCGAGCTGGTCACTCCCTCACATTCTCTCTTCCCACATGGTCACGTGGTTATCAGTTACTAACACCTGGAAAGGGATTAACCAGGGAGGAGTGGAGAAAGGGGGAACCTATAGCCCATAGGAGCTCCAGTTACACATCCTGACACTGACAGTGGTCACCAGAGCCTCCGTCCTGGGTAGAACTCACCAACACGGGCTGCTTCCTGCAAGAAGACACACAGTTTTCTTCTTGTGGCATCCCTCTGGTCATTTAAAACTGTTCCAAAAGGCTGAGTGGACACGATTCCAATCAGTAAAGGGGTCCCTGAAAGTTCTCACCGCCTGCTACCATGAGCGGGAGACGAAGATCATGCTCTGCTTTGGGAAGATTAGAAACATCCCAGGATAGCAGGTACGGAAAAGTTGCCTCTGTGTGTGTGTGTGTGTGTGTGTGTGTGTGTGTGTGTTTAATATTCACAAAGTTTTCTAGAATTCTTTTAGCTTGGAGTATATAGATAGGCCTGGATCTGGTTACTGTAAACACAACCTGTGTAGGTAAGGTAATTAATTGTGTTGTCAAGGAAGATGGAAGACTGTTTGTCCCGTTGTCACCGTGACCAGCTCCCCCTCGGCCTGGCAAGAACAAAAGGCACAGCGAGGCTTCCAGCTCTGTGTGTTTAACTGGCTGTTGCTAGGGAGTTTTCCCTCATAATCAGACCCTCCGTCTTGATAATTGCACACACACACACACACACATACACACACACACACACACACACACTTGCATTTGAGTCAGTCCTGAAAATAAGAGAGCTCTTGGTTAATGCAAAATTAAAGCTCTTTCAGAAGCATTAATTGGATAGAGAGAATACGATTAAAGAAGTGTGAGGCTGTCCTGAACCCTACAGCTGCAGCGGCCATGACATCAGGAGCTTCTCACTCAAGGCACTAAGGGTCTCTATGGAGAGTTTTACTTCTGAGTGCTTTCTACGTCAGTGTCTAATCTTCTGACCACAAGGATTCTGCTGCTCTTCCTCCTCCTCCTCCTCCTCTTCCTCCTCCTCCTCCCCCTCCTTCTCCTCCTCCTTCTCCTCCTCTTTCTCTTCCTCCTCCTCTTCCTTCTCCTCTTCCCCCTTCTCCTCTTCCTCCTCTTCTCACATTGCCCCATCGTGAGTCTTTAACACATTCACAGGAAAATTAATTCTAGAATATTCCTCAGTCTCCTCAGCCCAGCCTCCTCACTTCCCGCGTGTTGATGATGAAAGGCTTCTAGAAAGTCTTTGAGCCCCTGGGAGTGAATGCTGTAAATCTAACACCCCAGAGGCAGAGGCGAGAGGGTCTTGAGTCTGAGACCAGTTTGAGACATACAAGATCCTGTTTTCAAACACTAGGAAACTTCAAAATAGGAACTTGATCCGCGTCTCCTGAGGTAACACACTCTCAGAAGTGGAAGGAAAATGTTTGTTCTGACCATTGCAACCATAATATTAGGTTATCGGTAGCACTACCAACGACATACCTAAAGCAACAAGCAATTGTTATTTCTCAAGATGAAATGAAATGAACCATTCATCGAATTATGGCGGCACATCACCTAGTCTTGTGGAGCCGCAAGAACCACGCCTAAAAATTTAGAAAAGTACTCATCCCCCAACAGCAACTTGGGCGTATGGAGCAAGACGGACGCAGAGGCATCTCCATCTGAATTCAGTGAAGAGATGTTTTCTCCTTTTTGTCTCAGACACAGCAATCTTGCCCATAAGGCACTCTGTAGGTGTCCACTCAAATATAATTAGCCAAAGCTCAGTCACATGATCATGTCTAAAATGAGACCCAAACAAGTAAGTATAGTTGTAGCTGACCTTTGACTCTGGTTCTGAGCCTGGGAAGGCACCATTGCTCTCCTGAAGGGCAATGACCCAACGCTGAAGCAGAAAGCGAGTTTATAAGCCAGAGAAGGTAGGGATGGCACTGAATGGGAAGGCAGACTCCTGTCTTCCCGATGCCGCTCTCTTGGTTTTCTCTCTTCTAGCTGCTCCGTGGTGCTTTACCCATCTTCTTCTGCAGACTGTTTAACTACAGGGACTTGTAAGGTTCAAGCCAGGCCATCTTGCGCTTCTCCTCTCTGCAGTCCGCTTGGGAAAGCGCATCCAGTACTCTGGTGTTGGGTGGCATCTACTGCTCTAGGGTCCCTCTCCTTCCACATTGATTCTTCAGCTCTACCCGCCCCTAAGACATCCAACTATCCCCTTGGCTTCTCTACTTTCACACCTAGGCAACACCTCTGATACAGCACATTGCAAGCATGGCTTTTTTTTAAAAAAATTATTTTATATTCTCCAAACCAGTGACTTCTTAGTGTTTTAATAAATCATAAGTGTGGTAGTTTGAGTGAGGCTGACTTGCATAGATTCTGGCGTTTGAAAACTTGGTCCCTACTTGGGGTCACCGTCTGGGGAGGTTTAGGAGGTGTGGTCATGTGGGTGAAGGTATGTCGCTGGGGAAGGGCTTTGAGGTTTCAAAACTTCCCACCATTCCCAGCTGGCTCTCTCTGCTTCATGTTTGGGGCTCAAGATGTGAGCCCTCAGTGACACCGTCATGTCCCTCAGCCTTGTTTCTGAGCCTGGGAAGACACCATAATCCCAGATAAGCTCTTCCTTCCACAAGCTGCACTGGCCCTGGGGGTTTATCACAGCAACAGAAATGTACACTAAGTTTACTAAATGCTAAGTCCTGAGTTTTCCTTACATATGTAGCCTACCCTCTTTTCCTTTGTTCAATGTGATATTCAATACACCATTCTGAGGGCCGTGGTCTGTAGTAGAAATTCCATAACATCTGTCAGAAATTGATTAACCACACCGGTATCAGCCACACTTTGACCAAGGAGTGGAAAGAGGAAGGATCCAAACAGCGCAAGTTTAAGATGGCGGTATTCTGCAGACATGTCCACTCTGAGGTGGAAGTTGGTACTTACAGTAACTTCTGAGGCTTTAAAGCAAGCCTTTCTGTTCACGGCAGCATAATGTTCAACAATGGTGCCAGCTCAAGAGAGATCACTCCTTGGCCTCATCACCTTGTGGTCTAGAAGATCATACCAGGAGCATGCACAGGACTGTTGTGTGTAATATTAAAAAAAAAAAAACCCAGGTTATCACCTCCGGTTATCACTCTCCGGGCCTGGAGGTCTTGCCGCCTCCATAGCTAACCCCATGCAGCATCCCCTCGACTCTTCACAGTTCGATTGTCATGGAACCCGCTCATATTCCCAGTCACCTAACCCCAATGGCTAGCTGCTGCCAAACCCATATGCAATACGAAATTTCCGAGGCTAACTGGGGGCACACACTTGCAAACCCACGCTCCGTCGCAGTTACCTTTCCCTGGGGCTCAGTTGAATCACTGCAAAATGGAAAACACCAGACAATCTCGGGGCTGGATCCTAATGGATTTCACCACCAGAACTATCAGTCCTCGGCCTATATCCTATCTGTCTTGCTCCCACCATCCAAAAGAAAGTTCCCTCCTCCTTCCTGCCTTCCCTCTTCCTCTCTCGACCCAGAAGGCCTGCCTCCACCTCGCCCAGTGATTGGCTTCTTGTCGTCTTTATTATATAATCAACTAAGGGAAAATTCCTCTACAAGAACCAAGCTAATCATTACACCTCAAACCAGGAGCAGAGAGCAAGGGCCGGATTGTTCCGTTCCATTATGCTTTCTGTAAGGGGTCACCTGTGAACTACCTCATGCCTCTAATGACCAAAGATTCCATAATGCTTATCATTGCCCTGCTGTAGATAGGACCTTTGGGGACAAACCATATTCAAACCATACCACTGATGACCCTAATATTAGACATGTCGGGGACAATGTTCATCAGCTACTGCCTGTCAACAAGCATCCACAAAACCTTGGTTGCATTTAGCAGTGGGTGTGTATCTTTAGCTTGGAAGGAATAACTAACTCCTCTAGGCTGGGGAACTCTCCAAGTAGAGGCCTGGCGGCTGGAGTAGGTGGGGATGGTAGCTGTCCGTCATGTGTTCATTTGCATTCCCACCGAAGGGTGGTCCTAGGCAGGCTCTTCTCATGGGCATGACAGACACACTGTGGGACAGTCTTCTCTCAGAATTGGCTCTCTGCCACTTTGTCAAATTAGGCAAAGTGAGCTACTAAGCCAAGACCACGGTCAAGGGTGACACATGAGGCCTTTCATGGAAGGACGCACAGTTACTGGCAAGGGCCATGGACAGAGCGAAGGTGAGGGAATTTGGGCAATGATACCTCAGTCTGCCCAGGGATATACAGCGTGCCAAAGACAACAGAAGAGAAACCCCAGCAAGGGGGAGGCCCGGGCAGACCTGTAGTTCCCCCTTTCCACAGCTGCATCTCATTGTAGTTCAAACTACACCCTGCAGTCCCTTTAGAATAGGTTGCCCCAGTGCGGGATCCGTCCACTTGTCATTTATTCAGTAACGCTGGATGGCTCTCTAGGCGGGTCCTCCGGCTGTGGATTCCTCTGGTGTGGTTGTTATGGGAAACATTTCATTTCACATCTGCTGGTGCAATTTGCTGTCTCTCAACTAAAAGGGCGAGGTAAAGAAAAAAAAGGAAATTCATACTCTGTTGGGCTGTAAAGGATAATGATTAATTTATTCCGAGCTATATACAAATCAGACTATCGTCTTTCAGACAGAATCAATAATACAATTTTAAGCCCGCATACATTTTTACAAATGCTAGCATTCCAGTGCAGCTGGGTTGCCATGGGCAACCAGGACATGCCAGCTCACGATCTGAAGCAGGCTGCTGTCTTCCAGCCTTGCAGACAGAATTCTAGGGAACCCAGGGCACCCGTGTTGGCTCAGATCTGGCCGCCGCACAAATGCACCCCTGTGATGATTTGGATTAACTCTTGTCTGAATTGCTTAGCTCTCTTTAAGTTCCTGCTTGCGCCAGCTTTCTTTGACATACTTTGTGTGTCGGCGTCTCTGGGGACTGGGCATGCGCAGAGGGTAGATAGGGGAGATGTGGGAGGTCAGAAGGCGATGAGAGCATGTAGAGATGGCTCAGGCGCACAGTGTAGCCTCAGAGCTCAGCGAGGCAGGCTTGTTGCTAACTAGAAATCAGGGCCAGTGGGGACCATGGTACGGCTGATTATCCCAAAGCAAAACCTCTCCATAGGTTACCTGATCTGTCTTTTGACTCTTAAGACAAGGAGGAATGAGATTTCAAACTCCTTTTGCTTTGTTGGTCAGTCAAAGAAAACGTTCCTTCTAGTATATATTTACCAAAAAATCAACAAGCAAGATCTTTGCGCTGTAGGTTAAGCAGGGGCCCAGCGGATATCATTCTAAGTACAAATTCCTAAAGGGCTCCATGCTTCAGAAGAGAAGTCTACAAACCATCGCTGATCTCTGTTTCCTTAAGATGCAAACCCTCTCTGGGAGAACCAGCCAACCAAGGTACCACTGGGGATCCTGTGACACTGTGGCAAAAGGAACTGTAATTAGGGTTTTTGTTTAAACATGCTGTCGTTCATATCTAATTACAAGGCACTACAATAAAAATTATGAAATACGTGTCAGATCCACTTTGATTTGATATGTTGATTTATTTAATCACAATCCTTCACTTGCATGGAATTTTGCCTTGACCCATCCTCAAGTCCTCATTATTTTCCCGTCAGAACAGAAACAGGTTGTGAGGACCTGGTTAGGGCCGACCCTCCCTCCCGCCCTTCCCACAGGGAGAAGAGATCAGCTTACTCTTCCTATCTTGGCCAAGTACAGTAGAGACTCTACCCCCACCCTCCTCCCCACCCCCCCAAAAGCAATTTCTGAATTTGAGAGTCCTATCTACAATTGTGGCTGTCCAGGTTGCCCAGAGTATTGCACAAGTCAGATTAGGTGGACCCCAGAAGTCTTCAGAGTCCCCTAAAGGAACTCCGTCTATGTGGTGTTCATGCAGCATCCTGAAGCCAGCAGCTGTCCTGGGGGAGCCGTTGCTGCTTCGAGCTCAGACGTCCCCAGCAAGGCCTCGGCCTTCAGGGGAGCCCGGCCTTCGGAGTGTGGAGCCCGGGGAATGCTTCCCTCAAGAAAGAATGCGCAACCACTCGGTCAGCACCCATGAGCCCGTGCTCGCGAGGATGCCTCTGCGACTGGCAGACCTGGCCCAGAGCCTGAGGGCTGAAAAGGTAAGAAAGCAGACCAGACTGCACCCTCACACCCAGGCAAATCTACGGCAGAGATCTGATGCTGGGCTCCATAGGCATAACTGGAGTTCACTTACCACCAGCGACACAGTGAAAACCTTGGGCCACGTCAGGTTCCTCTGCATCAGCTTGGTACCCACCCTTTGCTGTTGGAACACCCCTAGGCACCCCAGGGCCCTGGTGGCCGCTACATCTCTCTTCTCTCTCCTTCAGATGCCCACCCACGAAGTCCCAAGGCCCAACTCCATAGTAGCAACTAAGCTGTGCCCAGCTAGAGCCT
This sequence comes from Tokudaia tokunoshimensis, assembly GCA_036184795.1. Classification (NCBI taxonomy): domain Eukaryota; kingdom Metazoa; phylum Chordata; class Mammalia; order Rodentia; family Muridae; genus Tokudaia; species Tokudaia tokunoshimensis. The sequence goes on from BTHU01000006.1 coordinate 38,926,602, forward strand.
CCCCCTAACTGGTAAAACTTTAAGTACACAGTCTAATGTTCACTAGGACACAGTGCTGTGCCTCTCGGCAGATAGCTAAAACCGACTCATCTTGCAGGATGGTGGCTTCATCAGGGTCCTTTAGAAAGCTAAGACGAGGAACACCATACGATCTAGAGACTCTCTCCCTGGGTTGACACCAAAAAAATTGGAGGAAGGTTCTAAAGAGGGAGATGAATCCCCACCAACACAGAACCATTTCATCACAACTGACAGATGCAGACGACAAAGCCCTGAGCTGTTGCTTATGACACTGGGGTTTGGTTTGTTTGGTTTTTACTACGTCAGAAGTGTGATAGGCTCTGAAACTCCCGGTGATAGGTGGGGGTGGAATGGGGTGGGGGTAGGGACATGGGCGAAGGTTCAAGGTGCTATGGGCTGACCGGCTGACGCCACTGCAGAACAAGACAGATGACCTAAAAATGGCCTGGATTTAAATCCACTGTGGGACAATGAGCGCACAGGAGCTATTTTAATTTTATGGTAGAACAGACTAGAGCCAGAGTTACTCATAGGGCAGAATATTGACTTTGGATGTCGGACTAGACACATCTTCGCTGACAGATGGCAGCAAAATGCACAGGAAGAAAGTAGACAGGAAAGCTTGCCCATGTGTGAACTGGCCCAGGTTTATGACTGGGACCTGCCCATGTGTGAACTGGCCCAGGCTTATGACTAGGTCCTGCCCATGTGTGAACTGGCCCAGGCTTATGACTAGGTCCTGCCCATGTGTGAATTGGCCCAGGCTTATGTCTGGGACCTGCCCATGTGTGAACTGGCCCAGGCTTATGACTGGGACCTGCCCATGTGTGAACTGGCCCAGGTTTATGACTAAGGACTTACTTGCCCATGTGTGAACTGGCCCAGGTCTATGACTGGGACCTGCCCATGTGTGAACTGGCCCAGGTTTATGACTAAGGACTTACTTGCCCAAGTGTGAACTGGCCCAGGTTTATGAGTTGGGACACCAGATTCCTTTCATCTCTGAGAAGCCCAAACTTGCTTCCATCCCCTTAGGTCAACTTCTTCATATTGAACACGACCCTTCTTCACCTCTTACTCCCAAGAAACTTCTAGAAGTTTCACTCTCATCCCTTTGAAGACATTCATTGTTCAGCAAGTCTATGTATATAAGTAACTAGAAGCGTGATGGCACCTAGACTATCTGTCACCGGCAGTGGAGAGATCTGTAAAGATGGGGACCATTCCTGACACACAGCTGAAGCAAACATGGTTTTCCACTGTCTGCTTCTGCTGCTGTAAGGAAGTACCCGACACTGTGCAATTTATGAAGAGGTTTCTTCGGCTCACGATTGTGGTGGCTGGAAAAACTCAGGCACCTTGCATCTGGAGAGGATCAAGCCGGTTGCATTATATATACCATGGCTGGTAAAAAGCAGCAGGCAGCATACAGAAGTGATGCTTCATTCTGTCTAAAACTAATCAAATCACGTGAGCATCCCTCCACCCCTTTCCAGCAGGCCCCACCTCTAAAGGGTCCACAGACAAAATCCTAGCACACAGACCTCTCTGGTGTAAGGATCATGGTGTCCTCTTATGCTGTCTGTCAGTTTGACTGGTGATACATGGAGCTAGATTTTTAAAGGTAAAAAGAACCAGGTCAGGCTGGAGAGATAGCTCAGTGGTTAAGAGCACTGACTGCTCTTCCGACGGTCCTGAGTTCAGATCCCGGCAACCACATGATGGCTCACAACCATCCTTAATGAGATCTGACGCCCTCTTCTGGTGCGTCTGAAGACAGCTACAATGTACTTACATATAACAATAAATAATTCTTTAAAAAAAAAAGAGAGAGAGAGAGAGAGCCAGGTCAGATTTCCTTCCTCAGAGAGAAAACCGAAAGCATGAAATCATTTCAACCCACTCCTCCTGGGTTTTCTGAGCATCCAGGAGCTGAGACTCTATCCGGGCACCTGCCCTCCTCCTTCTGAGCCTCACCTAGGCAGTCTTGCAGACTCTAGACATTCTTGGCCCTGAGGGTAGGTCTGTCAGGGTTTGGGCAGCCATCCAGCCATCATGGCCAGTGCTGCCGAAGACTCATCCATTAGTCACAACTAGGTATAGTAACTCATAAAATGTTCCCTGAAAGGGATAGTCAGTCGTCTCTGACGTCTTGAAAGAGAAAGGTCAGATCTGGGAGGTGGAGGAAGGGGCATGGGGCAAACCCAGGAAACTTGTAGCTGTTTCTTTCAAACATTTTTTTGTTTTGTTTTTCGAAACAGGGTTTCTCTGTGTAGCCCTGACTGTCCTGGAACTCACTCTGTAGACCAGGCTGGCCTCGAACTCAGAAATCCGCCTGCCTCTGCCTCCCAAGTGCTGGGATTAAAGGCATGCACCACCACCGCCCATCTCTTTCAAACATTTTTAAAGTACCTATTTATACCCATTATTTAGAACTACAAGGTCCGTGTAACATAACAAAGTCTTCTGACAGAGATTTCTGTGACTTCCAAACTGCAGGTCCTGACCCACCACTGGGTCATGACATTAGTTTGGTAGACAATGAGCCCAACTTAGGGAAAGAAAAACGAAATAGAATTGGGATCAAGATCTAATGGTGCCTCACACACACTTGATAAGTGCATTTCGAAACTGTCACACGTGTGTAACATTGTGTGTGTTCTGGTTTGCATACACATGCATACCCATGGAGGGAGTGGTATTCCAGATCTGTGATGGAATCAAAGATGAATGTGCCTTAATAGATGTGTATCGGCTATCTACCGCCTTGGTAACGCTGCGTAACAACCATAAAATCTCAAGGGCACAGGAAGCTCTGTTTTCTCATAGGCCTGAGTCAGTCAGAGAGTTCTGTTCTCTGATTGGCTGACTCACATATTTGGGAAACAGTAAAACTACAGACTGCTCTAAGAGTGGTGGAGGCGACCCGGGCAATCTGGCCTGCTGCACATGTGTAGCTTCTAACTTTGGGTGTGTTTTGCAGTGATAACAGGAACTGGAGGCCAGATGTTCTAACAACTACCACTGTGATCATATAAAGCACTTAGCACATGACACACAAGAAACTCAGCAGTAGTTAGACAGCAGAGGAAGGGATGACTGAGCCTGTGAGAATTATCTTTAAACTGAAGTCGCTTTCCTGATTTTCTGACATCTAATAGATAAAAAAAAATTTTTTTTTGGCTGAATTTGTTTGTTTCTTTTTTTTTAAAGATTTATTTATTATTATATGTAAGTACACTGTAGCTGTTTCAGCCACACCAGAAGAGGAAGTCAGATCTCGTTACAGGTGGTTGTGAGCCACCATGTGGTTGCTGGGATTTGAACTCAGGACCTCTGGAAGAGCAGTCAGTGCTCTTAACTGCTGAGCCAGCTCTCCAGTCCAATTTGTTTGTTTCTATGTAGCCCAGACTGGCCTTGAACACCTGACCCTCCAATCTCAACCTTCTCAAAGCAAGACAGTCTTTTTTTTTTAACGTTTAGATTATTTTATTTGTCTTATGTCTATGAGTGCTTTGTAAGCATGCATGTATTTCAGACTGCGTATGTGCCTGCTGGGTCCCCTAGAGTTGATGTTGCAAACGTTTGTGAACTACAGTGTGGATGCCTGGAATCAAACCCAGGTTCTCGGCAAGAATGGCAAGTGCTCTTAACCACTGTGCCACCTCTCCAGTCCCCAAGGCAGTTGTTTTTAAAGTCCTCATATCCTTGTGATTTTGAAAGGCCTTAGTACAATGCCTCACTCATATGATAATTTAAAAATAAGAGAAGATGTTTTCACAATTGCCGTGACAAAGTACCCAAGGTATGCAACTTAAATGGGAGAAAGGCCTATTTTGGCTCACACGGCCAGGAGTTTCAGCTCAAGGCTTTGTCTGTTGTGTTGGTATCACAGTCCACTGTAGAGGGGGTGTGTGGTAGAGGAGTCCTGGCCACCTCATGGCGTCTGGGAGGCAAAGAGAGAGACCAGAGGGGGCCAGATTCGCAACATGCCTTTCAAGACAAAGCTCCTAATATCTGAACTTCCTCCCACTAAGCCAGTCCCCTGGATGCCCCACCAACTCCCAAGAGTGCCCCAGCTTGAGACTAAGACTCTAACACTTTGGCCTTTGGGAAATATGGGAAATACTTAGTTTATAGGAATAATCATAATTCCATGGAGCTTGTCCCCTTTAGGACCTGTCTCCTTCTCTCTCTCTCTCTCTCTCTCTCTCTCTCTCTCTCTCTCCTCTCTCTCTCTCTCTCTCTCTCTCTCTCTCTCTCTCTCTCTCTCTCTCTCTCTTCTCTCTCTCTCTCCTAGCTCATATCCCTCATATCCATTTTCTGAAACTGTAGAGACAGTCACTCAAGACATAGGCTGGCCTACATGCCTGCTTTTCTTCTTCCATCATTCACACATCCATCCATCCTCCCATCCATCCTCCCATCCATCCTCCCACCATCCTCCCACCCATCCCCCCACCCATCCTCCCACCCATCCTCCCACCATCCTCCCACCCATCCCCCCACCCATCCTCCCATTCATCCTCCCATCCATCCTCCCACCATCCCCCCACCCATCCCCCCACCCATCCTCCCACCCATCCTCCCACCATCCTCCCACCCATCCCCCCACCCATCCTCCCACCCATCCTCCCACCATCCTCCCACCCATCCCCCCACCCATCCTCCCATTCATCCTCCCATCCATCCTCCCACCATCCCCCCACCCATCCCCCCACCCATCCTCCCACCCATCCTCCCATCCATCCTCCCATCCATCCTCCCATCTATCCTCCCACCATCCTCCCACCCATCACCCCACCCATCCTCCCATCCATCCTCCCATCCATCCTCCCACCATCCTCCCACCCATCCCCCCACCCATCCTCCCACCCATCCTCCCACCCACCCTCCCATCCATTCTCCTTCCCTCCCTCCCTTCCTAGAATACTTGATTTTCAAAAGGGAAGTTATCCTGAGACCGACGCAGGGATGAAGCAGGAAGGCCCAGTAGGAAGAAATAGATTTTCAAAGGGATACTTTATTCGTTTAATTAGTCAATTCCCCTGTCGTGGAAGAGAAATTATCTGTAAACCACCCTGACGGAGGAGACTCTCCCTGCAAGGGGCTGAATGATGCTCTGCTGTTAACAATAGAAGAGCTCATTTGAGATGCAAATGAGCAACCAGCAGGCAAATGAACCCTTCTGGGAAAAGCATTCTAATCGTAAACCTGCTTGCTTTGGGGGGGAAACTGCAAAACGTAGGGACAAGCAGAATCGGGGCTCCTAGAACTCCCTCAGAAGGTGCCTACGAGGGAAGGATGCGGCAGTTCTCTGTGAAATTGCATTTGAATGGAGCAAATGCATTGCTTGGCAGTGTCTGGTGTCTCTAAAAGCCCAATCCGAGATTGCAGACTGACTTATTTACGATTGCCACTGTATAGCCACGATAGTTTGGATATAAAATAGTCAGCCGCTTCCCTTTGTTTTTTATTTGTAGGGAAACAACTCATTCGAGCTTCTTTGTGTGTGTGTGTGTGTGTGTGTGTGTGTGTGATAGAATGTGACTTGCTGGCGATGTTGGGAAGTTTCAAGCCCTGCCAAGCACAGAAGCGTCCAGAAGAGACATGTGTTTTCTCTGCTTCGTGTTCCAAATTTGCCTTAAAACCACGCAGTTCCAGGAAAGCCTGATTTATATTTTTCAAGGAACAGCACAATAATGGCCGTTTTGTTGCAGCATTTGTTTTCCAAAAGCACATCTTTATTGCCGCCTTTCTCTTTCAAAAGAACTTGGCTGATGAGAGTTGGATTTTTCACTTTCCTCCGTGCCGTGAAAATCTGAGGAAGCATCTCAGAGCTAAAGATGGGCAGCAAGAATCTGGTTAACATGGCCGCAGGCTCGGAGTTTCGCAACTCTGTTTTGACTCTGTTCCTTCTTTTGATGGGAGGCACGAGAAGCAGGCAGGAAGGTTTGTGTAGCACACATAATCAAGAGGCAAAGAGCCACAGAAACACCAGGAGGGCACAGTGCACAACCAGCCAGACCCCAAAAGACCACCAGTGTGTCATGCATGGACACTGGAGGCGGCTGGGAGTAGGCGTGTCTGAGGATTCTGGCTCTGCGGAGTAGCCGTGAATGGTCACATCTCATGCATAAATGAAAATTTTCCTTTGTAAATTACACAATCACACTGACTTGCATATCCTGCCCTTTGTTAGTGTTATTAATGAAGGTTTTTACTCTTCTATGTCAGCAGTATTTCTAGTACATTCATAGAACAAATAGAAATTAGTGTCTTTCCAGATCAGGGAGCCCTCTCCCGGGAGGCAGGGTAATACTTCATTGCTATTGTTAATTGCTCTTTTATTCTGGAAACCAGGAAGGCAAAAGACCAACTCTCTACCTAGTGGATCATTCACGATAGAATTTGAAAGATATTTGTATCTTATTAAGATGGTGGCTTACACAATAGCTTGGGGTCAGTGAGTTTTAATGGGGGCAGGGAGGACTACCACTTTGGAGGTAGGTAAACATCAATTTCAGATGATCCCGGTTGGGGAAAAGCCAGTTTCTCTGTCACTGTCTGTCATAGGTCACATTGCAATTTAACTCAGCCCTCCTTACTACTGCCTTTCATTCTAAGGCAGATGTTTGGGGATTTGTACTGGTTAACATACACACACACACACACACACACATTTTTAATATAGTAGATAAAAGACTGGGAGGGTGAACATGTACTCTGGTGATCTGTTTACTGAGCTGAGGCACACTGAAAGAGAACCTGCCTCTTTCCAGTCAAAAGTTTTAGCCAAAATAACGCCCACTAAATGGAATGTCTGGTCGCTGGTGATGGGAGTCTCTGCTGGTTCTGATCAACCCCAGTCCCAAATTCTGGCACCAGGTTGAGTGGTATAAGCCAGAAGGAAGTGACCTTAGAGAAAGGGGTGTGAGAGAGGATGAGGGTAGGCACTGTCTTGGAGGAAATAGAAGAAGAAAACATCAGAAGCTGGACCGAAGGGAAGAAGGCAATGTGAGAATTCCTTCCCATGACTCTAAAGACGGTGTTCAGGGTCTGGTGACCCTAGCCCGGGGCCCTTGTACGTTTGAACTTCCTCTGACCACACCAGACGCTTCAGGGTTCCCAGGAGTCACACTGGGGAGATCAGTTCTGCCATCCTTTCCTTGGGAAAAGTCTTCACATTGTTGATTCTAATTTATTTCTTTTTGTCGTGGTCAGATTGAGCAGCGAGTGACTCTGGAAGAGCTACGCCGCTTAAACGCACTCTTTCAGGTAGGAACTGGCCAGGTAAACTTTGAAATACCTATCTGGGCAAGTTGATTCTTTACTTGATATTTGATTGTTTTCAGTACAAAGTACCAACATTTATTTATTTATTTATTTGTAAGATTTATTTGTTTATTTATTTATAAGATTTGTTTATTTATTTATTTATTATATACAAGTATACTGTAGCTGTCTTCAGACACACCAGACGAGGGCATCAGATCTCATTACAGATGGTTGTGAGTCTCCATGTGGTTGCTGGGAATTGAACTCAGGACCTCTGGAAGAGCCATCTCTCCAGCCCCCTCAACTTTTTAAATCTCTATAAAATAGCCACAAAGAGTAATTGTTTTGATCGTTGTTCCTTGATGTAATTAAAAACAAGTTGCTTTTATTTTAACCGATTCAAAAAAGCGCACAAGACAGAATTCCTGAGAGAAACCTGTAGCGTTTAGGTGAGTGTAATTAGCTGTTCAGCTCTGTGGCCTTCAGCTCCTGGACTTGCAGAACATAATGTCTGCCAGTTTCCAGCAGACTGTTTTCTTTCTTTTTATTTTTAAATTTATCTATTTATTTTTTTTGTAGGAACATGAAAAGAGAGGAAACCAGCTGCTCGATTTGGAAACGTTCAAATGCATAATGAAGCAGTGTATGAGGTCACACAGCAAAGTAAGTGGGGTTTGCACATAGCAGATCATGCAGACCACAGTTAAAGCTGTAAACGCTGAGAAAACAAGATCTGAGGATCCCTGTAAGCTCCCTCTCCTCTCCACTAAGACCTGTCCGGTTCGCCAGATCGCTGACTTGAAAAGGGTTTTATATAATGTGGCGAACCAGAGCAATGAGATATTTAGAGACTTTGCTTAGGAGGGAAACAGGACTCGTTAGATTGTTGCTTACTTGAATATAAGACAACCACTTAGCTTCTTTTTGTTATGACCGGAGCAGGCGACTGCGCCGGCAGAGCCGCGGGGGCGGCGGGGTCGCAAGAGACCACACCAGGCCAAACAGTTCCACGTGGGGTTTTATTGGGACGGGGGAGGGGGGACAAAGGTGATGGGGGGGAAAGAGGGGAGGGAGAGAGAGAGAGAGAGAGAGAGAGAGAGAGAGAGAGAGAGAGGCGCTACTCAAATATATATACACGGATGATGATCACAGGTAAAGGTGGGCCCAGTGAACTCTGGATATATGGTGGCTGTTGCCTTGGCAACAGGCCTATAGGTCGCCCTGTCACCTATGTGATGTCACAGGCGTCGGAGGTCTCATTACTAACACTTTTCAATCTTCCTTCACTTCCCTGACAGCTGGAATCAAATGATTTATTCATTCTCTGCCATTTTGGTCAGCTCAGAATACAACACTTTTTTTTTATTTCCCTTTGTATTCTTTGACAATTTTGTGTGTGTACACACACACACAAAATATTCCAATAAGCACTATGTATATTGTGCTTGTTGGAATAGGTGCGACTCCCATAGGTTCATGTGCGTGAATGCTTGGGCACAGGGAGTGGCACTATAGGAGGTGTGGCCTTGTTGGAGTGGGTGTGGCCTTGTTGGAGTAGGTGCGGCCTTATTAGAGGCAGTGTGTCACTGTGGGGGCAGGCTTTGAGGTCAAGCTATGCCCAGGGTGGCACACAGTCTCCTTCTGCTGCCCTTGGATCAAGATGTAGAACTCTCAGCTCTTTCTCCAGCACTGTGTCTGCCTGGATGCTGCCATGCTTCCCACCATGACGATAATGGATGAAATCTCTGAAACTGTAAGCCAGTTCCAATGAAATGTTTCACTATATAAAAATTGCTGAGGTCATGGTGTCTCTTCACAGCAATAAAACCCTAACTAAGGCACACATATAATAAATATATTGTATTTTGATCATTTTTTTACATCTACTCATTGCCTTCTTTTATCCCTTCTCCATGTCTATTAAACTCCTTTAGTTCCCAACAGCTCCCCCTCCCTGATATTTTCGTGGTTTTGTTTTTTAGTTTTTTTGATGGCCTGCTGAATTTAATTAGGATTTCTTGCATGCACATAGGTGGGGTTGTTTTCTGAAGCATGAGCCACTTACTAGAGAATAAAGTCTTAATGAGCAAGACTTAGGGGCTGATGGGAATTCTCAGCTGGTGATGTACTTGCTGCAGAAGCATAGTATCTGAGTTAAGCTCACAAGTAAGAGCTGGGTGTGGTGTCATACACCTGTAACTCCAGCCCTGGGGGTGGGAGGGGCAAACCAAGAGGCTTGTGGGAACTTAATGGCCAACCAGTCTAATGCTATCGGTGAGCTTCGGGTCAGTGAGACACTGTCATAGAAAACAAAGCAGACGGCAAAAGAGTAAGACGCCCAGCGTCAACCCTGGCCTTCGCGTGCTTGTGCACACACGAGCTTGCACACCCGATCATGTACTCACACATGCACCACACCCAGAAGAGTTTACTCGTGAGATAAATTGTATGTGATAAAGGACAAACTGCTTAGGTACTATCCATCAAGATTCCACAATTGCCTCTTGTTAAAGATCTGGGGCTGGAGGGCTGGTACTACTCTGGGGTCTGATGGAATACAACACGCAGAGAGCCTTAGGCCGTGTGAGCAGACAGTCAGAAATCAATAACTCTTCGTTAAATAAGTGATGAGGAGCTTCATGGCTCCTCATGATGTTCTGTGAAACGGCTGCGGACAGCGAGTGTCTGTCTTGAATTCTCCTGGAATGAGAATGAGAATGAGATAGACGTTCTCTCTCTCTCTCTCTCTCTCCCCCTCCTTCCCCCTCCCCCTCCCCTTCTCCTCCCCCTCCCCCTCCTTCTTCCCCTCCTCCTCTCCCTCTCCCTCCCCACCGTGTGTGTGTATGTGTGTGTGTGTGTGTGTGTGTGTGTGTCTGTGTGTGTGTGTGTCTGTGTGTGTGTGTGTGTGTGTGTGTGTGTAAGTGTTCAGTGACAAGGAGACCAGAAGATGGTGTTGGATGCCCTGGAGCTGGAGTTACAGACGGCTGTGAGCCTCCTGACATGGGTTCTCAGAACTGAGCTTAGGTCCTTTGGAAGAACAGCAAGCCCTCTTAACCACTGAGCCAAGCCCTCTAACCCAGATCTTAGCTCTTCCATTTATGTGTTCTTCTATCACGAGAGACTAATATGAAATTTTGACAAACAGAGCCCAAACAGCTTGTCCATTATCAAATATAGTTCATGTCATGACGGCAGTCTTATGTGCGTAGTGTATCTGTTGGTTTATGGTTTAACTGCAATTATATAAACCCCTTCAACTATCGAAGTCCATGTGAGATACAGGTTTTTACCCCTTTAACTTTCAGCTCTGAAACCTTGACCTCTCCCAGAGTTTGGCATACACTTGGTGATCACTATGGAGTTTCCCAGTGGCACCCATGATGAGTCCTATTCATTCAGTAACACGTGCACCCCAGCTCTGGGCCGAGCCCAGCTGCTACAGCAGGGTCGCTCCTGGCACAGCCTCAGGAAGCAGATTGAGTCCTACACACCTGTATCCTCATGCCATGACTTATATCCAGAGCCCTGGAGGGACCATCCCCACCCCAGACATACTGAAGATGTCCCAGGCTCCGATGGGGTCTGGACAGGCAGACTGAATCCAAGTGGTGATGACTGTCACCCTGAGCTTTCTGTTTTCTGTTCCATCTTTGATCCCAGGCTTTTTGATAAGGCCATCCCCAGGGTGATTTGGTTTATTTGGATATCCATTCCAAAGACCTCACTAAACATGTTTGTCTGAAGTCTGGCCACATCTGTGCGTACCTCTTTCCTCAATACTAACAAAGTCTATTAGCCTTTTTTTTTTCCTTCCTAGAGTATTGGACAAATAGAACAACTCTTCATGAAAATAGACTACGAGGCAGTGGGGAGAATCCAGTGGGTAAGTCATGTCATGTAAATCCAACTTAACGTTGGTAGAAATGCACACGATACTCCATTGGGAGGCTGGCTTTGTCCCTTTGGCCACTCCAAGTTGAACCAAAGTAAAGTACCTGCTTGCAACTTTCAAATTCTTCTATGAAGGGGTTCAGGTAGGCTCCACATAGGGTACCCTAAAACCAAGAGTGGGAGTCATGATCACTGCTTCACCTAATTGCCGAAGAGAAAACAGAGGTGGAGAAATCCCTTGGGTCAGAAGTTGCCGGTGACCAACACGGTGAGCACGGGCAAAGGGTTTGCAGCCAGGACTGTCACAGCAGAAGCACTCTACAATGTCACCGTCATCATTACATCATTCGGTTTTCAGTGCGTGGTTATGAAGAGGAAAGGCATCTGCCTTTAGCATTCTTGACCACGTGCCCATCATCCCCCCTCAGGCTGAGCAGTAAGCCATCTCTCTTCTGACCTCTGGTCAAATCACCAGCCCAGCCAGATGTAAGAGCTTTCCATCCTCACCTGGTTTTAAAAGGAGCATTCAAGGCTCCTGTCCACAAAAAGAAAGCTAGCAAAGTGGGGGGGTCGGAGACATGGAGAGGAAATAAAAATTCCTCCAGTTCAAAGCTCCCCACCTCCATGTCTCAGGTTCAAGGACTACCTTCCTTTTCCTAAGCCACAAAGTGTCTTTTTATGGGCATCCTGCTAAATCCTAAGGGAGGGGCACAAGTCCTGGGACAGCCATTTCTTAGGTATTTGCTCTATTTGGTTGGTTGGTTGGTTAGTTGGTTGGTTGGTTGGTTAGCTGGTTGGTTAGTTGGTTAGTTGGTTAGTTAGTTGGTTTGTTAGTTGGTTTTGTTTTCTTAAACAGATCTTGCCTCTACTGGGCAGTGGTGGTGCACGCCTTTAATCCTAGCACTTGGGAGGCAGAGGCAGGAGGATTTCTGAGTTTGAGGCCAGCCTGGTCTACAGAGTGAGTTCCAGGACAGCCAGGGCTACACAGAGAAACCCTTTCTTGAAAAACCATAATAAATAAATAATAAATAAATAAATACCCAGATCTTGCCTCAAGTGTATTAGTAAAAACAGCATAGGGAGCTGGTCATCTGAAAATAGTGTGAGGCGTACCTACCACACCAGTCCATCTCTCTTCACATTGGCAGATAGAAGCCATTTTCTATGGGGCCTTCACGGGGTCAGGGCACGTTGTGAGCCTGAGCTGGAGCTGAAGCCTCTGCCTTACTTGAACCTTGAGCTTTGGTTGGTAGAAGCTATGGCCCTTACCGTACAGCTTCGAATCCACTTCCCAAGGTTGGGGTGATCGATAAAAAGTGATCCAGCCGAGTTTGCGGCCGGGCCCTCTGGCATCTCGGGCTTGATGGCCTCAGGCTTCACAAGGGCCTTGGTGGCCTGTGTAGTTCACTCACTGCCTTTGCACTGCTGGCCCGCATCTTCTTCTGAGACAGGGTAAAGGCCCATATCGTGTGGCTCAGGTATGGTACATGGCTAGAAACAACTGCCACCATTGTTGAGACGCCCCAGACCACCCTTAGAGGAAGCGGGAAGGCAGAGGAAGAAAGGCAGACTGCTGGGCCACAGACCGTCAGGCCCAGCTGAATGTACCCCACACTTACAGCTCCCCAAGTTGGCAGCGTGTGCTAATAATTCTATTAATGCCCAAGAAAAGAGTTTTATCTATTCCCTGATGGAAGAGAGAATTTCTGAAAGCCAAAATGACAGAAGGCTTGACCGGCTGTCCCTTGCTCTCCAGGACAGTTTCTGCACGTACCTGCAGCTAGAGTACTCAGAGCAAGCCAAGGCTGGGGCTCGGCAGGCAGAGGCCTCTCTCCTGCTGCCTGCCATTCAGCAGAGGCTGACATATGGGAGACCTGTGCTGCGCATTCTCTCTCTGCCCGATGACACCTTAATCACCATCCGAGAAGACGGAGCTATTTATTTCTGGTCCCTGCAGCTGAAGTTGAAAAGAAGAAAGCCAATTTTTGTATGTGATTTTCATTTGATAAGGATGCTGAGTGCTACGGTTTGATTTTATTTGCTATTTTAAACTGCTCCTTAAGTGGTGTGATTACATAAATTGTGCCCTTGAATATAATATATCCGCGGCAGATTTTGCCAGTCTAAGGGATGCGAATAAAACACAAGCCCTACGAGAAGCCCGAGATAAATGCATCTTTTTGCTTCTAAATTCAGATGACATGATGAATTACACATGCTTCAGTCATGTAATTTATCATGCGTCTTACTGAATGACAGACGGAACGGGATCCCCGCCCCCTTTGCGGTTGTGCCCACGAGGCAGTTCCGTCTGAATCACTAATCAGAAACCCAGAAGCCAGCATGCATCTGGGAAATGTAATTAGGAGAAAGAATGCCTGGCCCACTTCTGCTTCCCCCTACCCCTCTCATTCAACAAATATTTGAGCTCCCGTGTAAAGCAGGCTGGGTGCTCTGGACAGAACGTACAGGCTCTGCCCCGAGGCAGCTTAGAACCGGAAGTTACAACTAAAACCTCTCGGGCTGCTTAACAGCCCCTTCCGGGGGAGAGCACTCAATTAGCTCTTCAAATACACCAAGTTCCTCCCCTTGAAAGAGAAAATCAATTAAAGAAAACTACGGGGATTGGAGAGAGGGCTCTGTGGTTAAGAGCACTAGCTGCTCTTCCGGAGGACCTGAGTTCAATTCCCAGCACCCACCTGGAGCTCACGACCATTTGCATCTCGAGTTCCAAGGGGACCTGATGCCCTCTTGCGGCATCTGAGAGCACCAAGCACACTTGTGGTGCCCATACATTTATACATGCAGGCCAAATGCACATGAAATAAGTGTAAGCTCTTTTCAGTAAAAATGAAATTAATTTAAATTAAATAAATACAGTTTTTAAAGGCATATACATTTGTTTATTTTGACCTTTCAATTCTGTAGCCCAAGTCTACCAGCCGGAAGTCCCGATGGGTGACAGACATTGTCAGCATGCCACAGTACAACAAAGTAATCATTGGAACCGGGTAAGTCCGCAACCAAAAGTGAGCAGTAAGAGATGGATCTCTGTGTCTAAGGTCACAAAAACATACACATTTGCAGTGTGAGGCTAACGTTGAAGTCTTAAAATATTAGAGCCCGTGTGTGTAAACAGCAGTACACTTTGTGTGGCTTCATGCCGCGAGCTCATTATCCCAGAGGATGCCGTCTTGTAGAAAATACTTTTGGAACCAACAAAGGGCCACAGAAGGAAAATTAGTCTGAGTACTTTTCAAGCACACTTTATTTGGATTAAATGGTATAGTTGTTTTCTTATCCGTCTAAATTGAGTCTTGACTGCACTGGATTAATTCACACAGGGTTAAAGTACACCGTGCGATCATGGACGCAGAGCGAGGTCCAGAGGGCTCCAGTTGGCAGGAGTGTGAACTCAGATCGCAGAGGGAGGGTGGAAGCTGAAGGTCTCTTGTGCTCTGGGCTTTAGGGTGTGGCTACATTTAAGGGGCAGGTGGAAGGGTTCCCACACCTCTGCCTACCATACAAGCCCCTCATTGCTAATGAGCCCTCTCCACAACTCTCTTCCACAAGTCCCTGGAGCTCTAGGCTTTAATGACCAACTCCATGACCAGCTCCAACCTATCCCCATTATTTTATTAAATATCAAATTGTTCATGCAGTTTTATACTTTATATTAACTCATCATCAAAATATATTTATTGAAATATCAACATAGTAAATATAATCAATTTAATATTATGCTAACCACTAAGCAACAGATATAAGTTTATAAATTCAGCTCAATTTTATTTTTTAATTTAACGTCTATTTTAAATTTAATTTAAAATTTTTATTATATTTATTTTTAATCATCATTTTTTTAAAAAGATCTATTGGTTATTTGTACGTGTGTGTGTGTGTGTGTGTGTGTGTGTGTGTGTGTGTGTGTGTGCACGCGCGCATGCGTATGCATGTGAGTACAATACCCAAGGAGTCCAGAAAAAGGTGTCAGACCCACTGGAACTGCAGTTATCGGCAGCAGTGAGCCATCTGATGTGGGTGTTGGGAACGGAGCTCAGGTCCTGTGGAAGAGCTCTGTTCTTAAAAAAAAAAGTAACACTTGCATACAGTATGTGATATATGGATACTCCATGTAATGATCAAATTGTGGTGATATTTACTTTGATTGATCATCAATCAAATGTTTATCATAGCTATGTGTCATTGAGAAAAAGAAAGATGTTGCAATTCATTTTAAACAATAGCTACCCTGCTGTGCTATAGAAAGTAAGAATTGTTCCTCTTTCTGTTTTGGTGTTCCTAATTTAAATTCTTTCTCCCACTACTTGACCTTCTCCGATGCCCTCCTCAGTGACTAATGGTCTCTACGTTACTCGGTTCCTTGAGGCCCGGTGTGTCAGCTCCACCAACAAGAACACACTGTGTGTCTTTCCTTTCTGTGGCTTATTTCACTTGACACGGTGACCTCCTCCAGTCTGATTTTTGAAAAAGATGCTTAATGGCCTTGTTGTGTGTGATCTCACCACAGTTCAGTGACTGACATGGCCGCTTATTAGACACTCTGAGCTGGCCAGCGGCACACTTCGCTGGGGTCCAGGGAACCACATTTGAACTGTGTTGTTAGGAAGGAAGAGAGAGGAAATGACATTTATCACAGGGAGGCCCAGGCTGAGGGCCTGGAGTAGAGAGTGGTATAAGCTATTGGTTGTTTTTGTTGCCCTGACAAAGCTGTTCTCTTCTCTGCAGCCCCAAGGTAGGTCAAAGGCAAGAGGGTTGGATCAAGGTACCAGTAATGATGTAGGGAAGAGGGAAACGGAGAGAAGGCTGGCTGATGTTGAGCTAGTGAAGAGTCCTTCAGTCTTCTTGTTTTTTGATGTTCTATGTCCCCCCACACCAAAGCCTGATATCTCGAGCAGTTCCCAGACTTTGGACCTTCTACTCTCTCACGTGTCACCTCATGGCACCTTGATAGCTCATCCTTAACTCCCGAGTTTGTTAGGACCCCGTTTTACAGAGAAGGGACCTCAGTAGCAAGCTGAGCTCTGAGTTCCCTACAGCTGGGCTCCAGAGTCGAGGCACTAGAAAACTGTACCAGCCCTTTGAGAAGGGCCAGCCGTGTGTGTGTGTGTGTGTGTGTGTGTGTGTGTGTGTGTGTATGGATACATGCCGGCTTAGCACCTGGCTGGAGAGATGGCCCTTCTATAGAGAGCTTCAGGAAGCCTGGGATTCAGCCCCCACAGGGCAGGGTTTTCATAGTTGGGGGCCCCCTCTTTATGGAATCAGTGGGATTTAAATTACTTCTACAGAGATGGGGCGAGGAGCCTCCAGTCGCCTTCAGCCATGTTTGCCTTCAACAGGAGCCGGGAGCTGCGGCTGTATGAGCTCTCGAACTTGGAGCCTTACTGTCAGATCCGTGGCCTGGAAACTGTGCCCCTGAAACTGGACTACTGGTAAGAAGGTCCACTCTAGGGAGGCTGCCTATGGGTAGCTCCCCCCCATGGCTGCTTCTTGGGTAGCACACACTAGGGCTCCACCTAGCATAATCCCACCATGTCACACAGTCCAGTTATGCTTAGCTGAGGGACCAACCTTCATCAAGCAAAGAGATGACCACCAAAGAACCAAAACTGGATGGGACAGTGGTGACCGCAGGACTTGAATGGTGCAGGAGGCAGAGGCAGGCGCATCTCTGTGAGTTCAAAGCCAGCCTGTTCTACAGATCGAGTTCCAGGACACCTGAGGCTTCACACACACACACACACACACACACACACACGCATGCACGCATGCACATACACACCTGTACAAAAAACAAACAAGAAAAAACAAAAACAAAAATCAAAACTAGTTTCTGAGTCATGCAGTTATCAATGATATTTTATATGTGGCTAAATTACTTTTCTTGAAATTCAATTCAGATCATGGTACTCAGCTTTTCCTATCTACTGGCTCCCTGCCTGACCATACTGACAGCTTTAGAATGGTGTCTTAGTCAGCTTCCTGTGGCGGTAATAGAATGCCTGAGAATGGACAAATTGATAAAGACAAGAGGTTATTGATACTTGAGGTTCTGGCAGCTGGAAAGCACTAATTACAGTGTTGTACCAGCTCTGACTCACAGGGCAAGTGCCTAGGTGTGGAAGAAATAAAACCCAAGGGCTAGGCTTGATCTATAACAAGTGTCTCTCACAGAAGCTCAACCACCCTTGACCCACATGACCCAAATTTCCACCAGCCCTTACCCCACAATGCTGCTACCGTGGGGAATAAGTTCCACCACGAGTTTTGTCAAGGAATATAAATATCCAAGCTACAGCAGGTGGCACCCAATCTGATCCCACAGTCTCCAGCTGTGAAGCGTTTTCAAGTCACAGACATGATAACCTAGTGAATGGGACTCCTCCAACGCATGCCAGACAGGTGACCTCACACTACACCCAGCGTTGCTCCTTGCTCCGATCACCCTTCCCACAGTGTTTGTTGAGCACCCACTGTGCGCCCATATGGCTGAATATGGTAGACACATTCATAAATAAGACTTGGCTCTCACAAGGTCGTGTAGACTCTCTGAGTAGGTGGCTCCCGCTGAAACTGCCATTCTCTGAAGCTCGTGTGGTATCTCTTTGAAAACTCCCTTGGGGTGCTTTCAGACCCAAGGCGCCCTGGCCCTTGGCTGTGCTGGCGCTGCACCCAGCCTCTGGTGTATGGGTCTTGAATGACTCACGGGTGACTCTGGTATCTTGGACTTTGCTGCTATTCCCTGGCTCCTACACATCTATTAGCATCTACTAGCACATACGGCTCCTGCCCAAAGTGCCGGGTCACACTTCAGCCCCTTTACCTCCAGAGAGGATAGAAACAGGGCTAAACAGTCCTTGTCCTCAGAACTCTTTAGACTCTTCCTGGTCCATTCTCTCCCCACGCCCACTCCCACCCCACGTCGCGTGCTTTTGCGTTGAACGCAAGCATCCAGCCTGCAACCCCACCCCCCACCCCCCAAACTCATATGGGATGGTGCTTGACCTAGGAACCAACATGACTGTCTGTTAACGATACCATTACCAGAAAGCCATGACCTGATGACCGACCCCACATCCTATGGGAAGGGAAGATTGTCCCAAGAGTCTCAAAGCGCAATTCAAGGCCCTTCTTTGCCACTCTGAAATGGACCCTGCTTGCCTCTTTGTCTTCTAGCTTCTGTCCAGAGGGTCCGGTCCTTCACATGCCCTCCATTCTTCTCCACCTGAGGTCTACAATGAGGCCAGAAGGGGGCTCTTCAAACACTCATAGGGGCATAGGTGCCCCTCCCCCACCCCTTTTACCGGAGTTTCCTTGGTGAATGGTTGGCATTGAGGTGTTGGTTTTTTTTTTCCCACGTTCACCTGTGGTTTCTTGAAATGACACAGTGTGCTAATATCACTTTGGAACCACTTTTCGAATCGCAGTTACAACCTCACAGACTAAGCATACATGAGGAGGGCTGTGGATTATGTCCTTGGACCCTTATACGCCCTCTATGGCTGGCCGGCTCGTTCTTTCTGTGAGTCTAGCAGAGCAGAAAAGCAAGCACTTGGACATTATCTCCATTTCACCTCACCTCCTTCTCACACCCAGACCTAATTACTTAGCACAACTGGAGACCCAACGTGGTATTTATCGTAATATCCTGGGAGAGTGGAGTTCTGGGAAGTACAATGGAAGCTACTTACAGGGGCTGACTGCTGCAGGGAACATTAATCACGGTCTCTGAGTATTTTCATGGGAGCACATTGTAAACTAATTACCATGTTGAGGTCCCACTCTATCATTACCCATAATGCATGATTTCTAACGTAATCCCACTTCTGTTATATATACTCATTCCACTGTAGACATACTCTGAGGTACACCTCAGCCCGAAAACATCTATCTACAAACATAAAACAGAAGGAGGCAAGAGGATTTTTCTTTTTCTAGGACGGAGCCTGGGTCGAGCAAGTGCTGGACCCCTGAGCTGGATCCTCAAAGGAATATTGTTAATGTGAATGACAAATGCCTGTCAGATGGCAGAAGTCGTTCAACAGCTACTTTTGACAAAATGAATAAATATATGTAGCAACAATTTTTATTATCCCAACCTGACCTCCTACTAATCCATATGCTCACCCAGAGAAAGACATCAACCTCATTCTATGCTAGACAAGAGGAGATGATAGATAGATAGATAGATAGATAGATAGATAGATAGATAGATAGATAATAGATAGATAGATGATAGATAGATAGATAGATAATAGACAGACAGACAGACAGATAGATAATTTTAAAACTGGGAATATGATATCAACCTATACCCAGGATTTCTCAAACAAAACATAGAATAAAAGTTTACAACCTCCTGTTATAGTGGTGTATCAGAGAGGTGTATCATGCCTACCCTAAAGGGCTTCTAGCTCTGTTCTGCATAAGAGGAGTACTTGAGTCTTGAACCCTACCTTCCAAGAAATGGGCTCTAAAGTACAGATTAAAAAAAAAAATCAACTTTGCATGTGTTTGCATTCTTGAAGGGGCACACAAAAGCACACACACACACACACACAACTTTACAAGTGGAAAGTAAAGACCCAATCAGGGAGCTTACCTCTTCAGATACATAAACATCCCCACAACTGGTGTCAAGGGCTTGCGGGGAAGGGGGGAACCCTCACCTCTCAGGTTGCTGGAGAGGTGGGGCTCACCATAAAGCCTTCCTAAAGTTAGAAACACCCTCGTGTTAGAGGACAAGGAAGGGAAGTGACAGGATGTGTTTATTTCAGTCTATAGAACACAAGGAATGGCAGACAGGGGAGAGGGGAGGACTTGGATTCTTAGAAGAAGACAAGAGTTTGGCCTGAAGGACATATTGGAAGGAAAGAAACAGATCAGCCAACACAGTCAAGTTTGGTAATGAAGAACCACCCCTCCTATGGCAGGAGTAGCCCTTCATTAACATATATATGCATATACATATAATGAATATATAGATATAGTGTATGTGTGTTTTGCTTGCATGCTTGTGCATGCCTGGTGTGCCCACAGAAGCCAGAAGAGGGCACCAGACCCTTTGAAACTGGAGTTACAGATGGTTGTGAGCCACCAAGGGGGTCTGGGAATTGAACCCAGATCCTCTGTAAGAGCCCAGTGCTCTTTACCACTGAGTCATCCTTCCAGCCCCAGAATGTATGTTTTAAGCAGATGTTAAAGGAAGCACACTCGTGATGAAATGAGGAAGGTATTAGTGAAGGCCCTGAGAGATCAACGAGGAGAGTATTTGCAGCTGTCATGGGTTCCTTGCTTGTAAAATTCGAGCTTTGCTTAGTGGACACCAGGTTAACTTTTTAACTACTGACTGGCATGCAGAGGACGCTTAATAACCAGCTGCCCTTATCATTGGGATTCTCCTGCTGGGCAGTGCAAAGGTTGCAACAGGGATGTCAAAGAGGAAGAAGTTGAGGTAGAGATTCCTGGGAGGCCAGCTGAATGGACTTGTCCTGACTGGAGGAGCAGGCCTGAGAGCCAGGGCATGAAAGCCACGAGTCTGGGGCCCGAGGGAGCCGTTCTCCATGCAGGGCCAGGACATTTGTGGTTTCTCTTATTCATGGTGAGATGCTCTTTAGGGTTCCTCCTCTTTGGTAGTTTTCCCTCACCCCTCCCCATCACTGTGTCCTCTACAGAAACAGGGCAGTCTGGGAAAAAAAGCAAGGCCTTAGAAGCCCCCACGATGTACCCTTGGGATACACAGGAATCCCCTCCCTCCCCCCCCCCACCAAGCTTCTGCCTGAGCTTCACTGTGGGATGTCCCTTAGGGATGTGGACTCTACCCTGGGGCAAATGTGCAGTCAGCTTGCTGGACCCTCCAGCTCTCGGCAGACAGGGACCGTGTCGGGAATGGATGCTGAAGGAAGCTAAGGTCTGAGCCTGCGTCTGACTGGGCATGACACATAATACCCCTGAGAAGCTCGCTTTATGTTCAGTGGGTCCATAAGTCCCACAGTGTGACCACTTGGTTTGTGACCTCCTTTTGCCGCTCTCCTGAAGTCCCCATCCTCTTAGCCAGTGATCTCACGTAGAACCTCTCAGGGAAGAAACTCCACCAACTATATTCTCCTCCTCCTCCTTCTTCTTCCTTTTCTTTTTCCTCTTCTTCCTCTTCTTCCTTCCTCCTCCTCTTCTTCCTCCTCTCCCTCCTCCTCCTCTTCCTTCTCCTCTTCTTCTTCTTTTCCTCTGCCAGCACCAAGACCAGTGCTCTGCCTTCTCCGTTGCCAGACAAGCCTTCCTTGCCCCTCTGCTAACCTCTCCATGCAGGCTCAGGTACTTAAGGCCATGCCTCCTGGAAAAAAAAATCTCCCTTCCCTTCATCATCTATGAACTTTACATTCCTTGCTATATGCAGCTGATCTGCTAATAAAGATGCTATCGTTTCCATATATTGAAAAAGGAAAGCACAAACAAACAACAAACCCTCTCTAGTGCAATTGCTCTCTAGTCAATGCCCAACCTTAGCCTGTTTGTTGTTGTTAGAGCGTCTGAGGCTGGATAGTTTATGGAGAATAGAGTCTCACTCAGCATCAGGAAGACCTTCTTCCTGCATCACAATGTGGCAGAGAGCACCACACAGGACAGATTAAGAGCAAGCTTGCAAGGATCTCTCCCCTTTGTCTGTAAAGCCAGCTGCCACCCCACCCTCCATCGCAGGACTCTACCCTCCTTGCCTCCTCTGATCCTAATTAGCTCCCAAAGGCTGCACCTCCAAGTACCATTAACACATCAATCTGGGGGTTAAATTTCCAGCCCAATGAATTCAGAGAGGGACCAAGGCATTCAAACCAAGCCATCCAACTTTCAGCAGAACCTCTGTGAGAGCGGTGCATGCTGGTAATTGGAGCACTGGGGTAGCAGAGGCTGAAGATTGAGGTTTTAAGACTTGTTCATCCAGGCTGTATACAGAGTTTTGAACTAGGCTGGGCTACACAATGAAACCATGTCTCAAAGTAAGTAAGTAAGTAGATAATAAATTAGATAGTTAGATAGATGGATGGATGGATGGATGGATAGTAGATGATACAGATGGTTGATAGAGAAATAGATGATTTATAGATAGGTAGTAGGTAGATGATAGATAATAAATAGATGGTAGATAGACAATAGATAAATAGATAATAAATAGTATGTAGCTAATATATGGGTAGGCAAATGATTGATAGATGATAGATAGACAGACAGACAGGCAGATAGATAGATAGATAGATAGATAGATAGATAGATAGATAGATAGATAGATAGATAGATAGATAGATTATATATATGTTAGGATTCTGTCTAATCTCCACCCCACCGTTACCTGGCAACAGCCAGGTAGGTTTGGCCCACTATAAAAGAGGCTGCTTTGCCCCTCCTCTCTCTCTTATTCTCTCACTCTCTTAGCCTCTCTCTTGCCCTCTTGGGCTCTTCCCTTTCACCTTCCCTTCCCTCCTCTCTCCACGTGGTCATGGCCGGCCTCTGCTTCTCTACTCTCTCCTCTCTGCCTTTCTCTGTCTCTACTACCCCCTTAACTCCCCTCCCCATGCCCTAAATAAACTCTATTCTATACTATACTGTCGTGTGTCTGGTCCCTCCCTTGGCATGGGTCCACTGAGGCACTCCCTTCCCCCACACTGCTGTAGAACATATTCTCCCACCTCTTTCTCTTTTTATGACCACAAATATATATATATAAAATATAGTATATATATACTATACATACTATATATACATACATATACATACTATATATACATACATATACATAATATATATATATAGTATGTAGATAATAGATGATAGATGGATGGTTGGTAAATAGATGATTGATAGGCAGACAGATGGATCGATAGATGATAAACAGATGGCTGATAGGTCAGCAACAGTTATTCTCTCCGATCCACGGCAACAGGCTCTCCCCAGCCTTGCCTACATCAGGCAGCTCTTCCTTGGGTACCAGCAATCAATGAGCTCTCCTGACTTGGCACATCAGTCATTGCGGTCTTTAAACGAGAATGGCCCCCGTAGTCTCATATGTTCGAATACTTGGACCCCGTTGGTGGAATCATTTGAGAAGCACTCGGAGATGGCCTCATTGGAGGACGAATGTAACTGGAGGTGAGACTTGAGGTTTCAAAAGACTGGTACCATTAAGTATGCCTCTCTACCTCGATATGTGAGCTCTCAGCTTCTGCTCCAGTCAACTTGTCTGCTGCTTGCTTCCGTGTTTTCCTGTCACGGTGGACTCTATAACAGTCTGGAACCGTAGGGAAGCAAACCCTTCCTTCTGTAAGTGCCTTGGTCATGGTGTTTATCCTGGCAATAGAAACGTATCGGAGACAGTCCTTGGTCTTCCCTCCCCAGACATTCCACTCCCCACTTTCTTTCTGTCTTCTTCGCATCCTTCCCCAGCTCCCCTTTGCAGGCTCCTCCCCTTCTCCTAGACGTCACACCCTTGGTGCATGCTCAGTTCCTAGTCCTAGTCCTTTGTACTCCTCGCTTTGGTTATCTCCTCTGGTCTCAGGTTTAAATACCACAGTGCTCACGACTCCCAAGCCCATGTCTCTAGCACAGATCATTCTCCCTAATTTCTGCCCCATATAGATTCAAATACCCTCTCACCTCCCAACCTCTCCTACCCTGAAGTCTGGCAGAGGTGTTCAAACATGACGCAGTGACAGTGAGCGGTCCTCACTGTTTACATTCTGTCCCCTACCCCCTCCTCCTCAGGCTCAGGTACCAGCCCCCCACCCCCCACCCCCGGGTCGTTTGCCTCTCCCTGCATCCATGAGCAGCATCAACTCAGCATCCTGTTCAGTACCCTCTCCCTGTTCACACACCGCCTCTGACTGATCTCTGGCATCCCATCAGCCCCCAAATCCGACTCAGTTTCATCTTTTCCTCAAAGCCTTTGCTAAGCCTCTGAACTGAAATTAATTTCTTCTCTGAGACCCAGAATATTTTATTTTTATCTCTAGTGCCAACATCAGCACCCTCTGTCTTGTATCACGGAGACAGTCACTCAGCAAAGATGGTGGTAGGACCACTGTGGGTCAGACACCTTTCTGGACTCGGGATCTTTGTGTCTTTCAAGTAGTGAGGATCTGAGTAGGAGGAGAGTGATGATGAAGTATAAATACCAGGGACTGGGGAGATGGTTCAGACCTTGCTTGCTGTGTAAGTCAGAGGACCAGATACCCATAAATAAAAAAAATAAAAAATAAAAAAAAGCCGCATATAGTGGTCATATATCTGCAATTCTAGAGCCTGGAATGAATAGACAGATCCCTGGAGCTTAATAGCCAAACAGCTCATTGCAGGTCCAGTGGGAGGCCCAGTCTCAGAAAACTGAGTCAAGAGGAACTGAAAAAGACACCCCATGTTAACCTGTTCTTTGCATGTGCACGCGTGCACGCGCGCGCGCACACCACCTTATTTGCGCATGTGCATGACGGATGGCTTCACTTCCCTTTTGTCCTTCACGTTTGACCTTGAATTTCCTGGAGTGGTCTCTTTCTTGCCGTCGACTTCGTCTTGTCTGTCCCCTCATTTCTGTAACACTGCCCTCTCGCGAGTCTCCATCTGAGACCCCATCCTTTCTCACCCATGCTAGTTGGTCCTGACTCTGGGTGAGTCTGATTATACTTTGCTCAACAGCCTTCAGAAGATCCAGTGGGCTTTAACTCCAACGGCAGTGAGCCTTTGTGCTCACTGAGGCCTGGTGTGGGGGCCATACCCCCTCTTAGCATCTCTGAAGTGCAAATGTAAGCAGAACGTCTAATGCGTTCTGGTCCACTTGGGTGGAGTTTAAGACACATGCTGGTTCTCTCAAGATTTGACAGTTCCCACGAGTCTCCAAAATGAGCCGCAACACCTAACTGACCTGGCCCTGACTGACTCTCTAGGCTATGGTACCATTAATTTTGTTCATAATAAGCACACACTAAGCCAAAGATGACCTCCTGTCTTTCCTTAGTTGGGCCACGTGTGGGATTGTTATTTCTGGCAGTCTAGAAAAGATCTAATGGCAGTAACCAGAGACATTTCTGCGTGCGCTGTAATCAGAGTGGCCTCTGCCTCTTTCTGAAAGGGCCAATGGCCCCTTGTAGACAGTTTCCCATCCACCTCAGTCACCTCATCACCTTTCATAACAGGAGTCAATGATCCTCTCTATCTTGAAGAGGGAACCAGAAGGTTTGTTTTGTAATTCATCCTTCTGCATCCCATTGGGGGAGGCAGGAGGGTGGGGGGAGAAAAAGAAGAAAGGCTCTTTGGAAATCAAAAGCACTTCAGTATGGAGGTAGTGAGGTCACCGGGATTCTGAATACTGCGATATGTCAGAAATTGTCTCCCTTGCCTGTCCTGCGATTCTGAAAAGTTCAAAAGAAACAGAAACTGGACTCGGTCCAGACACAGTTGGGCATTTGCAACTTCCCAGGCCCCTGTTCTCCCCAGTGGCCTTGCTTGGATCTTGTCCTGCCCTGAGCACACTGAACTCAGGGTGACTGACAGGCTGAAGCTCTTGTCCATCGCTGCATTTGAAGTTAGTTAAGTAAATTCACCTTTGTCAGCCTCGACTCCTAAATGAGATGGCTTTCCTTTGCTTTCTATATCAACAGCAATGTGTATAGACTAGCGACCACAGCTGAGAAACCCCTGCAGAAGGACCTTCCCCGTCTAAATTTGGCCTCCTCCAATCTTAAAAGGAAATCTAGCATGGTTACTGCCTGTGAGGGCTGCTGTTGCTAAGGGGCCCATGAAACAGGCAGGCTGCCCGAATTCTCCTGGGCTTCGGCTTCTTGCCAGCGCTTTAGAGCAATGTGAATAATTTCTGGGCTCTTTTACTGAGGTGGATGCATTCCTGGGATGGGGTGAAAGTAAACTGTCTTTGGAGTCTGTTTCTCTTAAAGCACTGGGTCATTTTATTCTTCGAAGTGGAATCAGAGACTGTTTGGGAGGTGAGCAGAAATCTCCACTTCAGCCTATTTCCAGTTTTTTCAAGAATCTTCTGGGGGGGAAAAATCACACCAGTACCCAGAAGCAAAAGCACACTTCATGCTGTGCCTTGTTTGCATGTCCCAGGGGTACTACTGTAGCAGGTATGGATTTCAGTCCGTAGAATGTACCCTACTTCCCAAAACTTAATTTCATCCCTATTTGGAGTTCCTACCACTGATAATAATATCAGCTACTTCAAGGTTTCCTCAGTGATGTTGTCTTACTTCTAGGGCTCCTTAATAGGACATCATCTGCTCTTGATTAACTCACCACACAGGGAGAATTAGCAGCTTTCTGTCACTATGATGTAGTAGTTGGAGTAATCAACTTATAAGAAGCAAAAGGTTATTTGGGTTTCACAGTTTTAGAGATGCTAGTATTGGTGCTGTTGTTATGGACCAATGGGGACATAGCATTGTAGTATATGGTTGAACAAAGCCCAAAGGAAGAGACTACAGGTCTCATGACTCCTTCAGGGTCATACACACCACACCACACCACACACACACACACACACACACACACACACACACACACACCGTGGCTAAGGACTTTTCGGAAGCCCCATCTCAGAAGGTCCCACCATCATTAAGTGGTGACGCCTTAGGGGAGGGCACGTGTTCTCAGCACGTGGGCCACACTACTTGACAAAGGCTTGCATCATTCAACCCGAGGCTCCGCACATGGTAGCCCACGCCAGCCTCTTTCTGCCTCCGTGTAACATTAGCTTTCCATCACACCTCAGTTCACAGTTCAGAGGCAGCCCCCTAGCCAGCTGCGTCCATTACCTCAGACCTGAGATGAGGCTGAGTATCATGGCAGATGGATGTGCAGGAGGAAACTGCTCAGTCGTGGTAGACAGGAAGCCACTGGCTCTAACTGTGACCTAAATAAAGTGCACGCCCAGTGACTTTCTGTAGAAGTTGGGTCTGGTTCTGCCTCCTAGCCTCATCTTCCCAGAAATAAGACTCAGACTCAAAATATATTTACAAATACCTTGGCCATATAGTTAGACTCTTCTCTCTAAATCATAATTTAATGTAATCCACTTATTCCGATCTACATTCTGCCACGTGGCTGGTTACCTGTGCTCAGGTACTGTGAGGGCCGTCTAGTCCCATCTTCCCAGATGACTCTCCTGCACTTGGCTCTATCCCAGAGTCCTTTCTGCCTCCCGGATGCCCCACCTTCTATTCTACCCTTTCCTATAGGCCATAGGTTTTTAGTTGACAGGTGACGCATCCATACAATACACAAGATACTCTCTCTGCCACTTAACTCCAGCTAGACCCTCCTCTTATGGGTTCTTATTACCTTCCCAAATGGCACCAGCAGCTGGAGACCAGACCGTCAGCATGGGAGCCTGTGAGGGACGTTTCACATTCACGGTCACTCCTCTTTGGATGCTCACTGCCTTCCTCCCCACAGTACCCCACAGCTGGCACCCACAGCTGGCACCCACAGCTGGTACCCCACAGCTGGTACTCCACAGCTGGTACCCACAGCTGGCACCCACAGCTGGTACCCCACAGCTGGTACTCCACAGCTGGCACCCACAGCTGGTACCCCACAGCTGGCACCCACAGCTGGCACCCACAGCTGGTACCCACAGCTGGCACCCATAGCTGGTACCTACAGCTGGTACCCACAGCTGGCACCCCAACAGCTGGCACCTATAGCTGGTACTCCACAGCTGGTACCCACAGCTGGTACCCACAGCTGGTATCCACAGCTGACACCCCACAGCTGGCACCCACAGCTGGTACTCCATAGCTGGCACCCACAGCTGGCACCCCACAGCTGGCACCCACAGCTGGTACCCCACAGCTGACATCCACAGCTGGCACCCCACAGCTGGCACCCCACAGCTGGCATCCACAGCTGGCATCCACAGCTGGTACCCACAGCTGACACCCCACAGCTGGCACCCACAGCTGGCACCCACAGCTGGCACCCACAGCTGGCACCCCACAGCTGGCATCCACAGCTGGTACCCACAGCTGGTACCCCACAGCTGACATCCACAGCTGGCACCCCACAGCTGGCACCCCACAGCTGGCATCCACAGCTGGTACCCACAGCTGGTACCCACAGCTGACACCCCACAGCTGGCACCCACAGCTGGTACCCCAACAGCTGGCACCCACAGCTGGCACCCCACAGCTGGTACCCCACAGCTGGCACCCACAGCTGGTACCCACAGCTGGCACCCCACAGCTGGTACCCACAGCTGGCACCCACAGCTGGCACCCACAGCTGGCACCCACAGCCTTCTCTGTCTCCCTTTCTTGTAGTTCTTCTTTGCCCCGTTTTTCTCCAGCCTAAAGGGTTCCTTTACTCTTGGGAAGATCTTCCCATTATGCCTGCCTGCCGAGCCACCAGGTCCGTGTCCTCCCTGACCCCTGCCCACTCACTTTGCTGTAGGACACCCTCTCCTTGTGTTCTTCCAACACCCCATACTCCCTAGCACCAGAGCAGAGCCTTTGCACTCATCATTATCTTGGAAGACCCCCCCCGCTTGTGCCCCTCACTCCACGCACCCTGCCTGGAGAGGCCCTTCTCCCACCCCCAGACCCAGAATTCTTTGTGACTCTCATCTGCTTCTTTTACCTCCTCGCCACCTTCCATCATATGACTATCTTATAGACATTAGACTCAACTTCTTATTTTACAAACTCCCCCCCACCTACCCCCCCCACACATACACACATACACCCTTAAAGCACAGGTGTCATGATAGGAGAGCCCCAATCCATTATGCCCCAAAGGTCTAGAATGAAGAACGGATGGATTTGGAAAAGTTCCCAGAACCTGCCAGGCCACCCTCATTTAATTGGAAGCAAGACGCAGGCAGGCAATGGTTAATCTGATCGGCAGCCTGATCAGATTAATAAATGCTTGGTGGATTAGTAAAGCTCACCACTGAGTGTATCTGGGGGAGTTTCCAGAGACCATGAGACTATAAGGACTCTCACCTAATGGATAATTAGATTTCTTGGCAGCCTCCTAGGTGGGAGGTGAAGTAACTGGAGACATGTCTTTGGGGCTCTATCTTGCTCGGGCCCCTTCCTGCTCTACTTCCTGGTGGCCATAATGGGAGCTGCTTTGCTCTGCTCCCAGGATGCCAGTCAGATAACTCCGCACCACCATGTTCTCCCCACTGCAGGGGGCCGAACCCTTGGGAGCTTTGAGCGGGATAAACGTTACATCATGACTTCCATTTTGCTCATGGCAATGCCACTGATCCTCCACGCCTCTGCTTCCATTTCTGCCTCCAGATTCCTGCCTTGAATTTCCACCCCTTGGTTGCCACGAGGGACTGTAACTTGTAAGACGTAATGAACCCTTTCCTTGCCCCTCCCCCAGGTTGCTTTTGTTCACAGTTCTCACGCACCAGGAACGGGTAGAGGACCTAGGGTGGGTGGGTGGCACGTGGGGATAAGACATCTGGAAAGTCACAGGTATGTGTGTGAGTGGGGCAGAGCTACAGAGGGGCAGCAGGAGTCCTAGGGCTGAGACAGGATTGGATCCGGATGGACCTCTCCTCAAGCAGCCTCAGCGAACGGCAGATTTCTGGGAGTCTACAAGTTGTATGCAAGCAGATGGGATGCCCAGAGGTGGGGCTGAACCATTCAGTCACTAAATGAAGCTCCGTCCTGCGTGTTCATGGACACGCAGCAAACAAGGAGAGCTTTATGCGCGACTTCCCCTCCAAAAGCAGTGCTCCCTATCTCTTCTGTGCTGGCAAAATGGCAGGGAGGAAAATAAAGGCCAGAAGCTGGGCTCAGGAGCTCACGTTGGAGTTGGGAAGAGATGAATACACGCTGTGATTGACAGTTGTTCTTACCAATAGCAGCAAGCAAGGGCAGAGCCTGAAGAGATCAGGATCACCGGCAACGGCTGGAAAGAAGAGGGCTGAACCTTTTTCGTGAGCTTTGTCAGCACGGAGACCACTGCTGACTGTGGGGGCAGCCACTATAGGAGCTGTCAAAGGACCATGGGAAACAATAAGGCAAAACAGTCTTACAAAGCATCTTTTCCCTAGTGGAAGAAATGGCATGTGCTTACGTACTAGAGAGAAGAATCCGGTAAAAATTGGAAACTACAATGTAGAAGAGTGGAGAGGTGCTGAGCTATAATCCTGGTGAGATCGGGTGGGACCTAATGCATGCGTCAGGACGGGCTTCTTGGGTAGCAGGGCTGATTTGTCTGGAGAGTCCTGAGGGAAGTCTAAGCTGGCAGGTCCGGACACTGCTATGCATGTTTGTGTTATAAGAACTGATAGGGGGTCTCTTTGGGACCATTTCTCCATGCTCTAGAAAGTTCCTGTGCTGGTTAGTTCTTGTCAGTTTGGCACAAGCTAGGGTCACCTGGGAAGAGGGAACCTCAGTTGAGGGATTGATCACATCATAATGGTCATTTTCTCGATGGGTGATTGATGTGTGAGGGACCAGCCCACTGTGGGCGGTACCATCCCTAGGCAGGTGGGCCTGGGTTGTAGAAGAAGGCAGCCTAAGCCCACTAGAGGGAGCAAGGCTGTAAGCACTGCTCTCCAGGACCTCTGCTTTCAAATTCTGCCTCCAGGCTCTCTTCAGGTCCCTGTTTTTTATCAGAGCAAAAAGTGAGGCAGTCTAGGACAGCCCCAATCTGCAAATGAGCCCTGAAGATGAGGTCATGGAGATTTGCACGGGGGAAAGAGGAGGCGAACCAGTCTCAGAGAATGAAGATGAGGACCAAAGTGCCCGGGGCACTCGGAATCCATCAGTGGTTTGCGGCCGAGAATTTGATGCCAAACCACTCAGTTCTGTGGTTTGTCTCAGCCGCATTCGCATATGGAGGAAGGCGAATCGAGCCAGGCTTAACGTAGAGGGCTGCTTTGCTAAGCAAGAGCGGACGGACAAGGAGACAGGGCGAGGGTGTAGAAGGAAGTGGCTCCGCTCGCTGTGGGGTTCAAGCCAGCCAGGAAGTGGGTGCTGTGCCCAGGGGGTCAAGGGCCAGGATCTGTGTATCAGTGTGAGCTTACGCATCAAAGCCGCGTAAGAAGAGAGTGTCCCGGTGACTACCAATGACGAGATCAAGGCAAGGACAGTGGCTGAATTATGGTCGAAGGCAGGGCTATGAAGAGGCATGAGATTAAGGAACTGAAAGGCCAGTAGACCACAAGAATTGTTTAAAACTGATACCGAAATCACCAAGATATATTGGCAGGTGCTTTCAGCTTTATTCTGCCTCCGTGACAAATTCTGTTCCCAAAATAACCCAGAGGAGAGAAATCTTTATTTCAGCTTAGGGGGTCACAGTCCATCACTGAGGGAAGTCAGAACTCAGCGGGAACTCGAAGCGGAAACCGCTGGAGGAGCCCTGCTTGCTGCTCGTTTGCTTGTGGAGCCTTGCTCAGCTGGTCTCCTCGTCCAGCACAGGATCACCCCTCCTGCAGTGGGCTGAGCCCTTGCCCAGTGACTGACAGCTCACAGACATGCCCTTGGGCCGTTCTGCTCCAGGCAATCCCCCAAAGGATTCTCAGGTAGCTCTAGATTATGTCAAGTTGACAGCTTAAGCAGGACGGCAGGTTACAAGGAGCTAAATCCTTTCTTTAAATTCTATAGCAGAAATACAAGCTGTAGAGAAAAACAATTTTCTGGTTCAGAAAGGCATCTTGGTGGCTGCTTCCCCCTCCTCCCCTCCTCCTCCCCTCCTCCTCCCCTCCTCCTCCCCTCCCCTCCTCCTCTCCTCCCCTCCTCCTCTCCTCCCTCCTCCTCCCCTCCCTCCTCCTCCCTCCTTCCCTTCTCCCTCTTCCTCTCCTCCTCCCTCCTCCTTCTCCCTCCTCCCCTCTTCCTCCCCTCATTCCTCCTCCTTCCCTCCTCTTCCCCTCCTCCCCCTCCTCCTCTGTCTTCCTCCTCCCTCCTCTTCCACTCTTCCTCCCTCCTCCTTCCCCTCCTCCCCTCCCTCCTCCTTCCTCCTCCTCCTTCCTCCTTCCCTTCTCCCTCTTCCTCTCCTCCTCCCTCATCCCTCCTCCTCCCCTTCTCCCTCTTTCTCCCCTCCTCTCTCCTCCCTCCTCCTTCCTTCTCCTTCCTCCTCCCCCTCCTCCCCCTCCTCCTCTCTCCTCCTCCTCCCTCCTCTTCCACTCTTCCTCCCTCCTCCTTCCCCTCCTCCTCTTCCTCCTCCTCCTCTTTCTTCTTCCAGACACGTTTATTTTATTTTATGTATATGAGTAGCTTTGCTCACATGTGTGCACTATGTGCATGCCTGGTGCCTCAGAGGCCAAAAGAGGAAGTCAAATCCCTTGAGACTAGAGTCATGAATGACTCTGAACCATCATGTGATGCCTAGAACTGAACCTGTGTCTTTAGCTGCTGGGCCATCTCTCCAGCCCTTGCAGAGGACTTTCTCAAGGGGTGTGTCCTTGTTGCTGGCTCAAGCGTCCAAACACTCCTACCTAATATTGTCAATATCCCGTGTGACTCAGTGTGCCTTCGCTAGACGCTCTCCCTGATCTCTGCCAGTAAGTATGACAGGTCCCAGCCACCCAAACTCGGCACTCTGCATTCTTTCCCACTTCCGCTCTGCCTGAAGGCATGGGCTGGCCTGTTACATGTACCCAGAAAGAACCTTCACAAGGGCCTCTCCAAAGACATCAAAGAAAGCTTGTCCAGACAGAAAGTCTCCATGGTCCTCGATAGAAAACTCAATACGGTCAAGATACTGCAACGCCAAAGCGAGATTCAACATCCAATCAGAACCTCTATGAGATCGTTTAGATTTCTTTGGAGCTAATCCTCTTTATTCTAAATAAGAAAATGAGACGTTTATAAAGAGGAAGGACTTAATTAGAACTGCCAAACCCTACCATTAAGTTAAAGCGGGGTGTTGTGGGGGGGGATTGTGGTGGTGGTGGTGGATACAAGTGAGAGCACGCAGGCCAGAGAGAGTACTCGGTGATACAATCCAGATTCCAAACTAGGGGAGCTGTGCAGCAAATAGCAGCTGTCTGTTGTCAGAGGTTGATGCAATGGCAACTTGACACAAACCTAGTCAAATCTGGGGAGAAAGAGCCTCCTCAGAGGAATGACCTTCATTAGATTACCCTGTGGGCATATCTATGGGGCATTTTCTTGATTGCTAATTCCTGTAAAAGAGCCCAACACGCTGTGGGCCATGCCACGCCAAGGCAGTTGGGTCTAGGCCTTATTGAGAAAGCAGGCTGTGCTAGTCACGGAGAGCAAGTCAGTAACCAGCGTTCCTCTAGGGCAGTGGCTCCCAACCTTCCTCATGCTGTGACCCTTTAATGCAGTCCCTTATGTTATGATGATACCCCACCCCCACCCCCATACTGGCTGGTTTTGTGTCAACTCGACACAAGCTGGAGTTATCGCAGAGAAAGGAGCCTCCCTTGAGGAAATGCCTCCATGAGATCCAGCTGTAAGGCATTTTCTCAATTGGTGGTGGGGGGGGGGGAGGCTTGTGGGTGGTGTCATCTCTGGGCTGGTAGTCTTGGGTTCTATAAGAGAGCAAGCTGAGCAAGCCAGGGGAAGCAAGATAGTAAGTAACATCCCTCCATGGCCTCTGCATCAGCTCCTGCTTCCTGACCTCCTCCCCAACTTGCTTCCTGGTCATGATGTTTGTGCAGGAATAGAAACCCTGACTAAGACACCCCCAACCATAAAATTATTTCTGTTGCTACTTCATAACTGTAATCTTGCTACTGTTACGAATCACAACGTTAATGAATCATAATGTTAATATCTGGTATGCAATATAGCTGATATGTGACACCCAAGGGGACTGAGACCCACAGGTTGAGAACCTCTGCCCCATGCCTTTATACAGTTCCTGCCTCCAGGGTCCCTGGATAGTAGACTATGACCTGTAAGCTGAACTTTACCTCAGCAGCAAAAAAGGAAAGTGGAGCACGTATTATCTAGGGAAGGAATTGAGCCCCCGTGTTAAGTATGACAGTAAATTCCAGGCACAAGTGACATGAAAATGCTAAGGTCAAAGTGCTAAGGTCGAAGTGCTAAGGTCAAAGTGCTAAGGTCAAAGGGGGGAAGGGAAGGGATGGAGGAGAAGAAGGAGGAAAGGAAAAAAAAAACAAAGCGAAAATTCATTTGGAAAAAAACGTCATAACAAAACGTAATGCTTACATGCTAACAAAATAAATAAAGGTCCAAGTAAGGCAAAGATCTAAAAGTTTTTAAGCTGTATGGTAGAAGAAAATATAAGAGAATTTCTCTTTGTTGGTTTATTATTATTATTATTATTATTTTGTTTTTAAGATAGGGTCTCATGGCATAGCCCTGGCTAGCCTGATATGTAGACCAGGCTGAACTCGAACTCACAGAGCTCACTTGCGTCTTCTACTGAATTCTACTGGGATTAAAGGTGTGTGGTTTCATGATGAGTCAGGAGAATTTCTCCATCCTGGTGGGGATGAGAAAAAATATGTTTGCAAGAGCAGAATGGTAAGACAAAGGTGAGAAACAGAATTCACAAGGACGGAGCTTCAGGATTTATTTATTTATTTATTTATTTATTTATTTATTTATTTAGGTGCCAGAACATCTAGGATAGGCAAAGGTTTGTGTGTGTGTGTGTGTGTGTGTGTGTGTATGTGATTTCATTTATAATCACATCACTGTCCAAAAGAGAAATTAGAAATATTTACAGTGGCAAAGACAGAAATTGGTGTACAATAGAATTCTAACACACACTTCACAAAAAGAGGAAAAAGTAAATATATACACAAATTTAAAAATCGATAAATGAAATCTAGTCCTTAAGACCCTCGGCAATCTTAAGAAATGAACGCCGTCTTTCTCCTTGAGCTGCCCAGATTTCCAGAAATGCATGGAAACAGCATTCAGTGTGGGGTTTATGCAGTGTCTAAGAGGATAACTGATTAAAGCGTTCCACAGACAGGCAGTTCTCAGAGGTTGACCCAAGAAAGAAACACCTTCATCGGACCCTCTCTGTGTAGAACTGAATAAAGCTGGTATTCACTGACGTCTGACCATTTAGTGGAATCACTCCATGGCCACCAAGCCTTGCAGTGACCACGGGATGACCCCTGGATGTAGCTGGTACCATCACATCCTCCTATCCAGCCAGCATCGTGGGAGTTCTGTACAGTTCTGGGACTTATGCCACTCCAAGTCCTCTGCAAGGTTCCCCCTCTCTCCTCTCTTCTCTGCCTGTCACATCTGCCCTGAGATAGCCCGGCCCTACTCAAGTCTTTCCCCATTTGGAGAATTGCTTCTCTAAACTCTAGCTGCCCCCAAAACATGATGACATCTGAAGTTAGACACTCAAATGAATTTCCCCTTCCCTTCCCCCCTCCTTCTGATGGGACAGATGGGTGGGTGGACATGTCAGGGGAGTCCCTAAGCCTCCTTCCAGGCCACTGAGATGGCACATAGCAAACTCAGAAAGCCCGTGGGCCCAGGCATCTTCCTTCAGGTCTCTCAGCTCCACAGCTGCACTGGCTTTTAAATATTATTATTATTATTTTTAAATCATGAATCTGCACAGCAGAAGTACATGATTAAAGAGAGCTAGAAAGCACTTCACATCCAGGCAAGCAAGTGTGCTCTCAAGACTGTGACAAATGAGACTTGCTGCAGCTCCTGTTCCCCATGCCCTGTCTAAAGATGGTGTTTGGTGTTTCTGTCTTTGCTTTAGCTTCATGGAGCCTGACAAGTGCCTGATCCTCTATGGCGATGACCAGGTACGTATGGGGGCGCACTGGGTCAAGAACTAGAATGATGTCTACTGTGCTTTCCAGGGGTAAAGTGGGGTTACTCCCATGGAATATCTATGTCCTGAGGCTGAGACACACACACACACACACACACACACACACACACATGAACGCATGCACGCTACGTATTTAATCCTACGGAGACCTGCAACCCAAGCCCCACGCGGTGGAAGCGGAGACAAGCAATATGCTGCCCTGCTGTAGGGAGCACCGTTCATAAAGACACGGACGGTGCCCTGGATTTGGGCCACACAGCCTCTGGGCTGGAATTCCCCAAATGGAAGCTGGCAGGACTACGTGGCAGAGGGAAGCCTCTCGGTGTCCTGTGGCAGCCAGTCCCTGTGAGTGGAGTTCCCTGCTTCTGCCTCTTTTTGGATGCTTTCCTGGGTATGGGCTGGCCTGGTTACTGCCTTCCAGCACGTGCCAGAGAGGGATGCCAGAACCGGTTCAGGCAGCTCATTAGAAAGCTAGCTCATTGCTGGAAATGCAAATGACCCATTTCACCTTATCCTCCTGACAGACACGCTGGGAGCGATGACTGGTTGCTCCCTACCTGTCACCACGGCGGCTCTGATCCTTGTGTGAAGCGCCTGCCACTCTTGAAGGGCATAGATAGCAGCCATCACAAGCGCCCTCCAGTTGGAGACGCAATCATCCACTGCCCCCTAGTGGAGTCCGCGTGAATGACACGATAGGCACCCTGTGTCTGCTGATTGAGGATTTAAGCAAATCGAGGTTGCGTTTTATTTTAAGAATGGCTTGCAGCTCCTGCTGATTTCATCTCTGCTGCTCGTATCTGTGCCTCTTAATTAGCAGCCCTGAGATGGAATAAAATGTCAATCACGGGTGACTTTGTGGAGCTGCGCTTGAATGTTAAAAAGTCATGGCATTTTCAAACCATATTTAAGACCTCATTTTATGATCATTCAAAAAAAATTTTT
The DNA here is from genome assembly GCA_036184795.1 of Tokudaia tokunoshimensis. Lineage (NCBI taxonomy): Eukaryota > Metazoa > Chordata > Mammalia > Rodentia > Muridae > Tokudaia > Tokudaia tokunoshimensis. The sequence continues at coordinate 38,963,526 of BTHU01000006.1, forward strand.
TTCCCCTTAGTCTGGGAAAAGGTTTAAAATGAATGTAGTGTTAAGTATCTCAGGTTGGCATTTCTCTGAGCTTCGGGGTTATGTGAAAGAGAAACAAGATTATTTGTAAGACACAGGCAGTAACTGAGCCTGCTTAGCCATCTAGTCTGTCTCCTGACCCTGCTCTGGTAGATATCAGAGGCTTCACAATTTGCATAGTTCTTTGTTGTGGAGGCTGCTTCCTGAGTGACTGTCCTTGCAGTGTCTGCAGAGCTGAGGCTCACAGCATGCACTAAAAGACAACTGCCAACAGTCTGCAGCTGTGCCACAGGGACTTTATTAAGGGATCTGCTTCGTTAAAAAATAAAAAAGACTTAATTTGTTATTTTTCATAATGTGGGTCTGTGTGTGGGTATAGGCACATGGGTGCAGGTAGCTGCAGAGACCAGTAGAGGGCGCTGGATGTCCTGGAGTTGGAGTCACAGGTGTGGGTGCTGGGAACTGACCTGGATTCTCTGAAAGAGGCAGTGTGCACTCTTAACTGCTGAGCCATCTCTCCAGCCCTGAAATGTACTTCTTTTTATTACATTTTTTAGTAAGTATGAGTGTGCATGTGTGTGTGTGTGCATGTGTGTGTCTGTGTCTCTGTGTGTGTGTGTGTGTGTGCATGTGTGTGTGTGTGCGTGTGTGTGTGTGTGGTATGCACGCAAGCATGAGGCAGTCAGATGACAATTTGCAGGAGTCAGTTCTCTCCTTCCACCATCTGGGACACAGGGATCAAACTCTGACTTGTTAGGCTTGTGGCAAGTGCCTGTAGATAGTGAGCCATCTCTCCAGCCCTCAACTGATACATAACTTTTAAACACTATTTATTTCATTTGCGTGGCGTCCTGCCTGATGGGTGTCTGTGCACACATTCATGCAGTGCGAGGCCAGGAGAGGGTATCAGATCCCCCGGGACTGGAGTTACTGCTGGAGCTTAATACCGCTGAGTGGATGCTGGTTACTGATCCTGGTCCTCCGGAAGAGCTGTCAGTGCCCCTAACCACTGAGCCGCCTCCCCAGCCTACCCGTACATAACTTTTATAGTTTCTACAGGATTTTCTTATCGCTAGGACGCTTTTAAAAATGGAACTATGCCAGAGTTCAAAGCCTTCCTTGCCCTACCTGTGACTCTGTGGACTGTACTAACTCCTTTCTAGTAACCAGGACTGCTGCCATCCGGACCTTTGTGGGAAAGTCTAGGCCAACCCGACCACACCCTAAAACAGTGCTACGGGTGGGTCAGCTGTACGTAAGTAAGGAAGGATGCTTTGAGAACATTATCCCTCAGACAACGTGCTGGGATTTGCGACCCTGTTGCGGAACATGAAGAGAGACTGTGATTGGTTGGGGTGATCTGGTCACAGACAGTGGTGTCCGGGTGAGATAATCAGAGAACCACGCCACCCTCCTCCCCAGCATCTCTGTTCGGTGAATTTGTTTACACCGGGCTGACTGTGGGTCAGTTAGCCCCAGTGATAGGAAACTTTTCCGAGATGAAGCCATTCACGCATACACAGGAAATAGAACTCAGGCAACAAAATTTTCCACCCAGCATGGATCCGAAACCACAGTACACAAGGTGCTTTGGGGACCTTCCTCCGGCAAACTGTAGTTTCCCCCAGGGTGCCGCGGAAGCTTCCACTGGTGACTCATTGTTTTAAACTTTTCCTCTCGAGTCATGACTCTGAGCGAGGCTTAGTGTGAAGGGGAAAGCTACTTGTCTGGCCACTGGCTTCCGTCGTGGGGTGGGGCTAGGCTGCTTAGCAACCAAACAGAAATCCCAAGGGCCGCTAAAGAACTCCCTCTAATCCAAATCAAGCTTGCCTCAGGGGGTCCAGCTTGGCGCAGCGAAACCAGTTTGTAAATTTGCTTATTTATTTATTTAGTTAGTTAGTTAGTTAGTTGTACCCCATTACCACCATGATATTACAGTGTGGCCCATGCCCCTCGGGTGGCTCCACCTGGTCTCAGTCAGTCACTGGGATTCACAGACTTTGACATCCCAGGACAGAAGGATCACCATTGTTTCTAGCAAAGTCCTCAAACCGAGATACAATTGAGTGGGAAGAGGACACAGCTGAGAGACACCATCCCTGAAAGCTAGGATCTTATTTACATTTTCCATTAAATCTAAATTAAAATTAAGGTGGATTTTTTTTCCATCTATCTTGGACATTTTCCAAACTGACTTAGAGGTCTGGGGGGTGGACCTCAATGGCAGAATGCTTACTTAACACGTAGAAAGGTCCTGGGTTCAGTCGTCAGAACTGAGGGGAAAAAAACTTATAGAAATGATTTTAAGTGATTCTTAATAATTCATATTTAAAATTACAATCTTTCTGCTTCTTAGCCTTCAGCTCCAGTTTCATCTGGTACTAAGGTCACCTACCCTAGTGTGAAGTAATGCGGTAGGCAGCCAGAGGAGCCCTGTTCTCAGCTGACTGTCCTCGCGGTATCCCAAGCACCAATGCCAGGGCACCCGCGCCAGCTGCCTCACTGGAGCTGCCGGAGTTCCACACCAGAATTTTATTTTTGAAGGGCCTCAAAGCTACAGCAGCCACTGCAGTGACTCTAACCTGGCCTTTCATGTCTCAGTCCAGACAAACGCGTGATTGAAGAAAGGACTCATCCAAGCCCGTGTCACATTGGCCATCTGGAAAACCGCCAGCCACTCATTTAGCAAATTACTTTGTTTAAAGGCAGCTCTGTGTTCCGGGCGTTTGTGTTACCAGGATGGATCGCATAATTCCTCCGCCTTGGTTTATCCGCTCGGCTCCTCTCGATCTGCCTAGCAACTTAAAAGGCTGTTAATGCGTGACAAGGCACTTGACCCGCATGATTTCCAAGTCGAGGGAGAGCATTCGTCTTGTGCCGGGTTGTCCTCTCCTCCAAAGCAAGGGCACGACGCCCCGCGCTCTCTGTCTTAATGAAGCCTGCCTTTATTAAGAAACCCATTAAGCTCCACAGGGCCCAGCCATCCAGCACCGTAAATATTACCCCATAGAAATGCACCCAGGGCCCTGGCGCGCGGGGTGGGGGTGGGGGGCTGGGGGGCACGGTAAGCGCTCACCCATCCTGCCAGTCTAGAGGGGACTTCAGCTCTCTGCTGAGGGAAGGCTGTTGCTGTTTGACAGGCTGGTGCCTCTTTGTTTGGAAAGATGAGTTAGAATCCTTAGCAGGTAACGTCACCAGGCCCCTGGGGTGGTTTGAATAAGGGAGTTGAAGGCAAACCTGTCTGCAGAATAGCAATGAGTTCTCCAAGCGTCTGATCTGGGGTTTCTTCTTCCAAAAGAGGAAAGAGGGAAAAAAAGGAGCCCACAGAGGCTGGGAAGGTTTCTTATCAGGATGTTGCCGGTCACTTTGTCCTGATATGGTTTGTCATCTGTCATTGACCAGGGCAAATGATCTTGGTGACTGTTGTTTCCATAAATTACTCATCTGAGGTCACGGTATTATTAAGTCTGGAAGCCAGAAGCTCGACTCAGTGAGTGGCTCAAAGACAGATCATGCGTTCAGTACCTAACTAGGCCCTTTAAGGGGGTGGGGGAGGATCACACAATAAATGTGTTTTGCAATCAAAGCCTTTGGGAAGATTAAAAAAAAAAAGGCATGTATATTTAGTGACTAGTAAAGGCTCAGACTGGGTGTCAAATGCTGATGTGATTTGGGCCAAGGTTGCCTTAGTCCCCTCAGAAGGAAACAGACATTTACCTCTTTGAATTATTTTTGGAAGTAGCTGAATTAGTGATTACATATAGTAAGAACTCAACGGCCCTACTTGATAGGTTTTGTAAAGCGAGGTATGTTTCAGTGGGAGGGCGTGCCTCAGTGGGTGCCCCCTGCCCCCAGGTACCAGCCACACCGCACCGGTCTAGTATAAAATGTTTACTTGAGGCATGAGAAGGGGGTTGAGAAAGGAGTTGAAATAGAGAAAGAGAGGGGACAGAGGACGGGGGGGGGGGGAGGAAGGGGAGGCGGGGCGGGGGATGGTCAGAGAGAGGAAAAAAAAGGGGGGGGGTCAGAGAGAGTGAAGAAAGGCCAAGCAGTTCTTTTTATAGCAACCCAGGCTCCCACCTGGCTGTTGCTAGGTAACTGTTGGGTGGAACCTAGGAGGAATACTAACATGCTGACACTAATAACATCAGGCATGGGATAGCTATCCTCAGTATGGGCACAGAGAAGGTAGTCACTGGACTGGAGCAAGGAAGAGACCTTTATGAACCAACTCCATAGAAGTACCAACTCCAGGTCGGGAGAGGATGGCCAGTGAATGGTACCCCATAAACCAGGCATAGCCATGGTGGGCAAGGAAGGAAGTGGACAGCTAGGTGGACTGGAAGGAAGCTCTAGTGCAGAGCAGAGGAGTGGAAATGATGAACAAATGAGAGGCCCCATTGGTGGAGGCTTGAAAGCCAAGGTCTTTAAAGGGTCTCACCATGATCTAGCTGGTAACAGGCTGTCCCATCTTGCTTTCTTACAGGAAAGCAGCAGGGTTCTCTACATTGGTATAGGTGAACAGATAGGTCACTGGAGAGGACCGAAGCTAGGGGACGGGATCCAAGGCCAGTCGTCACCCCAGGTCAGATGGATGAGGCCTTCAGGGGGAGGTAGCTAGAGGATGAATGGGAAGGAATGAAGCTGGAGTTCCCATCCAAAGCAGCCAGACCCAGGCAGGAGGGAGAAGGGAAAGAGAAGGTAGCCTTTGGGGACAACCCATCTGGTTGTTTCGCCCACCATGTTCCAAGCATAGGTCTCTAGGACACCAAGAGAGCGAGTGACAAGCCTTTGGAAGTCGATGAAACCGGGGAGCTTTCTGGCTGGCTGCATTAGGGGTTCATAGGTTTAGCTTTATAAGTGTTCAGAATGAAATGAAGGGTAAGTGCAGGGTTCCATGGGAGGGCACAAGTCCCAGGGGCTCATGGGAGCCACACAGGTGTGAACACCACTGGTTTAGGGAGGACAGCTCCATGGTTAAAAAAAAAAATCCTGCAAGGACCCAGAGCGCTGAACTGAAAGGACTCAGAGTGTTGCAGTGAACCTGCAAACCCCTCAGACACCAACTGTAACATAAGAAAGGAGCTAAGAGAAACTACAGGACCAAGAGGTGCTGAGATGAGAAAGGGTGGATCGACAAATGAGGGAGGCAGTCACTGAGAAGATCCATTCAGAAGCACGAGAAGTGGAGCCATCTTGAGAAGAGTCGGGGACGGCAGAGGCAGAGAGAGAGAAGCCAGGTGGCAGGGCTCTAGGGAGGGGTGCACAGGGAGACAGCAGTGCCTTGCTATTGATTTGGAGGAGAAGTCCAAGGAGGGGAGAGGGTGGAGATTCCTATATAGAGAGTGAGTACTTCTGTGACGTGTAACGGCATAAGAAGGAGGTGAAAGACCCACAGATGCTTACGAAATCCCATTAATAGATTACACACCAGAGTTATCTTATATAAGAGATGGGTTTTCAGGCTGGAGAGATGGCTCAGCAGTTAAGAGCACTGACTGTTCTTCCAGAGGTCCTGAGTTCAAATCCCAGCAACCACATGGTGACTCACAACCATCTGTAATGAGATCTGATGCCCTCTTCTTCTGGGGTGTCTGAAGACAGCTACAGTGTACTTACATATAATTAATAAATAAATAAATCTTTAAGAGAGAGAGAGAGAGAGAGAGAGAGAGAGAGAGATGGGCTTTCTGGGGTAGATCATGCTTGGGTTTTAAAAAAGCCAAGCAGAGTAGAACTCTATGCACCCAGAGTAGGTGGGTTAGAGTTTCCTTGCTGTGAAGGGACATGACCAAGGTAACTCTTATAAAGGAAAATGTTTAATTGGGGCTGGTTTTCAGTTTCAGAGGTCTAGTCTATTATCATCATGGCAGGAAGCATGGCATTGTGCAGGCAGACATGGTGCTAGAGAAGGAGCTGAGAGGTCTACGTCTTGATATGAAGGCCGCCAGGAGACTATCTTCCATGGGCAGCCAAGAGAAGGGTCTGGATTATAACTGGCCAGACTTGAACATATATATGAGACCCCAAAGCACCACCTCCACAGTGACACACTTCCTCTGACAAGGTTATATTTCCTCAAACAAGGCCACATTTCCTCCAACAAGGCCACACACCTCCTAATAGTGCCACTTCCCATGGGCCAAGCATATTCAAACCACCAAAGCAGTTTATCAAGAAAAGGACACAAGGGCTGGAGAGATGGCTCAGGGATTAAGAACACTGTCTACTCTCCCAGAGGTCCTGAGTTCAATTCCCAGCAACCACATGGTGGCTCACAACCATCTGTAATGGGGTCTGATGCCCTCTTCTGACATGGAGATGTACCTGCAGATACTCATGCACATAAAATGAATAAATCTTTAAAGAGGGGAAAAAAAGAAAGAAAAAGAGAGAAAAAGGAAGGAAGGAAAGAAGGAAGGAAGGAAGGAAGCACCAAGGAACCAACGTATTCTGACTCAGCCAAGTTTCTGGCTTCTTAAGTTCATCTGTCTGACCTCAAAGACCCCCCAACATGGCCCTGCTCTGGAAATTACAATTTCCATTGCCCCCTGTACATCATTCAACCTCACTGTTCCCATCTTGGAGAAAAAACAGAAATCCTAAAATTGGCAGCCAAATGACATCATCATCATCATTGTTTTGTTTTGTTTTGTTTTTTAAACAATGTCTCATTTTGCTGTCTAGTCTAAACTTGAACTCATCGCCATCCTTCTGCCTCAGCCTCCTGAGTTCGGAGATTACATGTGTGCACCACCATGTTCATAAATCCTACAAGATTATTGCGGTAATTTAATGCACTAAAATATACAATGCCATCTATGAATGAATATTGAATATTGAAAATGCTAGGGACCCCCACCACTGTCAATACACAGAATCTGTTAGATACCCCCATGGCAGCAAGGATATTTTGTTGTTGTTTTCCTTTCTTTGTGAAATTAAAATATAGTTACACGGTTATTATACATACCTTGCTCTTAAACCAGTATTTTCCGCCGTATCAAATGCAATCCTGAACACCGCTTGTGTGCTGTGTGTGCCGGCATGATCAAGGTCCTCTGCCTTGACACACTTGGACGGGTGCAGTCTGGCTGAGCTCATGTCCCACTCAGGGTTATAGTAGCCCAGTGTCTCTGCATGTGACATCCCATCTGCTTGGGGAGAGGGGGCCATCTGCAAAGTCACACATTCCTTTCGTATGGAGAAATGCAGGTTTCTGTCGATGCTGACAGCACATGCTTCTAGCACTCGCAGAACAAGTGGGACATGTTGAGTTTTCGCTCATTCTTTTCTTTCTCTTTCAAATTGATTGCAGGGATATGTGAACATTCTGGTTTTGGCATCTGTAGGTGAACTATTAAGGTAAATATTGAAGTTTAAATGCAATTGCAGAAGAAACGAAGCCATATGTTTTAAAGCAAAAATTTTCCTCACAATATCTTGTATATGTATCGTCATAGGGTAAAAGACTCAACCAAATGTTTTCAAGATGGCCGAGGGGCTTGGGGGAAATAGTTCACTCGGTAAAGTGTTTATTGTTCAAATATAGGAACCTGGGTTCAGATCCCCAGCACCCACATAAAAGCTGTGGGCAGCGCTCCAGCAGTGGGGTTGGAATGGAGACAGCAGATCCCTGGAGGAGGCCAGCAGGCCAGTCTACCCTCATTGAGCCTCGCACACACACACACACACACACACACACACACTGGGGACTTGGGTGCTTGGCTTTTCTCCTTTCTTATTTTCTTTTTGTTGGTTTTGTTTTTGTTTTTACGTTTTTTCGAGACAGGGTTTCTCTGTGTAGCCCTGGCTGTCCTGGAACTCACTGTGTAGACCAGGCTGGCCTCGAACTCAGAAATCTCCCTGTCTCTTCCTCCCAAGTGCTGGGATGAAAGGTGTGCGCCACCACTACCCGCCTTTCTTATTTTCTAAGGTTCACATTCCCACTTCACACTCTTGCTCCATTCCGTGTTCATTTCTCAGCTTTGCCCTCATTCTCCTGTCATGACCACAGGATCAAAGGTACCTCCAACGTTGGATTCCTTCATCTCTTCAAGAAACGGTTCTCCACATAACAAAGTAAATGATGATAAAATCAGGAATACAAAAAAAAAATCAAGATGGGTAGTTTAACTCAGCATAAAATATCCAGAGGATCAGATAATTAGCTGTATAACTCAGAGCAACCCGTGTGTAGTATTTTGAATAGGAATGGCCCCCCATAGGTTCGCAGATTTTAATGCTTAGTCATTGGGCAGTGGGTCTACTTGACAAGAATTAGGAGGTGTGGCCTTGTAGTAGGTGTGGCCTTGTTGTAGTGGGTGTGGCCTTGTTGGAGGAAGTACGTCACTAGCAGTGACCTCTGAGGTTTCAAATGCTCGATCTAGGCTCTGTGTTTTTCTCCTGCTTGCCGATCCAGGTACAGAACTCTCAGCTACCTCTCCAGCACCATGTCTGCCCACACGCCGCCATGCTTCCCGCCATGATGATAGCGGGCTAAATCTCTGAAACTGTAAAGCCAGCCCTGACTACATGTTTGCCCTTTATAAGAGTTGCCTTGGTCACGTCTCTTCACCGCGATAGAACGCTCACTAAGACAGTGTGTAACCAACATCCCCCTGTTCAGTGAGTTTTCACAATGAAAGTTTATTTGCTTTTCAAATCATAGAGTAATTGTCCAAGTAATAGATGTATTTGGTGGGCAGCCTCCATGTGGTGACTCAGACACCAAGCCTCTCCTACACCCACACAGCCAAGTGGGGGAAACACAAAGAGAAGGACCATGCAGAAGACTTTCCTACTCCTGTCAAACGTATTAGTCACTTTTCTGATGCTGTGATAAGACACCATGAGTGAAAACAGCTTGTGGAAAACAGAGTTTATTTTGGCTTATGGTTCTGTGGGTGGGTGGGTGGGGTAATATCCATAATGGTAGGGGAGGCATCACAGCCGGCTGGGAGATTCTCATTTCTCATCTAAACTGGCACAGCCTATGTTCCAGAGGACAGTCACAGAGCCACCTTTACCACACCATTCTCCCCACCATTCCGAATGTTTCTCTCCAACATTCCTGGGATCCAATCCCGTCTCTTCCAGAAAGTGTCCCAGATCACAGTGCCCATGGCATGAGTCACACCCAGCATCTTTCTTACCATCAAATGCAACTGTCCTTTAGCAGGGTCTCAGTTCATGGTTGCAAAGGTAGAGATGGTGTGTGTCAGCTTTCTAGCACCAGCTTTTTGTTCAGTTTGGGTAATTTCAACCCTTGATCACTTTGCCTGTTGCTTATAGCCTTTAAGGACAAAATACCATCTCATAGTGACCTGCAAACAAAGGAGACAGGAAGAGGAGAGAATGGGATCTATCTCTATATCCCTTCCAAAGCATCCTTCCAATGATATAACTTTCTCCTTCTAAGTCATACAGCTTCAAGATTCTATTACCTCCCACCAGTTGGACAAAGATGTCAGTACACTAAGCCTTTGGGGAATTCTCTACATCCACACTATAGGGGTGAGAGGATACGGCACACCAGCCCAAAAGTGTGGTGCCTGGAAGGGACTTCCCCTGCCTCCAAGTCCTGAAGGATTACCCAGAAAACATTACCACCTACTCAGGGCTGGTTGGGATTTGTTGAATTTAGACGCATCCAGGAGGAAAGACCCACTAAACTAATGAGGTGACAGAGGATGTTCTGAGGTCAGGACTTGGGAGGCAAACCCACACCTGTCCTGGAGAGGAACAAACTGACCCTGAGGACTGGGTTGTTGGAGACAAGTTCTAAGTCTTTGATTCAATCGAGAATCTGCATGTCCAAACCGCCGAAGGTCCTTGTCCTCTCTTGGTTTTTGATCCATCAATAAAGATGCTAGAGGCCAGTGGTTGCACAAAGGGAGACGGGGAGGGATGCTTAGAGTTGCCGGGCTAGGATGCAGTGTGGAGGAGACAGAGGATCTCCAGGATGTGGTGGGAGACGACGGGAGAGGAGAGCTGCAGGAGAGAGCGTCAGGTAAGGAATTTGGCCACTTCCCCGATTGGGCCTGGGGTAGCAGGGGAAGGTTTAGGAGTGCTCGTGCCCAGACTTTGAGGTAGTCAAGGCATTTTAAAATTAACTGACGTGTGTGCGTGCGTGTGTGTGTGTGTGTGCGCACGTGTGTGTTCCATTTGCAAATCCAAAGAGTTCCTGAGCAGGTGACTAGAAGTGCTTGACCCTCCAGGAATATAAAGCAGCGTAACAAAAACTCTCCACTCCACTGGGTGGCTACCTGGCTTGCTTCTTGGAAACTAGAGATGGTTTCCTGAAATGACTCAGAAAGTCTAAGTCAGAAACAAACTTGTCTTCCAAGTTAGCTAAAGGTCCCTTTTCAGGAAAGATTGCCCCCAAAAAATTAGCATATAGCCACAAGCTAAGGGTAAACACACCTCCCTCACTGTTCTGGGTTCCAGGACAGTCCAACATGTTCAGGGACTCACGTCTAATGCATATACTATATGATAGGGCCTCTTCTATGCTCTCTTCTGTGCTTTAAACTGTCTGCGGGTGACATGTAATACTTGACCGAATGGAAATGGTATGCAAATAGTTGGCTGTTAACCTGCTTTTTACAGCTCAGTGGTAAGAAGACTAGTCCACGTTCAGTATAGATGCAATTTGTTCTGAGCATGTTCGATGCTTGCTTGCCTGAACCAGAGGATGCAGAACCTGCATGGAAGCAGGATAACTGTGCAGCCTGACCAGCTCAGGCCGTAACAATCCCCATTCCGATGCTTTTGCTGCGGCTCTGGTTGGTTCCTGAAATGTCGCGCATGCTGCCTGGGAACCAGCGGAGAGGACCTGGCATGCTTGATAGATGGAAGGGGAACAGAGATCACTCACACTGATGGGCAGCTAGGTGAGCCTATCCCATGTGGGAGCCTTGAGTATGAGGGAGGACCTCCTCAGCTCAGGTCCCTCACAGTGAGACTGGGAGAAAATGCCAGTCTCTCGGCACCCTGGGCATGCTGGTGGGATATGATCATTCCTCCTGGGCATAGGCTACAGATGCAGTGGAAATAATTGTGTCCTAACATGACTTCTCGGTGAGGCGATCTTGGACTCTTCTGAATGAAAGTGTCCTTGTTTGATGTTCTCTGTGGAGCATCATTTCCAAACTTCCTCTGCAAACAGTGGCAAAAGCACAGGTCCGTCCCTGTGCCCGCACTTACAGTGTCCTGCTGATTGGCAGGTAAGGACACCATCTCTCTTCACAGCCACTGGGAGGGAGCTATCCTTTCATCAGACTGTTAGGCAAAGGCTGTTCATTTCACCAGAGACTTTTGCTGATACTAGTAGCTTGAAGCTGGGGGGGGGAGGGGGGAAACAGCCTGGAACCAAGGAGAGATATGGGCAGATTCCTCCCCACTCCAGAGTCATGGAGAGCACTACGGAGCCTCCAGGGACCCAGCACTGTGAGCCTAGACAGTACAGATATCACCCCTAAAAGGCCTCATATATCACATAGAAGCTCTCAAGACACCTCAATGGACATCCACACCAGAGATTTTAACATATACCCCTAAGCCCCACCCCTGAAAAAAAAAGTTCAAAATGCATCCCCAGGGCAGTGGGGGACAACTCTAACACATTCTCTGAAGGTCACCTGTGTCACATGCCCAAATGAAGCTTCTAGTTTTGCCCTGTGAGCATGGGCTACAAAGCAAACGCCCCCTTTCCAAACACCCCTTAAGGGCTCTTGACCCTCACACAGTACATGTCATATTACACTGCAGCAAAAAAACAAAAAAACTCATAGTGCCTAAGCATATACCTATACATACACCGTCACTCATACTGATTCTTCATATAAGAGAGAGACACAGACAGACAATCAGAGGGAATTTCCTGTAAGTGCAGTTGCCTACACACAGTCTTGTGCACTCAGGCACAGGCAGGATGCTGGTATCCATGATAGTGCCCCCACCTCAGGCAGAATTTGCAGAAACCACTGTGGGCTTCCTAGATACACTCCCCTCAAACTCAGGTAGACACGGATGGACACTGCCTGGCCTGACACACTCAAATGCAAACACAGATAATTGACATCTCAGACAACCTTCCAGCTAGGATCGAGAAAATCAATGCAATCCTTTTATCCTGAACAAGGAGGATTATGGTCCAGTACTCCAGCATGTAGTGGTAGGGAGCAGAAAAGAACTCAGATGAGATCACAACCCCCAAAGACCTGCCTCTCTGGCTGACCCATGTAGAAGCAAGCAGATAGGCATCTCTTTTATCATGATTTTTTTTTTTTTTTTTTTAAGAAAAGGGAGCAGAGAAAATTTGAGAAAGCTCTTTCGGGAAATAGTCCATTCTGACCTCTGTGAGGTAGGGGGTTCCCAGGCTGCCTTCTGAGACAATTGCCCATCTGCTGAGTCGTAAGGGCTGGGGTTCTGTGTAGCTCTGCAGCTGCCTATCCCTATGATCCAAAAATTACAGGAAAAGGGAGGCAGCGCAATTCCCTCAAAGAGAATCTTCAAGATTTTCTTAGAAAATAGGTCCTCTCACACTGAGCTTAGAATTGTGGGTGGGAGAGGGAGGAGGGGACAGACATAAGCGATCAAAAAGAAAAGCAAGTGGATTGATCAAAGGGTAGGAACACAAGAAATAGCCCTGGGCATCTGGGAACCATCTGGGAGCCATGAGAACGGCAGAGGAGTCTAGCAAGTAGGCACCGCTTATCGTGAGAGGGGTTTGCAGCCTACCAGAGCTGGAGAGAAGTCAGACTCATGGGGCTACTTACAAACCTAGCGTTTCCCCCCAGGTTTAGTCTGTGGTGCATCTGTTCCTATCTGCAGTGGACTAGCCAAGGGCGGCCTAGCTTTAGGGGATACCAGAAGGCTTCTGGGGGTGTACTGGGATAGAGCGCATGCTCTCCGGATGTCAGTGGGAAAATAGAACAGGAATAAAAATACTTGACATTTGCCTTAGATGAAGTTTTCTTTGAGCCAGACGTCACTGCGCCCAGCCCACCTGACAGAAAGAGCTTAGGGAAGAACATCTCTTGACCACTCCTGTTCCAGAGGGTTCAGTCCATAGCGGATCATCTCTTGGGCAGGGCACCATGATTGCAGCATGTGGTGAGAGATAGCCTCACTTCCTGGCAGACAGCCTTCAGAACGGCAGGAAGGAGCCAGGAATAATACATCCCCAAGAATCCTCACTGAAGTGATATGCTTCCTCCAGCCACGCCTCACATCCAAAGTTTCCACAGCCTCTACAACAGTGGCAGCGGCTAGCACCAGCGTGTGCCACGTCCTTGTATACAGCATGAGTCTATGGGAGGCATTTGTTATTTCAATCATGACAGGTTTGGAGTTTGGTTTTTTGTTTGGTTTTAATGTTTTCTATAAAGAAGACTCATCCTAGCTTACTTATTTCTCAGGTCCTGATACCGGGCACCAAGTTATGGCCATTTTAACTCCCATATTGGCTCCAACCTCTGGCTGTCTCCCAAGGACCACTGTTCTCATTTAACTCGTCCTCAGTATCGCAGACACAAACTTCTACCTGGCCTCTCTCGCCCTCACTCCTGACCCCTTATTTCATCTGGGTGGTTTGTAGGGTGTCTTAATCGGGGTTCTCTAGAGTCATAGAACTTATGGGCTGTCTCCATATATTAAAGGAAGTTATTGGAATGATTTACAGGATGCAGTTCCATCTAACCCAACAATGGGCAGCTACGAATGAAAAATCCAAGAATCTAGTAGTTGCTCAGTCCCACGAGGTTGGCTGTTTCAACTGGTCTTCTGTATAAGATGGAATCCTGAAGAAGTAGGTTCCAACAGATGTGCTGGCAAGTAAGCAGGCGTAGGATGAGCCTTCCTTCTTCCAATGTTCTCATGTAGGCCTCCAGCAAAAGGTGTGCCCAGATTAAAGGTGCGTGCCACAAGCTTTTCTTGGAACTTGCTCTGTCCCAGGCTGGCCTTGAACTCAGAGACCTTGCTTCTATCTGCTGGGATTAAAAGCATGTACCATCTTGCCTGAGCCTAAGCTTTTCATGGCCACCATGCCTCAAGATCCGGTTCAAAGGCCTGTGCCTTCCATCCTCAAGATCTGGATCACAGGTGAGCCCTCCATTTCTGGATTGTAGTTCATTCCAGATGTAATCAAGTTGGCAACTGGGGATAGCCATCACATGGGGGAAGTACATCCAATCTTATGTTCATTCATCAAATATTAACTGAGTCTATACTTGGCCAGTCTTTGCTGTATGTGTTTGCAATAAATACCTCAGTGAACAAAATAAATCTTTGCCCTTGTGGAAATTACAGTCTGGTGGTAGCAAAATAAAGCAAATATAGTAAGTTATATGTTTTTGAAGCTGATAAATATTCTGAAAAAAATAAAAGGAATTAAAAATGTTCAGTATCTGCATGTATGTGCATGTCCCCAAGGGCAAGTGTGCAATGTTTGGTGAGGTAGCTGAGACAGGCCCTATTGAAAGATTTGTAGTATCAAAGGAGGGGAAGAAGGAAAGGGAGGGCTCCATGTGGGAACCTAGAGAAGGAGTATTTTCCAGAGAGAAGTGCCGTAGATGGACCCTTGGGTGGGACGTATCTGAAGAGCCTGAGGAAGGGTAGTCAGCCTACAATGACTGTAGCAGGGTAGGTGACCTGCAAGAGAGGAGAACATCAGATCAAAGCCTCAAGAGAGTTCAGGTAGGACAAGATGGACGGAGGCCTTGTGACGGGTCTGTCATTGTGTACAGTGTATTGTGACTTCTCTATTGACAGATCTCTGTCATGGTGATGATGTCAAGGAGTAGAGGAGATGGTGAGGGGTGACGGTGCCTCTCTTCTAGATAAAATATTTCATGGCCATTTCCTGCAGCCCACAAAACATGGCAGGATAGAGATCCTGTTTAATTTCCTCCATGCATTTCTTGACGATGCCTACCCCAGTGACCCACCATGGTCTGAAGCAGGTGGCCCTCTAACAAATACCATCTTCTGTCATGTCCTATGTATCTGCCTTGGTGGCTTCCTCTGTCTTCTTAGAGTCTCTTTCAGGGCCTCCATGTGGCATCTTTTCTTAGGGAGGCCTTTTGATTGGGCTTACATTCCCAATGTAGTTGGGATATATCTCATTGACTGGTATTATATGTCTGAACCAGGATATCTTCTTCACACTCTCTCTGAAACTCCCATAGCATAGAAATTACAAGTTTTATTTATGAATCCTAGTAGACTGTGGATGGATGGATAGATGGATGGATGGAGGAGTAGATGGATGAGTGGATGGATGGATGGATGGATAGATGGATGGAGTGGATGGATAGATGGATGGATGGATGGATGAGTGGATGGGTGGGTGAATGGATAGATGGATGGATGGATGGATGGATGGATGGATGGATGGATGGATGACAGATGAGGAATGGATGGAGGTGAATGAAAATGAAGACTGGATAAAGAGTGGATGAAGGAGGCAGGGTGGGTGGGTGGTGGGTGGTTAACGCCAACTTTCTCATCTGATCTTGATTTCAAGGGATTCTATTTTTAGTTTCTAATTAGTTGAGCATTTTTAAATGTTCAAAACCTAACAGTATAACATTTACTTCTCTGCTACCAAGAGTCTGTATGAGAAACTATCAGCATATGAACTCATTAGTTGTCCACGGTAGGGATTGATTGATTGATTGATTGATTGATTGATTGATTTCAAAGAAAGGCTTTTGGTAAACACAGTCTTACTTACCCATTGACCAAATGTCAGAAATGCTTGCTTTTGTTGACACACTTTCCAATTAGTCATCTGCACTCTCAGTTCACTTCGTGGGGCTCCCTGTACCTCTTAACCTCTGTCATATGCATCATGTAACTGCAAGTGATTGGTTTGTGCCTGTACCTTATCAAGGGAGGGTTCTCTCTGAATGCTTTACCCTGCATGAACACCTCCAATTCCTTTGTCTTTTTCCAATGTTGTGTGTAGTGGTGAGTTTGTGCTACACCACACCACTTTGGCTCTAGGCAGATCGCATGCATACACCTGCCCAGGAGCTGTCTTTGGATCCGTAAATGAAAGACACACACACAATTAGCTTGTTTTTACAAAGCCTTGGCTACATCAAAGGCTGGACACTTCTAACTAAACCTTCCCCTGCTATCCCAGGCCCAGTCAGGGAAGTGGCCTGTTGTGGATGGCCCTGGTGTTGCTTGTATTCTGATGCCAATTCCGCTTTCCCAGGAAGGGCTGTCTGGAATGAGGAATGACTCTCATACTCAGGTGACTTGTGTGAACCATCCCCTAATGAATAAAGGAACCAATCACTGGGTGAATAGGTGGGACTTCCAGGTTGGGGAGGGGAAGAAAGGAGACAGGAAAGAGATAGGAGGAGCTTTTGGACTGGGATAGTAAGAGGATAAGACAGTAGCTATAAGTGTCTCCCAGTTTCAATGGCGGATCTGCCAGGATTCACCACCAGAGGATTTAGTTTTTTGGGTTCTTTTTTGTTTGTTTTTGTTTTTTCGAGACAGGGTTTCTCTGTGTAGCCCTCAAACTCAGAAATCCACCTGCCTCTGCCTCCCAAGTGCTGGGATTGCCCAGCAGATTTAGATTTAATATGACTTACAAGATTAGGATTCTAGTTGGGCAGTGGTGATGCACCCCTTTAATCCCAGCACTTGGGAAGCAGAGGAAGGTGGATTTCTGAGTTCAAGGCCAGCCTGGTCTACAGAGTGAGTTCCAGGACAGCCAGGGCTATATAGAGAAACCCTGTCTCAAAAAAGCCAAAAAAAGAAAAAGAAAAAAAAGAAAAGATTAGGATTCTAGTTGATGCACCCAGTGATTGAGTTACCGTTGATTCTGAACTAAGTTTGTGTGGTGTTTTCCTTCATCCGGCACTTCAACTGGGTTCCAGAGAGAGAGGTACTGTGGCAAAGTGTGGGTTTGCCCGAAATGCACCACAAAAGGCCATGGGAGCTTTGAAGCATGGGGCTAGTGTGATAGCGACCCGACAGTGGGAACTTAGCAAGCTGGGCAGAGAGATTTCAGAGCTCTGAGTCAGAGAGTCTCCACAAGATGAGAACAGGCCAGCCATAGCCTGGATTCTTTTTTAATATTTCCCACAACAATGACCAATGACTTCTTACCTGGCTCTTTGGCTCTTTTTCCTTTAGCTCTCCTCTTCTGTCTCCCACTGCATCCTGGAGGTCCTCCATCTTCTCCCCTCTGCATCCTAGCCCTGGCGACGGAGGTCCTCCATCTTCTCCCCTCTGCATTCTAGCCCTGGCGACTCTAAGGGTTCCACCCCATACCCAACCATTGGCCCTTGGCATCCTTATTGATCAGTCAAAAACCAATTGTGGACGAGGACCTTTAGCATTTGGACATGCAGATTCCCAACTGAATCAAAGCATTAGAAACAACCTCCAACAGTTGTCCATGGAGAGTTTGAGGTTTGGGATATCTTTTTTTCTTACCTCGAAAGAAGTTGTAGGTGAGGAAAAAAAGAAAAAAAAAAGAAGTTACAACATGCTTACTGTTCCCATTACACCCAGAACAGATTGTTTTAAAATATTTTACTAATTCTTTGAGAATATCACCTCATATATTTTGATAGCATTCTCCACACCCCTGAAGGAGAGTGTATGGAACAGTGTTGTTCAGCTACAATCTATCTTGTGGGGTCAAGTGTGAGATTTGTAGCCTTTTGGATCTGGGGGACATTTCCGATTCTGGAAGTTTATAGGAACATTCAATCTGTGGTAATTTTTCAATTTTATTAAGAATATCATGAATTTTTCCCTTGGGTATTTTAATAATTCACATACATGGCAGTATACTTCTTTGAATAAATTACTAAAAGTTTTGACAATTGTCTTAGTTAGGGTTTCATTGCTGTGAAGAGATACCATGATCATGGCAACTTTTATAAAAAGAAAACATTTCATTGGGGCTGGCTTACAGTTTCAAGGTTCAGTCCATTATCATCATGGTGGGTGGGAAGCATGGCAGCATCCACGCAGACATGGTTCTGGAAAAGCTGAGAGGTCTACATCTTGATCCGCAGGCAGCACAAGGAGACTGTGTCACACTGGCCAGACTTGAGCATATATATGAAACCTCAAAGCTCCACCCCCACAGTGACACACTTCCTCTAACATGACTACACCTCCTCCAATAAGGCCACACCTCCTAATAGTGTCACTCTCTATGGTCAAACATTCAAACACATGAATCTATGGGGTCTGAAACTATTCAAACCACCACAACTACCTTTCAAGTGTTACGTTTACATGTTTTAGCCCACTGAAAAGTTATCTCTTGATAACTTTCAAGACTTTATCAAATGTCCTCCAGAGTGGAAGACCAAACCCTAGAATCAGGCCTGTCCCCCAAGCTTATGCTTTTAACCTTGGACCTGTGGTCAGGGCATCTCTTGGGAGTATGTAGGAACTACAGTCTTGGTGATCTCCATTTTGGGTACACCTACTGGAGGATGATATTTAAATCACAGTTCTAAGGTTTATTGAACATGAGACCATCATCATGTGCAATTGTGAATAGGTGGTCAATCCATTCAGAACATTTTGCCCTTGAAATCCAGGTTGCCTACAATGGAATTCTGATGCCCCTATGTAATCATTTTGGCAAGTCCTTTATCTTTTGTGCCTCTGTTTCCTTCTCTGGGAAAGAGGATAATAACACTGCTCACCCAGTAGGGTTCTTTGGGTTTTTTGTTATTGTTGTTGTTTTACTTTGTTTTTGTTTTTTAATTTCTTGCTCCCTACAGAAACTCAGCAGGCTCTAAAAGGATCACGTTTGCCTTTGGGTTGCACAAACATCTCATTTTTAAAAAGCAGGGGGCGGGAGGTATATTATTTGTGGCAGTTACACGCTTAGTGGGTGTTTGTTTGTTTGTTTTTAAATATGGAACACTTCACGAATTTGCGTGTCGTTCTTGCGCAGGGGCCATGCTAATCTTCTCTGCATCGTTCCAATTTTAGTGTATGTGCTGCCGAAGCGAGCACTGTTTGTTTGTTTTTGTTTGTTTGTTGTACTACGCTCTAGAAAGGGAAGAGCTCAAAGGGTGTGCACCTTCATAGAGATCCCCGCTGACAGAGTATTGGGGGCTTGGAGAACAGATAAGGATGAGAGGAAGGCAGGAGGTGTCTCTGATTGAAAGATCCCCAGAGGTGAGGCTCCTGGCTGAAGCCAGGATGTAAGCAGGCAGGGTACTCTTATCTTTTGTGATTCTTATATTCTTCTCCTCAGAACATGGAAGAAGATGCCAAAAGTTGAGGACATGCCGAGCATCACCCTTCACAGTGCCACAGCCTCTCCAAATGCAGAGTACGTCCGCTGGAAGGTGCATGGAGACTTCGTCTCGCAGGTAAAAATAAACAGGAAGCAGAGTAGAGCTTGCAGGCTGCCCTCTCTCTGGCCTCCTGAGTCAGAGGCAAGAATAGTCTAGACTGCTGGGTAAGCCACCACTGCTCTTGAGGCGACTTTGCAAACCCAGCTGAAAACAAACTCACGTAAAATTCATAGACTGCTATAAGAATAAACAACTGGTTTAGTGAAATGAACTTCCTGGTGGAAATCAGTCCTTGGGCAGTGTCCTAGTGTCTGAAGGTTGTAGGTGTCTTTCTCTTCCTCTTTATGGCTGAAAGAAATTCAACTTACTTGACCTGAATGGCTTAGGATGATAGTGGGGTTGTATTTGTAGGATTAAGTCCCAGAGCTTTCCATTGGCCCAGAGAACCTAACCCTTTGTTTCTCAGATATGTAGGAAAGCAAGTACTGCCTTTTATACTAAGAAAGTCCACAACTCAGTGGAGTTGTGTGCAGGGACATCAGTCCTGGAGGTAGACACAAGGTGGGAATTCTTACACCATGGCTCACCGAACATACCAGGCTTAAGCTAGACAGATTAGATTCTAAACTAAGAAGCTTTTGCAAGAAAGGAATGGTGTCTTAGTTAGGGTTTTATTGCAGTGAGGAGATACCATGACCAAGGCAACTCTTATAAAGGAAACCATTTAATTGAGGCATGGCTTACAGTTTCAGAGGTTCAGTCCATTATCGTCATGGTGGGAAGCATGGCAGCATCCAGGCAGGCATGGTGCTGGAGGAGCTGAGAGTTCTACATCTTGATCTGAAGGCAGCCAGGAGAGACTGTCTCTTCCACAATGGGTGGAGCTTGAGTACTAGGAGCCTTCAAAGCCCGCCTACACAGTGATACATTTCCTTCAACAAGGCCACACCTGTTCTAACAAGGACACCCCTCCTAATGGTCTTGCTCTCTGTGGGCCAAACATTCAAACACAGGAGTCTATGGAGGTCAAACTTATCCAAACCATTACAGATGGTTAGAAATATTACTGAGATCTGACAAAACGGCTCAGCCGGTTTAAAAAAAAAAAAAGAAGAAGGCCCTGCTACCAAGCCTGGGGACCTGAGTTCAATGTCCAGGACCCACACAGTAGAAAGAGAGAACTGACTCCCACACAAGTCATCCTCTAACCTTCACATGTGTGTCACGCTGTGCACACATACATGTAGAGAGAATCTCTTATAAGAATCACCCGTCAATAAAAAAGCTGATGGCCAATGAGCTGAGGCAGGAAATAGGAGGTGGGACACTGGAAGGAAAAGAGAGGATTCTGGGAAATAGTGAAAGGATAAAAGAGAGATTGTCGGGTTGGAGAGATGGCTCAGCAGTTAAGAGCACTGACTGCTCTTCCGAAGGTCCTAAGTTCAAATCCCAGAAACCACATGGTGGCTCAACCATCTGTAATGAGATCTGATACCCTCTTCTGGCGAGTCTGAAGACAGCTACAGTGTACTCACTTACATACAATAAATAAATCTTTAAAAAAATTAAAAAAAAAAAGAAGCCACTAAACTTATTTTGAAAGAAAAAAGCAAAAGTAAAGGAAGAGTTGGGTCAGAAAACAATTCGTGTTTCTATAACATAAAGACCAGTGAAACATCAAAGACAGATTAAGAAAGCAAAACAGCAATCCTGCAATGGATGGAATCCTCTCCATCACCCCAGAAGACTCCTTCCAATGCCACCCGCTTCAGGCCGTCACTACTCTATACTTTTGTCATTGAAGTTGTCACTGGTAGTCCATTTCATGTATTAAAATAAAAAGAAAAGGAAAGGAAAGAAAAGAAAAGAAAAAAAGAAAAAGCCATATGACACACGTGTCTTTCTCACCTGGTTTCTTCAGTTAGTATAAACGGACCCAGACTTCTCAGAGAGTGTAACAATCCCAGATCCCTTCTACCAGATTCTACGGTGTGACAGCTCACTCTGGCTGTCCTTTTGAGGTCCCTCAAGACCCAGAAGTTAGGCAGAGCACTTCTCAGCCGCAGATCCGGGGCTGTACAGGAAGTGCCCTGCAGAGGGCTGGGTGAGGGAGGCAGGGTCCACACCGAAACACCAAGCGCTGGAGTTGATGCCTTTCTCCTGAAGCCCTGGACACAGAAGGAAGTATACCCTAAGAGTCTTCTAGGCCCTGTTGTTCTACCGAGGGGGCAGGAGTGGAGGGGGAGTCGCTGACCTTGTTTCTGAACAGACCGTGATGAACAGGTGCCTGCGGCAGTTCCCGACCCTTGCCATGATCCAGCCTCCAGACTCTTTCCATTGAAAACTTACTTTCAGTCCCTTTGGACCGTGAGGATCAGAAGAAGCAAAGGTTGCCTTTCTTACAGATTCTTCTGAGCTTAGTTAGCATCCTGCCTCCATAGACCAAACGATAAGGGAATCTATCAACCTTGTAGATCACAGTGGCTCTTCTAACAGGATCGCAACTTGATCCAATTTACAGCTTAGAGCGAAGGGCTTCCGCTGGGGAAGGTTGCCTGAGATAAGAACTCAGACCCCATTAAATATCGTTCCTTTCATCTGAGACTGGCTCCCTCCTCCATCAGGGAGGAGGCCCCAATTCCCTGAAGGTTCAGTCCCCACACGCAGGTACAGCTCAATCTTCAAAAACAGGAAAAGGAAATAAGCCGAAGAGTCTCGATCTCCCGGGATGATACTCAGGGTCTCTTCTGATACAGGGATGATTTCCAGGGGAAATAACAGTTTTTTCCGCAGACAGTGCGCTTTTCTCTGAATGAGCTAAACTAAGCAAGAGAGCTGCTATAGGTTCTGCCAATCAGAGAATGCCCAGGGAGTATTCACTTTGGCCTTAGCTTCCAATCCTGTTAAGGGAAGAAACAACTAAGTATTCCATCAAGCCACCTACATATGCGCCCACCAAAAATGGGGTATTTTTTTAAAAAGTCATTCTTATTCCCAGAAACGTGGTTTCTTTCTCCCTTCTGAGAGCTTTGTGGGGGAAATGCTGTAAAAACAGTTATTTGACCTCGTGGGTGATCTCTGTAATTACGCTTTTTCTCATTTTTTTTCGTTCTAGCTGAATTACTATGACTCTGTGAAAGCTGTCATTTCCAGCTCCAATCACGAGCCCACGGCTTTAGTGATATACGGTATGGTTGTCTATGCCGGCTTTTGGGCGGGGTCTCCCACCTTTTGGGCTTCTGCCCTGTGACACACATTCTGTATGCTGAGGAGAACGCCTTGGCACGCTGCTCAAAATGGACCTCCTCCGTTGATTCGTTGGCAGTTAGGCTCCCGAGTCTGTCTCCACGAGGCTGCTGGAGAGGCGGAATGGGAGAGGTTGATCAATATTCATTGAGTTAAAATATGAGCAAAATCTATCTTATGGCAATACCAGGTTCCACCGTCTGAGGACTTCCAACGCGCTGCATGATTTCACATGCGTGGGAACGTAGCTACGAAACGGAGTGATGGAGTGTTTGCATGAAGTGAGGAGGTGGGAACTATTAAGAGTTCAAAAAGCAGGGCTGGAGAAGGGTGGCCCGCTGTTAAGAGGGGGTTAGGTTTGCAACACCTACGCGGCCGCTCACCTCTGTCTGAAATGCCGATTTCAGGAGATCCGACGCCCTCTTTTGGCCTCTGCAGGCACTGCATGCACTTGGTGTCTTACATGCCCTTGGAACACCCATATACTTAAAATTGTAATCGAGGTCTCGATGAAACTACCAAACTAAGCTCGAATTTTGTTCATGGGTAGGAAGAAAAGCTTATTGGGGAATCAAAGTGCCAAGACTGTCTCAGGGAGATGGGGCGGGGTGGGGGGCAGCAGAGAGGAAAGCGAAATTGTGGAAAAGCAAGCTGATTTAATGGGACAGGGGAGGGGGTTGTCTTTGGGCTGATGCAGGCTGAGCTAGACACCCTTGCCTGCAGCAGTTGATTTTTGAGGGCGGGATTAAGGGAGGTCTTAATCTAGACTGCCTATGGGAGTCCTAAAGACTACTGAATTTAGGCTTCTGTTTACACAATAACAATCTTTCTGTTTACTAGGTAGGAGTCCTTCTATTGACACTTTGGACATAACAAAAATAAATCAATTTTTTTTAAAGGAAAGTTATTTTTAAAAAAGATCTATGAAAAGTCAACCCTTGGGCACACATGGTGCCTGAAAGATGAACTTAGACCAAGTGAATTTCCAAGACAGGTCAACCCATGATAGAAACACAGCTGGAAGATGGAGGGCGTTCCCAAGGAAACGGTCTCAGTCTGAAGGGGGAAGCTCTCATGACCCGTACTTCTCCACCCATTTCCAGCACTGCTGCACTGAGAATTAAGGTTCTTAACATGTGAACATCTGGGCATCACAGTCCAGCCACAGCCCTCAACCCCACTCTGCCTCTCTGCTCCTGCATTAAACAACTGACAAAAAGCAAGTTGAGGGGGAAAAAAGGTTTATTTCAGGTTACAGGTTACAGTCCAGCATGGAGAGAGGCCAAGTCTGTTAATCAAGGCAGGAACCTGAGGATGGAAGTGAGTCAGAGGGGTCACTCCCTTTGAAGGGTGGTAGGTCTCCAGGAAACCTGGGGCAAGTCTCAGTATTTCAGCTTCTCCCAGCTTGCCCCTTACCTTAAACCTCTCCCTCCTACAGGCTGGCTTCTCCCCCCCACCCCTTTCTCTTTGTTATGTAATTCAACCATCTTGGCTGCCTACATTCTTGGTTCTTTTGGTCTCTTGGTTCCTGGTTCCTCTCTTGATCTTCTCTCCTCTCTCCTCTTCCTCCTCGCGATCACTCCTGTCTCCTCTCATGTCCGGGTTTAGTCTGGACCCTTCCAGAGACCTCTGGCTGTGGTCTCCCTCACATCCACAATAAAACTTCCCGACGACACCTTTGAGTGGTCATGTCCTCGTTTTTCATTCAAAGGGTATATTTTTGTTCCAGGCACCATCCCCCTCTCTCCTTTTGCTTCCTCGACATGAGGTGAACGAACCTCTTTGCTCCTCCGTGTCTACCACCATGCTGTTTCCACACAGCCTAGAAGCCATGCAGCCTACTGAAAGCCTCAAACCTAAGCTAAAATTAAACTTCCTCCCCTTAAGTTGTCTGTCTCAGAAAAGGGGAAGCTGACTGGTGTGCAAGACCCACCCCAGAGCTGCAGAATGAGTCTGCAGCTAAATCAAGTGATGGCTTGCATGCGTGTTAAACTCTGAGAGGAATTTATTCTTTGGCCATGGCAACCTACTGACTCTTTACTAGCTTACCCCTTGAAGACATCCTCAGTTCTTCATGGCTACTTCTTACGCTGCACAGTTATCTTGGGAAGCTCTTGACACCATGACAGAAAACCCCAGGCAGTTACTCAATGGCACCGGCATCGTGTTTAATTTTTCACATTGATACTGATCATGATTCCTTTCACGGTTTAGAGAAGATGTTGACACCTGCCAGTGGTCCCCGGTTTCCAGTGGGATGACCTGTGGAACTTTGTCAAATCTGGTTACCCGAGTTTTACCCTCCAAGATTTTGGCTCAGTTGATCAGATGAAGTTCTCAGAAGAATACTTTCCCCAACCCCGGCTCTGCTCCTTCTAAAGCCTAACCTCTGACTCTAAGGGCCTGGTGTGAGCTCACCATGCAGCCCATTTATAATGCATAAAACACTTAAGACCCTCTGCTACAACTCAGATCAGCCACCCACAGGTCAGCCTAGTTAGCCCTGAGCATTTTTGAACCTTTGAAAAAACATTACACACACACACACACACACACACACACACACACACACACTTTTATCCTCTAAAAGCTAGTTCCACTTGCCGCAGAGCATCATGGAAAATCAATACAACCTGTAGCAGGGTCTCAGCCTCCTCTGAATCAGCTCTCTTCTTGATTTCCTGATAGAAACCATTGGCTGCCTCCTCAAGCTCCCTGATTCATAGCTCACGTCCCAGATTTTCTTCGTAGATTTCTGATCCATTGACCTTAAAGCCCTCAAAATGTTAGAAAGAAATATGCAGGGCTTGGATTTCTTGGGAACTCTCATTAGTTGTTCTTGGAAAGAGGAAAGCTTCTTTTCTAGAATGCTAGCAGGTCCGAATTCTAAGAAGCCAAGGCAGTTGTTCCCAAGTAAGGTTCAGTGAATTCTGGCTTTGACTCGACTGCTAATACATCTGAGATGTTGGGCCTCCATGTGCTCTAATTAAATAAACAATGTGGTCTAGGATTCATTTGTGTCTCCCAAAGGTTCATGTGCTGGGGACATAGTCTCCAAAGTGGTAGCATTAAGAGATTGTAGATTTGTATGAAGTGTGGGGTCTGATGGAAGGCAGTAAGGTCATCAGGGACATTGTATTTGGAAGGGATTAATGTAGTTCTTCTGAGGCCTTGGCTAGTTTCAGAGTAGGGTGTGTGTGAGAGAGAGAGAGAGAGAGAGAGAGAGAGAGAGAGAGAGAGAGAGAGAAGTGGGATAGGAACATGAGAATATAGCAAATAGGGAGCTATAGCAGAAGAGGGTAATCTCTCTCTCTCTCCTCACACAGGCCCAAAAGCAATTTGGGGACAAAAAGGTTTATTTCATCTCACAGTGTACAATCCATCATAAAAGGGCACATGACAGGGCAGGGACTGAAGCAGGAACCCTGAAGCACAGAACTCTGCTCACCGGCTTATTCTTCAGGCTCATAGTCAGAGCTTCCTTTCTTATACCACCCAGGACTACCCGCCCAAGGATGGCACCACCCACAGTGCATTGGGCCCTCCTCTCACATCAAGAAACTGCCTCACAGCCTTCCCCATGGGCCAATCTGATGGAGGTGTTGTTCTCAGTTCAGCTTCCCAGACGATTGGAGCTTATGTCAAGTTGAAAACAAGCAAGCAAGCAAACAAACACCCAGCCAGGACAGCACCCAAAGGAGCCCTCACCAAAGGTTGAATGGATGGGCTACCGGATCCTAAAGTTCAAGTCTCTAAAACTGTGATGTAAATACATCTTGTTTGGTCCAGTGAGGTACGGTGCTAAGCTGGGGCAAAAGGATCGTGAGTTCAAGGTCAGCTGGGGCTATGAAGGAAGACCCTGTCAATGAACAAGCACATCTTTTCTGTCTGAGCATTGAGTTTAGGCATTTTGTCATAAGGACATAACTCAGACTAATGCAATAAGATAGGAAGCCCAAGGATCTCACCAGCTCAGATTCTAAGAGCTCACTCTGCTGTAAGTATCCTGGTTGGCTGCTGTCTCCCATCACCAGGAGAGAGGTGGGGAGGGGGTGGGGAGAATCTTTTCACAGCTCTAAACTGCTGTGATTTTTGGCAGCTAAATCTCTCTAGAAAACTAGATGCCTCCAACCGGGAAGATTAGTCCCAGATCAGCATCATTCCAGGGGCTTTCGGTTGGTATTTAGAATGTGATGGGTAAGAGACTGACTCTTACAGAGCTTATCTCTGCCCAGAAGTCCTGCCTTTCCTCTTCTGACTCAGCTATTGGCTGTCATCTCTTTATTAAACCAATAAGAAGGTGAGGGAGGTGCTTACAAAACACTGAGCCATGCGATGATTCAGAAAAATATCAATACCAAAGTCCAGAGAGTACTCAGCTTCTCCCCGTGCAGAAACCAACATTTGCATAATACAAAGACAACCTGTACACAGTGCACAAGATCACCCAGCCTTGATCCCCACTATCACACTAAAGGCTCACCAATGTCCTTCATGTTTCTAATTCTGTGAACTAGTGGAAGCTATCTCCCTTTCCCTCTCGCTGTTAGAGATATCTGACCACCCTGGCCTCCTTCCTGTCTGTCTCTCCCATGCCTTCAGACTTCCAACCTTCTCTGCTTCTCTATCCGTCCTATAGACCATCCTTTCTCTGCCTCCCGTGTTTCTTCCATCACATCTCCTTGACCAAATGTTGGAGCCTCCAGAGTTCAGCCTTTGGCCATCTTCTTCCCGTCTCTGCACCTTTTGCTCGATGATCCTCACGGCACCATTAGCATACTGTCTACTCATACCTCTCCCCCCACCCCTTCTGGCGTTCCTAACTTCCCTATTGATCCAGATAGATAACGTACATCATCATCACATCCAAAGCGGACTCTGATCTTCTCCTTCATACCTCTTCCACCATCTTCCCCACCGCAGTTAAGGCTAAGTCTGTCTTTCCTAGATGTCAAAAAACCAAACCAAAACAAAAAAAAGTCAGCCTTGAATCTTCTCTCTTGCAGTCAGCATCTGGCCTGTTGACTCTGATCAACATGGTACCCGATGCCCCAGGAATGAGGTCACCTTCCACCAGGACCATCTCTCGCTTCCACTAGGGACCGCTCTCTCCACTTCTTCAAGTCACTTCAAGAGCCTCACAGCTGATCTCCCTGCCTTCATCTTGCACCCTAGCAACATACGTTCTATTCACCACATACCAACCAGAGAGAGATGGTAAAACGAGGTGTCGCATCTCCCAAGGTCCCTGATTTATTATTTTTCTCTTTATTTCTGTGATAAAATGTCATGACCAAAAGTAACACATGGAGGACAAGATTTATTTGGATTACATGTTCTGATCCCTGTACATCATCATCAGAAGTCAGGACAGGAACTGAAGCAAGGCAGGAACCTGGAGGCAGGAACCAAAGCAGAGACCTTGAAGGGGCGCTGCTTACTGACTTGCTCCAGTGGCTTATTCAGCCTGATTTCTTATACCACCCGGTACCACCTGCCCATGGGTGGCACCACCTATCGTGGGCTAGACCCACCCCCCCACACCTCAACTCATAAGAAAACACCTACAGACCAGTCTTGCTGGGCATTTTCACAACTGAGTTTTCCTCTTTCCAAATGACTCTCGCTTGTATCAAGTTGGCCAAAACTAAGCAGTATGCCTGGTGAACCACCGTTTCACTTAGAATGAAAGCCAAAGTTCGCAAGGCTCTGGGTGGCTGACCCCCAACTCTTACTCATCTGTTTACATCTGTTTCCATCCTCACATTCCCTCTCACAGCCAGTAGTGGGAACTGTATGCCTGGCACCAGCCTTCGCCCCTCAGTAGCCCCTCAGTAGTACCTCACCACAGAGGTAACTCTTCCATTCCTAAGACTCCCCGTTTTATGCAAAGAGACAGAGCCTGACTGCCTCTCCGTTACATACTCAGGGGCTTTCAAGCTTGTCTTATGGTCAGCTACTTACTCCCAGGCAGCCTTAGCTTGTGGAAGGGGGACATATAACAGAAGAAAACAGCTTCCTGCTGAGCGCCGCTATCCACTGTCAGGCTATTGGAAGTCCTTCCGGTACTGATGTTTATTTAAGGCAAGAATGACTAACTTCATTTTTGTCACTAATGAATATGCAAAGGGAAACATCTTGGTTAAGGCTGCAGGGAAATCAGGACTGGATGCTTTAAAGTGTCTTGTCTCCTTCAAACAGGACCAGGATTCCATTTTGTGACCCCCAGATCTGTAGGGTACCCGCTCTGGTGAGGAAAGTAGTGGAGAACAAGGGGAAACTCTGGGCAGGATAAGTAAGGAGAACCTCAAAATACATCTTGAGTCAGAGGAGGCAAGGGCCGAGCTCTGTGAGAGTACGGTCGCCTGGCTGCTGACCCCACCGGCTAATGTGAATCTGGTTTGGAAGTGGCACCTGGGGGGCCTGATGCTAAGAATCAGGCTCTCAGATCTTCCAGCACCGTCATCCCTGAAGACTTGCCAGCTAGCTAATGTGCTGGGGATCTGAACCAGCACTGAATCTGTTCTCGGTTTCCATGGAAATCACTTAAACTTCTCATCATCCTTCCTTCAGACCTGGGAGAAGAGCTATGCTCTCTGGTTTCCACGACGACCACTTAAACGCGTATCCTTGTCTGGCTCTATTGGAAGGGAGTCGCTAGAGTTCATGCAAATGAGCTGGCTTACTCTCTTTTTACTTGGAAAATAAAATAGGCTCCAAAGAGAGTGACACACCTGCTCAGAAGTTACAGAACTCTGTTCAAAAAACAAGGAGGGTGAACGCCGCGTCAAGCTGCTGTTTGAAGCAGATGCGTCACGTCTCTCTTTGACATTTTAGTGCTCACCCTGATGGCTCTGGCTAATTCTGCTGTCATATCAGGGAGGGAGGCAAGGCAGGGCCAGAGCGGCTAGTCAGTTTCTCTACCCAATGAAGTGAAAACTGTTGGGGAGAGACAAACAGGGTTCTCATTCCAGTTCTCTGTCAGGACAATCACCAAAGGTGGCCCGGATGTCGATGACAGCATGGATAACATGGAAGCCATATAAAGTTGCTCAGCGATACTCTACGATCTCTAGCAGGGCTCACGGAATGGATGGTCAGCACGGATGGATGGATGCCCTCTCTACATTTCTAGACACATCTCTGAACTCCATCGCTGAGATGTTTCCCCCTCGCCAAGAGGCAGACCACGGAATAGTGGCAGCATTGAAAACTACCGGTTTGCACGGCAAATAGAAACTTGCTGTGTCTCTTGGGGAATTAGGAAGCCTATGGCAGGGTTGTACCTGGACATGGTCTGCTGAGTGGAGCAGCATGTGCCCTTGAGGATGGAGCCTGCGTTAGATGGAGCTTTGCGGAATGGCAGGTTCATCTTCCTGACTCTTGAGAAAGTGTTGACTGTTAGGTTTCAAACATAGGACAAAATGGCCAAAGTGCCTATTTCACATATCAATGAACCTCCAGGTTCTCAGGGCATCCCTTAGTCTCCACCTGTTACAGAACATCCCCAAACCCTTCCCTGAACTCTCTAACCCAGGGGCCAGGCTACCCTTCCCCCAGAGGTTCTTCCCTAAATACTTCAGATGCATGAGTTACCCACCTCTCTCTGCCTTTCTTTTGCTCCTTTTGTGCTTTTGGCCTCCCGGCTGCTGTACTTGGCTCCCCTCTCTCCTTTTTCCCTCCCTCTCTCCCCACATGGTTCAGGGTCATGACCACTCTGGACTCTCCCAGATGTGCCTGCTCTCCTACCTATCTACAATAAACTTTCTCCACCATACCTAGGAATAGCCCTTTCCTTTCCTTTCCCCTTTCCTTTCCTTTCCTTTCCTTTCCCCTTTCCTTTCCCCTTTCCTTTCCTTTCCTTTTCTTTCCTTTCCTTTCCTTTCCCCTTTCCTTTCCTTCCCTTCCCTCTTTCCTTTCCTTTCCTTTCCTTTCCTGTTTCTGTTTGTTTTTTATTCATTGACCTTGTAACTGGTAATAACAGACATAACACCCAAACAACTCCAACCCTAACCCAATGGAGTCTCAAGCAGTGACTGGAGTGTGGAGAGATGATTATTCTTCAACTTTCTTTCTCCTAAACTACTTAGAACATGGAGGTGAATGTCCTGGAGAAGCAATGGGACTCAGGAGACCCTGCTGAGTGTATTGAGGATCCCCTTTCTTCATCCTCAGGTCAGACGCAGGCTGGAAACCCACAGGAGGACATCGATGCCACCATTGGATCTGATTGTTGACAGGATTCATAAGTCAACTAATCATTGAATATATCTCTCCAAATAAATGCAGGAAAAAAAATTGCCTGGTGCTCAGTACACTTCAGGGTAGTTTCAAAGAGTCCTGGGTTCAATACCTCCTTCTACAATTTTATTTGTAATTTTAAAATAATTTTTATGCATATGAGTATTCTCTCTCTCCCTCTGTGTGTGTGTGTGTGTGTGTGTGTGTGTATGTGTGTGTGTGTGCGCGCGCGCGTGCACACACGCCATGTCCTGTAGAGGCCAGAGATGGCATCAGATCCCCTGGAACTAGAGTTACAGAAGGTTGTAAGCCACTGTGTGCATGCTGGGAATCAAACTCAGGTCCTTGGCAAGAGCAGTCAGTGCTCTTAACCACTGAGCCATCTCTCCAGCACTGTTCTGATGTTTCCTGGATGGCAAGTGTTCTGTGCTGTCTCCTATAAGATGGAGACACATGTGCTTGAATCACAGAGTTTCTAAAAGACTGAAATAAAAGCACTGTCAGAGATGCCAGGCCAATGGGTGACGAGAACCTGGGTAACATGTAGCCTGGGCGTCTGCCGTCCCAGGTGTCTCGGGTCCCTTTTTAGAAAAGTGGAAAGAGTCTTTTCCTGATCAGGTCACTTTTATTTTCAGGCTGTCTGGAATTTAACCCCAGGGGATGAAAGAAAATACCAGCGTCCTTACTGAGAAGGAGTCTGGGACCTTAATAAAAACAGCAGCCCATCGGGGGAACTGAGGGAACTTGTTTTCCTGTGAATATTTTTAGGGTTCACGGTGGGAGCAACGGATGTCAAGGAAAAGCTAAACGAAATGAGAAACGTTGGGAAGGATGTTAAGATGGGGGGCAGCTCAGCAGCCCTTGCTCTGCCCAAAAGGCAAGCGGAAGGCAGTCGTACTATGTTCCGCGTTCACAAGGGAGTCAAGGCCTTCTCCTTCTGCAGGAGGAAGAACTTGCTGGTGACAGGTGGGCTGGACCGAACCATCAGGCTCTGGAATCCTTACCTGCCTGGGTAAGTTGTCTCTCTCCTCCCAGGAGTGCTGTTGCTCTTGTGTAAAGTAAATGAAACTGTGACTGGAAATTCCCTACAAGAATCATTTAAAAGCCTAAGTCCAAATTAATCTCTTACACACAGAGCCTGGGACATTTCCATTTTTAGCCTCTAAAAGTTCACTGTAGAGGCTAAAAACAGAGATAGCTCAATGGTTAGGGGGCACCGGCTACTCCTCCAGAAGACCCAGGTTTTATTCCCAGCACCCACACGATTGCCCAATATCATCTATAATTTCAAGCCCAGGGGATTCAACTTCCTCTTTCTGGCCTCTTAGGTCAGGCATGCACATCACACAGTAGGCCCCTCTGAGCAAGCGCTCAGAAATAGTTTGGTTTTTATCCATTTTATTCTGTTCATACGTGTGTGGCATGCACACCTGTGTGTGCATGTCGGTATATCTATGCGAGTGCTTGTGCATGTGTGTGTGTGGTTTCCTGAAACTGACACTGAGAGAATCCTGCTGATTTAGGCTTTTGTCGGCTTGGTGTAAACTAGAGTCATCTGGGCCAAAAGGAACCTCAAGTGAGAAAAAGCCTCCATGAGTGATGGACTGTGACCTGGGAGTTGTAAGCTGAAGTAAACCCTGGCCCTCCCCAAGTTGCTTTTGGTTGTCATGTTTACCCCAGCAACAGAACAGACCAGCATCTACTTTAGTCACTCTCTATTTGTTGAGTCAGGGTCTCTCCGTTGAATCCAGAGTTGGCTGTTAGTAGCAGAGCTAGTCAGCTTGCTCCGGGATGTTTGGTCTCTGCCTTCTGAGTGCAGGGATTACAAGCAGGCTTCCTCTCACCTCCAACATCTCCATGGGTTCTGGGGATATGAACCCCATTCCTCATGTACAGCAAGCGCTTTATCCACTGAGCCGTCTCCCCAGATCTACCTTCCTGGTTATATACCGAGACATCTGGAACCCATCTCAGGCCCCTGCGTCATTTCCGCTTACCCACAGGCAGAAGTGCTGTGGACGGGTGGGGACTGGGGCGTAGAAAGCTGTTCTTTCTGTTCTGGAGAACAAGAATCACATGGGCTATGCCCAGGTCCCTGTCTGGGGCGGGACCCACAAGGTGATCCTGTGTTCGCCCATGGAACAGGTGATAGCCAGGACCAGGAGGCACGGTGGGGAAGCGCCTTGAATATGGTGGTGCTGCCATGAATTTCTAGCCAGGAGGTTCTCCTGACAAACGGTAACAGACTCAGTTTCCCCATTTACAGTTGTGATAGGATACTCGTACTCCAGGGCAATAAAGAAAATAAATAATAGAAAGACTCAGAACCATTTGAGATACGCAACACAAACGGAAGGCAGTTTTGTGCCTGGTTCTATTGTGGTTAAAAGCAGGCATGTGCTCCCTCCATCCTCCCACCCCCTGCTATGTCCTGATCCTCCCAGGATACCCAGCCCCTGCAAAGGCACTTTAAGATAGCCTTATATTGCAAAGCGCAGATTTTAATGCTATTCACTCAAGCCTGTAGAAGGTACCTATGGGTCACGGAATGGATGGCCGCCCCACCTCAGGCTGTTCCTCACCCAGTCCTTTTATGCAGCTATTGTTAACAGCCGGAGAAGCAGAGCCCCAGGCTTCCTATCACCCCGAGCTCTGTTGCTGAAACTGCTTATTATTTTGCTTCAGTCCTTTTATTACTCGAAATCTATACTTGTGTACTATCAGAGGGAAGCATAAGCCTCCTCCAGGGTGAATAGAACTGCCGCCTCCGGGCCAAGCTTGAGTTTTGCACTTTAAAAATAGGAAGAGCAGATAGAATGACTTTGTGCTTGTTTGCTCTTCTCTTTCTAGAAAACCAACAGGTGTGCTGAGAGGCCACATGGCTCCTGTGATGTACGTACACATAGCTTTTGAAGAAAACAAAGTGTTTTCCATGTCTGCTGACAACACAGTCAAGGTCTGTGCCTCTCATGTTTTCATACATACATCCTTTAGGCGGGCTTTGTATATTAGTTAATTAATTGATTTATATGTATTTATTTTTGCAATGTGATCTCCCACTGTAGCCCAGAATGACCTGGAACTCCCCACAATCCTCCTGCCTTAGCCGCCCAAGCAATTCGCCTATCTCCATCTTTGGCAATGGGGGAGGGGGGTCTCATGCAGGATTTAGATGTGTACATTTGCTTAAGAAGGGTGTGTGTGTGTGTGCGTGTGTGTGTGTGTGTGTGTGTGCCTGCCTACATATGTGTCTGTGTGTATTTGCGTATATGTGTACATCATATGTGTGTATATGTGTGTGCATGTATGTATATGTGTGAGTGTCTGTATATGTATGTGTTTGTGTGCTTGTGGATGAGTCTCTGCCTGTACACATGTGCACAAACAGTTGATTGCTTTGGAACTCTCCATGCTGGTTCTTGGTGTGGTATGTAGCCCTTCCAGCATGTGGGTCCTTGCCTGCACACTGTCCAGATAGTCCATAACCCAATCATTTCCCCATGTATCTGGGAGACAGAGGGGTGGAGCTGGGAATTCTGCCCCCTGCCAATAGTGGCTAGTTCTTATTCTGCAATACACGCTGGACACATGCCTTCCTGAAATGTTACCCATGAGCCCTAGAACCTAGCATTTCTGACCTGGTTAGAGGCAATGACATCACAGTTTGGCTCTGTTTCCTTCATATACTGAACACCCTGTCCCCATCTAATGCCTGTCCTAGGACCTCTGTAGTGCACTGTTTTTTTATGTAAAAAGCAGTCTGATTGGTTCCCTTCTCATCATTACACTTGCATCAGTGGATGTGACTAGACTGGGCAACCCATCAGCCTGCTTTACTGGGCTGTTGGTGGCCATAGGGTAGGAACTTGGAGTAAAGTAGTAGGAGGTGGGAGATCTATTCCCAAAAGAAAGAAAAAAAGAAAGAAAGAAAGAAAGAAAGAAGAGGGAGAGAGACACAGAGAGAGAAGAGAGAGAGAGAGAACGCTGCATGGCCTTGGGTTAGGCATTAGTTTCTAAGAAAAAAACATCAAAAGTTCAAGAAACAAAAGAAAATAAATGAGGCTTTGTCAAAATTTTAAACATCTGTTTAGATACGTCTTTGAAAACGACCAATCATGGTATGCAGTGCTCAACACCATAGTCATGGGGAAGCTAAAACCCACCACAATAAAATACAACTTCGCCTTCATGCGGATGGGAGGGAGAGGAAGATTAGCAAATGCTGATAAAAGTGAGAAGAAATTGAAACATCTATATATTGGTAAAAAAAAAAAATATGGCATTTTTTAAAAAAAAAATCTATCAGCTCTCAAGTGGTAAATAATTAATATGTGACCTAGGGTTCCCACCCAGAGGGATAGGCTCAAGAAAACTAAAAGCGTGCATTTCTCAAAAATGTACATGTTGATGTGTATAACAGTGTTGTTTACCACAGTTAAAGAGTAGGTGCAACTCAAATGTCCAGCAAATAGTAAAAATAAAATATAAAATAAAATAAAGGGGGGGGGGCAAAAGAATGAAGTGTCCATCTGCATTCTAACATGGGTGGACCTGAGAGGCATGATGTTAGGTGAAAGCCACAAAAAGTCACACTTGGCTTGTTTTTTCCATTTGTATGAAACACCCAGAAGACACCAAGCGACAGAAAGTGTTTTAACTGAAGTGTGGACAGAATACAGAATGGCTGACAATGGGCACTGGGTTCTGGAAGAAGCAGACAGGGTTCTCTGATAGCAGGTAACAAAACTGCCTGGCCTGCTGAAGTCCTCTGAATGGAACATGTTAAAAATTTGAATTTTGTGATACATGCGTTATATTCCAATAAAGCAGGTTTTAAGGCAAGAAAAGAACCAAGGGTGACACCATGGTTTGGAGTCTAAATCGGAGATGGGGGATATGGCAAATGAGGGTGTAAGACCAGAAGCGCAGCTGCTGATGTGTTGGACAGAGTCAACCGGGAGTTGGGGGGCGGGGCGTGGGGTGGCAGTGACTGGTGGTATAAAATCGGGCTTTATTAGCGTTTAGATAGAATCTTAAACTCTGGACTGGGTAAGACGACAGACAAGAGTAAGTGTGAGCGGAGGAGGGAGAAAGCGTGCCGAAGACGGCATGCCGATCCTGGGATGTGCTAAAGACCACGTGCCAAGCCTGGGATGTGCAGAAGCTTCCGCTGTGTGGGTCCAAGACGGCTCCAGCAACAGTGAACTTGGGACCCGCCCCGCAAGTGAGGTTGGAAGTGAATCTATAGAAGTAGTTGTGGAGAGTACAGCCAGCAATATAACTGGGGCCCAAACGCAAGCAATTCAGTCCTCCGGGCAAACTTGATTAAAATGATGAGATTTATGAACTCCACAGTTTGATTTATTTTGGAAATCAAATTCATCTAGAGGCTTCATCCAAAGTCACCGTGTAGAGGGCTCCAAGTTTTTAATGAGTTTTTTTTTCCTTTGAATCTGGTGGCTCTCAGATAATCATAATTCTGGATGTGGGGACATGCCTTCCATTCTATTTTCTTTCCTCATCGCCTCTCCATTTTTTTCCAATCTCAACTCATGATTACAAGATTAGCATCTAGCCTGTGATGATTCAGGCATATTGAATAGCTTCCCAGTGTGTATTTAAAATATATTGAAACCCCATCTCAGAAATATGGTGTGTACGTTATTTCAGACTGTACTAGTCCTATCAAACAACAGCTAATGAGCCGGGAGCCAAGCAGCTCAACGGCTAGCCTGCCTGAGCAGAGAGTCTTCGTTCTTTGAATTATTTTTCAGCTCAAATATTTCACTCTTCCAAATCACAGGGACATACAAACATTCCAGGAGGCTGCTGGCTTCTGGCAGTCTCTAACAGCTCGAGGGATGGATTCTGATTGCCTTTTTCACTTAGGATTCTCTATAAACGCAATGCTACAAGTCACAAACAGGGCTATTGTTTGTCAAGCAGAATTAGAATTCAGGGAAAGTTCTTTCTTCTAAGGAAGGCAGCATGGCATACTAGCTAGCATAACATGGGCACCTCGCTTAGGCAGACTCTGCTTTCTCTAGGTCAAGACAATGGGTTTGCTTCTGTCTGTTTTAACCCAGTACCATGGTTCTGTGAGTCGGGGCTCCCAATCAGGGGCCAGTGTCTCTCCAGTTAGGGGCTCCATCCTCCTCATCCAATGCCAAGAGGCAGATGAAGAGGGCACCACTGCCCGCTCCAACTCCAGCCACCTCTTCTTATAGTCCGAGCAAAATTCACAGCCCTGATGGGTGAATGGGAAGTGCCACATGCCTTAGGTGGGTACCCTCTTCCCAGCAAGAACTCTGCAAATGGACAAGGATACACAGATTAGGGAGAGGATGACAAGAGACCTCTGGAGGCCACAAGTCAGGTGACTTGGGGTGAATGACTCATTCCTTCTAAACTGACTTAGCTCTTTAATGGCTTACATCTTCCAAAGACGGGAGAAAGACCCACCTTGTAGAGGAATTGTCCTTGCTAGAGGCAGTGCATGCACACCGGGCTCAATGCACAGTGGTTTTATTGGGTGAGGATGATTTCAGCCCAGGAGACGTGGGTGAGACTCGATAGGTTAAACGCCAGGGCAGGCTGGATGAACACAGAAATAAAGTCACCAGGTAAACTGGTGAGCAGCTGGGTTCAAAACTGGACCTCCTGTTTAAGCTTCACACTTCTGGTCCTTGGTAGATATTGACCTGGTGAGCTCCGACTTCATGTCGTCTGCATTTGCAGAAGCTAGTTTTAGTTGGGGAATTTGGTATAATTTGACGACTCAGTCTAAACTGCTCTTTTTTTTTTTTTTTTTTTTGGTTTTTGGAGACAGGGTTTCTCTGTGTAGCCCTGGCTATCCTGGAACTCACTCTGTAAACCAGACTGGCCTCGAACTCAGAAATCCACCTGCCTCTGCCTCCTAAATGCTGGGATTAAAAGCGTGCGCCCCCACTTCCCCGGTCAGTCTAAACTTCTACGTAACAAGTGTCTGCCTACCTTTCCTTTGTTGGTCTTAGACACCAGCCCATCCCACCTGAGAAGGCTTTTCCCAGACTCCAGAATTTCCTGTGTTCCCTCTCAGGAACCTTACATACTAGTCCATTCTTTGGTGCTATAACAAAATACTTGGGAGGGAGGAAACGGGAAAGGGGAAATGATTTTGAATGTAAATAAAAATATATAAAAAAAATACCTGAGCCAAACCAATTTACAAAAGAGATTAGGTTTGCTTAGTTCATGGTTCTAAGGCTAGGATATCCAAAAGCATGACACTGGCGTCTGATTGGGGTCTTTTTGCCATGTCGTGCTATGAGGCATCACGTGGTCAGGCAAGGCTAATGTGCTAGCATAGCTCTCTCTTCCTCTTTGTTTTCCAATACAGTTTTAGTTGCCCAGGGTGGAGCCCATGATCTTACATATGCTAGGTGTCTTAATTAGGGTTTTAGTGCTGTAAAGAGACAATATGACCATGACAACTCTCATAAAGAAAAATATTTAATTTGGGGGGGGGGGTTAGAGTTTCAGAGGTTCAGTCCATTATCATCATGGTGGGAAACATGGCAGCATGCAGGCAGACATGGTGCTGGAGAAGGAGTTGAGAGTTCCATATCTTGATCTACAGGCAGTAGAAGGTGACTGTGTACCATACTGGGCATAGTTTGAGCACAGGAGACTTCAAATCCCCACCCATCCACCCAGGGACACACTTCCTCCAATGAGGCCACACCTCTTGATAGTGTCACTTCCTATAGGCCAAGCATTCAAATGCGGGAGTCTATGGGAGCCATTCCTATTCAAACCACCACACTAGGCAGACAGTCCACCACCAGGCTGTACCCCTGCCCCTGGCTTTCCTTTCTTATGGAGCCACTAACTCCATCATGACTTCATCAAATCCCATTGCCTACCTTTACATACCACTAACATCCGGATGTAGGGATTGTGTTTGCTGTAGAAACTTTTGGAAGCTTGCTCAAATCACAGCACCTCATGTCAAGAAGTGAAAAGAAATCAGTTCCTACCACAGGGGAGCTGATAATGGTTGTGCGGGTTACCGAGAGGACTGTCCCTTGAGCAAGCTGCCCTTGAATCTGCCCCTTCCACAGGGATTCAATATTGGTTGGCCATGCAGACTTTATAGCAGGCACAGACCTACACAGATACAGGGATGAGCTGGGCCTTTCCTAGTCAGTTTGCTAGCAGCTCAGAGAATAAATGTTAACTAAGCAGAGTAAAAGTTCAAAAGATTAGAGTGTAGGTCAAGGGGCAAAGTCTTCAAACGGGCGGCACTTGGCATCTGGGTCAAGAAGATAGAGCCCTGCCCAGGGTTGCAAGCTCATTCTTGTGTTTTCTGTCTTGGCTATGTCTTAGCCTGTAAATTCAGAAATCCATTTGGAGTCAATGGATAACACCTACCTCCCAGAGCTGGCCTAAGAGAGCAAAGGATAGGCTGTGCTATCCTTTGATTCAGTGACCTTGAGTCTTAGAGGCTTTGTCACAAGCACAGAACTGGGAATAGAGGAACTGCTACAGCTACAAAGTGGGATCTAGTGACTCTTCAGGTTGTTGGGAGCATGGTCTGGAGGGGGACAGTGAGCCCTTGTCCCACTCCTTGCTTTTTGCTACCCAGCCGTAGGGTGAGCAGTTCTATGTGCCCTTCCCCCCCCCCCCATGCCTCTGCCATGAGGTGCTGCCTACCAAAAGGCAGCAAGGCTGCCAAGACTTTGTATTGGATTCCTTGTAACTCTGGGTCAAAATAGACCTTTCCTCTATGTAGTTTTGAAAGTGCCCATAGCAGTGATAGAAAGCCAACTCACGTGGGTTGCCATAACAAAGTGTCAGAGATGGAGTGGGTTAAATAACGGAAATGTACTACTGGCTTATAGTCCCAAGGCTAGAAGCTCAAAGCTGTGAAAGTGAGGTGGGCCCAGGCCCCAGGCCTGCCTTGCAGCAGTCTTCTGGCAATCCTGGTATTCTTCGGTTGGAGATGCACTGCCCTGATCTCCGTCACCATCATCATGCGCCATCTTCCCACTGTCTCTCTAACTCTCCTCACTGTGTTGGATTCGAGTCTAGCCTGTTCCCTGAGGACCTCATTCATCCTTACTACTTAATCTCAACAACCTCGGAGATTAATCTCCAAGGCTCCGAATTGAGCCTCATCCTGAGGAACTGGGGTTATTCACCATTAGAGGGGTGGGAGTAGCAATTCACCCACAACAAAAAGTGAAGGAAACCGGGACTCAAGGTGGCTGACACAATGGCAGGAGCGTGTTGCTTTGAAGGGCAGCCACTGTCTCTCCGATAGTCATGGATGTCCCCATTATGTGCTTGGTCTAGCCTGCTCTTCTCTCCTTCGTTTTATTATTTAGTTCGTTTGTTTTGTTTTGTTTTGTTTAAACAGGGTTTCTTTGTATAGCCCTGGCTGTCCTGGAACTCACTCTGTAGACCAGGCTGGCCTCGAACTCTGCCTCCAGAGTTCTGGAATTATAGGCACCACCTGTAACTCCAGCCCCGCCACCACCACTGACCCCTCACCTCTAGCTCCAGCTGCTCCTCTCACACACTGCAGCCCTTCTCTGGCTCACAGTCTCCCAAGAGAATGCCAGAGCCATGGCCTGATTGACAAGCCTAACACATGATTGACAGCAATATTATTGTAATCACGTTGAGCCATTACTAGATTTTAACCACTTCTCTAGGCATCGTCTTTTTTTTAAAAAAAAAAAAGATATACTTATTTTATGTATATGCGTACACTATCACTGTCTTCAGACACCCCAGAAGAGGGCATAGAATCCCATTACAGATGGTTGTGAGCCACCATGTGGTTGCTGGGAATTGAACTCAGGACCTCTGGAAGAGCAGTCAGTGCTCTTAACCACTGAGCCCATCTCTCCAGCCCCCTAAGCATTGCCTTTTAATCATTTTTCTAAAATTCTCTACTCAACACTATCAGAGGGACATGTAAGCCTTCTCCAGGTGGAATAGAACTACCAACATCTAGGCCAAGCTGAGTTTAGATGTGTGCATTTGCTCCGTGTGTGTGTGTGTGTGTGTGTGTGTGTGTGTGTGTGTGTGCGCGTGTGTGTGTGTGCGCGCGCATGTGCGCATGTTTACACACGCATCTGTGGGTCTCTGTATGTGTGTACATATGTGTGTATGTGCATGTGTGTATGCATGTATATGTATGCGTTTGTCTGAGTGTTTGTGGGTATGTGTCTCTGTATTACAGACAGTACTGAGAGGAAGAAATGTTAGACTACCCAGATGGAACCACTTGGATTCCAAACCAGGTAGATGGACTCTCCGTGCTGACATGTCCTCAAACAACAGCCACACAGGAATCCATTCCATGTGGTTTCCAAGTATCTGCCTGGTGACAGGGTTGGGTTGGTGATCTTGTATTAAAAACTGGAAACAGGTTTGCTTATTAAGGTTTCACAAATCAGAACCAAGCTATGAAAACTGGGTCCGTGGAGAACGACGTGACTTCCTTGTGGGAAGGATAGAATTCAGTACACAGGGAGATCCTATCTAAAGAAAGGAGAAGAACTAAAACCTATAACCCCCCCACACACACACACCCATTTTCTCCACAGATCTGGGATCTGGAGACCCATGGATGCTATTGTTCAGTCTCTTCCAAAGCCAGTGGCATCAAAGGAGAACTCACAGCCTGCCTCTATCTCCCTGGACCTAGAGCCCTGTGTGTGGCCACGGGAACCCTGGCTCTCCTTCACCTGAAAGTGGGGTAGGGACTGTCTGTCATCTGAGCTTTGTATGTGCAGTGTTCTAGAAGGTTCTAGAGAGTCTCAGTGGTGTGGCCAATACTCTACTCAACGCTCGGGTCACATGCTCTGAAACTGCAGCTTGGCCTCTACCCCTCAGCTTATATTTGATGAGGCTCTTTCAATGCTCCCTCTAGTGACACCAGAGTAACCAGTACTATCCAGAAGTGACTTCCTTTCGTGTATGCCCCACCTACCAGTCTTAATCCTACAGTACATAATGATTCATTATACCCGGATCCAATATATCATCATATATGTGTGGATCTGGAGCAGAATCCAGATCCAAAAGCAGAAGTTAAACAGAAGGAGATCTAAGATCTGGCATTCCCACAGGGCTGTGGCCTCTGTCATTCCCCGTGCCTCAGACCCTCTGTGGTGGTTTGAACAGGGTTGGCCCCATAGACGCATGTATTTGAATGGTAGGCTCACACAGAATGGCACTATCAGGAGGTGTGGCCTTGTTGATGTAGGCATGGCTTTGTTGGAGGAAGTGGGATAGGCTTTGAGATCTCCTAAACTCAAACTACACCCAGTGAGCTAGTCTCCTTCCGGTGGTATGCCGGAAAACATCTGCCTTCAGATCAAGATGTAGAACTCTTGGTGCTCCCCCAGCACCATGCCTGACTGGCCACTGCCATGCTCCCCACAATGACGATAGCGAACCAAGCCTCTGAAACTGTAAGCCAGCCCCAATGAAATGTTGTCCTTTGTAAGAGTTGGCTTGGTCATGGTGTCCCTTCGCAGCAATGGAACCCTAACCGAGGCACACCCCTTCCCCCATCCATAAAGCAAACTAGTCATACAGGGCAGCACTTGTCAAAGTGATGGGGACCCCTGAGTAGATTCTCTTCCCCAGTACCTGAGGCTATAATGCCTTGGGAGCAGAGTCTTCCCAATTTCACATTGACACCCCCATACCCTACCCCAAGCCCCAGCTATAGCATCATTGCCTTTTTGGCAAAGAATCTAGTAGTCACTTGCCTTCTCTTTCACTTCTGCCCTCCCTGGGCTGAGGCTGTCTGGTCTTCTGCACATCAGTATCAGTTGGCTCCAGGCACCTTGGCTATCTCTACCCTGCCTGAACCGAGGCTTCTAGTCTTACAGTAACATCAGGTGTACAGAGGTCGCCTAGTTTAAGCCTTTATAGATGCATAATTAGAGTTCCAGAAACTGGGAATGGATTGCCATGGTGCATGGGAGTCAGGAGTCAAACCAAGACATCCTGCCTCTGGAAGAAGGCAGGCTTGTGCCTTCTTTCTGCATGCACCCGCCTGCTTAAGTGAATCAAAGAGGAGAGGGAACCTTTGGCACACACAGAAATCCTCCCCCTCACAAAAAAAAAACCCCTAAAATTGGAAACTATAAAATATAAGTAAAAGACCTGTACAGTACAGAAGGAAAAGAGAAAAAGACCAGACAAAGCTTTATGAGACAAAGGACCTCCAAAGATGCCGCTGTGTTTGTTTTGTGTTGACCATAGGCTGCTGGGCATGGGATTTAAGAGTGGTTCATATGGGCTGGAGAGATGGCTCAGCAATTAAGAACACTGACTGTTCTTCCAGAGGTCCTGAGTTCAATTCCCAGCAACCACATGGGAATGAGTTCAATTCCCATTACATCCAGTGCCCTCTTCTGGTGTATCTGAAGACAGTGACAGTGTACATACATACATTGATACATGAAATGAATAATTAAATCTTAAGAGTGGTTCATATGCCAAGTGAGACGCCATTAGAACAAACAAAAGTTTCATTTGGGAGTGGTTGCCAACTGGAGATGGCTTCTGGGTTAAGGACGAGAGTTCGCATCCAGCTCCACCCTCAGCTCTGGGATCGCAGTCCCTGTGCATGCTGCCACAGTCGCTCTGAGCTCACATGACACCGGTCCTGCTGTGTGTAGGAGGCCTTGTGACTGGGGTGTTCTCCATCCGCTCTGGCTCTTAAAATCTTTCTGCCCCCTCTTCTTCAGGATTCCTTGAGCTGTGAGTGGAGGAGATTGATGGAGATATCCCCTTCGGGAGTGCTCATATATGTATATAAGTATGTGAGTGTAATAAGTATGTGTGT
Source organism: Tokudaia tokunoshimensis (assembly GCA_036184795.1). Taxonomy (NCBI): domain Eukaryota; kingdom Metazoa; phylum Chordata; class Mammalia; order Rodentia; family Muridae; genus Tokudaia; species Tokudaia tokunoshimensis. The sequence goes on from BTHU01000006.1 coordinate 39,007,188, forward strand.
GTATGTGTATATATTATGTATATATATGTATACACACTGCATGGGTACCTCATGTCTGCAGAAGTCAGAAGAGTGCATAGGATCCACTATATCACACACACACACACATTATATATATATTTATATGTATATATATATGATATATGATATATGTAGCAGAATGCCATTAGGAGTAATTTCACTGCTATCTTCCTTTAGTAGAGCAGTAGTATTTGGTTTCCCCTCATTCCTGGCCTATCTAGTCTCAGTTTCTTGGCCACCAAGCAGTGTTGGAGATGGGTTCCATCTCATTCAGTGTTTTGAGCTTTTAGGGAATTTCTATATATGCCAGTGTGTGTGTGTGTGTGTGTGTGTCTATATGTGCCAATGTGTATGTGTGCCTACATGTGCCAATGTGTGTGTGTCTGTGTCTATATGTGCCAATGTGTGTGTGTCTATATGTACCAATGTGTGTGTGTCTGTGTCTACATGTGCCAGTGTGTGTGTCTCTGCATCTATATGTGCCAATGTGTGTGTTTCTCCATCTATATGTACCAATGTGTGTGTGTCTGTGTCTACATGTGCCAGTGTGTGTGTCTCTGCATCTATATGTGCCAATGTGTGTGTTTCTCCATCTATATTTGCCAGTGTGTGTGTCTCTGCATCTATATGTGCCAATGTGTGTGTCTCTGCATCTATATGTGCCAATGTGTGTGTCTCTCCATCTATATGTGCCAGTGTGTGTGTCTCTGCATCTATATGTGCCAGTGTGTGTGTCTCTCCATCTATATGTGCCAGTGTGTGTGTCTCTGCATCTATATGTGCCAGTGTGTGTCTCTCCATCTATATGTGCCAGTGTGTGTGTGTCTCTGCATCTATATGTGCCAGTGTGTGTGTCTCTGCATCTATATGTGCCAGTGTGTGTGTGTCTCTGCATCTATATGTGCCAGTGTGTGTGTCTCTGCATCTATATGTGCCAGTGTGTGTGTGTCTCTGCATCTATATGTGCCAGTGTGTGTGTCTCTCCATCTATATGTGCCAGTGTGTGTGTTTCTGCATCTATATGTGCCAGTGTGTGTGTCTCTGCATCTATATGTGCCAGTGTGTGTGTCTCTGCATCTATATGTGCCAGTGTGTGTGTGTCTCTGCATCTATATGTGCCAGTGTGTGTGTGTCTCTGCATCTATATGTGCCAGTGTGTGTGTCTCTGCATCTATATGTGCCAGTGTGTGTGTCTCTGCATCTATATGTGCCAGTGTGTGTGTCTCTACATCTATATGTGCCAGTGTGTGTGTCTCTGCATCTATATGTGCCAGTGTGTGTGTCTCTGCATCTATATGTGCCAGTGTGTGTGTCTCTGCATCTATATGTGCCAGTGTGTGTGTCTCTGCATCTATATGTGCCAGTGTGTGTGTCTCTGCATCTATATGTGCCAGTGTGTGTGTCTCTGCATCTATATGTGCCTCTTGTGCTTTTCCTTTGGCTCTTTATTTTTCCATTTGTTCATTTGTTCGTTTGTTTTCCTCTTATTAAAGTTTATTTGTTTTGGTTTTTGTCATATTTAAGTTTGTTTATTTTTTTTAGATGCCTGCTTGTTTTCTAATGAAAGAACAGGGAAGGATGTGGATTTGGGTGGATGGGGTGGTGAGGAGCACCTGGCAGGAGCCAGGGCAGGAGGAACCATAATCAGAATATAGTGTATGAAAAAAAAAATCAATCAATCAATCAATCAATCAACCAATCAACCAATCAATCAATCAATCAATCCAAGAAACAAACAAACAAAAAAAACCCATAAGGGTTGGGAGAGAGGATTCAACAATTAAGAGCACTTACTGCCCTTGCGAGGGGACTCGGGTTCAGTTTCTGGCGCCTAAATAGTCCTTGGTGGCTCACAACTACCCATAAATCCAGTTCCAGGGGATCCTATGTACTCTTCTGACTTCTGCAGACATGAGGCACCCATGCAGTACCCATACATACATGCAACCAAAATAGCCATGCACATAAATAAAAATAAATAAATAGATAAACAATCAAGAATCAGACAAAAGGAAATGTACTTCCTGGTGCCCTTTCCCACCGCCTGCCCTAGCGGCCCAAAGGCAATGGACTAAGCCACGCCCTTCTGTGGAAAAGGAATTCTCCCCTGCCCCGCCAGCATGAGTGGTGAGTGCCAGGCATATGCTTTGAGAGCTGTAAGGCTCTCTGCAATCCCAAAGCATGAACCTCATTCCAGCCAGCCCAGAATCAAACCCAGGTCCCCTGGAAGAACAGCCAGTACTCTTAACCTCTGAGCCATCTCCCCAGCCCCATGTGGCCCACTCTTTATCCCCTGTTATTCCTCCTGGCTATACATCATACATTCCTCCTCCTCACCACAGCTTCTTCCAGTGTTAACCAGTATACATGGTCCAAGACAAGGATGCAGAAAATCCTTAGAGTGACCGTCATAGCCTCAGTGTTACAGATCCTTTTTCACAATGGTGTCTGACTTCCTGAGCTGCAAATAGGACCTCTGCCTTCCCCATGTCTTCTCTTGGTTTGTGAACATAGGCATGGGCAGGCAGGCATTTCTTAATCCATTTGCTGTGCTCAGAGGTCAAACTGCATGTTAGGAGTTCATTTCAAAGGGCCTGGAGATGGCTCAATACCGCTCTTGCAAAGGACTCCAGTTCAATTTCTATTTATTTATTTACTTATAAAGATTTATTTATGTTATCTATATGAGTACACTGTGGCTGTCTTCATACACACCAGAAGAGGGCACTGGATCCCATTATAGATGGTTGTGAGCCACCATGTGGTTGCTGGGATTTGAACTCAGGACCTCTGGAAGAGCAATCAGGGCTCTTAACCGCTGAGCCATCTCTCCAGCCCCTCCAGTTCAATTTCTAAGGCTCATATCAGGCAGCTCACAACTGCCTGTGACTCCAGTTCTAGAAGGCCTGACACCTCTGGCCCCTATAGGCATCTATACTCATGTGCATAAGCCTACACACAGAAACACACATACACAAAATTTGAAATATTCTTTAAATTAACTTCACGGAAAAGTGAGCACATTTTACAGCATTGGATGTGACCTCGTTCTTGGCTACTGCTCCCTTTCTAATCTCACTGAAGCCACGCGGCCAGCTAGAAGGGCCCAGAACACTCAAATAGAGGCGCGACTAAATGATTGGTACAGCCGGGCTCCTCCGAGATCTTGAGTGCTTCACTCAGGATGCCAAACCAGCCCTCTGGAAGTGGAGGCTTCTGCCAATCAAACTCCTGTTTGTTCTGCATGATAGAGTTGTGTAGAACAAACAGCTCACTTGATTGATTCCTTTTGGAACGCAGTGACTGGAAATTCTGCTTCGTGGCAAACGCAATCTCAATCTCTAATGCTAACAATTAGGTGCCAGAGCGTGTCTTAGCCCACCCCTTCCCTGCTGTCACTCGGACGCTGTGCAGCCCAGAGTTACCTCACCCTTGTTTGCAAAGCCTAAGCAACTACTCCCCCAGCATCTGGGAAAAAGGATCAGAGCAGCAGCCAGGCCCAGAGGTTTTTCTCCTTTCCTTGGTTCCTCCTTTCTTTGGACTTCCTGTCTCCTCCTGCCTGCTCCAGACCCCACCATCACCTCCTAAAGCCCAGGGACAGGCTGCTCTTTCTTAGAGCTTTGTCTGAGCATTGTGTCTGAGGCTACAGATCGGTGGGAGGCTCTGCCGTTCTCCTGTGACCGAGCTTGAGGATTCAGTGCAGAACAATTAAGAGGGAGGTGGCAGGGAGACCACAGGTGGAATTAATGCCCCGTCCTTCGTTCACTGCATGTGGACATTCATAAGGGGGTGTATTTTGCAGATGAGGACGTGAGGCCAGGGGCTCAAGTGGCTGCTGAGTGCTGGTTTCCCAGAGGCAGAGTATGAACCAGGCTCCGATCGCTCTGATGTGCGCTCTGCACCTGGGATACTCCTGGGAGTCCCAGCACGGGGCCTGCTGAGATCTGCTTGGCCTCATCCCTGCAGTAATTGAGAAGTGCTACCTTTTGGGCAGAAGGATTCACAGTGTACTCGTTTATGTTTGTTTGGGAGGAGATCTAAATTCTCATCGCTCTAGATCATTCTCTGAGCCATCAAATCACACTCCCCCTGCCCTTACGAGATGCATGGCTGCTTGTGGTACCTGTGACCCAATTATTGCTCAGGAGACAGAATCAGGAGGATCCTGAGTTGAGGACAGCCTGAGCGACAGGAGACCCTGTCTTAATCAATCAAGTCAGTCAATCAATCATCAATCAGAGGTGCATGCCCTCCATTTCCTTCTTTAGTAGTCATTACATCTCATCATTACACCTCAAGTGTGTCAGTCACTTGTGTTCTGAGTGTGCCTTATCATGTGTCAATCACGTGTTCTCTTCTGAGAAGATGCCCACATATCTTTTCCTATTTAATCCCCATATCTATGTGATGAAACACTACAACCAAAGCAAGTTGGGAAGGGATTTATTTGCTTCCACATCACTGTTTATCATTGAAGGAATCAGGACAGGAACGCAAACAGGGCAGGAACCTAGAGGCAGGAGCTGATATAGAGGCCATGCAGTGTGCTGGTGACTGGCTTGCTCCACACGGTGTGCTCGGCCTCCTTTTTGTATAGCATCCATTCAAGATTACCAGCCCAGGGATGGCACCGCCCACTATTGGCTGGGCCCTCCCCCATCAATGTCCAACAGGCTTGCCTACAACCAGATCTTATAGAGGCATTTTCTCAATTGACTCTTCCTCCTCTCTGATGACTGTAGCCTGTGTCAGCTTGACATAAAAACCAGCCACCATGCCCTGTTAGAACCCTGTAAAACAGGTATCGCTCCCCCCGCCCCGTATTGCAGATTAGAGTGGGATTTTAAGCAGTTAGGCAAATTTCCCAGGGTCCTAGATCCATCATGTGAGCCCAAAGTCTTTCCTGTGTAATGGAGCAGCCAATAACCTCCCTCCTAGGTATCCTGACAAGCAGTCACCACAGGTGTCCATTGTCTCTGTTTTTCATGAGCAAGACCTGTCCCAGAGCCTCACCTGGTGCGTTCCCACCAAGAGCCCGTGGTGTGCTGCAGGTACAACCCAGCCTTCAGGCATGTGGTCAGCTGCTGTGAAGCTTCCGTAAGTATCCGCTTACCTTAGCAATGATATGTTTGTGAGGTAGCCCGGCCTCTCCATCTTCCCATTAAAACCGAGTAGTGTATTCTGTTCCTAGAAATCAATGGTGGGGTGGACATACAGTTCTGCTCTGTTAATGACCCTGTATTGTTTGGACAATCTTTGCTTAGAGTCAAGTGGAAGAGTTTCCTCAGTGGCTCCTAGTATGAGCTATTTGGAAAGAACATCCATTCTGAGAGTATTATATCCTTGTGGTTATCTCACATGTTGTAAAGCAAATACTTCTCATTAACTGATTGAAACACTACTTCACTGTCTGCTCTCAAGAGGACCTTGAGAGCAGGCTAAGAAACCCTCCCTGGGCTGGGGACTGACTTCAGCCATCAAGACAGGATATTGGACTCCCTGGAGGAGGACATTCATTCAAAGGCTGCTCAAGAGTTGGGCTTGAAAGAAAGGAATCAACTGTGCTGAGGGAGACCGTAGGACTGGAACTGTAGATGGCACAGGAAATGACCCCACTGTCACAGCTTTGATAAAATATCCAATGTAACTTCTGGGTCCAAGGGTTTATTTTAGTTCATGTTCCAAATTACAGTCTACCGTAGCCACCAGGAAGTCAACAGGGCCGAAGCTACAGACAACTGGTCATAATGCAGTCGCAGTCCAGAAGCATCAATTGAGGTCACACTATATCCACAGCCTGCAAGTGTGAGCTCAGGTCACGCTGCATCCATGATCCAGAAGTGTAAGCTCAGATCACACTGCATCCACAGCCCAGAAGCATGACCCTAAGTCATTTTGTGTCCACAGCCCACGAGTGTGAGCTCAGGTCACACTGTATCCATGGTCCAGAAGTGTGAGCTCAGATCACACTGCATCCACAGCCTACAAGTGTGAGCTCAGATCACATTGCATCCACAGCCCAGAAGTATGTGACCCTAGGTTACTCTGTGTCCACAGCCCACAAGTGTGAGCTCAGGTCACACTGCATCCACAGCCTGCAAGTGTGAGCTCAGATCACATTGCATCCACAGCCCAGAAGTATGACCCTAGGTTACTCTGTGTCCACAGCCTGCAAGTGTGAGCTCAGGTCACACTGCATCCACAGTCCAGAAGTGTGAGCTCAGATCACACTGCGTCTACAGTCCAGAAGTGTGAGCTTATCTCTTCATTCATCCCAGTACTAATGCAAGGAACTGTGCCTCCCCCACTCAGGATGGGTCTTCCTACCTCAGTTTACCCAAGCTTAAGAAAATCCTTGCCGAGCATGCCCAAAGGTCAGCCTGATCTAGAGAAGCCCTCGCTAAGACACCCCCTCCCTAATGAGTCTAGATTTTTGTCAAGTTGATGCTTAACACACTCTCACACCCACCAACACCTTGATTCTGGACTTTGAACCTCCACACTGTGAAACAAAACATTTCTGTTGTTTAAGAGAAATTGCCGGTCATAGCAATTTCCTATGGCTGTGCTAGCCAATGAATACATTCAAGGAAGTCAGCTTGTGTGAGTACAGACAGTTTCTAGGCAAACTTTTATTTTTAAGATTTATTTATTTTTATTTAATGTGTTTGGATGTTTGGCCTGCCTGTATGCATGTATACTATGTTATTGTACTGTCTGCAGAGGCCTCATGAGGGCGCTGGATTCCGTAGAACTGGAGTTATGGATGGTTATGAGCTGCCATGTGGGTGCTGGAGACTGGATCCCTGGTCCTCAGAGCCATCTCTCCAGCTGTCCTAAGCTGTCATCTTTAATATTTACGTCACCAGACTTGTAAAAGCAAATTTCCTTTTGCTCGATAGTCATTATCCCTAAGCCATCTCTCCTTCAATTTTGATACAGGTGGTGAAAGTTTGGGACTGTGAAACGGGAAGACAGGTGTCGGAATTTATCGGCACTCATGGCAATGCTGGCATCACCTGTCTGACCTTTGACTCCAGCGGAAGAAGGTGCGCCTTTCTCTCACATCATGAACCTTTCAGCAGGGTGACCTGAGTCATATCATCCTAGTGGGACAATCTGCTTCCTAGGCTTGTGACTGGGGGAAGAGATGGCTGTCTGAAAATATGGAGCTACAACAATGGACACTGTCTGCACACCCTTCAGCATGGCAAGTGAGGCGGGGACTCTAACGAGTGGTCCCCATAAAGTGTGGATGCACACTGTGCGTTTATCATAAATGGGAAATGAATCAAGTAAGATGGCGCCTCGCAGGTGTGTAGCATCTCCCTACCCCCTTGCTCTCTATTTCATGGTATTTAATGTTTCTGGACTTAACATTTCATGGAGATACAACCACACAAATTAAATGCAAGTCTCTTATTATAAATCTCCTCACCTGGTGCTGGAGCGATGACTCAACAGTTAAGAGCACTGACTGCTCTTCCAGAGGACCTGGGTTCAATTCCCAGCACCCACATGGGCAGCTCACAATTGTCTGTAACTCCAAGGTCTGACAGCCTCAAACAGACATACATGCAGGCAAACACCGATGCATATAAAATAAAGACAAATAAATTTATATATACATACACACACACACACACACGTATATATTCTCACCTACCCACTCATTCATTCATTTGCTATGTCTACTCTTTAGGGGAAAAAAAAAAAAGAAATTCCCTGATTCTGGCCTGTAAATTGCCAACAGAGCAGATTAGAAGCATATTCTTCAACTTTTAAAAGGGAATAACTAATGTCAAGGTGAAAGAGACACGAAGCTAAATTCACGAGGCTCATCCCCGAACCTGCTTTGCCCATCTGTCCATTCATTCATTCCGTGTCACATGCTACTGGGTCCTGTCAGAGAAGCCAAGCCTCTTCCTGTAGCTGATCAAGGACAGAATCAGACAGGGAAGGCGGCTACAAATGAATGGTGCTTTAATGGCCCCGGGCGACTAGAAAGTAGATGATAAAATCTGTTCTGATACATTAGGGCAACCCATGAGAAGAGTTAGTAAAGAAATTGTTTAACATCAGATGATAATGTATTCCTAGATGAAAATCAAAGTGAAGTCTGTGACTGTACCTACATGGAGGTGAACCGAAATAGGTGAGTTCCGTTCAGCCTGGGGCTGTGATAGCTGTCCATCACTGGGGGGGGGGGGGGCTGGGGAAGGGGAGATGCCTCAGACCAACAAGGGAGGGGAGGCATATTTTGGCTCATGGTTTCTGAGGTCTCAGCCTGTGGCAAGGTGAGGACATCATGGTAGTAGGGCAATGGCAAGAGGAGAGACGATCAGGTCATGAGGAAAAGTGAGAGAGACCCAAAAGCCAAGGACTGGACACGGCTTTCAAAGGCATGCACATCCTTGGTGGCCCATTTCCTCCGACCAAGGACCATCTCCTTTTTTCCTCTTTTAAAGATTTACTTATCCTGTGTATGTATGTCTGCCTACATGAGTTTACATGTGTGCAGGAGTCCGGGAGGTCAGAGGGTATAAGATACCCTGGAACTGGAGTTAAAGTCAGGATCCAGCTGATAAGGGTGTTGGAAAACCAAAACTGGATCCTCTGCAAGAACAGTCAGTGCTCTTAATTGCTGAGCCGTCCCCCCACCCCCACCCCAACTCTTAGCAGCACAGTCAGCTAGCTGTGGATCCACCAGTGAGCTCAGTCATAGAAGAAGTTAGGACCCTTCAATCCAGTCGCCACCAGACAGAAACTAAAACTTCAGCGTCTTAGCTGTTTGGGGTCCGATGGTCATAATGACAGTGAAGAGAATTTTCCAGAATAAAATGTATCGAAATATTTTGAGGGATCCTGGATGCTTCCTGGAGGTAATTTAGGCGACTAGGCTCTCCCAGAGTGATGAAGGAAATCTCTGCATGTTGGGATAACTGTTTAGAAAGCCATCTCCCCACCAAGTGATTAACTAAAAAAAAAAAAAAAACCAGGAGGACTGGAGCGACGACTCAGCAGTTAGGAACACTGGCTGCTCTTGCAGAGGACCCGGGTTCAGTTCCCAGCACCACACAGTGCTCACAACAATCTGTAACCTCAGATCCAGGGATCTGACACTCTCTTCTGCACTCCTCAGGCACCAGGTGCTCATACATAAATGCAGGCAAAGAGTCCCATATTCATCAAAATGATAATAACAACAACGGTACTTTTAAAATGTCAAAGTAACAAATCACAGAGTGGAGCAAATAACTTCAACCACCATAAATCCAAGAGCAAAAATACAGAAACTCCTCCCTGAATATTCTTTAAGAGAGTGAAGCAATCCTTAGGCTATTTCTGTGAGTAGCCTTGCCTGGGTAGCTCAGACATGCTCTGAAGATCATATAAATCCCCCATTCCACTCTCCTCCACCCCACCCCCGCCTGCCCCAAGGCAGGTGCTCACAGAGGATCTGTAGACCTCAGAAATGACTGACCCTGATTTGTCAAATGACATTTCCCATTGTTCTCCATAAGCTTTAGAAAGGCTCCTATCTTTTCATTTATCCTGTGGACGAGGCAGGGTTAAACCACAAGGTTAATCACAAACGGAAGCCGAAGTGTTAACAATGCATCGCTTTGTTGTCTCAGGTGCGTCATAGCTGTTGGATGGGACCGAAGAATAAATGTATATTTTGTAAGTGCAGTGGAACAAATGAAGCCATTTCAAAAACCCTCCTCTCCAACGGCCTCTCCTCCGTCGGTCTCATTGTTTAGATGTATTTGTGTTGTTTTTTAATTGTGCGGATGTGAGGGGGGGCGGGGGGGATATGCATGTGAGTGCAGATGTCCATCGCATTTCTTCCGAAAGATTTTCCTCTCACTGTCTTTCTAAAGTTCCCCTTGAGAAGATATACCGCTAAGAGAGCTGCCAGGGTCTGTAGGTTCCTGGGAGCTGGAGGTGGTACCTGCCCCGTGCAAGTCTGGAGTTCAGTTAATGACTCACACCTTGCTGCTTCCCCACCCACAGCTCCTACTCCGCCCCTCCTGCCCAGCCTACTTGCAAAGACACAAGTTCCGAAGAGAAACCGCAGGGGCGAGGTGGGGGTGGGGCTGGAAGGCTTTACTTTATTCCTTCCTCCTGGCCTGTCTTTAAAGCATCCTAGAGCATCTCCAATCAGAAAGAGGAAATAAAAGGCCACCCATAAACGTCTCTGCAGAGATGAAATCCCTCTTTATGGAGGGGATTAGGAGACAGAAGTTTTAAAGTACCGCCCAAAAACTAAGTTTTAAATCTACCTGTGACATTTTATCACCCCGCTTGCTCTGCTGGGTGGTCCTGGATTTCCAAACGTCTTTAAACACTGTCCGTTCTCCTTATTCGTTTCAAAGTTCACTGTATTTCATAGCCTAAGCCTTGCATCCTGAGAGTGATTTGAGGGATGACTACCTGGGAAATTTCAGCATTGAATCTGTCCTTTGGTATTACCGCTTCGCGGGCTGATAGCGTCGGTTTAGCCCATGAAACAGCTCTGGGTCTTATTATGAAGGCAAAGCTATGCGATGAATCCAAGAAGAGCTTGTCAGTTGACATATGATTTGCTGAAATGCAATCACCCAGACGTCAGGAGAGGATTGCTTTTTATTCCCACTGGCACTTGGGGAATTTGCTTTGACATTTCAAAAATCTGCATCGGTGGTGGGGTGAGGGGTAGGGTTATGAAATGTGCCAACACCTTCCCTCTGACGTCGCGAATGTGTCAGCAGCTCATTTTATGGTTTGCACAATGGGTTCTGTTTGGCTTTATATACAGGACGTACCTCGTGATTTCCATCATTTCCGGAAGCCTCAGCCCCACTGGCAGGATGACCTGGTGAGCCCCGGCCCACTGTCTGGCCCACAGTAGACACAGTGAAGATCTCCTTCACTCAAAAGGCTCCCTTGCACTTCCTGAGTCTGTCACGCATGCTCAGTTTCCCTGAAGCCCCTGCTATGGATGGCCAGACTCCTGCTTGAGTAGAACAGGGTCTAGGCGGCTGCCTTCTCTCTGGAAGAGGTGATGGCCCCATGTTCAAATTGGGGTGTAAGGACGGCAGGGCAGAGTTCAAGCTGCCCTCCTTGAGTTCGGCTGGAGAATCCCCACGTGCAGGAAGCTCAAGGTGGGGAGGGCGTGGTTGGTGAGCCAAAATGTATTTGTGATGTCCTAACATTCTTGATTCTCTGTGGCTTGTTAGGGATCAGAACGTCCCCAGCTCCCTAAAGTTTCCCAGGGATGAATGGCTTCCTTCAAAACTGTTTACACACCAAGGCATTAAGACAAAAATACAGAAAATAAGGCCACCCCGTCCAGCTGCCTGCCATACACCAGTTATTATGTGCCCTACAAATATTCCAGAAGGCACACATCGCTAGAATACAAACTCTATTGTCTTAGGCCTGCTATTTCTATCCTAAAACACCACAACCAAAGAAACTTGGGGAGGAAGGGATTCATTGGAATAGTTCATGCTTTCACTTCACAGCTCATCATCAAAGGAAGTCAAGACTCCCGTCTCAAAGCAGGAACCTGGAGGCAGGAGCTGATGCAGAAGCCACGGAGGGACACTGCTTACCGGCCTGCTCCTCATGGCTTGCTCAGCCTGCCTTCTTATAGAACCCAGGACCAGCCCCATACGCAGTGGACTGAGCCCTCCCCCATCAATCACTGATTAAGAAAACGCCTTACAGGCTTGCCTACAGCCTGATCTTACAGAGCCATTTTATCAATTAAGGGTTCCTCCCCTCTGATAACCCCACTTTGTGTCAAGCTGATATAAAATTAACCAGTAGCCAGTCCTCATCTGACCTTCTCTGTGGCCTGGAAGAGCTTGTCTAGTGCCCATTTTATAATAACTACCCAGTAATGTGTTCTCATTCATTCAGCACCTACTAAGTGCCTCTTTGGACTGAATATGTGTTGTTTATGGATTCCAATAATAATAAGAAGAAGAAAGCTCTGACACAGCCTTGCTTTCTTCAGAGTTTGCAGTTTCGTAAAGCACCAAGGGAAATAACAAAGTTATGTACAAGGTTTCCCCAGGGAATCATAGCCTTTGGCTATCACACTTAGATCAGTGCATATACATTTAATATTCCAGCATGCAGTCATATGCACTGGCATACTCATGCACTTAGTAGGCAGGCGCAGAAGAGACCAATGCAATTCTTGAGAAGCTCGCAGACAGGTAAGGAGATAAGCCTCAGAGGAAATAGGGAGCATGAATCTAACAAATGATGATAGTCAACCATGAGATAGCTTTGTTGTAGCAGAGTCCGGGAGATTGAAAGATCACTAGGGGTTTTCTTTAGGAAGGGAAAGGATAATCTTCCTGCAGAACAGGAGTAGATGCTTGAGCACAGTGAGGAGGCACAGGAACATGTCGTCTGGGAGGACTGTGGAGAGTCTGATTAGCTAGCAGATCAGAAGTAGGAGGAGCCAGGCGGTGGTGGCACAAGCCTTTAATCCCAGAACTTGGGAGGCAGAGGCAGGCAGATTTCTGAGTTCGAGGCTATCCTGGTCTACAGAGTGAGTTCCAGGACAGCCAAGGCTACACCTGTCTTGAAAAACCAAAAAGAAGAAGAAGAAGAAGAAGAAGAAGAAGAAGAAGAAGAAGAAGAAGAAGAAGAAGAAGAAGAAGAAAGAAGAAGAAGGAGGGGGAGGGGGAGGGGGGAGGGGAGGGGGAGAGGGAAGGAAGGATATGCTAATGAGTTGTAACAGAGGGCACCAGCTACAAAGCTTAAAAGACAGAATTCTATGTCCCCTGGTTCCAGGTCCTGAGGTAAGGTTCTGGTGAGGACTCCCTTTCTGGTCTACAGATAGAAAGCTGGCCACTGGCAACATTTCTAAAGCTGTGTGACCTTTAACACAGTTCCTCTGTAATTTTGTTACTGTTATGAATCATAATTTAAATATCTGATGTGCAGCCCCTGTGAAAGAGTCATTTGATACCCGCCCCCAAGACCCCCAAAGGGGTCACGACCCACAGGATGAGAATCATTGGGTTGGGGTTTTGACATGTGAATTTTGGGGACTCAAACCTGCAGACCAAGAGTGGGAAAGAAAACATTATTCTATATCTGGCAGTTATGGGAAGGAGATATTCATAAGTCCTTGCTTTCCCAATAGTCTCGCAATATAATGCAAGAGCAGACTGAGTCTCTTTGTCAGTTCAAGCCAAGCCCTCAAGGGATGCTCTGTGGCAAGCATATGAGGACAAGGTTAGGATATTTTAATATGGCTGAGAGAGAGAGAGAGAGAGAGCAATCGCCATTACATAGTAAGTACCCACACGAGAAATGTAAAATGCTCATGGCCAGGTGCCCCTGAACTCTGCAGCTCTGGTCTCCACATACCATCAGGTTCTTGTCTCCAGCAGAGGCACCTGGGCAGAGCACCTCCTTTGGAGAGGAGTACATAGTTTCAATTTCCATTCACAGTTATGCCTCCGTGGAGGGCAAGTAACTTCACTCTACTCTCGTATGTGGGTTTCTGGCTGGTGGGAAATGGTAGAAGTTAGGCACGGTTCTTTCTCCTAACAGCAGGCTTCTAGAAATAAGACTCAAACTCAAAATATACTTATAGATAGCTTGGCTCTACTCTGATTGGATCGTAACTAAAATAACCCAATTATTTTAACCTACATTCTGCCCTGTGGCTGGTTACCTGTACTCGGGTACCATATGTCTACCTCCCCAGGTGGATTTTTCCCTGACCTGGCTCTCTCCCAGAATTCTTTTGATTTCCGGACGTCCCACCTTCCGTTTCCTGCCTAAGCCATAGGCCATAGGCTTTTTAATTGACAGGCGTTGCAGCCATACAATACATAGACATTCTTTCTACAGGAAACTGCACCTCCTTAGACCATAGCTTAGTTTCCTTACCCACTGCTGTCCACCTGTGGCATGAGTGAGAACAGCTTGTTAATAACCTGCTTGCTGGCAGGATGGCAAAGTAAGGACGTAATGGTTCCCTTAGCAAGCTAGGTCTCTAGAGGTGATAGCCAAACAGGAAATGTTGCAACACAGAAATTGCCATATGGAGAGGTTCTCATATGAAGAGGTCCCAGAGAACCCCTCTACATCTGATTTTAGGGATCAAATCATCCCCAAATTTGGGATTTATCCTAATTTGAGATCATCACTAAATGTGCATCCCTACACGCATCTTCCACCCACCACCAAGCCTTCTCCCCCAGCTCAGTCCAGGCAGAATCCCCTCAATGTCTCATTTGACTGAAAGTTCTCAGGCTTCCACGCCGTCCCCAGACTCCACCTCCTCTGGTGACCCATGACCCACAGACTTGGGATCTGGTTTCTGAGCTCTGTCTTTCTTTCTTAGAATCATGGACACAAGGAGGACATTCTCTGTGTGACTCAGTGCCCGCCTTTTCTTCTGGCCACCTCCAGTTATGATGGAGAGATAATAGTTTGGAATGTCATCTCAGGACACATGTACTGCAAGCTGAACACCCCCAGCCCCATCGATGGCCAGGACCATAGAGAAGGTAGGTAAGGGGCAGGTTCCATAACCTCTGTACACAGACCCTCGTGAAATGAGTCTGCATTCTGGACTGCGACCTGCTTGGGAGGGACTGGCCTTGTGTCATGTTCGTTGTTCCCCCCTTCCAGCCCCTGCCATGTGTCATGTCTGTTCCTGTCCATCCCCCTCCCCCCTAGGCTGGGCAGGAGCTTAAGAGCTCAAAAGCCCATCCTCCACGGTCCATCCCCCATGTCTGGGCACTTATTCCTAGAAGTCTATCTCAGTATCCTTTTTTTGTTTTTAAAGACTTATTTATTATTACATGTGAGTACACTGTAGCTATCTTCAGACACCCCAGGTTTCGAGCCACCATGTGGTTGCTGGAATTTGAACTCAGGACCTTTGGAAGAGCAGTCAGTGCTCTTAACCGCTGAGCCATCTCACCAGCCCTTATCTCAGTATCTTTGAGGTTGTTATCTGCTCCCAACCTGAAGAATGTTCCCACTGAAACCCCCGGCTATGCTGGTACCCCTTTCCTCTCCCACTTTTTCTCTCTATCACCCTCCACTTGCCACACGCATCTTCCACCCAGCTTCTAAGCCTTCTCCCCCAGCTCAGCCCAGACAGCATCCCCTCAATGTCTCATCCAACTGGAAGTTCTCCATGCCCCACCCTCCACCTCCTCTGGTGACCCACAAATCTCCAACCTCAATCCATCCTTACTACTTGAGTATTCAATTGCAAAACTTCAACCCCACAACTGACTTCGTTTCTTCAGGGTCTTCTCTGTTAATGATCATGGCTTCATTCCTTTCTTTTGTCATCAAAACAATAACTGGGTGCCCCAGCCACGTGCCTGGTTCAGTGCTAAGTAAACCTCTTAATGACCATGCATGGCGAACAAGGCCCGAGTTGAGATGTCTTCCGGTTTTACTGCCCAGGGTGCAGTACTGGCTATAGCCCATTGCCAAACAGGCTTCCTCCCTTCCCCCACCCACCTGACGGGCCACACCCATCCTTCCCAAGCAGCAGCTGTCTACTTTGGAGCCACAGGAAAGGAGATGATACAGAACATTGGTTGTTTGGACATAGAATTAGGAACATCTTTCATCTCCTGAGGCCCAAGCCACAAATCCTTAGCAAACCATGAGAGAAGATTAGATCTCTTGCTTTAGGCATTTAAAAACAAAACACACAAACACAAAAACTCTGAATCATTTAGTCAGAAAATACCTCAGGGTTTCCTTTCCTGTCAGCTTCTGATCCCCATTTCTCCTCTTTAAAAAAAAATATTCTCTGTAGCACTCTCTGAGGACACCGAACTGTTTCTTTTTATTCGTTTTTGTTGTTTTTAATCGTTTGGGAGGAAAGAGATGGCATTCGTTGAATTCCCGGAAGTTTAGTTTCTTTGCCATTAAAATGAGATTAAAGTCACTGGCTTAGGATGTGAGGCTTCAGGAAGCAATTCTGATGTAAAACCCCGTTCATTCGTAGAAACGATTATGACTGCTCTGGGCCACTGTCGAGGACAAGCAGTCTCTTCTTGAGAATCCAGCCATCACCACAATAACACGTCCATAAGACAGAATTTCCAGACACACGTACATGTACAGGCACGTGCAAGCGCACGCGCTAACATACACACACACACACACACACACACACACACACAAGGCAGGTGCACTCAGGCGTTCATACCCTTCCATGAAAGAACAGTCTGACTGTTTCTTGACAGTCACAGCAAAGCCCAGTGGTCTTTCTCACATGGGTGTGGTAAAGAGGGTGCTATCTAGCATGGAGAACACAATTCTTTTTTTCGGGGGGGGGGGGAAGATTTGCAAAACTGGACGGAGCGAAGTCTTAATTCTGTTGACTCACTAATGTTTCAGCTCCATTCTTCAGCCTAGAGGGCATTGTTAATTCCTCTTCCACATCAAAAAGAATTTGATTGAGAGAGAAACCAGGGGATTCCAACCAGGCCAAAATTCAAGAAAGTCGGCCTATCTGAGACAGAGGAGCTTTATATAGGAAAGCAATCGGCACCCAAATGACTGCTTACACTGACCCTGAGAGATACAGTGTCTGCCTGCTTACATCAACAGGAGCCTGACACAAGAATTAAACGGGACTCGACCCTAACAGCTGCTGTGGGCTTAGCAACTTTGAGAAAGGCGCTTTGGGGTCATTAATCCCTTCAGCCTTCACGGCGAGGTTATGTAGGAGACTCATGTGGTCTCCATTGTGAAAGAGAAGGTCATCTCCACGCGATAGATGGGCATAGCTGAGGTGTGGTGAGGGGATGCACTCCTGGACCCCACATGGGTAAGAAAGGCTGGCACACCGTTGTGCCTCTGTAGCCATTCCTGGGATAAACATGAGCAGATAAACAGAGGTCACCTTTATGACCTCTCAAAGACCCACTTCCTAATACCCTTATATTGAACATTGGGGGTTGTAAGTATTCATTTATATGTAGCTGCCCATTTTCTCTTTGAAGCCCCCACCCAGGTGTGGCTCAGGGAGGGTCAAGGAAGGACTGTGTTTTTCCCAGGCTCCTGTCCCACAATATTCTTTATGGCTCCTGCATTTCATTTACTAAGAGGCACCAGGGGATTAGGGATAGAGTCCCAAACGCTGGCAGATGAGGGAACTTAGGGATGTAGAACTGGGCTGATTTATTTGAGAATTGGCAGTGTCCATTGGGTCCTGGTTTGATGGCTGCCTCCTCTACGGGTCTTCTCTGCCTAGGCCATCTTCCAAGAGTCAGTGCAAACACAGCCCGTGTGCGATACCTTCCCAGGCTCTGTCCCCTCCTGAACACACCAGCAGCATTTTGTCAGTTGCTTGGGAGTTTTGGGTCTCTGCTTCTGCTTGTCTTACACTTGACATGTGGCCTTATCCGTAAGACATGTGTTGCCCTGCTAATTAAGGTCAAAGTCTACCATTGTCTGGATTGCCTTCTGGGTTCCGTGCAAAATGGCAGACTTTCTTTACCAATAGGGCTTCTCCTCTGACTTTGGGAGCTCCAACAACCACACACACAAACACACACGCACACGCACACACAGACACACACACACACACACACACACACACCTACCTTCAGAATGTCACATAGCCTTGGTTAAGATTACAGATTCAACGTTCTCCAGATAAGAACCCATTCATCTTTCTCCTGAGATTCCCAAAATGCCTTCCCATCTAATGAGGTATCTCAATACCTTAGCCTTTACTCACCCTGGAAGTTCCTACCCTCTTCCCCAAAACTACATAACCCTTGAATCACCCCAAGTAAAGTTGATCTGTCTCCCGGAAGCTGGTCCCAGTGTGTTGTCACTACCATACATACTCACAGGACTTCCGGACCCCCCACCCCTGACATCCCACCCCACCCCATCCCTGACACCCCACCCCACCTCCAGTCCGTCATCTCTGCTCCATTTGACCTCTTAGATCAATATTGGCTAACGAACCACAGGGGTGGGAGGGGCGGGCAGAGAGAGTCAAAGACATGCTTGGATGTAAATGAAAAATAAGCAAAAAGGACTGTTGATCTTTAGGTCTGGAACAAATCTTCCCGTTTGCTTAAATGTGAGTCTCCCCTTCTGGCAGCAGCCTACCACTGTATAGGTGAGGGTGTGCGCTTAATTAAAGGTTAAATAAAAGTTGCTCAACGAGGAGCACTTTGGGGGAGGCATTTGCGCATCCTGGGCTATAATGCCCATGCTGACCCCACGGGCTTGGCTGTTTATGCTGCCTGGGTTCCTCAGATCTTTCAGCCTCTCTCTGTAGCTCATGCCACATTCCAGTTCCTGTCTCTCTTCAGGTCCTATGGTTGGGGGCAGGGGTTCAGAGTGTCCATAGGGTGCTGGAGCCATCGTCCTTCTATCCCTGGCTGGGCTCTTAGTCAAGGAGACCACTTTTCTCTGTCGGCTTTCCAAATGCTGCTGGGGCAGTTACATGTGAGAGAGAGAGCTGAATGTGTGTTGGAGAGAGGGAGAGTGAGTGGGTGAGAAAAAGAAAGACAGAGGCGCACACGTGTGCACCTGCGGCGGGAGGCGGGGACAGCGAGAGAAGCACACATGAGCATGCGCAGAGGGGGGGAGGGGCACGAGAAAGAGACAGAGAGGCAGGGAGACAGAGACAGGGCGCTGTGATGGGATGGGTCCAGACAGGGAGATTGTGAAAATAAGCCGACAGGCCTGCCTTTTATTCCAGGCCCAGAGAGAAGTATTTCCCAGCTCGCCTTTCTAAAGACACGGCTGATGAAGTTGGATTCTGCATCTGCTTCCCTCATCAGCAATGGTCCCGGAGGTGAGGTCTCTTACTTCTGAGGTAAGGTCATCCCTGACCCAGGTTGGGTGAGAAAACCCCCACCCCACCCCAAGTGGCACAAACAACCTCTGCTATTTCATCGCCAGCCTTACAGATCCCAGGCTAACACCCCAATCTGCTCCAACTGCAGCCTACCCTAGAGGAGGGCAGACATGTAGGTAGGATGCCAACCAAATCAAGTCTCTCTGCTGTGCTGCTCCTACAGCCTGCTGGGCCCCAGGCCACCTTCAGGGGAGATTGACCTCAGGTATCCCAAAGAGACGGTGAGGTCCACAGAGACACCATTAAACTGGGCCAAACAGAAAAGCCCAAGTCAAGGGAAATGGCTTAGGCAGCCATGGGTAGCCTCACAGAGGAACCAAAGGAGAACGGTCAAGGGTCACGTAGTGAAGCTCTAGCATGATGCTGAGGTCTGTGCGGGGAGCTGGGAAATCCTCTGGAGAAGGAAGTGAGGCCTCAGCAGGGACCATTAACAAATGAGCTGGCATTAACCAGGAACCAGGAGCGTGACCTCCAAGCTTCGAGGATAACAAATGGGCCCAAATCTAGTCCCCAAATGGTCTAGGATTTTTAGTAAAATCACAAAGGCAGTGGTATCAGGCAAGGCTAAGCTGTATATATTCGGTCCCAGGGTATTTGGTTGTTTGTCATGGGTGAAAGGGGTCACACCTTCTCCTTGTCTCAGCCCCACACTGCAGGTCTTTTGACATCAGGTGCCGTTGGGGGCTGGGGGAGCTCAACTGTCTCTGACTCCTTTGGGATCCATTCTCATTCTGTCTGTTTTACCTGGGGGGGGGGTAAAGCAGACACCCCCTCCCCCAAAGAAGAGCAGAGTTCTACGGCTCTCCCAAAATCTGCTTGGGGTCCCCCACTTCACAGAGGCTTGCTGGTGAACCTACATGTAAACCACAGGCAAGAATTGAGGCCACTAGGCCAAGTATACACACACACACACACACACACAACTGGAAGATATTAATTCTCAGCATGGCACACGTTGTACAGTTGGCACCCTCCTCTGCCAAGGTCACTCTGGTTAGTGGAGGAGAACCCACAAAGTCATCATGGTCAAAACAGTTCCCCAACATGGTCTTACAATTCCAACTGAAGAAAAGGAACCAAAAGAAGAGATGTCTGCCCCTGGGGTGAGACCACAGGGTCCACCCAGCACATAGTCAGAGCCCTTGGGTGGCTGGGCTCCGCCCACGCCTTACCGTAGCCTTCCTCTTACCCAGGTTCTGTCCGTTTCTGGAAGCTCTTTAGTGGGTCTGGCCTCATTGCAGACTTCACTCCGGTAAGTTGGGGGAACAATTGGGTAACCTTCTGGCTGTGGGTTTGCTTTACTTTCTTATTGCTTGTTTGCTCTCTGACCCTAGCCTAGGCATCAGGACCATCTGCCGGGTTCCGATTCCTTGCTTTGATATCTTCCTGACATTTCTAAGTGGCTGAGGTTAAGCTGCTGTTTTTGTTTGTTTGTTTGTTTTTGCTTTGTTTTGTTTTTTGAGACAGGGTTTCTCTGTGTAGTCCTGGAACTCGCTCTGTAGACCAGGCTGGCCTTGAACTCACAGAGACCCACCTGCATCTGCTTCTCGAGAACTAGGACCGAAGGCATGCGCCACCACCAGAGTTACCTTCTTATGATCTTTGCCTTTGATATTTCTCAGTCCAGAGAAAAAGCCCAGGTGAGCAGCATCGTGGTGACAACAGGAGACACTCTCGCCTACCTGGCTGACCGGCACGGCTTTATACATGTCTATGACATCCAGGAGTATGGCCTCCGGGGAACAGAGCAGCAGGCCCCCAACGGTACGCAAGGAATTTCTTCATGTTAAACCCTAGATACCATTGCTTTGGGTCCTGTGAGATGTTCTTGTGGGGAAATTAAATTGTCCCAGGTCAAGGGATTACTCTTAAAGCTCTTGGAGAGTAGAATCGCAGAAACATAGTCTCCTGAAAACGTTTGATGTCCACAAAGATGCAGGAAAGGGGCATCTGTCAGCACCAAACGGGGGTGGGGTGGGGTGGGGGGTGGATTGCTTGCTGGCAATTGAGGGGCACATTGACAACCTGTGTCGAACGCTACAAATGGCAAGTTCTACTTGTAGTGATTTGGCGAGGTAAGTGACAAAGGTGCACAGAGATTCACTCGAGAGATTGTGCAACAACAGGTTATTTATCAGAGAGAGAGCTGACATGAGGGCTGGCGTTTGTACTTCCGGCACTCATATAAAAACCAGGTGCAACACACACACACACACACACACACACACACACACACACACACGCCCCCTGTCTCCTAAGAGAAGATTGGTGGCCATGATGAGCACATTTCCCTCCCCCCCCCCACACACACACATACGCCCCCTGTCTCCTAAGAGAAGATTGGTGGCCATGATGAGCACATTTCCCTCCCCGCCCCCCCACACACACATACACACAAGCTGGCTAGCTAGATTAGACTCAACAATGAACACCAAGTTCAGCAGGAGACCCCACCTCAGTAAATTAAGTGAAGAGCAGTGGAAGAGACACCCGATGCCAACCTCTGCTCTTTACATCTGCACTACTGCCCCACGCACTCGCAAACATGCCAGCACACTGCGTACACAGACACACCAAATAAAAAACACTGAGGGAAGTCATTGTGTAAGCATGTTACGTTGGTCCTGTTTCATATACTTTCAGAGCTGGCATGGGGAGGGGGAGGGTCTTGCACATAGTAGGTGCTTGGTGTTCACTTAGGGAATTAAAGCAGAAAGACCACCACCACCACCACCACTACCACATCAGTGCCACTTCCAACTGGGCACACATCCTCACAGGATTCCTTTCTCTCTTTTCACTTAGCCGTGACATCCTGGAGAGCTCATGTCAGCGTGGTGACATCGTGAGTGCCATCCTTTTGGAGGGTTCAGTAATCTATAAAAGAAGGAAAGCAACTGTTTGAGTCTTGGTCACGTCAGTCCTTTCAAAATCCCTATGAGAGGGCTGTCGGAGAAAAACAGCTTTTCCATTCTGCTCCTGATGAAATAAGAGGGATGTGAAGTAAAATGGGAGAGGTGTTGGGGGCTGGGCTGGTGCCGCCGTGTATTCAAATGCTAAATATTGGCTCCCAAGATCCAGTTGCAACCAGATCGTGCAGCAGATTCTCAAGCACACTAAATTACTCTGTAAACTTTGCTCATCTTATTCTCTGACTGGGTAAATAAAAATGACCTACAGCCAATTACTGGGGAGAAAAGAGGTAGGCAGAGCTTCGGTTACCTGGATGAGGGGAAGTCATGGGTTGGAACCACCCGGCTGGCCTGGAGAACGAGAAGGGAGGAGAAGATAGAGAGATCAAGAGGTCTCTTTAGATGGGATGGCCCAGGAGCATGTGGCTGGCCGAGAGAAGTGCCCCCCTGAGGACAGGCACAGTCTGGTGAGACTCAAACAGTAAGGGACTAGGGGAGTACAGCTGAGAAATAGGGGAGTCTATCGAAGAAAAACAGCTCAGGGGTAGTCATTCAGTAGTTGTGCTGAAGTTAATTAAATACATTGATAGGACTCTGCCTTGATTATCGGGGAGTACAGAGGGGGTGCTGGGCGGGTCCTAATAAGAACTAATGGAGTTATTAATGACAATTACAAACACACATTGACCTGGCGTTCTTCTGCACATTTATGAGCTCAGTTGGTCTGGATTCACATGAGGCCTGAAAGGAGTAAGTGTTGAGATGGGGCGGGGTGGGGGGGGTGTGATTTTCACCAGTTCATTTTTTCTGACCACTCGCTCTTCTACCCAGGCTGATCAGCTGTAACGAGGTTTCCCATCGGTCCCACTTGATGCCCTGGGGGTGGGCCTGGGATTCTGGAAGACGCACAGTATGAGAGGGAGGTGAAGGAAAGAATGGCGCTTAGGAATAAGTGTGGCTTCTCTCTTCCTTTCATTTGGATCCGAGGGAGGTCCTTTTCTCACAGAGCAGCTTTGTCGAATCGCCTTCCCCCTTTTCTCTTGCTAGTCTGGAGCTCATAGAGGGGGATAGCATCTTGCTGTCATCTTCCCTTGACTGCACTGTGCGCCTGTGGAGCCCGGACGGGGCATACATAGGTAAGACCCGCCTCTGCTCAGTTCAGGGCCAAGGAGCCACGGCTCCGCCGAATCACACATTTGTGGTAAAGTGTGTTAGTATGTCCAAGCCGCCGTAAACAGAGTGGCATAGATGGGGTAGCTTAATGAAAAGTTATTTCTTCTGAGTTCCAGACTTTGGCTCCAGGATGGTAGTCCCCACGTGGCCCGATGAGGGATTTGCTTGATTTTCAGAGCTCTGGCCTCTTGATCCACACGCGATGGAGATAGTTCTCTGTTGTCTCTTATAACAGGAACACTAATAGCATTAAGTCTTATGACCTTATTTAAAGCCGATTACCTCACCGGGGTCCCTGTCTCCAAATGTAGTCTTTTGGGGGAAGTGGGGTGTTTAGCCTTGAACATACACATTTTGAGGAGCTATGATTTGGTCTATAACATAACATCAGCTTCTTGTACCCAAAAGTAGGGAGGAAAAAAAATCAAAGACATTTGAACTCATGGAAATCAGTTGTCACTTTGGGAAGGAACTGTTTTATCATGAGGATCATATCCAGGTAGAGACATTCAGCTACATGGTGGACAAAGGCCTGGCATGTATATATCATAGCGACAAGAATAGCCTAATCTACTACTTAGAAAGATGGTACCCAACACTGGGCACAATATGTTTTAATAAATATTAATCCTGGTGTGGGGTTTCTACACGTATTTAAAAAAAAAATTAGAAAAGGAGTTCTTCAGCCCAATTTCAGCAGGAAGCAGTCATAGAAAATTGTCGTCTCGGTCCCTTAAGTTGGGGTGTCTGGTTTTGATTATTTTAAGAATTATAGATATGCTGTCATTTTAAGGGATAATTTGAAAATGTTGTAGTTTTGGACAAGGAAGAGACTAGAGAGCTTAGACTCAGAGATTTCTGTCTTTCCTTTCCTCTTTATCTTTTCCTTCTTAGGTAAAGGGAAGGGGTGGGGGCTGAAAAGAAAAAAGGGGGTTAGAGTAATATTATATGAAATTAGACAAATAGGGAAGGAGAAGACACTGCCATAGAAGAGAAGAACATGCAAAAGAGAAAGGAGAGCTGCCACGGGTTAGCTGATCCATAAGAACACGGCCCTGTGGGCTGGCCAGTTAGAGCTACAAGAGCCCAGATGGAACATAGTACATAATAACTTATGGATAGGAGGCAGATTCTAAAAGCATGGAGGGTAGGCAGCTGCCCAGCTATTGTACTGCTTAAAGCATATTAAAATATAAAGGTTGTGTGTATGTCTTTCATCCAGAAACATAACCAGTCTAAGGCAGGTAGAAACCCCATGCCAGGATTATTTAATATTTATTACAACAGAAAGACTGTATGGCCTGTTTGAGTATGGCGTCTTGACCCGTAGCTTGTGTTTCTTGAAATAGATCTGTGTCTGGTTGAATTTATCTTTCAAGTTCTTAGTACATTATTGAGTAGCCTGCATCTACATGGTAGGAGGCTTTCTAGGATTCTCTTTCAAGGGTTACTTGTTCTATCATTGCTTCCTATAAAGCTACGGGGGGTGGGGGGGGGTCATGTGTGAGACTGGAGAGATAGCTCAGTGGTTAAGAGCACTGACTGCTCTTTCAGAGGTCCTGAGTTCAATTCCCAGCAACCACCTGGGATCCACCTGTAATGAGATCCGATGCCCTCTTCTGGTGTGTCTGAAGACAGCTACAGTGTACTCACATAAAATAAATAAATAAATCTTTAAAAAAAATAAAATAAAAAGCTACCAGGGAATAGCTTAGTTGGACTGATGTAGCCTTGCCAGTCTAAGGAGGTCTACCCATGTTAGCAGTAAGCTTCACTCTGGTTAGAAGACAGGTTACCATTTCCCATTGTGATCTACATGATACTTATTCATTTATCTTTATTCCTCCAGGGACCTTTGGGCAGAATCACCCCTGGGATGTTTTCACTCCTGATTCCTGGGGTCACCCAAGAGTCCCCTTGGAGATTCTGACAGACCCTTGGAGCATGCCCACCCACCTGGGAGTGGAAACAGATGTTCCTGCTGGGTGCTCAGGAGGACGGCACAAGCAGGACCCCGTGACAGAGGAGAAGGTCCTGTTTGAGGTTGGTGTCTGAACCAAACACTTGTGTTTCCTTTGTGGGTTCTCTGCTGATCAGCAGGATGCACACATAGGCTAAGAAAGTCAAAGCAGGATCTGGTGAGCCAAGGCAACAGGACAAGGAGAGTGTGTCTCCTCCATCCTGGGCATTGGCGCTGATCTGAACCGGGAGGTCATGTGATCTATCTGTGAGATAAAAGACAGGATCTCGGGGGCCCTTTTCTCCTTCTGCCTACAGAAAAGGCAGCTTTCCATGGTAACACTGGATGCATGCTCAACCCTACTGTCGAATCTGAGAAGGGCAAACCCTGCACACCCAGCCCGTACTTCCTATTCTGAGATGCATTTAAAAGCATCTAATGCCAGGCAGTGGTGGCTCACGCCTTTAATCCCAGCACTTGGGAGGCAGAGGCAGGGGGATTTCTGAGTTTAAGGTCAGCCTGGTCTACAGAGTGAATTTCAGGCCAGCCAGGGCTACACAGAGAAACCCTGTCTCAAAAAAAAAAAAAAAAAAACAAAAACAAACCAACAACAACAACAAAAAAACCCACCAACAACGAAAAGGCATCTAATAACTGAGAGGAAGCTATGATCGGCTTTAATGCCCAACTCCATGAGAATCAACGTCAGAGCAAGAGATTTGGAGAGGGCCCTGGGAGATGCAACCTTGATTTAGAGCTCCATGAAATATGTGCGTTTCCAAGAAATGCTAGCCCTTTAATAACCTGAAAAGAAGGTCATTCCGTGAGCTATTGCTTGCCAGCTATGTCACAACTCAAAGCAGGACACCTGCTCCGCCAGCAGAATCATGGCTTCGGGTTTTTTCTTGGCAGCCTCACAGAATACAGATCTCCCAGTATAACCCAGTTACTGACTCCAGCTTAGAGCCCCAGAGGTGTTCAAAACAGAGACAAAGGATCCAGGCAAGCACATGCCAGGGACAGCTTCGGCCTCACCTGAAGCTCCTCTGCGGTCTTGTTCTCGAGGTTATTGAATGGTAGATACACAGCGGCAGTCTGGGGAGACTCGGACTGTGGCACGCGCTGCCGGCTGCTTTAGAAACGCAGTCGTTTCAGCTAACATTCGATATGGAGAGCGCTAATGTGTTCATTAATTCTGATTGGCCCGCAATTTAGCAAAACAAAAGCTCAGGTGGAGGTGGGAAGAGAGAACGGAGAGAGAGGAAAAGAAATTCCCCAGCCAGCTCTTAGTTCAGAGACAGATCTAGGGAGAAATCAAAATTCAGATTCAAGGGGAGGGGGGAGAGGGTGGGAAGAGTTTTTGTGGGCACGGTGGGAGGAAGAGGAGACAAAGAAAGAAAGGAGAAAAGTAAGGCAGGAAGAAGGATGAAGGAGGTAGGATGCTTAGTGCAACAAAATCAGGGTACTATAATTTATAATATAGTAATATTATAAATATTATATTATAATAATAAGTGCTGCTTGCTCTCCAAGGGTGAACTAAGTCTTTCTGAGTGACTTTGATCTTGTATAAGATAAGGGTCCCTCATGCCAGGGAGATATGGTTGCAAATGATGTGACGACACCTGGAGCAGAAGCTGGGAGATCACATGCTAAAGAGTGACTCGGAGGGTGAGCAATGGAAATGGGGTGACACTCTGCAAGCCCCAAGCCAAGGGAGTGCACTAGAAATGTCACCAGTCTTTAAACACTCAAAGCCCACCTCCAGTGACACCCTTCTATCAAGAAGGCCACAGCTCCTAAGACTCCCGAACAGCACCACCAACGGGGGACTGTCCTGGCTAGTTTTATGTCAACTTGACACAAGCTAGCATCACCTGAAAGGAAGGAACCTCAATTGAGAACATGGAAAATGTGTCCATGCACTCTGTTTATAAGGCAAGCCTGTAGGGTATTTTCTTAATTAGTGGTTCATGGGGGAGGGCCCAGCCTATTGGTAGTGGTGCCATTCCTGGGCTGGTGGTCCTGGGTTCTATAAGAACTGAACAAGCCATGATGAGCAAGCTAGTAAGCAGCATCCCTTCATGGCTTCTGCATCAGCTCCTGCTTCCAGGATCCTGCCCTGTTTGAGTTCCTGCCCTGACTTTCTTTGGTGATGAACAGTGATGTGTAAGTAAGTCAAACAAACCCTTTCTTCTCCAACTTGCCGTTTGGTCATTGTGTTTCATCACTGCAATAGAAACCCTAACTAAGACAAGTTGGTACCAGGAGTAGGTATTGCTGGGACAGATCTGACTGGGTTTTAGAAATTGTAATAGAACTTTGGAAATTTGGGCTCAAAAAGCCGTTGAGTATTGAAAGCTAAGAATCTTGAGATCAGTGAAGACGATGGAGGCCTGACTTGTAAAGTTTCAGAGGAAAATTTTAAAGATTCTGTCAGGGCCATTTGCTATTTTGAGTTGAGAATCTGTAGTTCCAGTTAGCTAGGACTGAAGAATCAGCTGTGATTAAGAAAAGGCCAGCATTCTTGAGGTGAAATCTTCTGGAACATGTTTCCTCAGGGTCAGCACACAGAAGTTGTGTTCAGAAGCAACAAAGTTTGTATACCTCATGCTGGCAGCCAAACTTTGGTAGTATAAGATCACTTAGGTGGTGGTGCTGATTTTGAAAGTATGAAGGAAAGCAGCCTAGGCTTGACAATCTGTGGCAGGACTGGAGTCTGTGACAAGAACCCAGGAGAGGCTAGTGTTGAAAGTGCAGCCCAGTTCCAGCAAGGGACTCCAGCAGTTTTGGAGATGGCAGTACAATGGGATGACCACAATGAATAGCAGCAGGTGTGGAGTGGAACTGGCCTGAGCCTAGAAGACAAGCTGTGTGTGTAGGCTTAGATTTGTCAAAACCTACTTTAATAAGAGTTCTTAAACACGTCAACCACTCTTAAAGCCCAGTTGACCAAAGGTAGGGGAGGAAAATGGTTAATCGGACAAGGGGGATGTGGACCTGTTTAGAAATGGTTCCTTGGGGTGACCAAGCCAACTCAACCAGTCAACAGGGTCAAGAGGGAGGGAGTGAGGATTGAAAAGAAAAAGATCATTAGACAACATTATAACATGACTCCAGCCAGTGCTGAGGCTGAAACGACTTTACTTTTCTCCAGTCTGCTTTTATACCACTCTAGGTACATGCGAAGAATAAGGTCAGTTCTAGGTCAAGGAACAAACAAGGCAATAAATAAAGCCCTGCGGTATTCAGGGACTTATCGAGATGATCAAGATCTTGAGTCTACTTCCTTGTCCTGGTCCAACATCAAATTCCTGCCAAATTTCTGGAAGTGGCCCCAAGAGCTCTCTCCACATTGGGGCCATTCCAGTCTTCATTGCCTGCAACCTACTGCACTTGCAGAACACCAAAACAAATAAACATCAGTAGATCAAGAAACCATGAGGCCCCACTGATCGGCATGAGTCCGCCAAAGCGACAAGAAGCAGCCAGAGGACCCACCGGAAGTTCTTTTGTGCATGTCTCTCTACAAAGTCACAAGCAAAGATCAGTGAAGAAAGCAAGGCAAACCAATGCCACAGTGTTGTCAGCAAAGACCAGCAAAGCAAACCAGTGCCCGAGTGTCTGTTGGGTTATACTCTTTCCAAACATCTTGTGTCCTCTCAAGCAAACCAGCAAAACATAACACGCTCTCACACCAGACATCTTCCAGAAAAACACCAAATGTCTGTTCTTAGCAAAACATCCTCTCATGTGTCTGCTTCAACAGAACTTCCTCTCACAAGATAGCTTCCTGAAGAACATCACATGACACCATTGAGTCTCCAAAGGAAGCAGAAATCCCCATTTCATGTGTGCTGCAGAGGGCTGAGCTAGAGAACCAACCCAAGCCCTTTGGAGGAGGCCAGAGGATTGTGTGTGAGCTCCAGACATTGGATACTGAGTTATTTATACTGTTGGAGATTGGTTTTGCTTTTATTTGATAGCGACTGGCTCTTCCATCTTGAAGTAAGAAAGTATTTCATTTATCTTTGATTTTACAGGAGCTCACAGTTGAAAGACTTATAAACTTCCGGGGGATGGTGGGTATAAGCATCCAGGATGGACAAAGGTCATTGGCTGAAGGCTTAAGGGTACTGAAACACCTCATTATCATGGGGAAGCATTTCAAGAATCTCAGGGGCTAGCTCAACGGGTTATCAGGAAAAAAGAAGTTGATTCTATAATCTAGCTGAGGTTATGTGACATTCCTCAAGTAGAGGCAGGTATTTGGGGTTTGGAATTCCCCAGACAAGGTCAGAGAAGGGGAAACCCTGCCACTGAAGGGAGTCTTCCATGTTGCACTGAGCTCAGAGGTTATCCAGTCATGGTGGACTTTGATCTTAGCAGTGTTTTCCCACACCTTCATATTAAGGCTGGACAGGACAATCCAGTAGGAGTAAAAAGAGTCCCAAAATCAGGCAAACGAGTCAGAGACAGCCCCCCTTCCCACTATTAGGAGTACCACAAAGACATCATGGTAATATAACACTAACAGATATGCAAAAAACCTATGTCAGAGCCATTGTCAGGTCAGTCCATGAACCTGGTTAGCTGGTTCTGTGGGATTTCTTGTGGTGTCCTTGACCACTCTGGCTCCTACAATCCTTCCTCTCCTCTTCTGCAGGGACCCACCCGGGACCCACCCACCCACCCCAGCTCTGCCCAATGTTTGGCTGTGAGTCTCTGCAGCTGCTCCCATCAGTTGCTGGATAAGGACTCTTTGATGACAATTATGCTAGGCTCCAGTCTATGAGTCTATGAGTATAGCAGAGAATCATTAGAAATCAGTTCGTTGACTTCTCTTTAAATTGCCAGTCTTGTTTGATTCTATCTTACCCTAGGTTATTCAGCCTCTGGCTCCTGGCCCTCCAGGCAGTGCCAGGCACAGGCTCCCTCTCGTGACACGCGTCTCAAGTTGGACCAGTCATTGGTTGGCCATTCCCACAAGTTATATTCCCCTTTTGCCCCAGCATATCCTGCAGACAGAACAAATTGTAGGTCGAAGGTTTTGTGGCTGGGGAAGACTGTGGGACTTTTAAAGACTGTAAAAATGTTTTATGTTGTGATGTTGATGCTAATATGTGATCTTGGGAATGAACAAGAAAGGAAAGATTATGGCTATGAATATGTTTGTGCATCAAGTTGACAAGCAGTCGATTGTCCTGGCTAGCTTTATGTCAACTTGATACAAGCTAGAGACATCTGAAAGGAGGGAACTTTAATTGAGAAAATGTCTTCATAAGTTCTGCCTGTAGGACATTTTCTTAATTAGTGATTGATTGAGGAGCGAGGCCACCCTGGGGTTAGTGGTCCTGGGTCTATAAGAAAGCAGGCTGGGTAAGCCATGTGGAGTAAGCCAATAAGCAGCACCCTTCCATGGCCTCTGCGTCAGGTCCAGCCTCCAGGTTCCTGCCCTGGTTGAGTTCCTGTCCTGACTTCCTTTGATATGATATGGAAATCTAAGCCAAATAAACCCTTTCATCCCCAGTTTGTGTTGGTCATGGTATTTCATTGCAGCTACAGAAATAGTAATAGAAATAAGGCTATGGGAGACATCTCATTCAAAACACCACAAAGTTACTTCTAAGATAAAACGGACAGAAAACAAAACTCTAAGCCCTTACACCGTGTATTTGGACCAGGGATCCAAACTGTTAAAGTGCAGAACACAGTATTTCATTGCTGTTTGTGAGTGGAGCCTGAGCTCCAGTTCACTCATTAGTCATGTGATCTCCCACAGTCCCGCCTGCTGAGCTATGGAGGGTGTCTTAGGCAATCTAGAAGTTTCTTTCGAGCCTTAAAGTCTATGCGCTTGTTTTATTTTCTGTTCAAGAAAAACTTACCGTGTTCATTGGACTCTGGATAGTGCCTCTTCCAAGAGGCCAAGAGATTTCATACAACCGTAGTCCAAGTGAGTTGACTAGGTGCTAAGAAGAACTCACAGGAAAATGCCACATACCGGCTGGTACTTGGGACATGGCACAAAGGCTCCATGGGAAGTTCTGTCCTCTGGCCAGGTCAGCCAGCCTGAGTCTTGTTGTAACAGGGAAAAGGCACGTCCCCCACTGTTGGTTCTTGGTCTCTGTTACCAAAGTGGTCATTGGCTTGTGCTCTCACATCTCTGTCTTCTTCCTCCAGACTGAAAAGAACCCTAACCCTCCCTCCCCAGAAGGTACCAGTGTTGAAGCAGAGGTGAAAGCAGATAAAAGCCAACGGGCTGCGTTTTGCCGTGGCAGGTCAGTCTGGACAATCAGGCGGGTCAAAGGAGCCACCCTCCCCCTCAGCCCCAGCCCCAAAGAATGCATCAGTCCTTGGCTGAGGTCTGCAAGCCCTCTGTTTCCTACATGTGCTATTTGTCTCAAAGCTCCCCCAGCCTGTGAGTATAGCTACTCAAGTGTTACCCACCGAGCATCTTACCTACGTGATTTAAACGCCACCCCACCCCATTTTTATCAGGCTACCACTCCATGACCAAGGCTCATCTGTTTGTCTTTGCCAACAGCTCTGTAGCCGGTTGGCAGCACACGAGGCAGTGTGGCCTCACCATCTCTCACACAGGTGCCCTTCTGTCTTCCTGAGTGCCTGGGGCCCCAGGGTCTCCAAAGCTACAAATCCCAGGCTACCTCAAAGCCCCATAAACACTCCAGGTCCCTGTGCACTGGGACGTGGGAGGTTCTAGAGAAGAAGAGTGTTCCTGTTCACCCCCTTCCCCCCGCCCCATTCCCTTGAGATGTTCCTTTCTAGGTCTCAGTCACCAAGAGACCCAAAGAAACAGCCCCTTCCATGTCTCTGATGCTCCTCTCACCACAGAATTTAGGTTAAATGCCTGGATGAGGGGCAGCTCCATCCTCACTATGTTCAGCAACAGCCCAAGCGCCTTCCCTGTACAGACTATTTCCATCTGTACAATATCTAACAGTAAAGGCAACTACAGAGACCTTCCACCAACACCCTGAAGGTACAAGCAGGGACATGGGGAGTACTTTCCAGGTGTCTCTCAGCATGCCTTTTGGAATATTCTAGGAGTGTCTGCTTATTTCTGCTTACATCTTAAAGGTCAGCACATAGTCACATGACCCATAGCCGGTCACAACTGAGGCCATATCTAAGGAGAGTAAGGTGAGAAAGGGTTCAGACAAGTAGCAAGCTCTGTCCCAGAAGCTAAGAATGTAAAATGCTGTGGGTGCTTATAGAATTAGAGGGTCTGTCACTCCAGAAATTCTACCCACCATAATGCATCATTCCAGAAGAAGCCACAAATCCAATGTTTGTCTGGGTCAAGTAGCTAATTTATGGGAAAACAACATAGACTTGGAATTTAGCAAACATGAGTATGAATCATTTCAACTTCCTGTCTGTATACTTGGAGACCTCCCAAGAAGGCATGGGATACTGTAAGATGGCAAATGTGATGTGAGTTGGAGACCGGAAATGGGAGGCCCCTTCCCAGTCCACCAACATCAGTAGCATCTCTACCCTGGACCAGTTGAGTTAGCAACATGGCCAGCAGCTGCAGACTGAGCCCTGGTTTTTGGTTTTGTTTTCATTTTTCAAGACAGGTAGTTGGCTGTCCTGGATCTCACTCTGAAGACCAGGCTGACCTCAATCTCCCAAGAGATCCTCCAGCCTCTGCCTCTCAAGTGCTAGGATTAAAGGTGTGCACCACCACCACCACCCATCTGAGCCCTGTACTTTATAAACCTCCACATGCCCTCTTTTGCTTCCAGTTGCCTCTCCTCAAAGATACTGATGCAGGACAAGAGGCAGGAAAAGATTCTAAATGTGATTAAGAGCAAGTACAGCAAGAAGCCACAATGATAGATGTTGTTTGACTCTCTTCTGTCCAATTGGTGTTAACACGGGATGGCGGAAGGGAGTTAGCTCTAAATTTAGAATTGGATCTGATTCTCTGTGTTTGCTTACCACAAGGAGAAAATGAGTAGACCGTGAAGAGAGAGGCACTGGGGGCGGGGGGGGGGGGAAGGAGACAGGGGGCAGTGGGCCTGCTGGGTGGATCCTACCCCATCAACCCTGGTGGTTGTTGGGTAAGTTTTAATTTTATTTTTTTTATTTTTTATTTTTTTTTTTGGTTTTTCGAGACAGGGTTTCTCTGTGTAGCCTTGGCTGTCCTGGAACTCACTTTGTAGACCAGGCTGGCCTCTAACTCAGAAATCCTCCTGCCTCTGCCTCCCAAGTGCTGGGATTAAAGGAGCGCGCCACCACTGCCCGGCTTCTATCATGCCATTTTGATTTGCAACATGAAGACTGCACATTTTTGGACATTCAGTACACCATAAATGAACTTTGATTTCTGCTTTTACAAAAGTGAAGCAGACCTCTGCAAAGCATGGAAGTGTAATGTTCTTCCCAATTTCTAGAATGTTCCCAAACCATCCTTTATCCTCAGTTCTCCGTCACCCGCCAGCTGATCGCCTTCAGCCCTAGCAAAAGCTTCTTTGTTTTTCTCATTATCCTCACATTGATGTAATTTTCGCTTTGTTCAGATAAATTTATAGTCACAATCAAGTGTCCAAGAGGCGTGGGCAGGTGTGCAAACACACACAGCTGGTTCTGGCTAGGCGCCTACCTCTCCCCGTTGGGTAGAAGGCTACGTTGCTGTCTAGCACAGGGGAGCATCCACAGGGCTCTTGAGCATTCCAGGGAGGATATTAATGGAGTCGCTCCAACCACTAGGTCCCTTTAGAAAGCATCTACTGCAGTGATTCTTTATGTAGCAGATTCTCTGGAAGTCAAATCATGTTTTTCTTGTGTAGCTTGGCTATATGTAGAAAGCAAGAGAGATCACTTGTAGGGAAGGGGAAGACCACATCTACAGCCGGTAAGACAAGCCGGTCCTTTCTCCACTGTGTCAATGAGGCCCACGTGTGGCGGATCTCCCACCCGAGGCCATGGCAGACATTTAGGCAGGAAATTCAATAGGACTTTGTTCAGTTTTCATTATATCACTGGAGACACCCCACTGCAGATCGTTACAGAAAAGGAAACTGGTTCAGGGTGGCCATGCTGCTTACCTGAAGTTAAATCCCAGAGAGGGCCTAGCTGTTCTTTAGGTTTCCTGCAGCAATCCTCTGAGACCAAGCCTTGGGCTTTTCTGTGACCATAAAAAGAAAACACAGACTGTACCTGCTCTGAACTCGGGGATGCCTTGGGCAAGAGGCAGATAATCGCGAATCAAGCATCCACAGGCCTGCAGGATGCGGCCCCAGGGTTGGCGCAGGTGCAACTCGCTGAGGATCTTGTTGCCTGGGGTCCCTTTAACGTTTAAACAAAACGATGGGAAGGTGTCTGGGAGATGTTGCTTCCCAGGCTCAGCAGGGTGAGGCGAGGCACCGGAATAATTTCCAGAGAAATAGTACCAGGGAGGTAAGCGGATGCCCGAAAGGATGTGCACAGGGTAAAGGGGTAAGTAGAATAGCTTTTAGCAGCGAATGCAGGCCAGGCCAGAGAACAAGATGGTGGCAGCGCTCCGGAGACAAACCATGTTGTAGGAAGCAGGGTTAGGCACCCCTCATTCCAGCTTTTGTTGAAAGTCATCCCGCTCCACAATATGTGTTGGGGGCTGCTCTGTGCCTACACACCCACAGAGAGGAGTCGGTCCTGAGAAAGTTTAAGACAGGTTGCCAGCCTCCATTGCATCATCGCACAGCTCTTGCATGATGGGAGGAGCATGAAGCATCATGGGAGCATTGGTGCAGGGGATGATGGGAGAGTGTTTGGAGAGAGGAGATTCAATGCTGACGCCTGAGAGGAGAAGGAAACGAAGGGATGCTGTTCAAGGCGTATGTTTTCAGTTCTGTGAGGTGGAAGAGTTTAGAAGCTGACCATGGTGGAATGTAGATGTAGTCCTGGCACTTGGGAGGTGGAGGCAGGAAAATCAGGAGTTCAAGGTCACCTTCAGAGTTGAAAAGGCCAGAGGCCAGCTTTGGGCTGTGTGAGACCCTGTCTCAGAAAAGTAAAAGTTCTGGAAATGAACTGTGATGGTGATAGCACAGCAGTGTATGAATGCACGAAATATGTATTTGGTTCAGGTAACTTGTACAATGTATTCAATCCCGCAATTAAAAATAAAGAATGGGGATGTGGTGGTGGGGGGAGACCAAAAAGGTGACTCTCGTTAAGAGCACTTGTGGCTCTGTTGGAGGACCCAGGTTCGGTTCCCAGCACCCACATGGCAACTCAAAACCATCTGTAATCAAGTTCCAGGGGGTCTTCTGGTTTTCCCAGGTACTGCACACACACACACACACACACACATGCACACGCGGACACGCACACGCACACACACACATGCACATGCAAGCAAAACACCCATACATATGAGATTAAAAATATTTTTAAATATTAAAAAGTGCAGAGGTAAGAATATGAAAGAACAAAACTCTTGAGGAAGAGAGAAGAGGGGCCGTTCTGGCTTTGAGTAGTTCAGTGTAACCAAAGTGGTGTTGGGTTGTGGGAGCCATTGGAACAAGAAATGAATTGTGACAGGTGGGAGCAGTTGGCTTTCCAAGGTACCTAGAAATGACCAGAAGGAACAAATTGGTGAGAGACAGTCCAGGGAAAGGGGTTACACAGACATATATTCGGAAGGCATGCTGGGCACTCAGTGGGGAGGCCCTTGTAGCTGCTGGCCTTCAGACACCTGAAGAATCCTCACACTTGTCCCCCCTTCCCCCCCCAGACCATCGTCAGCACGAAGAAAGCCTTGCTGGAAGATGCTGGAGCTCAAATGGCCTAGTATTTACCAGGCCCTCCAGTGCCACGAGCTGGCCTGTGTGTCTTCTCTCCGGGAGAAGCCAGATCTGTCTGTTACCGGCTCTGACTTGGTCCCGGTCAGTTTCCGCAGTCAGGAAAGAGAAGCCGAGCTGCTGGAAAGGAAGAAACTCTCATCCCGGAGCAGTTTCTTGCCTGAGTGCTGAGGACCTCCACCTCCTTGCTTGGCCAGTTCTTTCCTGTGTAATGGAAAGGTCTGGCTGAGATTAAGGCTTGGCCCCTGAGGCACAGAGAAGAACAAGATGGGAAATGATCTCAGCCCATGTGGGCTCATCCCGAAGCAATTAGAGCTGAAATTTCAGAGAACAAATCGGATTCGCAGTGTTCTTTCCGGACCGTCAATGTCTCACTGGGTGGAGGGGACCCAGAGCAGGTGGCCGCAGCGAGTGGCCTCCAAACAGCTCCTCCAACGGGCCACCTACCACTTAGGGCATCTGCCCGGGGTAGGCTGAGGACAGAAAAAGCAGGGAGGCTGCTGGGAACAGAGAAGACGCTTTGCTAGCGTGTTTTTGCCAGGGAGGCCTGCTTTCAGACAGATGGAGTTTCTTATCAATTCCCGACAGTACCCTGGGAATAGACACTGTTTGCAGCCGTCTTAACCAACAAGGAAACTGGGGCTTCTAGATGTTCATCCACTTGCTGTAGGAGACAGAGATCAAGAGGGGCGGCCTTTTCTCAACCCCGATACTCAGGAGAGGCTAGGTGTGGCCACTAGGAGCTGCCGGTCATGAGGGTCAGTTCCTCTGTGATCAGTTCAGCAGGCAGATCCAAGGTAATGGTGACTATGTTGTCCATACCCCCAACCCCCGACCCTTTCCTGGGATGCCAGTGAATGACCTCTGCAGACTGAAGCATGTTCCTGATCTTGAGATACATTACTGTGCATTTTTCTGGTGTCCTTATAAGAGACATATGGGGATAAGGGGTGGGGGAGAAGGAGAGGGAGGAAGAGGAGTGGGGGCAGGAGGAGTTGGAGGAGGAGGAGTGGGAGTGAAAGGAGGAAGAGGAGGACTTGGGGGCAGGAGTAAGTCAGTCAGGTGGCTTAAGGAGGCAGCAGAATGCCCCTAGATACCTCTGGAGCACAGTTCTGCCCACATCTTGGTCCCACCCTTCCGGTCTCCAGAGCTGTGAGAGAATGACTGTGTGTTTGCAGGCTTTGGCTACTGCACACCAGCTGCAGACCCAGAAAACTAACGCAGGCAGGCACCATGATTTCTAGAGGAAGGCAGATTTCCCTGGGGCACATGGAGCACCAGCAGTCCTGAACCACCAGCTCGCTCCCCCACGCTGTTCACATTTCATACATATGTCAGGCGCCTGGTAAGCTCTGGGGACTCAAACAAAACTAGAAGTCGGCTCTTGTTTTCAAAGAGCACGCAGCCTGGTGGAATGGAAATGCACATCTCTATGACGTAGCACTATAAACAAGGGGACCAGGCAAGGAGGTGGGGTGGGGGGAGGGTCCCTGGGGAAGGAGCTCCTGAGGGGTTGTGATTGATTGCCCTCCCATAATCCTGATCACTCCCTGTGTGGAACTATGTATCCAAGCATATGAGAGAGAGAGAGAGAGAGAGAGAGAGAGAGAGAGAGAGGAGAGAGAATGAGAGAATGAATGAATGTGCATGTACATTTGAAGTAGGAGGAGGGCAAGTGTGGACAGGCAGGGCTACCAGGCCAAAGAACAGATTTTGGGAGCACCATGGCCCCTCCTACCAAAGTCCCACCCTGTCTCCCCTGCCGCCCTGTTTTCTTTTAAGAGAAGAGGCTAGGCCCTATTGTCCTACAATTGGTCTGGAAAACCTTGGGCTGGCTGAAGAGGACCCTAAAAGTAGAGAATGAGGAGAAGTTAAAGCACGGCCTTGCTTGCAAGGCTCCTGTCCTGTGCTTCCCCACAGGCCCTGTCTCCCTTCTAGTTTCCTGGTCAATCCTTTAGTTTCTTTTAATACCCTCAGTACCAGCCCTCTGAGCTTCTCTACTGGTCATTCAACAAATACACATCTGTTCTGCACTCTTGAGTTGATGCATTTCGAACAGCAGCCACTCTATTCTGGTCATGTTTCCCACAATTCCTAGCTGCTTGGGATTTCTCTGTATAGGTTTGAGCCTTGGTCCTCAGGGAGGAGGTGCTGTCTACACACGAAATACAGTGCAATTAGGAAAGGTACCACAAGTTTTATTCTTGTGACAGTTAAGCCCAGAAATCATGTAACCATCCAATAAGGACAAATAGGACTTCAATCAGGAACTTTAATGGTCAGGTAGCCAGATGCTTTCTGTGCAATGTCTGCCTTTTTCAGTGGGCTACATTTAATTCTTCAATGGCTCTAAATTGATCTGGTCTCTTTTAAAGCTACTCTTGGGGGGATTAAATGCTTCTGTGGGGAGTGTCCAAAAATTCTCAAACAAAACTTGGATCACAAAATGGGCTGATGAGGGTAACTGCAGTCAAGTCTGTGACCTTTGATTGTATCTCAGACCCAAGAAAGAGTCGTAAAGGATGTCCTGTGAGGATGGAACCTAATGAAGAGATTGTGTCAGAGTGGTTTCCTGGGTTCAGTGGGAGCGGTGTCAGGACGAGAAGGCCCTATGAGAAGTGCTAGGGAAGATGCGTGTTGAGCCTGAGAGGGAGTGGCCGCAAGTTCACTGCATCGCTTTCTGTCTACATAAACAGAAGGGATAAAAGCAACACAGGAAGACTCGTTGGTTTGATATTTATAGAGTTTTGTTAAAAGATGTTCTCTGAGAGGGTTTTAGATATAACTTGTGTGAAAGCTGTCAGAATCCAAAAGGAATTGTGTCAAGCCACAAGCAACAAAAAGAAAATCCCAGAGGTTGTAATAAAAGTGGGGAGCCCTCACAGGCTTTGTGAGGACAAGGATCACCACCACCATGACCTCAAGTGTAGGCCTTGCACCCTGACAGAGAAGCCTCCTTAGCCCAGTCTTCCCCAAGTCACCCACCCTGACTCTAGAAAGCCTAGCCTGATTCTTGTCTGTCTCTAGATACCTGTAATTTTCACTCCTGAGCCCAAGAATTATGGTTTCAAAGTATATCATGTAGTTATTTTTGCCTTTGAAATCTTCCTTTGAGTGTGCCCAAGTTTTCCACCGCTACCCTCTGAGAAAGCGCTTCTCAACCAAGTCAGGTAAACGTACAACTCAGGAGATCCTCAGCTGACAGCACATCTTTGGGACCAGAAAGAACCAACTGGTGCTTCTAGGCTGCAAATTGATTCTCTAGACATCGTTGGCACCTTCTGTCTCACAGATGCACCTGAACCCAGAGACAGCCCTGGGCATTCAGAAGTAACAGACTGGTTCTCCACTGAACACCCAGCAGTCATGTGATTCCCCAGTCATAGAGAAGAAAGGCATGCTCCTGTCGCGTGGCTGTGTTTGTTTAGGAAGCCATGCTTTCAGACAGCACCGAAGTGGGACCATGCTTGCGTGTGCAGTGTTGGCAGTGCTGGGATACTGGAGACACTAGGGATGGACAGGCAGGTAGCTCACTAGCGGTCATCGGACCCCACTGGGTGCTCACTGAGCCAGTTCATAATACTCTGCACTAGTTACTTCAGTAATCCTCAACCATGTGGAGGCAGGTGCTGATTTTACAGAGGGAACTAGCTGAGGGTAGGTCACGTGGACGATGGAATGTATGAGTTATCAAGCAAGCCTTTGGTAATCTTGTCCAGATCTTCCTCCCTCCCCACTCAGCTGAGCCTATCTCTGTACTTTTCTGTTGTGTACTGATCACAAAGACAACTCCAAACACACTGGACAAGATTAAGAGTTCACACGTTGGACACGCCAATCCTTTCTGGGGATTTAATGCCCTCTACTAGCTTCCAAGGACAAGTGCTTGCCTATGAATGCATTTGCCCACACAGCATCTTTTGAAATCTTAGAACAGAGAGAAGCATGAGGTCCCTGGAGGTGGTGCCCTCAGGGGTTTAATCTCTCAGGCTTATCACTCCAGAGAGGACTGTTGTAAAAGAGGACAGGACAGGACTAGCAGCTCCCAGTCTTTCTGGCTTCCCCCAATCCCTCACAGCAGTGTTCCCTCCATCCCATCCTTGAGGGCATCTGTGTGTGCACACATATGGATCAAGACAGGATTTCTCTACGTAGACCAGGCTAGCCTCAAAGAGATCCGATTGTTCCTGTCTCCCGAAGTGCTGGAATTAAAGGTGTGCATCACCCCTGCATCCACCATTTGTGAAGCAGTCAGGGGATTTCCTAGAGCTAGTGCTATGCTAATTGTATTTAAGCTTCCAAAATTCAGCCAACATGGCAGGAAATCTCCAGGATGATGTCAGTACACATTAGGTGTTAAGCTTCCCAATGCCCAAATCAAAGACTACAGCTAATCTGGATCAGCCTTGTGTTTGGGTGAGGTCACCAGCTGGGGGCATTCTTCCAAGGCTGGGGAAACCCATCAGGGCCTAGCAAGAAGGTTATGTCTTCCAAGGTGATACTGGGAGCAAATGGGTTTTTCCATCTGACAGAAGGTGAAGCCACTTGCTCACAACCACCATGATGCCCTGCCCTAGGGAGCCACACCACTTGAGACCAAAGAACTCTATGTAGTAAAACCTTGAAGGACAAAAGAACTCAAAAAAAAAAAAAAAGACACATGTTTTTTAAATTGACTTCAGAACAGAATTCACCAAAGCTATCAATTTTTAATATTAGACAATACTTACAGGTTAACTTCTGGGTTTTTGGTAGTAGGGCACTGCAGTTGTACTAGCAGACCCATCCAGTTGGTCAGTCAGTCACCAGAGGACAAGGGCCAGGATGGTCATAGGTACCAGAAGGGTTTTTGCAGGGCGGGACTTTGTGTGTAGGGTTTTCAATGTGGTCAGCAGGCACTATTCTTTTAAGATGGACTCCTTTTCCCAATGCCATTCCAAGTCAATGACAAAGCCAACAGCTTAGAAATGACACCACAGGGTGGACTTTATTTTAAAGCTCACGAGGTGTTCACAATGATCACATGATCCACACATCTCCCGTGTCACACCTCCACGGGACAGTGCACTGTGTGGTGATAGTTACAGCCCTGCTTCGCATGCTGCTACAGTTTACTAGCTCTGCTGTACTCTTGACTTGGTAATAATGAAAGCAGTATCACTCTACTGGACAGACTTAATTTTTGAAAGCCCTTATGCAAATCAGACTTAGTCTCATTTATAAACAATCACAGCCACACACATGCGGAAATGAAGAGCAAAATGCAAAACAAAACAAATCAAAAAACCCTTGGCAAGAATAACTGCTTAAAGATGCTGATCCCAGCGCATGAACAGCGGTTTCCTCAGAAGACACACCCACTTCCTCAGCGCATGAGCAGCAATACTGTACAGCTCAGGGTGGGTCAACTCCACAGGAACCTGTCACCAACGTCCACTATTCTCCTTTGGGGTCAGAGACTACAGACTCAAGCTTTTCCTTTTTTTTCCCCCTCTTGATACACAAAATTTCTAGACAGTCTTAAAAAAAAAAAAAAAAGAAAATATAAATAGACTCAGTCTGTTATACAGAATCACACACTATGGCAAACACATTTCATGAATGGAGGAGGCCGGCGCAGAGCCTAGTCCAGGTCCATGTGGACAGAGCCCTTCTCGCTAGGGTGGCATTCGCCGTTCTGATGCGGAGCTTCAGCACCAACATTATCTTTGCCTTCTAAGTCTTCTTTCTTGTCAATATTTGGGCCATTTGGAGTTCTCTCCAGTTTGGGTGACTCAATTTTTGGTTTGGGTTGAGATACAACAGGTTCACAAACATTGTTCAATTCCTAAGAAAACAAAAATTAGCCATTAAGATATCCGAGATCCATCTAGTTAATTCAGCGACTTCCTCACACACCTGACCCGACT
Organism: Tokudaia tokunoshimensis; assembly: GCA_036184795.1. Lineage (NCBI taxonomy): Eukaryota > Metazoa > Chordata > Mammalia > Rodentia > Muridae > Tokudaia > Tokudaia tokunoshimensis. The sequence goes on from BTHU01000006.1 coordinate 39,048,854, forward strand.
CCACTCTTCTCAAACCTGCATAAATAAATCACAAGGACAATGCCAATCAAACTGACTACCTCCTATGGCTTCTTAGGGACTTGCTAGGTAGCTATAGATGCTAATGTATCCCTGCAACATAAAACATAGGAGTTATGAACTCCACAAGAAGGAAGGGACAATGACTCAAGGCTAAGTCAGTTCAAGATGACATTTCTGTATTTGGAGCCTGGAACTTCAAGTGGCTGGGAAGGCCCGTGTCCCCTCGGGTCTTCCTTGTCTGCGTGTGCTACAAGAAGGCACTCCCTCTGTTTTCTTCTCAGGCTGGCCCTGGTCAAAGGCCCGCAGGCCTGCTCTCCACAGCACAGGCTGCTGGTAGAGACAGCAGGACGGACCGTGCGCTCAATGCGTTTCCCTCAATGGACAAACAACTGCTGGCACATGGAAGGCTCAGGGATACACTGCCGCCTAGGGCAGATGGAGACGAACAGCTCTAAATGGCAATGCTGGGCTATGGGAGCCTGCGCTGGTCCAGAGGAGGCCAAGAGCTCTAGGGGAGGCGCCGGTGGCAGGCTGAATGAGTCCGGTCAGTAGCTGGCACCACACTCACCTTGACTTTCGCTCTGATTTCATGAGTGCGCACAACAGGGTCCTGATCAAGACTCCTTTTAGCCTGAGCATTCATGACATTATTCATCCACTCCATCACCTCGTTAACAGACTTCTCAACCTTCTTCATTTCAGATTCATCAATGTGGTTGTATTTCTCATCCTGGACAGAAAACACACAAGACACTCTAGAGAATATTGACAGCCACATCTATCTACTCAGACCCACTTTCCCTAAGTTCAAATCCACCCTGGTCCCGAACACCAACAGCAACACAGTTGCTGAGCAACGTTTATTCAGCATGGAGTCCTCAGGCCACACGTTGGCTAAGTCCAGGTCACTCCCTGGGAGGAGAGCAGCGCCCACCTTGCCTCTGAAGTCCGCTGCAATCTTGGCATAGTGCTGCAGGCGCTGCCCCAGCTCCTCCAACACTTTCGGCCGTGCCTCAGCTTCCTGGAACCTGACTTTAACAGGAGCGCCCATTTTCTAAAATGGGAACGGGAGTTAGTCGCCAAACTTACACTCTAATAAACACCTATGGCTAAGCTGTACCAGCTCGGGGAGAACAGAGCTTACCATCAACTCTTCCAACTTGTCAATATACGCCTGCTTAACCTGGTCCTCTCCTTCCTCATACAGCCAGTCTTCTGTCTCTGTGAGAAGCCTCAGAAACTTCTCGTGTTCCTTTATATAAAGGACGACGATTAGTGGCAGTCTGTCTCAGAGGTTCTTCATCCAAGCATGCATTTCAGCAGTGACCCCAGGTAGCTCATGGGGAAGTCACATTAACTAGGGTCACTGGTATCATGGCTTCTGTCTTACACGATTTTAGCACACCACTTCTGACTCACAATGCTGTACCCAAGAAACCCAGCCCCAGGTCATGTAAACACCCAATGCTTGGGTCATGCAGGAACAATTGTGTCCCCACTCTCCAAAGCAATCATCTCAATTACGTCAGGCACAGGTGGCACCAAAGCCCAGTGCAGCACAACCCAGGGGTTGGTTGGGCTAGAGGGGTCCTGACCCAAGTTGTAAGTCACTTCCCTATACCATACCAGGTTGCTTTCTAGTCGGCCCTTTCCCAAAGTTGCACTTCCAGATTTACCCAGAGTTTCATGTAATCAAGGAAAGGATGTAGGGGACAGTGCCGCTGAGTGACACTGCAGTGGCGTCACATGGTAACAGTGACAGACAACACCAGCACAGAGGCAGAAGGATTCCTATTTATCTTTATGCCCCCATGTCACATGCCACAGACCCGGAGCAGATGGTTCTGGTCCCCTTCTGGATGGTGACCACTACTGGAGTAGCACTCAAGGCAGATGAGCCTCTCGAGGGCCCTGTGCACTTTTTCACCAGATACAAGCAGAGCAACTACTAAACCCTGCCCGCAGAGCCCGAGTGTACCTGCTCACATATGAATCTCTCATATGGTCCACACAGCTTGTCCCTGAACTCGTACACACACTCCTCCACGGCGTTCTTGGCGTCGTTCCTCTCCTTCTCCAGCCTGTCCTGCATAATCATCTTGCCCTGTCAGGAAGGAGAGTAGTCAACCTTCAGAGATCCACACCACACCCCAACAAGTGACGATTATAGAAAGATCAGTTCACTTTAGACCTCATAAAACTTGTTCTTCAAAACCTCATGGTCCTTAGATTTATAAACACATGTAGACATTGTTTTCTAATGCCATTAGGCCACCCCACATTTCATTACACTCTTACACTTAAATAACAAGGACTTTTTATTAGATTTCTAAATTCAGTGCACTCATTTCAGTAACAGTGGACCTTGATCGCTCTCAGTCTCCCAACGTTGAGACTGTAAGGCGTGCCCATGTTCTCAGAGGCTAATTCTGTGTGTGGCCTGCTTCCCATGGTGCCCGTGCAACCAGTCACTTCAAAGGAGCACAGCAATCCTCAGCCATGTACAACACAACTCCCTATAAAGAAGTACAGACCTCAGTACCAAACCCAACCAACTCCATTAAATTAAGCAGAAAGATCCATCCTTTTGTCTTTATCTCTGAAATCATTTAAAACTTAACACCTGGTAAGGAATTAGTCGCTTATCCCTGTGGCATGCAGAAACAACCAAATAGATGTAGGAAAAGGACTCACCTCTGTCTCGATATACATGTTAAGAAGGTCTCTCCCTAACTGCCACACCAAGTTGGCTTCTACAGGCAGCTCAACGTTTACCACCTTTATTTTAGGTTTTTTGGCTTCTGGAGGCTGATCAACTTTCTTTTCATTTGCCTTGAGGGTTAAGAAAAAGAAAACATCTTAATGCTTAGAAAACAAAAACCTACCATATTTACTGATGCTCTCTCTCTATACTCAAGACTCGCTCTCATGCTGGAACTAAGAGCATCTACACCCACGCCCACCTTGGGCCACAGCATTAACTCAGTGTCATTTTTCTGCCATCAGCTCACCATTATCTGCTTGGGTCACATTAATCTTTAGTCTTTTCCAAATCCCTTTAAACTCAAAGCTAAATTATCTACTTTTCTAGTCTAGAATTTTACAGTAATGACTTCACATAACACCAGACCAACATTAAAGGCATTAGACTTCCTCCAGGCCCTGAATGCCTATCTTAGCTCTTCTCTCCCGGCACGGCACCCATTCCAGTCAGGACTAGCGCTCTCAAGAGCCTCTACAAGGCTTATTACATGCAGAGGTACCACCTGCCTTTCAGCCACATCATTTCTCGTTTGGAACTTTGAAGACAGCCAGGCAAAACTGTCATGCCTGTCACCCCAGCACTCAAGAAGTCTGCAGCTATGTATCTGAGGCCAGCTAGGGCCACATAAAGAGATGAAATGGTCTTATGATAGCAAACGGGATGATGTGGAAAGTGACAAGAATATCCGCAATCCAAAAGGCTCTTAAATCTGAATTTGATGCCAGTACGTACCTGCCATTTGTAGAAAACTCCACAGCTGACGGCATGTGATAGGTCACAGCCAAAACACAAACACCCAAAAAACACTGCAGAAAAAACTGGCTTCAGGCTTCACAAGGAGTATAGAAAACATCCTAACCCTACAATATGTCATGGTGAATGTGACTACTTAAAAAAAAAAGACTCAGAAGACAGCAGCAAATATTTTGGATTTCAAGTTATATTAAATACAAGGCTACAGAGGTATCTCCTGTGGCCTTTAATTTTCCAACATCGTTGACTTCCCTTCAGATTCTTGTCACACTTCTTGCTCCAACAGATACACAGCTGAGCATACTCAGTTGCACAGTGATTTATGAAGAGCCAGGTGTGCCGCTCCCCCTAACAGGACTGCCTTTGCTAGCACGTCAAGATGGGGAGACCTGTGACTTCCCACCAGTCCCTGCCTCTGAGAACCAGAGCTACAAGCTACAGAGAACTATGAAAAATCACGTGCAGTGACTGTGCTAAAGCTACAGACTGCAGTGGACCCTGCAGTCTGCGTACAGTGCCAAAGCATTTCCTGAACCACAGAGAAAGATAAACCCACTGCCTAGCAAGACACAGGCATGCAACTGATACTCCAGGAACAAAAGTCAACCAATCCCTGACCAAACCAACATAAGCACAAAATAGCACTCCAATACCGATGAGAAACCCTCCAAGGCTGGGCGGCCTTCCCTCACTGTATGAAGGTGTGTCCCTGAACTTTCAATAGTTGCTGCTGTGCCCGCAGAGATCAGGGCGGCAGGATGTTGGTACTGTCCACTCTATGGCCTATCACCAGTTAGTTCTCTATCTGCAAATGCGTGGCGTGCCCTTCCTTGCCTGGTCAGGCAGCGGCCCTCAATGCATGAAGGCAACCTAAGATATGGAGTAGGCGATGTCCTGCTGCTGATTAGGTCAGACTGGAATGTGGCTTTCTGTGTAATAAAGAACTGACAGACCAGATCTTGGACAGGAAGTAAGGGGTGGGGTGGGGGGGACGGACGGACAGACAGACAGACAAGAAGGTGGCAGACAATGAAGGGAGTGGGAGGGAATGGAGCTGTAAGTAGGCAGTGAGAACCTCATGGGGAGATAGGATAGCCACTTAGAGACTGCCCCAGCAAAAGGCCAACAACTCAGAACTATACAGAAGTCTCCACCCATAGCTTAATTATGCCACAAGCAGGGTCCTCGGGGAAGCCCAGCAGTATTCCTAGAGGTGTTTAAGGGCAAAAACCCAACACCATTTTCTAGAAAGGTACTACAGTTATCTGCAGAAGTCTATAGACATTTTACCCTAAATCAAGAGGAATGATGTTAAAACGTTGAGGACCTATTTTCCAAATAAATTCTATCACCTCAACTCTATTCTAATAAGAAAAAAATAAATAAATAAAAAGCAGCTTTCAAAACTCAGTTCATGCTAAGGGCCACAGGATTAATCAGGAAGAGGAGAATCCATTCTGGCCCCCAGCAGCCCTTCTGTGACTTGCCTGGGTGAGGGTAAGGTATTCTCAGAATCTGAGAGGCAGCCACACTATGAAGGACAGTTAATCATTTACACACAGCTTGCAGAGAGTGAACTCTGAAATACAGCTTACGCTGGAAACCGGTTTCTGTCAACCTGATCACTAGACTAGCTTTAAAGGTTTGATTACAATGTGGCATTTTTTTCAAAGGACACCATAGTTTTACCTACTTTTCAATACTGAAATAGTCATTTGGGAATATAGATATTACCAGACCATTATAATCAATTCAAAATTGACAGGTTATTTGAAAAAAGGAGAAAAAGTTTACTACACTCCTAAAGCCCAAGTATTAATTAGTTATATTAATCAAGTCTTTAATTAATCTTGCAGCACTGGGATGCATCTTTCTGCCTCTGTTAGTAGCAGGCACTTCGGTCCTTTGGAACACATCAAGCCTTTGCTTTTGGCTCCTGTCGTAGAGTGGCAGTTATCAAGAGAAGTTTTAGGATCTAAAGGAGAGAACCCGTTTCCCTGCTTAACCCTGCGAAAGCACAGGGTTAAACCATCAGCCATCACACACTCAACACCGTCTAATGCAATGAACTGGAAGAATCACTCACTTTGTCAGCATCTGGGATTTTGTTTTCTTCTGAGGTAAGTTCAGGTGAAGGGGGAGACTGTGAGGTTTGTTGACCATCAGTTTGTACCTGGGGCTGTGTTCCAGCTTCGCTGTTGTCTTGCTGGATAGTTTTCTGAAATGAAAGCCCAGGCACAAAGGATGTAGAAAGCAGGTGTACTTGTATGAATTTAAAATTATGGGGCACCAAAGACAGTACTCTCAATTTCTGAAATCTTAATAGGTGGGCAGAAAAGAAAAGGTACCAGATAAAAACAAGTGCATGAAACTTTAGACATTTCAAACCTGTAAACAATTTTATAGATGATGGTGCTACAGTTGGTTATAGAGGACACGAGGGCTCCGATGGGCGACAATCCCGAGCTCTCCTCGAAGATCCTTTCATCTATAGCCTTGAACAGATGCTCACAAGCACAGGACATGGGCTCCCAGCCCAGGCTCTTTCCAAAACCAGCAGCAGCACGTACCTTAGTGGTACCACTCCAGAGTTACAGAAAACGACCACTGACTGGTCATCCCACAGTTCTCATTCCATGACTCAGCAATCTTACCTCAAGGACCTCAGCACCGAGAATCAACAGTACCCACTAACTAACAACCCTGCCTAAAATACAGCTTAAAGACAAAAGGGAAAGGAAATCACCCCTGAAGGCTCTTCAGTAGCCCCCAGTGCCCAGCAACTGTGTGCCCGCTATCACCTTTCTCCACGCTAGAGAAGGCAGGCTGAACTGAGAACCATGGCCACCCACCCCTCGAGCCTTCACACTTCCACCCAGTTTCTAGCCCCGCAGCAGACACTGAGGGCAAGGCATTTCTCATACTGAAGGCTCTAGGACCCAGAGAAGGGTACAGCACTAGCCACTCCGTGAACGGTATCCAGATGAGAACAAACCTAAGATTCACAGGACGCTAACGGTCCTTCAGCGTTTCAGGTCTGTGGATACCAGCGCCTTACGCCAGCACGGCCTTGCCTGACTCCTGCTGTCAGCCATTCTCGCCTGCAAGAATCAACTGCAAGCCTAAGCTAAGAAAATAAGCAGCCACAACTCCATTCCTGTGAGATTTCTCTTCTCGCCTCCCCCAGCCCAGAAAATTATGTTAATAAAAACAAGTCCTGGAATAAACACCAGGGCCAATTTTGCTGTACATTGAAAATGAAACAAAATCTACTTTCCTATTTCAATTTTTATAGCTGTTTTTAACCAGTCAACATCCGATCTAATATATATCCTTAAAAATGAAAAGAAAAGAGCAATTTTTCCACTCTAGTTATAGACCAGTTTCTTCAAACGGGATCATGCACCCGTCACAACGCACAATACTCTCATATCCTGTCATTACAACGGAGAGGACATTCTCACCACACAAAATTCTGATCAGTGTTACAGTAACTGAAAAAAAAAAACTAACAATTACACTCCTACAGCTTAGAATGAAGTCAATTCTACTTTTGAATGTGATGACCGATCTAGCAACTTACATCCGCATCCGAGCTATCCGCCGGCCTCTGGTTTGGACAGTCCGCGTCTGCCTCGACAGAGGACCCGTCCTCCTCCTCAGTTGGGACCTTTTCCACCATGGATGCCGTGGAGATGGTGAAAATGCCGTGTGTGTTCACACGCACTTTGACTTTCACTCTGGACTTTTCTCCATCTTTCTGTGCGGAAACATTCTGAACAACAAAACGGCCTAGAGCAAAAAGGAACCGCCAGTTTAGAGACGGACTTTTTATTTCTATAAAGACTGCCAAGAGCCGGGCGGTGGTGGCGCACGCCTTTAATCCCAGCACTTGGGAGGCAGAGGCAGGAGGATTTCTGAGTTCGAGGCCAGCCTGGTCTACAAAGTGAGTTCCAGGACAGCCAGGGCTACACAGAGAAACCCTGTCTCGAAAAACCAAAAAAAAAAAAAAAAAAAAAAGACTGCCAAGAAAATACAAAGGCTAAGAAACCAAATGCGAAGGAAGTGTCACTCCAGAACTGTTTCCCCACCCCAACCAACTTAAGGGACAGCACTTAGGAGTCTATTTACAACTCACACCCACATTCTAACATGCCATTAAACCTTTTTAAGAAAGCACACGCTTTTAGTAACATGAGCTGGGCAGGCACTGGGGCAGGCTCTCCTGAAAACCAGTCTCCTGCCTCCTTCTTCCCATATATCCAGGTGGATGAGCACATAGCAGACAAGAAAATCTACGAGCAAATCTACGGAAGAAACCAAGCACATGCTACGCTCTCAGGCTTTTAGGGAATACTCATCTTCTGACTGAATAATGGGAACTGTTGATGCCATGTTTTAAATCGGGAACATGAACTGAAGCATACATCAACACCTGCGCAGCTAGGGTAGGACTGTAGCCTTGCAGAGTAATGACTAAGAACAGTCTGAATGCTGCTATCATCTGGTCTTCTAGAAGTACTTATCAACCTGTGAGCCCAGACCCCTTGTGGGGATGAGGGGCAAACAACCCTTAGCAGGGGCTGCCTAACACCACTGGAAAACAGGGACATTTACAATTATTAACAGTAACAAATTTATAGTTATGAAGTAGCAAAATTACAGTTACAAAGTAGCAAAGAAATAATTTTGGGGGGGGGGGCGGGTGTCACCACCACATGACCATGACCAACTGTACTAAGGGCTGCAGCATCAGGACTGTTGAGAACCACTGTTCTGGAGTCATATTTACATTGAGTGCTTACTGTAGAGCCCAGGACCAGCTAACCACCACTAAATCCTAACCTCTTGAGGACTGCTGACCTGGGGGCTCAGTTCGTAAAGTGTTTGCTATCAGGTGTTCAATCCTCAAAACCTTTTTCCTTTGTGGATGGAAATCTACCCAACTCCAATCCTGGGACCCATGGTGCAAAGCAGAGAACCAACTTCAAAAAGTTGTTCTATGACCTCCATACAGCCACTCACACACAAATAATATTCTGAAAATAAGTAGTACTTTGCCAGGCATGGTGGCACATGCCTTTAATAACAGCACTCAGGAATATATACCAAGTTCCAGAACATCCAGGACTACGTGGATAGACCCTCCCCCACACAACTATTTTGAAGAAGTTATATTCAAGAATGACATGGATATAACAGCCTCTTATTTAAGGTGCTGTCTGCACATGCATATACACAGATTTAATTCCTAGACCAGTCAAAGATGCTGGACGGCATAGATCTTGGTTTCCTAGCAAATCACTAATTCAGAAGTAACTGTCATTTAAATGGTCCTTTACAGAAAGGACACTCATGGGTCCAGGAAGCCTCATGAGCATGGAATGGGAAGCTGCTTACCTCTGTTCAGGGCTAGCTAGATACTACAGAGTCCAACAGAACTCAGTCCACAGTCAACAATCTCTCCTGTGTTCTACCACTTCACTGTGCAGTGTCTACAAGCAGTATGTGATAGGCCACAACACGCTAGTCTTTAGTTAAAGGAGGCATGGCTGGCCAGACTGGAGTCCTTCAAATGCTTTCTCTGTAAGTAAGGTGAGTGAGGGCTACTCTTGGAGGCCTGGCGGTATCAGCAGCTTTCCCAGCCTAAAAAATACTAAGTTCCTAAGCAGATGGAACAATGGTGCCTGAAGAGATGCCCCTTGAAGAGGTCGGAGTGCGCAAGGTCTGGGAAGTGCCACCCCGCTGTTGGGACCCAACACCCTGCCAACAACACTTATCACTTGGAGGTCTGTGTGGGTGGCCAGTACTCTGCAAATACAGTCTGCACCACACCCAACAGGAGAGCAAGGCTCCAGGTCAGTGTCCAACAAAGACAAGGCTCCTCACCACACTGCTACAGAAAGCAACTGTCAGTCTCTCCACTGGACCATGAGCTGCATCTGTGACTCCAGAAGCAGGCGCACACCATGGACTTGCTTACCTATTTTTGCTTCTGGATATGGAACGCCTTGAGGGTCAGAATAGAACGCTTCTAGTTCAAAGGGTCCCCTTCTGAAGAAGGTGAGCACTTTGGAGAAAGGAGCAGCGTGGTTCCGACTGAACACCTCGTGAACACTAAGGAGGAAGGAAGCAAAGGAATTCAATCGCTCAAACTTTATGATAAAGACAAACTCCACCATCTTACTAATTCTACCCCACCACTCACAATGACCAACCAAAGAAAGGCGGTGAGAATGCGGAAGCTTTCTGCAGCTACATACCCTTCAGTTTCTTCTGAGTCGTGGTTCCAGACCAGAGATATCGGAAAAGGAACTGCATCGGTGACAGAGAACTCTCTAACTTTAAATGCCGGAGAAAGAATTGCACACTTGAAAAGACAAGAGTTTTTAAAGGTTAAAAATATCATGAGCACAAAATTATTTCCATACATCTTTTACTATGATAGTTTAGATTAGGATGGGCAAACTTAACTGCATGCAGCAAGTATCTCCTTAAACATAAAGAACGTGTCATCTTTTTTTTTTGTTTGTTTTTTCGAGACGGGGTTTCTCTGTGTAGCCCTGGCTGTCCTGGAACTCACTCTGTAGACCAGGCTGGCCTCGAACTCAGAAATCTACCTGCCTCTGCCTCCCAAGTGCTGGGATTAAAGGCGTGCCCTACCACTGCCAGCAGAATGTGTCATCTTAACATGATGCTAATCTCTGGCCACAAAGACAAATCATGAGTCTTGGGCCAGCAATTCCTAACTCCAAGCTTCCTAGACTGAGAACACGGGTTCTCCTGCATTGCCGCTGTGGCACGGCAGTTACAAGCTGACTCTGTCGACGTGCACACCCACAGGAAGTTCTGCTTTATTGCTTTCCCATGTCAAAGAACAAAAGAATGTCAAGACATTCACATTTTCTTTCTTTTTAAGATTTATTTATTTACTTATATGTAAGTACACTGTAGCTGTCTTCAGACACACCAGAAGAAGGTGTCAGATCTCATTACGGATGGCTGTGAGCCACCATGTGGTTGCTGGGATTTGAACTCAGGACCTTTGAAAAAGCAGTCAGTGCTCTTAACCACTGAGCCATCTCTCCGGCCCCACATTCAAATTTTCAACAGAACTTTTAAGTGAAAAGCAGTGGCAAATTCAAAGTTGGGACAGGACACACCAAACTGACTAAACAAATAGAGAAGCACACAGCCCCAAGGAGGGTCAGTAGTATCCTTAAAACAGAAGCCAAAACTTAGATACCATGAATTTCCAACACTCTGGGGAGCCAGAGATAAGGATGTACACTCCACTCGGAAGGAGAAAGAACCAAGCCCTGCGTGTAAAGGACTACCTTGGGAAGGACCTATATTCTCTTTGCACATGACAGGACTATGTTCGCAGAGGCTGGTCTATGCAATTGAATGACCTCCCTTTCTCTGCCACCAGAATAAGAGATGATTTTAATGTGTTAGTCTACCACTGGGTTTGAGCTTCCAGCAGCGCACGCACACACACACACACACACACACACACACGACAATGTCTTAAAGAAAGAACCCAGGGCCAGGAACTGAGCAGCCCACTCCCTTCTGCTGTAGTACCCAAGGCAAGCCCTCTGAAGACCTCTGCTCACACAATCTAACATTCCTTGTAAACAACTGTCCAGTAGATCATCGCAGCTCAAACATGGCTGACAGAAACATCAGTTCCAATGATGCAACCGTATTTGACTGCGGTATCTTAAATGTACACAGCATTTTGTGTTCACTAATAACATCTAGATTAGGTGCTTCTGCTTTACCAACCTTCTAGTTCCTGCACTGCGTCATTTGAGAAGCAGGTTAAAAATTCATTCGAGAGTGGGTAGAGTATCTATTTTCTAAAACCATTTGTTAACCAATACTTTAACCTACACACACACACACACACACACACACACACACACGCACACACCCTCAAATCAATTCTTTATGACAACTGATTAGCATTCTAATTCCCCCATGCTGGGAAGTAATTGCTCCCACCACCACACAGATGCTTTCTGCCCTCTCAGAACCAGGCCTGCTCCTAGCCCTCTCCTGACACTACCAGCCAGGTGGGTGTCCTGTTCACCTACTTCCTGTACCTTTCAGGATTTATCTAAAAGTGGCTTCCTTTGGAACGTGAGCAGGAATAGGGTGCGTGTGTGTGAGCACGGTGAGGGTGGTGGGAACTCACACACCTGCAGTGCACACCCTCTGGCCACGGCTTCGTCGGCATTGAGCGTGGTGCTGACATCTTTTCCAAAGAATTTGGCAATTCTTTCTTTCACAGCTGGGATTCTCGTAGCACCTCCAACTATCTCAATGGCACTCACATCTTCAGCCTTGAGGTAAGTCTGTTCCATCAACGAGTGAAGGGGGGCCTCTATTTTTTGCAGGAGCTCAGCACACAGTTCTTCAAACTGTGACCTTAGTTAAACAGAAGGGGCAGGCACATCACGAACCATTACTAGGACAGCTACCTCACGTATTATGTTGTAATGTTCTACAAAGGCGCTTGCTGCCAAGCCTGACAACCTGAGTGAAGAAAACAGTCCTCAGAGTTGTCCCACGAGTTCCACATGTGCACCATGGTAAGGACGCACACACACATTTTTTGAAAAGCATTCTTCTCAGAAGTGATAAACAGTAGTGTCTGCAGCCCTAAGCCACGTAGCACGTAAGCCTGAAGTGTAAGTCAACTGGCCATAAAAGAACATGAGGCCAAATGTTCGACTTCCGACTATCTCACGAGTAGAACTCAAGATACAAATACCTGTTCATCTTTCCAGACACGTCCTTGTCATTCATAAAGCACTCAATGTTCAGGGGCAGGTCCGTGCTGTTAGAACTCATGAGCTTTTTCAACTTTTCACACTCCTGATGGAGACGAAGGAGGGCTCGGATTTTGGATTTTGCATCTAATTTGTACTTGGTTTTAAATTCAGCACAAAAGTGTTCTACTATCTTCTCATCAAAGTTCTTCCCTCCTAAGAAGGGATCAAAAGCTGTGCCTAGAACCTAAGGTTGGTAAAAAAAAACAAAACAAGAGAGAGGACCAGGTCATTCTCCACCATGTTTTTATCGGAATCTGGGATATTCCTACTCAAAAGGCTAACACGCTTGCGACTTCTGTTTAAATTCAAGTCAGGAGGGATGTAACTAAACAAATGCCAACCTCTGTGAATCTCTCAGTATTTTCCACTCTTACTATCTACACTCAAGAGAACCTTAAACACAAAAAGCCCCTCCGGGGTGTGGTTTGCAGCATTTCACACAAATCTTCTCTAGTTTGGGTCATTTCAACTTTACCTTCAGTTTTCCTTTGTTAAAAGCACAGGCAGACACTTGGAAAGAGGAGTGTCCCATATCCACAAACACCACAACCCGAGGCTTTTCGTCTGTATTTGGGAGATCCTGCTTATAAATTCCATAATTCAAAGCAACTACGAGGAAAGCAAAAGCAAGTCGTCAGTCATTTTCTTGGGAATTTCTTGTCACAGGAAGACCCTTCCCATTTTCCAAAGAACCAGTGACTGACTACTCTCTTCTTGATTTTTAGGTAACTTTCCATCACTCCACAATTACCCACATGTCACAGACAGTACCAGACTCAATGCAACACCTAGTTCTAAGCACAACCTGCTAAGAGTCTGCTTATCCACGAACTCAATCTCAACTGTGAAAGGACACTATCAGTAAAAGCGCCTCTGGAGAGCACCAGCAAGCGCCACTCCTTACCAGCTGTCATGTCATTCATGAGTCGCAAGCAGTTCAAGCCCACGATCTGCGCAGCATCCAGTACGGACCTCCTCTCTGCATCTGTGAAGAAGGACGGGACCTGCAAGACGTGTGAGTGTCCAACTGTTTCACAAAGTCTTAACTGATCCCCAACAGTGACTGCCAGCCCCAAAACAAAGAAACTTAGACTTGGTTTCTAGCAATTTCCTTGACTTTCAGAGTTGCCTTTTTTGAGAAAGTAATAATTAATAACAATTCCCAGAGCACTGGTTTTCAACTGAGGGAAGAGCTCTTTCACTGTAAAAAGCTCAGGACTACCAACCCCTGGTATTAGAGCAGCCAACTGCCACGGAGAGAGAACACAGATGACCCCAGCCTCCCTGTGTTTTTAGAAAGCTTCATGGGAGACCCTGTTACACTGCCTATCTCTGTAGTCAACAGCCTTTGTAGCTTCTACCTAACATTGCGACTCCAGCTTCCTTTGAAATGCTCCAGAATATTCAGTTAAGAGCCCTTGGTGAGGGAGGGTGGGCATCTCTGCAGCACAAGAGGCTGAATGCGAACGCACGGCCTGGCGGGGCTCTGCTTACCGAGATGACACAATCTGTGACCGGCTTCTTGAGGTTGTTTTCCGCGGTTTCCTTTAACTTAGTCAGCAGCATGGCTGTTATCTGCTCCACACTGAAGAAATGTTCCTCGTCCATGTACATGACCTGCAGTGAGGTGGGAAACGTTCAAATCCGCTAACACTTCAGCTAAATGTTAAGATGAACTTCCAAGTGTTAGCATATCCCTGCTCCACTTGGAAAGAAAAAAGGAGCTAAAAACAAAAAAACAGAGGAAAGAGAGAAGAACTTTTCCCTAGAGATGAAAAGGGGGAAGGATGCCAGGGCTGAATCACCAAGACACACGGTGACGGACAACTGCTCTGAGCTGGTCACCAAGACACACGGTGACGGACAACTGCTCTGAGCTGGTCACCAAGACACACGGTGACGGACAACTGCTCTGAGCTGGTCACCAAGACACACGGTGACGGACAACTGCTCTGAGCTGGTCACCAAGACACACGGTGACGGACAACTGCTCTGAGCTGGTCACCAAGACACACGGTGACGGACAACTGCTCTGAGCTGGTCACCAAGACACACGGTGACGGACAACTGCTCTGAGCTGGTGTCTGGTTGCCGCTCCCCTGCTTGGCCCGTGCTTCCAAATGTCTGACCTTTTCCGAGACTCATTACTTAGACTTTTAATACCAAAGCAACCAAGAAACAGATTAATCTATAGAAATGCGTTAACAGTGGAGTACTTCTCAGGAAACAGCTTATATTAACTATACTTTAAAAGCATATCCCATTAATTTGGGCTAAAATCCTAAGATGTGAGCACTCCCCTCTACAGATAGCTGGGGGCCTGGGGAACAGCTGTCTTACCTTTATTCCCACACCACCATTCTTCATTGGAACCAAATCATAGCTCAGGTTCTCCTTTTCCTTCTGAATGAAGGGGTCATTGAATGCTCTGCCATGAAATCTCTTAAAGCTGGATACAGTATTGTTTGCATGAGTGATTTGCTGCAAAAGAAATGTAAAATTTAAACTTTTTTTCTGATTTCATCACCTCCAGCACCTACAGCAATTACAGTCATTTTTGCAACTCAAACCATCTCTGGGAGAGGTATACCTAACTTTCCCTCAGTCCTCGATTTTCCATGAATGGATAGCTCCTACTGTACTTTCTTCTATGGAAAATGCCAGAAGGAAAGGCAATGGTGTCATCAGACTTTGGGGCAGATCTCAAAATCTGCAAGATAAAGGAAAAGACGGCGCAACTGTCTCCAAGCTCTAAAACTGCAGCAACAATATTGCTGTATCCCACCTTCTCCCCCAAACACGAGCTCAGCAACTCCGGTGAGGCGTGGAGCACTGTCGGGATGAAGACTTTATGAGTCTCTCCCAGAACCTGAACCATGCCAGAGGGAGAGGAGGTGAGTGAGGCTTTTCTCAATGATTTATTATTTGGAGAGGGCGGGCGGCACACAGATCTTATAATCACTGAACTCACACCCATCTAACATTGTCGGGCATGTGCGTTAAAGGACGTACCTCAGCAACCTGTTCCCGAGAATGTGGTTGTGTTCTCAGGTACACAGTAACACGGGGCATGAAATTCAGGAAACTAGATGGAAATATGCCAAGCTGCTCTGAGATGTTGTTTTCTTAATCTACTCTTTGGGTCATAGTTCTAGATTAAAGAAGTCCCACTTCAAAGTACGTTTCACTGAAAGGTACGCTCCCCACTAAAAATGAAGATTAGAGATTAAACGTCTGAAGCCATTTAAACTTGACAGCACCTACTATTTCTTTTATCTTCCTCTGGCTCTTCCATACCTAAAGTTCAGCAGTGTGGTAGGTATGCTCACGTACTAAGCTTCTAACACCAACATAAATTAGGCAAACAAACTAACAAAAACAACTATGAAGACACTTTGCTGGAAATGGTTCTCCCATGAGCCCGTGGGTCCCAGGGATGGAACTCCTGTTGTCAGGCTTGGCAACAGGTACCTCTACAGGCCGAGGGCCTGAACCTCACGAGCCTCTGAGAAACTACAAACGGGAAAAAAGAAATCAGATGTCTGTAATCTAAAAAATTTTAAAGTCAAGCACGACTCTCTCTCATGGAGTGTCTGAAGACAGCTACAACATATAATAAATAAACAAATGTTAAAGTCAAGCACGGCGTCTTGTGCTTTAACCCCAGTACTCAGGAGGCAGAGGCACGCAGACTCTACAAGGGAGTTCCAGGCCAGCCAGTGAGGACCTCCCCCCCACAACCTACCTACCTACCTAATTTTTAAATTGAAGGCCAAATACCCAAAAGTACAGTTGCCACTAAAAACCTAAGGAACACAAACAAGAGAAAGGTGGAGTGGTGAGGTACCACCCGACAGACGTAGATTTCAGATTTCCTTATTGATTCTGAAGGATCACAGCTGAGTGTTGCATGTAGGTATGCGTGCCACGTGTGTGCTTGGTTCCCGTGGGAGGCCAGAGCGAGTGTTAAGAACCGAGTTACGGGCAGCGGTGAGCCCCGTAAGTGCTAGGAACCAACCGGTGTTCCTCCCGAGGGCTGAGCCATCATCTCTCCAGCCCCAAGTCATATTTTTAAATCTTAAAACTAGATTGAGCTTCAGCACATCGTTCTGTTGTGCTTCCGGGGTTTTCCTTTAAGACAGATGGACATTCTCTTCAAGAACATACCTGGTTTTTGGCTGCAACTCCAATTGTTCTATTTTTTGGTCCAAATGATATGACTGACCTAAAAGTAATACAGAACAAACGTCTCACACATGTCAAAAAAAGCACACATGTGGCCATTTCTAAGCTGACAACAGGGAAATTCCAACATAAATGAAGCACAATCCTTCAGTTTACAACTTTCACCAGACACTCAAAACTGAGTCTGGCAGGTATTTATATTTAAAACTCACACCTCTAACTGTTCAGTCCAAGGATTAGCCCTGCTCACACCCATGAGAAGTCTGCTAGTCTGCTTGCAGCTCCAGCATGCTCTCTCAATACCTGGGGTGCTAATACAGGATCACCAGGTCACAAAGGATAGGGAACTTGGCATTAGGCACAACCAACAAAAAGTAAACTTAAGTCTCTGTCACCAGCCTCACACAATCCTAAATGTCACTGTCCTGATATATCATCTGCTTTAGAATTTTTAGGTTTTTCCGTCACCCTGGAAGGTCTATGGTATGTATGCCTGTAGAGTTTAAAGGGTGTGGGTGAGGAAGAGTCTATGCAAGGTTAAATAAAAATGATACACAAAATTACCCCGGACTGAGTACAAATGCTGAGGGGAAGGAGGCCATGCCCTCACACTGCACCTGCTCTGACAAGATGAAGAGAGACAGCTTTCTCGGCAGAGCAAGGGGAACACATGAAACCAGAACAGAGACAAGATGGGGAATGTGGAGGAGGCGGTGAGTAAGACTTTGGATTAGAGTAATCCACTGTGAGTTACTAATCCAAATCTAATTTGGGTTCAGTTACTCCTACATGGGCAACTGAGATGAGTAAACTGGCACTATACTGAGGACACTGAAGTTTGCTGTAACAGCTTAGACCTAGGTGCTCTAGGCAGGTACTCAGTGCACCCAAAAAGCCAGGGATCCTAAACCAACAGCTGGATCTTGTAAGGTTCGGTCTACATGCCCTGTGATTCTGAGCTCAGAGGGACTAGACACCTGTAAGACTGGAACGCCAAGCAATCAACTGTAATAGGAAGCAGGAGCCAACTCCATTTTCAACCGCCTAGTTTGACCAAGGGTAATAAAACACCTTGGTCGAAAATTCTGGTCAACAACACACCGACCCGAGCAGCTCTCCCTACTTTCACCCTTTTTGTTTCCTTCTTTTTATAGCCAGAAAAGGAAGAAGCACTTGGCATATAGGAGGGGGGGCATGAAAGACTGGCATCCTTCCTACTAATTGCCAAATCACAGACCACCACGGCTTTGTAGAGAGAGACAGAGAATCAATGCATGCTTAGAGAGTAGTTACTGGCAAGGTTTATTTCCTCCTATTCACTCATAAATGTTCTTCTAATAAGGTCAGAATGATTTTACCTTCGGGTTCGATGTTTAACATTTATTATCTTGGACTTTGCACATGGGGAAAAAAAACCCTATAATTATTGCCTTAAAAAGCATGCAGCTGCTGTCAGTGAACGCACATGCAGGTCTAATTACCTCTATGTAACCTCAGAAACTAACCCCCTCAAAAAGTTGCTTTTACCATGCTTCCGTTTACCCACCCACGTTGCTGCAGAATATTTAATTCCGAGATAAAAATCTCTCTTTCCTACTTAGTTTTTGCACAGCAACGTGTTAGCAACGACAATGTGAAATTTTGTACTGCTTAGTCTAAACAGTGTTTAAAAATAAACAAACTCTGGGTCTGGAAACTCTCAGGAACGTCTTTCACAATGAGCTTTAAGAAGGAGGCTTCCAAAAAGCGATTCAGGGCACTAGGGCAACATTAGCAAATCGAGAGTAGACGAGAAGCAGAGACGGTGGATTCCTCCATCATACCGTGTCTCTGTGGTCGCTAACAACAGTCCGCTCGCTCCCTAGGCAAGCGGCAGCGCAAAGGCTCTGGAACCTTCTAGGTCACTTGGAGATTCACCATGAGGAGGAAAAGGCTCAGTGGCCCGGGCTCCACGGAGCTCCTAGCTGAGGTGGGAGCCGGTGCCAGCTTGAAGAAGCTGAGTGGGGGTAGGGGGCGAGCCTGGAAGGCCAGGCGAATCAGGTGGTTGCCGGGTGTCACGGTTCTCTGAATCCCCGGACCACCATCTCCCACGGGAAGCGGCGAGCTCCAGCCCTCCCCAGCCACCCAGGCTACTTACGGGGTGCAGCGATCGCTGAACTCGTTGGCGATGGTCTCGATGCCCCCGGCCCGCGCCACCGCAATGTAGCAGCTCTGTGAGCCCAGGTCTAGCCCAACCACCGACATGGCTGGCCCGGTCCGCCTCCGCCTCGGATCCGCTGCGTGCTCGTCCTGCTCCCGGCCGGCCGGGAAGATGCCTTGGGCTTACCCTGCAAGACTGCGCTCAGCCTCTGCCACCGCTCGCCGCCGCCTGCCGCTCGCCTCTCTCACGCAGTCGCCGCGGCTCAGCTACCAATCCAAAAGGGGAGGTCCCAAGCGCTCAGCCTTATGTAGCCTACTGAGGAGAACTTTCCAGAATCTGCGGCATTTTACTCACCGGCGCCTCCACGTGCCACTTCCGCTTCCTTCTTCTCGAGCCTTCGAGAAAGATTCTATCCAATGGACTGCTGGTCCCCCCGCGGGCGGCCTGAGTTGCCATGGTGTCAGGGCAGATACTCGGGCGCCATTGGCTGAAGCCGACCGAGCTTGCCCGGCCTCCATCCCGCCCTCCCCAGCCTGGGGGCAGTTTGCGTTCTAGTTGCCCTCAGCGATGAATAACGGGTCGGGAACTTCTGTCGCTTAAGAGGTGACCCTGGGTGGCAGTGTCCGGCTCCCGACGCCGAAAAACTAGTAAAAGGGAGGAGACAGAACCCAACACTCCGGGACCCCAGGCCCCTCCGGTCACCGACTTGCGGTCGGCAGAGAGCATGCCGGGAAGCGTAGTCTGGCCGGGAGACCCTAGCGCCTTGCATGCCGGGGAGCGCAGTCCAATGGTGAGGCTCAGGTGCTTTGCATGCTGGGATATGTAGTCCAGCCCGTGGTGCGCGCCACGATCCCGCTTTGTCTTAAGGGCTCAGAAAAAGAGGCCCTGCTGGTTGCTGCTGATTCGCGCGCTTTCTCTGGTGTATGCTTTGTTCTGTGTTCCCGTTCTTGCCTGTTTTTCAACAGCTAATGGATTGCGATTTAGGGACGTCAGTTTAAGCCGTAAATGCGGTTTGTTTTTTGTAGACATTCGTCCGCTGGCAAGATTGTTGCAGAATAAAGCACCAGAGGGGGTTTCTTCTTTTTTTTTTAATGAAAGCAACTTTTGATCGTTATGCAATTTGGGAGGCTGCCGGTGGTGTCGTTTTTTGCATATTTTGGATTCGAGATTAAGCCGACTTTGTTTAACCCTGCCACTCCTAACCATATGGTTATAGTTTAATATAATGATAATAATATGGTTTAATAAATGGGTGTATGGTTTATTCCTTGTGTAATCTAACCTTTCATTTTCTTCCCTCGGAAAGGGGAAGGTTCCATGGAAGCTGCTTACTCCTGCTCTCAGTTCTATGTACCCTTAAAAACGTAGTGCGAACCCCGTGAGTACTTTACCTCTAGGATATGGAAATATGCACAGTTCAAACGTGCTGCTAAGTAAGTGTGTAACTGGATAAAGAGTTGGGGCCCAAGGTTAAAAACTAACTCATGACATGTAAGGCACTGACTCTTCCAGCAAGACAAGTAGGGGTGATTAAATGAGAGGTTTATATACAAGCTACAGAGTATTGGTACTGATTAGTTGACTTGCTACTTAAGTTATTTCACCTGCTACACATAACTATCGTATGTAAAATGGGAGAAGAACAGAAGCTATCTCAAAGCAACTACATTATGTTTGTTGTCATAATTTTCATTTTGTGTTTCTGAAACCTCCACTACCCCAGCTTTTTTTTTAAGTATATGAATACTTTTTAAAATCAATATAATCATAGCTATTTTTTTTTTTAGCAAAGATGACCTCTAAATTATTTGATCTACTTCCCATACTTTATATATTTATATAATAAATAAACTTCGGGGAGAGGTGGACCTGAACAGATTTAGGTCAGGTTCAAATCTTAGCACTCATTGCTAATATGTATTATAAAATATATAGCACCTGAATTTGGACTTCATGGGCTTGTGTTCTGCTCGTTCTTAGTAATTCAAGGGCCACGCAAACTGGTAATTACCAGCCCTTCCTGTGTACTCTCTCATACGGTTTTGTAATGATCAAAAACTTATACAAAACACTAACCGTGTAATTACCATGTAATTGTACTTAATGTCTGTAACGCTGCACTAACCTGTAAAATGTCGGTAACACCCATTCTGGCTGGGATTTTGGAAGGTCTGGGTGTAAGTAAGACATCTCCTGTGCCAATGAGCAATCAGTAGATTTTCCTGTTTCTCTTTGAGAGAAACCGCTACCCACCCTGGTACCAAGAGCCGATCACTTTGGCTTGGGCCAACCAGCACATCCCTCCCCCGTTGGCCATGGTCATTGGTTCAGGCTTGTGATCCAGCCGTCCAATCAGCGTGGCTCTTAGCATTCTAGGGACTGGAGCATTCTCGGACCGAGCATTATCTACGCCTCCATTTCCCTTTGGTCCCTCCCCTCCCCCCATACACACATCTGCCTCCCTCTCCTTCTCCTTCTGGTCTCTCTTGAAGAAGTTTTGAGATAGAAAGCCATTACATTGACCTTACTGTCGTTTTTGGAAAGGAAAACGACCATTGCAGAACTGAGAGATTACAGCTGGAGTCAGGAGCTTAAGTCAGTCATGAAACTACTTCTGTATAAGTCTTAGGAGCTACGCTTTGAGGCTTCCTTTAGAAAGCTTGCCTTGAAAGCCTTGTCCATGGCACTTCCTAGTAACAATCAGTGGTTGCTTCCTCTGCACACAGTGACCCCGGGGTATGTGCCTATGCTCATGTTTAATTCTTTCTGTTTATATGGCTCGGAGGTCATTAACATGTTTTTCTTTCCAGTGCTATAGAGATGCTCAATAAGTATCACCGGAATAACTGGATGGCGAAACTGTATTATAAACTTCCTATGAAAAAGAGTATTTATCATCTGGGCCTCTAATCCAGTGGTTCTCAACTATCGTGACTCTTTCAGGAGCTAAACGACCCTTTCACAGGGGTCACCTAAGACTATCGTAAAACACAGATATTCATATTATGATTAATAAAAATAGCAAATTTACAGTAGTGATGAAAATAATTTTATGGTTGGTGGTAACCACAACATGAGGAATTGTATTACAAGGCCACAGCCTTAGGAAGGCTGAGAACCACTGCCGTAATCCAAGTTTATAATGCTTTGTTGTGTGTCTTAAAAGCTTTAGTTCATCTCGGGCCACTACCTGTAGAAAGCCAGTCTTCTGCTCACACTACAGCAACCAAAACTGTCCTTAGATATTGCCAAATGTCCTGGAGGCACGTTAGCTCCAGCTGAGGCTCCTTCCCTGTCTAGACAGTTTGATTGGAGCCTGTGTGATCCATATAGAGAAGAGAGCCTGGTTTGCTTTCTGAACCACAGAGGCTAAGAGACAAGACGACAAGCCAGCCGGCTGCATCCTGCACAGATCCCACAGGAGGGAGCTCCCACCATGTCTCCTTTGGTGCCTGCTGTTGTGAAGCTGGACACAGCCGTTCCAGGGCAACAGCGTTAGATTCTATCCTTCGCTTCCTTACTTATGAAATGGTCATTTGAATGCCTGCATGGTTAATGAAAATTGGGTAATGCCTCCCCTCAGGAGTCTTGTCCTATTGCCATTCACTAGAGGAGAAAGTATGGGGAGGAGGGTGCTAACCACAGGAAGGATTAGAAGTCGCCAACCTTTGATCTAGCCAAGGCATATAAAATTAACTGAGTGTGTGTGTGTGTGTGTGTGTGTGTATGTGTGTGTGTGTCTTTCATTCTCTAATCCAGAAAGCTCTTGGGTGGGTGAGCATGCGCGACCTGTCAGTAGCATGGAGCGGGTTAACCAATTCACACTACGGGGGGCGGAGGAGGGATCACTTTTTTTTTTTGGCTTACATAATATTCTGGGTTTCCGCCCCAAGGACTAAATTCACACACCAGAAATAGAGGCTCTTTTCTTCTGTCCTTTGTTTCGTCAGCGCATATGAGAAAAGGGGAGCAGGAAGGAGAGCCCGTGCCCAAAGTTTTTTCTATTCTGAGCCCCACTGGCAAATTCAAAATTCTTGTACACACAGACACTTTGGGGTTGCCTGTCCCGACCAGAAAATGCTCTCCAGAGTTTCAGTGTACTTTTTTTTTTAAAATGGGTCAGATAGATTGGGGGTTTGGGATGGGATCTGTCTGCTAAGTACAGATGTTAGCGGCCATGGACAGACAGACGCCTCTGCCTTGGTGGCACATTGTAGTCTCTAAAGCAAGGGTGTGTGTTCATTTCCCCAACGGAATTAATGATTCACACAGGAAAGTGAAAATGGCAGAATTAAAAGAGAAAGACCTTGGGGTTTTATTTTTAAAAAGAATAGCAGACTAACATTCATGCAGCATGGGTATACCTGGAAGCCTGAAATTGGGTCTCTATCCTCCTGCTAATGAACCTGAAGAGCTTACTTGAGTTTCTGTCAGAAGAGGGCAGCTACTCACACATTTTGGACCAAAGAAGAGTTCTTGGTCTATTCCCTGTGATGGAGTGTGCAGCTTTGCAAGTAGTGAGGGAGGAAAAAGACAGTGTCTAGCAAACCAGGCAACCCTGATCAGTCAGTGGGTGACAAGAGCTACCTCACATCCATGATCTGTCTTCATCAAGCAAGTCAGGATTTGGGTTTTTTTTTTTTGTTTTTTTTTTTTTTTTTTTACCTTGTCTGTGGCTCGTGAAATGAAATTCTTTCTTCTGGACACTTCGGGAGAGCTCAGTACCTTCGTGAAGAGTCACATTTTGGCAGGCAAGGATGGATGCAGTCACAGTCACTTGTCGAGCGGAACACGGCTAGAATACTGTGAGAATGAGAAATCACACCAAGCAGCACGGATCAAAGTTCTATATTTAATTCCACGACCCAAAGGAAAAAAATTGCACACAGGGGAATTGCTTTCCAATCTGGAATGGTGAAACACTCTGAAATAGGTGTTTCAGCTGCCTTGTGTGTCAGGAAAAACAAGGCAGAATCGAAAGGAATAACACTGTGCAGTACATGCACCTCCAACTTCCCGGGCCAGGTATAGCGGCTCACGCCGGTAATCTCACACTTGGGAGGTAGAAGCGGGAGAATCAAGAAGAGTTTAAGGTTATCTTCCAACACATAGAGAGTTTTAAGCCAGACTCAGCTACATGAGGTCCTGTCTCAAACAAACATAAAAGACATGTGCAAAAATACATCCTCTTTGTGCAAACCAGGGGGCACAGTTCACAGTTTTAACACGCAGGAATATGATGCACTTAGGTACTTAGGGTATCTCTAAGTACTGATGGTGTTGACAGTAAGGATGCTCTTAAGAATGAAGAATTGAGGGGTGTGAGCTGGCCCATTTGCTGGTCTTAAAGAGAACCTGGGTTCGTTCGGTTTCCAGCATCCAGGACTTCCAGCATTGTACCAACCAAACTACATTCCTGAACCCACATTTGTTCTCGAAGAGACATCTCCTGGGGGCAGAATGGTGTGTTTGTTGTGGAAAAGGGAATGATGGGTGCTTGGCAGGGGGACCAAGATGGGATAGAGGTGTCTGTTTGGTGGGGAAGGAAGTGAGCAGAACAGAAGTAGGGGCAGGCTTCAAGGCCTCACCGTGGCAAGCTCCTCCAGTGAGCCTCTACCTCCCAAAGCCTCTACAACCTTCCCAAATAGCCTGTGGAGGGGCATTCCATATTCAAACCGCAACTCTATGGGTCTCGATGAAATTAATCATAACAAAATCAATACAGCCAAGTTTTTATGGCTTCCAGTTCATCTCTATAGCTTGTATAATGAAACTGCCTGTTAACCTTCAACTTTCAGTGTGTTTTTCCCTTAAACTGTATTTTTTTTTAGTAATCAAAATTACTGAGAATACACACGCACACTTGAGTATGTGCACATACACACGCACACTTGAGTATGTGCACGTGTGCACGCGCACACACACACACATACACACACACAGAAGAGGTAGACTTATGAGATGGTTCAAAGGGTAAAGCACTTACCGACCTTAGCTTTGCTGTTTTGTTTTTGTATATTTTAAACTCTTTTGAGTTAAAAGTCTCAGCCGGGCAGTGGTGGCACATGCCTTTAATCCCAGCACTTGGGAGGCAGAGGCAGGTGGATTTCTGAGTTCGAAGCCAGCCTGGTCTACAGAGTGAGTTCCAGGACAGCCAGGGCTACACAGAGAAACTCTGTCTCGAAACAAAACAAAACAAATCAAATCAAAACAAAACAAAAAAAAGAGTCTCTCTCTGTAGACCAGGCTGGTCTCACACCGGAGGGGCCTTGAACTTGCTGTTGCCTATCTGCTGAGGCCTTCTGACTTCCATTCCACCAGGCAAGACCTTGTCTTTGTGTCAGGAGCACCATGATGGAGCACTGTCTTTGTTGGCTTCCTATTGCTGTGTTGAACACTACTACAAAAAGTAACTTGGGGGAGGTGTCTTAGACAGGGTTTCTATTCCTGCATAAAACGTCATGACCAAGAAGCAAGTCGGGGAGGAAAGGGTTTATTCAGCTTACATTTCCACATTGCCGTTCATCACCAATTGACTGGAACTCAAGCAGGTCAGGAAGCAGGAGCTGATGCAGAGGCCATGGAGGGATGTTCCTTACTGGTTTGCTTCCCCTGGCTTGCTCAGCTTGCTTTCTTATAAAACCCAGGACTACCAGCCCAGGGATGGCACCATCCACATAGGGCCCCCCTCCCCATCACTAATTGAGAAAATGCCCCTCAGCTGGATCTCATGGAGGCTTTTCCTCAAGGGAGGCCCCTTTCTCTGTGATAACTCCAGCTTGTGTCAAGTTGACACACAGAACCAGCTAGTACAGGAGAACAGGGTTTATTCATCTTACAGATTATAGTCCATCATAATGGTAAGTCAGGGCAGAATCTCAAGGTGGGGACCCAGGGGCAGGAACTGAAGCAGAGGCCATGGTGGAACGTTGCTTACTGACCTGCTCTCTCACTCAGCTCATTTCTGATATATCCTCCAATCACATGGCCTAGGATGGTGCTGTCTACAGTGAGCTGGGACCTCCTACATCAATCATCAATAAAGTGCCCACCTACTTGCCAGACAGGCTAATCTGATAGAGGATATCCCTTAGATGAGACTCTTCCCAGATGAGTCTAGCTTGTATCAAGTCGAGAAAACAAAATAAAACCCTGATCACTACAAGAGCCTCTATCCTCACCCTGAGGAAGCAGAGGGAACCAGTTCTTAGAACTGCCGGAAGGTCATAGGCCTGGCTTGCACAGTTGGTGTTACAATAACAATCACTAAAGAAGATACCTTGAGTTCTATTGGGAGTAGGCACAACTAGGTGTCCATCTGGGGAGCTACAACATCTTTGGGGAAAATTACTCAATTTCTGGGAATATCATTTTGGAAAATGTGAATAAGGAACTTCCCCTCACTGAGGTGTTGAGGACAGTTATAAAGTAATGTGACATGAATACCGGCCATAAAAAGGGACACAAGAAATAACAGTTACTGGGTATGAATGCCTTGATTACCGAGCTCTTGTTACCCAAGGATTACAAGAGGAAACTTTGAAGCTATTGGTCTGTCTTCATATTGAAACGATACGTTGCCCAAATAGCAAGATTGCTCTTACATAGTAAAAATTTTCACAAATTTCAAAATGGCAAATCTGGGGGTGGAGAGAAGGCTCAGCAGTTAAGAGCACTGACTGCTCTTCCGAAGGTCCTGAGTTCAATTCCCAGCAACCACATGGTGGCTCACAGCCATCTGTAATGGGATCCTATGCCTTCTTCTGGTGTGTCTGAAGAAGACAGCTACAACAAACTCATATAAATAAAATAAATCTTTAAAAATATCTTGTCTGTAGAAATATCTTTGCAGATAATTGCAAATATTTTTGGAATCTAAAAAAAATTTTTCCCACAAGATTACTAAGAATATTCTGTGTAAATCATGTCTTAACTATGTAACCTGGAAAGGGTTAACTTTACCGTCTACCTTTGTCTCGGGAGCATTACTCTTACGGCTCCATTTTCCTTTCTCTTTCTTTCTTTTTTTTAAGATTCATTTATTTATTATATGTGAGTACACTGTAGCTGTTTTCAGACACACCAGAAGAGGGCGTCAGATCTCATTACGGATGGCTTTGAGTCACCATGTGGTTGCTAGGATTTGAACTCCGGACCTTTGGAGGAACAGTCAATGCTCTTAACCGCCGAACCATCTCTCCAGCCCTCTTTCTTTCTTTCTAAAAGATTTATTTATTGTGTATAGTGTTCTGCCTGCATGTATGCCTGCATGCCAGAAGAGGGCATTGGACCTCATTACAGATGGTTGTGAGACATCGTATGGTTGCCGGGAATTGAATTCAGGACCTCTGAAAAAACCGTCGGTGCTATCAACCTCTGAGCCATCTCTCCAGCCTCTGTGGCCCCATTTCCAATGTTGTCTTAAAATGCAGTACATATGTGCCCCCGTGGATGGATAGCTACCCCAACATCATAAACTTTCCCAAAAGTCATATAGGAATGAGCCAGCCGTCCATCTCCGACTGCCCAGCTTATTCATCCTTGCCTGCCCTTAACAAGTACCCCTGGAACTCCTCTCGTGAAGCCCCACTAGGAAAAGGAGTCCCAGTTGTTTCAAAAGGAAAAGGAGTCGCAGTTGTTTCAAAGATAATTATCATTAACAACAAAAATAGCAGGCCTGCTGAGGTGAGACATAGAAAATGAGGCTGGGGCATGGCTTAGTGGTAGAGCGGGCTTGTGGAGCCTAGCTTAAGGCTGCAGACTTGCTCTCCTGCACCAGAAAAGATAAGCATGGTAAGATAATAAAAGGAAACTACACCGAGATGCCACCGAAGCCCGTGGCTTGGGGACTAGAGAGAACCCAGTTTAATTCTGACAGTGACTGAACACCTCCATCATTTTCAACTCTGAAGGGTTTTCCCTCATCCGCTCACCAAACACGTCCACTTCATACTGGGTATACATCGCTGTCATTTAGGCTCTTTAAAAAAAAAAGCTTACTCCAGTACTTTAAGGCCTGTGGGCAGGAGATTGTCTTTGAGTGTTTAAAGGCATGTAGGGGTTAGGAGGACTTCTTTTACATGGGCAGTAAATCCCTGGGAAATAATCATGATAGAGAAAAGACATAACAAATGTGGACAAGCCTTTACTTTAAACCTGTCCTGAAAAAAATTATACAGTGAAGATATCTATCTGCTTGTAATTACTTTTTGTTTGTTTGTTTCTTTGTTTCTAATTAGTTCCTCCTCCAGGTAATGGATAAGAAGCTGATCCCATGTTGGAGTCTGGGCTGGTGTCTGTAGCGGGCTAGTCCAACCTTGTTCTCATGCCAACATGGTGCTTTTTGTCCAACTGTTTCTGCAGAAGGATGATCCACTGCCCCCTACTTCAAGCCACGTGACATACCTCTGACCCATACCCAAGGACCAAACCAAAGCAAGAAGGATGAGCTTTGGTCTTGATGAAGGTCCCAATCATAAATGAGAAAGCTGCCTGACTTGCCAGATAAATTTCTGTCAAAGCACTTCCGAGGCAAGAATAAACTCGATTCCGTTTAAACTAGAGCACAGGAGGGTAAATAAATTGTGGAAATGAGCTTCGTTGTGCAGAGAGTTGGAATCCTGGAGACGTGAATTTATTTTCTTTGCCACTCAGGGGAGCCAGAGATGCACGAACATCACACTCAAGCTGCCAGAGAGGCAGAGAAACAGTGTTTCTTTTTGGACTTAGTCACTGGCGACAAAAAAACAAAAACAAAAAAACCCCAAGCAAACAAAGAAACAGAATGAAGCAAAAACGCAACAATAACAACCACAGCAAAAAACAATCACAATAGTAATCAGCAGCCTTGTTTACCCGGGGGCTTAGGGATTGCTCAGTCTCTCTCTGTGTCCATTTCTTGGCTGAGGTATCCTCTGCTGGTTTCATTCCGAGGAACACCCCAGAATTTTACATCCTTGAAGACAGGAGCAAGCCTGTGTCACCTGCTACCCCTCATGTCACAGGGACACCTGCCCCTTGCAAGGGTAAGAGTGTTAACTCCAGAGGACCTCAGGACCCCTGCTGAATGGTTTGGAGTGGTGTCACAGACATTAAAAAAATAAATAAAAATAAATAAATAAATAAAGAAAGAAAGAAAGAAAGAAAGAAAGAAAGAAAGCAAGCAAGCAAGCAAGCAAGCAAGCAAGCAACCCCGGGATTGCTGACTAGAGGGATGTGATAACATCTCAGTCCACTGCTGGGTACCAAGCCTGTGTTTTCAGATAACCCCTCAAGAGTCCTCATAAATAGATGCCTTGCATTGAGGAGGTTAGGCTGATTCCATGACAGGATTCAAATTAGCAGTTAAGGAGACTAGATCTAAAAAACCCAGGATTCAGGTAGCTAGTCAGAAACTGCCCCGTCACCTGGCCTCAGACAAGGTCAATGGGTCAGCAGTTTCCAGCCAGCACCCTCGCCCCAGTGGCCCCAGTAATGAACTGTCCTTAGAGCTAGCGAAAGACAGAGCGCACCTAAGCCGGGGATTACCCTGAGGTGCTTTAAATTGGGCCTTCGAGCAAATTCGCAATCTTGGTAATGCTGCACGCTGCACTTCTGCAGAATAAAACACTCTTTGCGTTTACACACTATTTGAGTCCAGGGTATCATTCTTCGGAGAATCGTGGACCCTTACACCATGATCAACCCCGGTTTACATGAGACCCTGCTAGACTCAAGAAATTCGATAAGGAATGTGTGAGAGGGGTGGAGTTAAGTTTGAGTTCTGAAGCCCTGGCTGGAACAAAATGGGAGGAATAGTCTGGATGAGGACCTGGCACAGGCTGGTGTGGGAGACAGGAGGAAGTGCCTTGGAGGAATCATTACCCTGGCTTTATGCACACTTTAAAAAAAAAAGATTTGTTTATCTTATTTATATGAGTACGCTGTAGCTGTCTCCAGACACACCAGAAGAGGGCATCAGATCCCTCATAACAGATGGTTGTGAGCCACCATGTGGTTGCTCGGGATTGAACTCAGGACCCCTGGAAGAGCAGTCGGTGCTCTTAACTGCTGAGCCATCTCTCCAGCCGCCCCTGCCCCCTCCCCCTACCACTTTATGCACATTTAAGCCACAGGTTCTGGATAGGTAAATTTAAGAGAATGTGACGTTTAGGTTCCATTTGTGGCAGAGACGAGTGGCTGATACTGGCAACTTGTGGAGCTGCGATAGGACAAAGCCTGGGTGGGGTCTCCCAAGGAACAAACTGTACTTCACCCTGGAGACAGCCCTGCTTTGGAAGCTGCCTTCACAAGATAAGTCCAGTCCCAGGAGGCTCATTATCCGCTGGGGACTTTAGTCTTGTTACTCAATCTCCCTGGTAATGAGACCACACTACTAATCCTTTTGGGGGATTGCAGAGTCCCCGGTGGGGACAGGGACCTAACACAGATGGCTGAGCAGGAAACAGGAAACAGGAAACTAGGTGGGAGAAAGCGTAAGCGATTGATTTTTAAGCTGTGAGCCAAAGGGCTCCGGAAACGAGGGATTGTAACAAGAAAGCTGGTGTCCCCGTTCCAGGCACCTGTGCAGTGGGAAAGGGGATAACAGGAGCCAGTGTGACCCGGCTACAGATGAAAGCTACAGCCAGAGGAACCCTGGCCTCGCTCCTAAAAGTGTAATCAATCTCTGACTTGATTCTTGTTCTTGCAGGCCCATTGGCTGGCTCCATGGTAATTGCTTTTAGGCTATTTGTATGCCTTGGCTTTCTTTTGATTTTACTTAAAGAGTTTTGAAATAGACACTGCTTCAGTCGTCATTGAAAAAAAAAAAAAAGACAAAGAATAGGGAGTTGAATGACCTTTATAAAATGTATAGAGTTGATGGCTTTTTGATGGCACCGAGCACCCCACCCCCTCCACCTCCGCCTGGCCTTGCCACAGTCAGCTCTGTTAGTTTCCATGGAGAGCAAAGCCAGTCAATAGTTGCCCATTTTATGAGAACTGTTGCTTCGAACTGCAGTACGGATGTCTTGTGTGGCAGTCGAGGGGTCCCACTTAGGTTAGCTGCAGACCTGGGGGGCTTCTTTCCCCTGCATTTATCACCCCCTTGTCTGCTAAGCACAGCCATCGAGTGTCTAGCAAGTGCCTGCTAAGTGGCAGACATTGTTTTGTACACTGGCTCTCGAGTGGTAAACAGTGAAGACAAAGACGTTTGCCCTTGTGAATATTACAGAAAAATGAAGGAGCAGCTTACAGTAAGTGGAATGGTGGGGGAGGGGTGTGTGTGTCTGTGTGACAGAGAGAGAGAGAGATCACTGTGTGCACTCCTGCTTTAAATAAGGAGGTGCCCCATGAGCAGAGTCGCCCCCCTCTGCCCCCCTGCAAGTGAGGGAATGGGGAATGACAGCCTGCTTTCTGGAGGAAGTCTCAGCAGTAGGGAAGCACTAAGAAGCCCTGATTGAAATGTTTCCCAGGTTTCCTAGTCAGCTCTGGACAGAGGCAACTGATAGGTGGTGTACTTGATCCAATGTAAACTTATCCCTATCTAGCTTACGAATGAATGAGACTCAGACTCAGGTTATTTTATTTGGCTTTGACAATTACTGGGGGGGGGGTCACCCCTATTGTGCTTTTCTGTTCTGTTTTGTTTTTTCCAAGACAGGGTTTCTCTGTATAGCCCTGGTCGTCCTGGAACTCACTCTGTAGACTAGGCTAGCCCTGAACTCAGAAATCTGCCTGCCTCTGCCTCCCAAGTGCTGGGATTAAAGGTGTGCGCCACCACTGCCCAGCTCTATTCTGCTTTTCTAACTGCTGGCCCGGCTACTACCTCCCCAGCGGTGCACCCGAAATACTTGCTGTTTATCCTGGCCATATGCTCATGGTCTCTTATGGAGTTTTCTTCCTCCTCCTCCTCTTCTTCTTCTTCTTCTTCTTCCTCTCTCTCTCTCTCTCTCTCTCTCTCTCTCTCTCTCTCTCTCTCTCTCTCTCTTTCTTTCTCATCATTCTTCTCTTCTTTTCTCCTCTTTTTTTCTCTGCAACCCCCAACCAGATAACTCCAACTCCCCCTCTAACCCTCCCTACCCTCCCCACCCCCACCCTCCTACTTGGCTGTAGCCATTTTTATTTAACCAATAGTTTTAAATTAAGGAACTAGGTTTGTACAACAAAAGCTGGTAATTGTGACACTTCACTGTGACCTGTGAGTATAGAATTTAGCATTACAATACATAGCAACAGACCAAACCTCAACCTGACCGGGGGTGGGTTAGCAAGCACTTAGCATCATCTAAGGCCATTGGAGGCCCGAAAGACTTCATAGTAAGATATTTTATTTGCCTGTGAGCAAAGCGCCAAGCCACTGGCGGGTCCTTAGCAGAAATGTGACATGACACGATTCTCAAAGCTTCAGACATTGCATGAAGTCCTTTTTTGCTTTTGTTTTGAGACAGGGTCTCTCTATGTACAGCTGACTGGCCTGGAACTAGGTAGACCAGGCTGACCCAAAGAGTTTTGACTGCCTCTGCCTATCAGTGTTAGGATTAAAGGTATATACCACCTGTGTTGGCCATCATGCCTGGCTTGCATAAACAAAGTCTTGAGGAGTACTGGCTGATAGAAACAATAGTTTGAGGGCTAGGAAGGTACAAGCATGAGGGTTTAAGTTGAAATACCCAGCACCCACATAAAAACCAGGTGTAGTGGTACATAGAAGCAGGAGGATTCCCGGGACTTGCTGGAGATGAAGACCTCCCAAATCAATGAGCTTTAGGGTCAGTGAGACCTTGTCTCAAAAGATGAGTATGTGTGTGTGGGGGGGGGGAGGGAAGGCAGAAGACATCTGCTTCGTGTCTCTGGCCTCCACACATACACACATACCTTACTTTTACTTTTCTACTGCTGTGCTAAGACACAAGGACCAAGGCAATTCATAGAAGAAACAGTTGCTGAGGGTCTGTAGTTTCAGAGCAGTAGAGTGCAGGACCATCATGGCAGGGAACATGGTGGCCGGAAGAAGAGCTTACATTTTGATCCAAAAACAGGAGGCAGGGCCTGTTGGAAGGGGTGTGTGTGGAGAGAGAATCTAAGAATGAATGATGTTGGCTTTGAAACATAAGCCTGCCCCAGTTGCATGCTTCCTGTAACAAGGGCACGCCTCTTAATCTTTCCAAATGTTTCCACCAACTGAGGACCAAGTATTCAAAAATATGATTCTGTTGGGGGCCATTCTCATTCAAACCAACACTCACACAATGAGACACACACACACATACACACACACACACACACATACACACACACACACACACACACACACATGCATGAACACAATGAGCCACAAATGTGAATCATGCATATCATTTAAATTTTTTTCTAAGGCTAGGTGTGATGTCACATGCCTTTAGTTCCATAACTTGGGAAGCAGAGGCAGGCAGGTCTCTGTGCGTTCAAGGCCAGCCTGGTCTACAGAGTGAATTTCAGGTCAGCTAAGACTATGTAGTGAGACCCTCTCTCTCTATGTAGTTTCTCTCTCTCTCTCTCTCTCTCTCTCTCTCTTTAGATTTATTTATTTATTTACGTTAAGTATAGGAGTACACTGTAGCTATACTGTAGCTGTACAGATGGTTGCGAGCCATCATGTGGTTGCTGGGAATAGAACTCAGGACCTCTGCTTGCTCCAGCTTCAAGATTTATTTATTATTACATGTAAGTCCACTGTAGCTATCTTTAGATACATCAGAAGAGGGAGTCAGATCTCATTAGGGATGGTTGTGAACCACCATGTGGTTGCTGGGATTTGAACTCAGGACCTTCAGACGAGCAGTCAGTGCTCTTACCCGCTGAGCCATCTCACCAACCCCCGACCCTGTCTCAAAAAATGAAACAACATATAAAAACATCTACACCAAGCCCCTTGCAAAGTCTAATTTTTATTAAAGGGCAAAATAAATGTGAGAAGAAGTATATTTGAGCTAACTTAATACATCGGAGTTGTTAACAGCTCAAAGCAAGATAGGTTTATCTAGTGAGAGTTTGTGTATCATTCTAAATACATGACATCACTGAAACCTGTGCATTCTTGTTTTGTAGAGCATCGTGAGTGTCTTGAGTGGCCTACATACAGCACAGAGCCAGTCTATAGGGGGCCAGGGTGGAAAAGAGGCCATCAGAAAGAATGTTCGCAAAAGCATTTGGAATGATACAGAGAGGCAAGGCTAGGAGCAGAGGCAGTGTGGATGGGGCTAGCCCAGAATCACCCCAGATGTCAGGAGGGGCAGAAACCTCAGGCTCCGCAGGACGCCTCCTGGAAGGAAATAATCCTGGTGTAGATCGCTTGCTGGTTTAGCTAGTTCTTAAAAGAGTCCTCATCACATCCCTGCCTTGTACCCAGAAAGTTTCCCCAGCATGCAGGAGGCTTTCTAAGCATCCTAGAGGTTTCTCCAGAACCTAGGAGCCTCCCCCAGAACCCAGGGGCCTCTCAACATTGGGGAGACTATACCAGCACCCTGGAGGTTCCGGAGGCACTTCAGAGGTTACCTAAGCCCCCTCACCTCTCCATCCCGGCTTCTTACGAAAAATGCTGCTTCTTTTATCAGCACTCTTGCACACAACATCCTCAGTCTCCTCCAGTGCGGGCCTGAGGGAGCCCTATCTGCCTCTGGAAGTCAGAGTCTTCTCTGTCTGTTCTTGGCTTGGCCAATAGAAAAAGTCAATGGTCTTTTTCCTTTGTCTTCCAGGGGGAAAGTTAAAGATGAATCCCAAATCCCATTTGCTGAGGTTTGGTCCTATTGGTATGCATTGTAATGCTAAATTCTATACCCGAAGGTCTAGAGGCAATGGGGGGTTTTGTTTGATTGTTTGTTTGGTTTTTTGAGACCAGGCTGGCCTCGAACTTAGAAATCCGCCTGCCTCTGCCTCCCAAGTGCTGGGATTAAAGGTGTGCGCCACCACCGCCTGGACTTCTCATGTTTACAAGCTTTTGTTGTACAAACCTTGATTTAAAACTATTGGCTAAGCAAAATTGGCTACAACCAATTCCTGGAGGGATTAGAGGGAGGTAGGTAGGAGTGACCTGGTTGGAGGAGAGACGAGAAGGAAGGAGGAGAAGGAAGAGGAGGAGCAAGAGGAGGAGGAAGAGGAAGAAGAAGAGGAAGAGGAGGAGGAAGAGGAGGAAAAAGAAGGAAGAGGAGGAAAACGAAGGAAGAGGAGGAGGAGCAGGAGGAGGAGGAAGAAGAAGTCACTGTGAGGGGAAATGGACCATGAGCACATGACCAGGAGAAACAGTAAGTGTCTGGGGTACACTACTGGGGAGGGGTACACCACTGGGGAGGGGTACACCACTGGGGAGGGGTACACCACTGGGGAGGGCTACACCACTGGGGAGGGGTACACCACTGGGAAGGGGTACACCACTGGGGAGGTAGCCAGGCCTGCAGTTAGAAGAGTAGATTAGCAGCTACTCCAGTAACTGTCAAAGCCAAACAAAATAACCATAGTCTGAGTCTCATTTCTTTGTAATCTAGTCAGGAATAAGTTTAAATTGTTCCCGCTACAGCACTTTAAAAGAAAAAAAAATGCAGTGGGACTCTAAGGCCTTAGATATTTTTACCTTCATAGAAGCTCCCTTCCACTACACAAATAATAGCAGTAAATGTAAAAGCACATACACATTTCCACAGGTATGTACTGTGTTGGCAAAAGGATGAATATACAAATAACATTTAAGAATCTTCCTCAATGACGTTTCCCCTTGATCTTAAGGGGATATAAACGCAATGTCATAAGCCCTTAAAAAGTACTGTGAGTCCCAAACATTGTCGGGTTTAATGGAGAATTTGGCTCTTACCCCACCACACAATCATGTTATCTACCCTTTCTGGGTTCTCTTTCTCCTAATAATCAGTAAGATGGCCTCCAAAGCCTTTATGGCTTAGCTGTGTCTCCACAGGCCTCTAAGAAATGACATTCATTATAATACTAAATGTCATACTCTATGCTATGCTGCAAGTCACCAATAATGTCTTTCAAAGCCCAACTAAGTGGGTCTGGCAAGTTTATACAGAGGATAGCAGGTGCGGTGGTTTGGATGAGAAGTGTCCTCCAGATGCTCAGGTACTTGGATATTTTGTTTCCAGCTGGTAATACTGTTTGGGAAGTGGCCCCGAAGGAAGTATGTCACTGGCAATGGGCTTTGAGTATTTATAGCTTCGCCCCACTTCCAGTTCGCTCGATACTTCGTGCTTGTAGCTGAAGGCGCGGCTCTCCAGCTGCCTGGTGCCGTCTCTCCAGTAATTACGGAGTCTCCCTTGGAAATCAAACCCAATGAATACTTCTTTCCGCATGTTTCCTTGGCCACGGTATTCTATCACAGCAATAGAAAAGTAACTACTTGCATTAATATATAAAACTCTGATAATTGTGGATCATTTCATGAGTTTGTTTCCTTTTCCCCCTGGCGTGTAACACAGTCTGGGCATAGCAGTATCAGGTGCCTGGTAGATTCTGGATCCTTTAATTCCTTAGCTGTCTGCCCCTTCCCTTTACATAACTCTTTGAAACCCTATGGACTTTGGAAAACTCTCCTGTAAGTTGGTGAACCTAGGAGAGCACTTCCTATTAAATTTGTGCATAACCGTATGACCTGCTCTCGACAGCACAGAACGAGAGTGGAAGTGTCCTGTGTTACCTCATGGCGAAAGTCTTGGAGACAGTGTGTACGCCATTTGCAGTACTCTTTCCCGGCTGTGGGTCCATAAGGTTACTGGAGGGTGTAGACTGGAGTCTCTATGAGGATGTCAGAACAGCGCCTTCTGCTGGCCTGGAGGGACAATTACAGTAAGCAAAATGGGCTTGTTTGCTTGCCTTCTCCCTCTCCCTTCCTCCCTTCCCTCCCTCCCTCCCTCCCTCCCTCCCTCTCTTCCTCCCTCCCTTCCTTCCTTCCTTCCTTCCTTCCTTCCTTCCTTCCTTTCCATATTTTAAAGGTGATCTGATAAAGGGGCCTTACCTACTGGAACATGTGCACCTTGCGTTTCTCTAGGTTCAGGCCCCCTCTCTTGTTTACCTTTCCTAAGTTCTTGGAGATCGAAGTGAAACATAAGGCTGTAACAGCATGAATGAGTACGACTGTAACATTGGTAACTCACGGTGGGAAGATACAACTCTCTCACCCCCTAACCCCAGCTGTGGTTTGAATGTGCCCCCTAAGAGTTCACGTCTGTGAAACGAAGCCCCTGTTACAGTTTGAATGTGAAGTGGCCTCCGTAGAACGCATAGCCCCCAGTTCCTGGTGCATTTTGAGGGGCTATAGGTGGTATTGTAGCCAGCAGCAGCGAATCACTAGGAGCGGGACCTGATGGTGACATCTCCTTCAGATTCCAAACAAGCTGTTTGCTACTTCCTATTCTGTAATCTGTTGCTGTGATAAGACACTATGACCGAAGCTACTTGGGGAGGAAGCTTATGCCAGCTTCCAGCTCTCAGTCCACACTTCCTGAGGGAAGTCAGGAGCCAAGAGGCAGGAAATAAAGCAGCAACCATGGAGGAACCCTGCTCCCTGGCTTGCTCCTCCTCCCTCGCTGCTCAGCCTGCCGTCATACACAGCTCAGGACCACCAGCCCTCACACATCTGTCCCAAATCAAGGAAATAATCAAGGAAATGCCCTACAGACCTGCCTGTGGGCAATCTGGATGAAGGTATTTTCTTAATTGAGGGTCCTCTTCCCAGAAAACTTTAGCTGGTGTCCAGTTGACAAACCAATCAGGACAGTAAGCATATCACAAGCTTGTTCCATGGTGGACAGAGCATCTCCAACTACTTCAGCCAACACATCTTCCCTGCCGTGCTGGTGCTGGATGGTACCGTGGCCTGCGAGTGCCAATGAGCTTCTCTTCCCTTGTTTCTGTTAGGCATTTTGTCACGTGACAAGAAAAAGAACTAATACAGACCCAAGATTCATAGGCTAATGGTACTAGGATAAGAGATGCTAATGAAGGCGACGCCCCCAGAATCGCATTTGTAGATATCCTTAGGGGACCGTAAGAGTTAGGGAGATGGCTCAGTGGGTAGAGCTCCTGTCACACAAGCATAAGGACCTGAATTTCTATCTCCAGACCTAGTGTAAATAGGCAGCTGTGGCAGCGCACATAGGTAATCTTAGCACTACTATAGAGAGATGGGAGACACCCACAGGAGACTCCCGAGAGACTCACTGGCCAGTTAGCCTTGCACACGTGTAGCCGTGAGCAAAAGACCGTGCGGCAAGCAAGGTGAAAGTAAGGACCAAGAGCAGAGGTGTCCTCTCAGCTCCACACGCTCGCTACAACACAGACGCGCCTACCTTCGACACATGCGCACAAAGCTCTGGATCTGAGCTCAGCCAAGGAAACTAAACACAGGAGAAAGCGGCTTGAGCCCGCACGAACCATCTGTCTTGCCATGCAACGCCCTCTGCCGCGGTAAGATGAAGAGACAAGAAGAGCTTGTTAGTGTTGATGTCACACTCTTGGATCCCCAACTTAAAAGAAATGCGAACCAGGGGGCTGGAGAGATGTCTCAGCGGTTAAGAGCACTGACTGCTCTTCCAGAGGTCCTGAGTTCAATTCCCAGCAACCGCATGGTGGCTCACAGCCATCTGTAATGAGATCTGGTGCCCTCTTCTGGTGTGTAGGCATACATGCATACAGAACATTGTATACAAAATAAATATTAAAAAGAAAGAAAGACAAATCAAAAAAGTCTAGATTTAAAAAAGTAGGTATTACGCAGTATTCTACTGCAGCGATGGGATGAAACACCCTTCCTGGTGAATCCATAGTGACCATGCAAATTATCCGATGCGTGAAATGTTGCAAAGATGGTGTGTAGTTTGCTGCGTTTCTTTCTTCTCCACTACAGGTTTTAATGTCTGGGAAAGAGGCTTCTCTGGCATTGGAATGGGTCCTAGAGTCAAGAACTGCGTTGTTTTTTTTCTTTTAAAGACTTCTTTATTATGCATACACTGCTCTGCCTCACACCAGAGAGGGCACCAGATCGCATTATAGATGGTTGTGAGCCACCATGTGGTTGCTGGGAATTGAGCTCAGAATCTCTGAATGATCAGTACTCCTCCGTGTCAGCTCCTGACTCCAGGTTGCCTGACTTCCCTCAGTGATGGACTATGACGTGGAAGTGTAAACTGAATAAACCTTTTCCCTCCAATTTGCTTTTGGTCATGGTGTTTCATCAGAGCTAAAGAAACCCTGACTAGGACACACAGGGACCATTTAAAATACAAAAACTAAAAGGGGATTGGGGCGGGGGGAGAGAAGGAGGAAGCCTAAATACCTTCTTCTTAGGAGATGGATGTTAAGTTACTTCTCAGCCGGTAAAATGAGCCAATTCGAGTCAGATTCAATTATATTAAACACAAGTTTATTGGGAAGCTGCTCTCGGGTGAGTTAACCGGCACCAGGGAAGGGGGTTGGGAAGTAGCCATGGGAAGGGCCAGAGAGAAGAGGGGGAAAGACTGAGAGAAAAAGTGTGCATGTAGAGAGAGGACAGAGAGGAGACCAAAATGTCTGGATAATATAGAGAAGAGACTCTGAGGGAAGGGCAGCCTGGCCCCCGGGGCTGGAAAGTTCTGAGTTGGGAGCAAGGTATGCCAGGAATGGATAGGGATGCTGAGAGAACCTGGAGACCAGGTCTGCTTTGGTATGTAAGATATGCACCTCAGTCCTTTGACAGGTCTGAGAAGGGTGGGTCCTTGTGACTTAAAGAGGTTCTCAACCTGTGGGTTACGACCCCCTTGGGGGATTCACATATCAAACATCCTGCATATCAAATATTTACATCACAACTCTAAACAGTAGCAAAATTACAGTTACAAAGTAGCAACAAAAATAATTTTATGGTTAGGGGGTCACTGTTAGCATCTCTTCTAGACTCCGCCCAACAGTAACCTAGCAACAGTCAGCTAGGCACTAGCCTGGCTTGCTATAAAAGAATGGTTCTCTCTCTCTTTCTCTCTCTCTCTCTCTCTCTCTCTCTCTCTCTCTCTCTCTCTCTCTCTCTCTCCCCTCCCTCCCTCTTACCCCCCTCTCTTCCTCTCTGCCTTCCTCTCTTCCTCCCCCTCCCCCTTCTCTGTTCTCCCCCCTCCACATGTTCCCGGCCCTGTCTTTTCCCATCTTTCTCCTCTCTCTCTCTGTCCTTCTCTGTCCTCTTTCTTTCTCTGCCTCTACTCCCTTCTCACCCCCCCACCCCCAAATAGACCTCATTTTACACTAGACCTGTTGTATGGCTGGTACAGGGTGCGTGTGTGTGGGGGCAATGCCTCAGCATGAGTCCACTAAGTCACCCCCTCCTGCCACGTCAAGCCGCTGCATTACAGAACATATCAGTCACCACAACATGAGGAACCGTATTAAAGGGAATTGGGAAGTAGGAAAACTGAGAAGCTCTGCTTTAGCGAGATAGGAAATGATCTGAGGATGAATGTGCCCTGGAGACCACACGATGGCCTGAGGAAAAGGTCCCCCAGGCTCTGGTGTCATGTTGAATTTTCAGTCGCTTCTTCTGTGAGATGAATTTAATCTTCTTCCATTAATGAAATCTCAGCTCTCTTGAGTGTATCTGGTCTTTAGCTAGATAAGAGAACCCCGGGGGTGGGTGGTGGGGGGAGCCTTTCCCTCCATCTTCTCCTCCTTGGTTCCTTTCTTTTGACGTCCACTTCATTTCTATCTTGGAGTGTTGCTTTCTGAGCTAGACCACTTTAACAGCATTTAACCTGTGAGGTTTCACCTCAGTGTGTCCCAAAGCCAAGTAGTATCCATCCAGCCAGCAGCTGTATCTACCCAGGTTATCTACAGCAGCTAGACCTCGGAAGAAATTCAATGTTGTCACAAAGAATTAGACACAAGGTCAAGACCCTTTGAGGATCTCGTTCAAACTAGTTTTGCTTTCAAAATTAAAAGGCTGCATTAGAGAGAGCTAGGAGGGAGATAAAAAAAACCATGAAATTACAAAGCTTCACACAGAGTCAACACATTGCACCGTCCCCCACCCCCACCCTTTAGTAGTCACACAGTGAGCATGCCCACTGTGGCCTGTGACCACCATTGGAGACTGCACCCAGGTAATTATTAACATAATGCTTTGCACCCCAGAAGTTCCACCACCAACCAGGCAACTAACTGCAGTACTTTTTAGAGTCCTGTTTTGTATAGAATTTCACAGCTGGATAGTTCTGGTAAGAAAAATCACTGAGCCTTGAATGCCCAAACTGAATAGAATTTTCAGAAGTGGGAATCGTGGGCATCTAAAATATATTTCTATTGTTCTCCCTGTCCTGATTCGAGACCTACACACATAACTGGGCTTTGGGCTTGTTTGGGGGAAATACTTTCAAGTATACGAATGAATGACCCAGTCCTAACTGAGATGGTAATGTTCAAATATTTCATTTAAAAAACTAGATCTCTCTCTATTTTTGATAACCTTAGGTTACGGATTGAGTTATAATTCACTCCATAAGTTAGGCAAAGCCAGAGAAAGTTTAGCTAGTGAGCGTGGGCAAAATCAATTTGCTTATCTTTGAAACTTGATTTTCTCTGATGAGGCAGACCATAACACGAACTCCTGAATTAATGAGGAAAATCACAGGAACTTGAAACTATACACATGTTTAAATTCCTGTTTTTAATGTTATATAAGCTAATTCTATGGGTACATGAAAGCACTTTCTGAATCAGCAGAGATGTCTCTGTGGTTAAAAGCATTGGCTGCTCTTCTGGTGGACCTGGGTACAGTTCCCAGCACCTGCAAGGCGTCTCACAAGCATCTGTTAACTCCAGTTCCAGGGGATCCAGCGCCCCCTTGTGGCCTCCTTAAGCAGTGCACTTTGATGGTGCGCATACATGCATGCAGGCAAACTCTCATTAAAAATTCTCTTAAAGCACTGCGCGTTAGACCCGTGCAGATACAAAGGCAAATTAGGGCATTAAAACAGGAATGCCACAGTGTGTGGAGAGGCCACAAACATGGCAGAGCTATGTACGGACTGAATGCACCCCAGCTTCTAGTGGAAAAACCATTAGGATTCTTTATACTGTTTACCTCACATTCTTTTTCTATCTCTGTGCTTTTATATTTAGATAATTAATATGGCAACATGCATATGATGCATCGGCAGATATAAATATTTATTGTCCATTTCCAAAGAGTGTTGCTGAAGGATATTAGAAACCTCAACATGGTGGCTCTCCTTACGGGTGAGAATATCAATTAGCTGAGCTCAACCACTCCTATTAAAGGGAAAATTCCAGAAAAAAAATTACTGCCTTACACTGCATATCATTCTGAGTATATGATGAAATATCTAATGAAATATTTAACATTGTGTTCAATCCTACCTGGGCATGAAGCATCCCTTTGTTCAATATAGGCACACCATGTAGACTCCTGACATGATAATCAGCTAATAGCCATCTCACTGACAGACCCGCTGTAGTGACATTGCTGGACTTATGTTGAAGTAAAAGATAATTTACTGTAAAATGTTCCCCAAATCTCACACCACAGAAGTGATATTCACAGTCTTTCTCTTTTCTTATTATTCCCTCTGATCCTTTTCTTTGAGATGGTGGCTCACCATGAAGACCAGAAACTATTTACCATACAGCCCAGGGTGGTCTTGAACTTATGACTTCCTACCTCAGCCTCTTGAACACTGGGATTACAAACATATGCAACCATACCCAGCACGCTAGCACTTTTGTTAACATTCTATCATTATACTCATTCTACTTTATTGTTAGTTGTATTAATCTCATTATTATGTTTTTCATATATAATAAGATATATGAGAAACATACTACGTGGGAGTTGGTATCTCTCACGGTTTAAGGTACCTCTTGGGGGGACTTTAGACTGTATCCCCCATGGATAAAGGACTTAAACAACCTTGGAGTAAACAATATTTGATATGGATTTTAAAGGAAGTCTAGAATTTTACCAGGACAAAGAGTGGGGTAATCAAATTAATCAAAATGAAAACCCTGCAGTATTTTCTTTCATGGGTGTAAGGGAATGGAGTATGTATGGCCAGAGAGTTCTGCATCCCTGCTGAGGCATGTCAGGGACAAAAGAGGCAGGGTTGAAAGGGGTGAAGAATTTGGCTTGCCACAAACATATATTATCCCACAGGACTGGATGGAGGATGCTATAGAAGAATGTGGTGCCTTTGTGGCTTTTCAGACTTCTCCACCGCCATTTGTCTGACACTAAGAGGCTCTTCTGTCTGTTAGAGCAAGAGAAGAAGAAGAAGAAAAAGAAGAAGAAGAAGAAAAGAAGAAGAAAAAGAAGAAGAAGAAGAAGAAGGAGGAGGAGGAGGAGGAGGAGGAGGAGAAGGAGAAGAAGCAATAGTCTTACCTCAGTAACAGAAGCACTCACATTTTAAAAATAGTTTTTTTTTTTAATTTATGTGTATGGATATTTTGCCTGCTTGCTTGTGCACCATCTGCATGCAATACCCCAGAAACCCAGAAGAGGGCAGCAGATACCCTGGAACTGTAATTATAGGCTTTGAGCCATTACTTGGATGCTGGGACTTGAATCCAGATCCTCTACAAGGGCAGCCTCTGCAAAGCGTTCTTAACCACTGAGCTATCCCTCCAGCTCCAGGTCTCACATTTTTATTTTTATTTTTTTGAAGCAGGAGTCTTTTCTTTTTTTAAAGATTTATTTATTATTTATTTATTTATTTTACGTTAGTACACTGTTGCTGTCTTCAGACACACCAGAAGAGAGCATCAGATCCCATTACAGATGGTTGTGAGCCACCATGTGGTTGCTGGGATTTGAACTCAGGACCTCTGGAAGAGCAGTCAGTGCTCTTAACCGCTGAGCCATCGCTCCAGCTCCAGACCACATTTTTAACAAACGGTTTGCAAATGGTCTTTCCGCATCTGCTATTAAATCGGAATTGTTGCTTGGCATGATACTAATTTCAGACATATGAGTAGTTAAGCTTTGAATTTGATCTCCTTTCTACTCCAGGTATGATTTCATTCTGATTTCTAGACACCTGCCTAAAGTCACAACTAAACAAGCTATCAAATCAAACGCTCCATTGAACAATAGTGCACTTCGCATGACTGACAGCCTTTTTGGATCAGTCCTGGACAGAGGTGGTGAGCAATATACATAACGAGCTGCTTTATGGAGGAAAAAGCAGATTACCCAGTTCAGACAAACTGGGACAGTAGGCACGGGGGTTGGCTGGGAACCAAGTCTGGAGCTCAGAAAGCTAGGGATAAACTACAAATCGCTCTAGGAATGGATCCAGGGGATCTTCTGCCAGCCCTTCAGGGTGTAGGACACATGCTTGGTCGCAACTGTTGCTCCAGCCATCCCTCGGTGCAGGGTGCACTCCTCAGCATCCCTTGCTTCTGATTTGGAATCAGAGCACCTGTGATGATTGGCAGGATCTACGCCCCTGCTTCATGGCTGCAAGCGGGGCTAGGAAAGTTATCAGGCTCTGCCTGATGATATGAGGAAACCTCTGAATTAGCAACGGGGCCAGATACTGCAACATCCGATAAGAAAGTTAAAGGTGGCCGGGCAGTGGTGGTGCATGCCTTTAATCCCAGCACTTGGGAGGCAGAGGCAGGAGGATTTCTGAGTTCGAGGACAGCCTGGTCTACAAAGTGAGTTCCAGGACAGCCAGGGCTACACAGAGAAACTCTGTCTCGAAAAACAAGAAAGTTAAAGGTGCGCACTTCTGAGCCACCCATCTTGCATTCCCGTGATATTGCTGGGCACGGCTTCCCTCACTGCTCTGAAAGCTTTGTCACCGGCTTCCCTTTCTTGCTAGAATCATATTTGTGACATCCCAGGATGGTATTTCTCATTCCCGGCACACAGCTCCTAAAATCTTTGGGAATCCTGGAGTGACATTGGTTTTGAGAGCCCGTTTGGTTCTAACGAAGCCATTCTTGGTGGGTCCCTGGGTAGCGTCAGGATGAGGACAGAGAAACCAGAGAGATCAAGGCTTGATTAAAAGCTTAGAGCTTGTAGCTTTGTCCCCACCTTCCCTGAGGGGAGAAGGATGAAAGACACAGCTAACCATCAGTGGCCAATTATTTAATCAACTCTGCCCAAGGAGTGATTAGAGAACCGGATTTGGAGATCGTCTGCGTTGGCAAACATATCCACACACTGTGTGGACATTGTTTGGCTCAAGATGGAGTTGCTTGTGTCAA
Source organism: Tokudaia tokunoshimensis (assembly GCA_036184795.1). Classification (NCBI taxonomy): domain Eukaryota; kingdom Metazoa; phylum Chordata; class Mammalia; order Rodentia; family Muridae; genus Tokudaia; species Tokudaia tokunoshimensis. Next base: position 39,093,771 of record BTHU01000006.1, read on the forward strand.
CATTTATTAAGTACATGAAGCCAATAAATGTTTAAAGGAGGCCTTTTATGTGCGGTTGCCTGATAGGAACTATCACAACAGACCACCAGCAACACGGGCTTGCATAAAAGTCACCACAGCACCGCACACAAAGACCTCTGAGAGGGCTTCTTTCACACCTGCCTGTTCAACCTCAGGCTGACATTGATCTTGTATGAATCACTGTGTCGGGAACTTGTTTGTAAATACATCGTATAGGTGGGGTGCTGGTGTAAGGTAGCGAGCACAGCTGCCTTCCAAAGTACCTTGTATAATCCTTATTTTTCTCTAAAGCTCTCCCCTTGTCTCAATGTCTTCAAATATACTAGTGGTTCACCACACCGTCTGAATTCTTGTTGCCATGCCCTGTTATTCCCACTGTGGTGCTGTTACCAAATAAATCTAGAATTTTAAAATTTGCTTCAGTTTATTTATTTGTTTGTTTTTGGTTTTTCTAGACAGGGTTTCTCTGTATAGACCTGGCTGTCCTGGAACCTACTCTGTAGACCAGGCTGGCCTCAAATTCAGAAATCTGCCTGCCTCTGCCTCCCAAGTGCTGGGATTGTTTCTCTGCTCAGGAAACGGCTGTACCTCATTCTGTGTACTGCTTCCCCCAGAGGCTCATGATCAAATAATAAGCATAAATCAAGTGCCTGTCTGGGTCCTCTGAGATGTTCTAGCAAATTACTGTACCAGAGGAGAGGGTCATGGGAACCCTCAGATTACAACCACAGTTAGAATGGAAGGTGACCTGGGATCTAGGAATGTCATTCATGTAGGACTGAGCTGTTTAATCTGTGGGCTCTGACATTAACTCCAGGTAGATGATGTCAAAGTACTTTGAATCGTTAAATACCTAGTTAGTGTCAGACTTGGAGAGATGATGTTCAAATAGATCCCAAATGTCTCTTGTAGTCAGAAAAACAACACAAAACAAAACCCATCAGCCCCCAACGTGCTTCCAATTCAATTTTTCTTTTTAAAGATTTGATTTATTTTATTTTTGTGAATACAGTGTAGCTGTCTTCAGACACACCAGAAGAGGGCATCAGATCCCATTACAGATGGTTGTGAGCTACCATGTGGTTGCTGGGAATTGACCTCGGGACCTCTGGAAGAGCAGTCAGTGCTCTTAACCACTGAGCCATCTCTCCAGCCCCCCAATTCATTTTTTTCTACCTGGCATTTTCTCTTTCCCTACCCTCTCTTCCCCTATCTCTCCCCTTAAAATAATTCTTTTTTTTTCCAGAGCTGAGGACCGAACCCAGGGCCTTGCGCTTGCTAGGCAAGCGCTCTACCACTGAGCTAAATCCCCAACCCCAAAATAATTCTTTTTATTTATCTGTTAATATGAGTTTATGTGCACTATTTGCATGCAGTTACCTGCAGAGACCAGAAGAGGGCGCTAGATCCTCTGGAGCAGGAGTTAACAGCAGTTGTGAGCCGCCTATGAGTGGGTGCTGGGATCCGAACTCCGATTCTTTGGAAGAGTAGCATGTGCTCTTAACTGCTGAGTCATCTCTCCAGCCCCACACTGTTCTCTTTATTCCCTTTATCTGTCATAATTTCTTTTCCTGTTCTTTCATGGGTAATGTCAAGCCTGTGTATCATTTAGTCTTCTGCACACTGAAGTCTTACATCACCCTGATTCCACCTTCAGTCCAAATGTATTTGTCCAACATAGAAAGGCGGACTATTTTAAGTTCATAAGTCTCTTTTCTTACATCCCTAATCCTGTGACTTAGAAAAGCTCTCTTGGTTCTTCACGACGTCATCGATCTTTAGTTTGAACGTGTTTCAGCTTCCTGTTGGCTTCTGTGTTGGAACACTCAGAGACTAGTCTTCCAGCCATCTGCCTAGTCCCTGATACACTCTGGACTCTGCCTTGGAGTCTTCACGAGGGGATACCTGACTAGTGTTATGCTCTCAAGACACTCTGTGCTAGGCAGCTCTCTGTCACTATAACAAATGCCCAAGACGATCAACTTATGGATAGGAAAGTCTTATTTTGGCTCACTGTATTGGAAATTATAATCCCTACCCCACTGGCCTCCCGGTTCTGTGCAGAGGCCACATGCAATGGCCTCAGTGCACGGTGGAGCAAAACGACTCATCTCATGACCAAGATGCACAGGAAGAAGGATCAGGGTTCCTCAGTCCTGCGAAGGGCACAGCCTTGGTGACCTAACTTCCTTCCCATGGCTTGTCCTAAAGGTTCCACCGTATCGCTATGAGGCCACAGGTTGGTGACTGTACCTTGAAAGCGTGGGTCTTTGGGGGACATTCCAGATCTAAATTACAGTGCTATTGGAAGTGGTACACTTTTGTAAACTGGCATCCAAGGCCTCTAGAGTCTTGTCTCAATTTCCTTGCTTGTACCTAGTATGTAGTTGTTTTGTTTGCACTACAGATAGGATGTGTTGGTTGCAGTCATTTGAAAGTCCTTTAAGCACTGGACCTCAGATCTCTCCCTTGCAGTCTCAGCTGGTCTATAATCATATCCCTGCTCCAGTGTTTTTCTTTTTCTTTCTTTCTTTTTTTTTTTTTTTAGTTTTTCAAGACAGGGTTTCTCTGTGTATCCCTGGCTGTCCTGGAACTCACTCTGTAGACCAGGCTGGCCTTGAACTCAGAAATCCACCTGCCTCTGCCTCCTAAGTGCTGGGATTAAAGGCCTGCACCACTACTGCCCGGCTCTTTGCTTTTGTCTTAATGTTTCTACATTTATTTATGTATGAATGTACTTATATGTGTGATATATACATATATGAATGTACTTATATGTGTGATATATACATATATGAATGTACTTATATGTGTGATATATACATATATGAATGTACTTATATATGTGATATATACATATATGAATGTACTTATATGTGTGATGTATACATATATGAATGTACTTATATATATGATATGTACTTATATATGAATATACTTATATATTTGATATATACATGTATGAATGTACTTATATGTGTGATATATACATATATGAATGTACTTATATATACAATATGTACTTATATATGAATATACTTATATATGTGACATATATATATGAATGTACTTATATATGTGATATATACATATATGAATGTACTTATATGTGTGATGTATACATATATGAATGTACTTATATATATGATATGTACTTATATATGAATATACTTATATATTTGATATATACATGTATGAATGTACTTATATGTGTGATATATACATATATGAATGTACTTATATATACGATATGTACTTATATATGAATATACTTATATATGTGACATATATATATGAATGTACTTATATGTGTGATATATACATATATGAATGTACTTATATATGAATATACTTATATGAATGTACTTATATGTGTGATATATACATATATGAATGTACTTATATATATATGATATGTACTTATATATGAATATACATATATATGTGATATATACATATATGAATGTACTTATATATGATATATACATATATGAATGTATGTATATATGTGATATGTACTTATATATGAGTGTACTTATATATGTGTGTAGAGAGAAGACAAATTGTGGAAGCTGGCCATCTGCTTCCATTGTGTGAGTCCCGGAGACCAATCTCAGACAGTCAGTTACAAGTACCATTGCCTGCTGAACCATCCCACCAGACCAGTCTCTCTCCGTTCATTATTGGCCCCCACACCCTTCAATAAATCACAGTGGCTTTCCTAAATAGACATGTAACATGTACCCTGAGATTTAAGTCTTCCTTTTTCCTTTGTCCTATGCTCTTCCAAAGATAGATATTAATGCCCAAAGCAGGCAAGCACAGACTGGGACACGCCTACTCCCATTTGAGAGCGAACATAACAATTTGATTTAAACAAGATGCATCCAACATCTGCTTGACTTAATGCTTGGAAAATGCGATTTCTGAAAATGATGTTTTCGTTTGTGTAAGACTATTATGCCGCAGCTATTTTATTGATATTAAAGTTGAGAAATTATGAAGAAAATACATTTTTTAGGAGGAAAAAAAAAGATATAAAACAAGCTTTGGTTTGACTTTCTTCAATGAAAATAAATGATGGCTGTGTCTCTCAGCCGGACATTTTTCTTGTGGATGAATAAGTGGCCATCGGGTCCCTGTGGCCACCTTCTCTGAGGGGCGAGTTGCATGCCTCTTGTTCCTCTGACTGGGATGTGGGACCTCCCCACGTTTGCTGGTATTTTCTCACCCCCAGTGTCGCCTGTGTGTCCCCAGTGCCTTCCTGACATGATTAATTGCAGCCACGCTGGTCTAGTCACAAGCTTACAAATCTCTCTTCCTTCACTGGCGTTAATATCTCCTTCATGCCTCTCTGACAGTCTGGATGCTCCCCTATCTATGACCTCTATTATAATCCTACTTACCTGCCACACGCCCCCCCCCCCAAAAAAAAAGATCCTGGAAGGTCTAGAAGTTTCTTTCTTCTATGAACACCCAGAGCTATTCAAATCACCTGGACTTCTAACCCTGCTTTGTTTGACAGTCATCAATTCGACAGTGTGGGAGCAAAACTACTCACCTGATGGCCAAGGGTTACACAGTAATACATGGTTCAGAAACAAAGTGACATTTTTTGCTGTTCTATCTTCTTAAGTGTTTTCGAGTTCCTGAAGGTTACATCCCCAATCTTGTTCTATGCCCCAAGGTTTATTTAGCACGGTATCTTTCCAGAGAGAAAACAATTTTAAACTGTGCTATTAGTTTATATTTTGGTTTTAGTGCTGGGGATGGCTATCTAGGGCCTAATACACAATCGCTAGGCAAGTGCTTTCCCACCAAGCTACAATCCTAGTCCCTGGATGTTCAATGTAGCCCAAAGGCCCATGCGTGAAAGGTTTGGCTCTGGGGTTGGTGCAACTGGAAGGTGGTAGAGTCTTTAAGTGGAAGGAGGAAGTTGAGTCATTGGTGGTACAGTCTTGAAGGAGGTGGTAAGATCTGTCCCCCAGTCAGTCTGTCTGTCTGTCTGTCTGTCTGTCTCTTTCCTGCCATGACTTCACCATATGTTCTTTCCATGTAAAATAGGGCCCAGTGAGTACTGGACTAGAGCCTTAAAACAAGCAAACAAGCAAGCAAACAAACAAACCAAAACCAAAAATCAAATCAAACCAAACCAAACCAAACCCACAACTGTGAGCCAAAACCAAACCTTTCGTCTTTGAAAGTTGATTGCCTCAGGGATCTTATTAGAGTAAAGGCATACTGACTCTTGCAGGTTGACAGGAAGAGAGGCCATAGCTGATTGGCAGTGTTGTATTTACCAGTATCAAGCTCTCCATTTCTACCCTGGGTTATTGACAGTACCTTCTCGGCTTTAAGTCAGTGAAATCTGAAGTGACTGTCACACTCACTCTGGCAGCTTTTGGCTGGCTTGACTCTTAAGGATCCTCTGTCCTTGCCACAGCGATGGTGGAGGACTTAGTTAACTAGGGAGGCAGCCTGGCCCCTAATGGTGGGTGATGGTTGGGCTTCAGTGTGGGTTCACCACAGCAGCCGACTCGGCATGACTAAGACAGATTCTGTTGCGTTCAATCTGGTTATTTGGAGTTGCTACATAGTATAACTTTGTATAGCTCCTATAACATTGCCCATTTAACGATCTATTGTTATTTTAAATCTGCAGTGACTGAGTCTTTTAACTGAATGAGCCAAAATAGGCTTCTGGGAAACCAAGTCCTTCAAATACAACATTTCTGAAACAGAATGTGGAGGAACCCAGCATACAGCAAGTGAGGGAAAGGGCTTGGGGCGGAGATCAGATTGACTTCAAGTTACAAGCTATGTGTCCTGAACTGTGTCAAAACCTCCTTTGTATTTTGAAATAATATTGAGGATTCTAAATGTTTTTTTTTCTCTCTTAGGTGTTATGTTTCTGGGAACATTTGGTGTGTTAGACACAAAACTGAGAAATTTAAACACATTCATCAATTCACCAAAAATTAGAATAGTGAATGCATCAGGCTAGTATATTGTAGTTTTATGGGAAACACTCTTTGCAAGAGACAAAGTTAGAAAGTTCATTGATTTATAGTTTGTAAGTCTCTTCAGTGTCTGAATTACTAGAACAGGGACATTCCCAAATTGATCTCTTCATTTTACCTGTTGTGATATATTATTTTCAATGAAGAAAACCCAGCTTCGTGCAGCTATTCAGTTGAGAGAAGTTAAAAAGTATTTCATCAATCCTTTTATGTAGTGATGAGTAGCCTTTGATTTGACAGCCAGACTTGAGGCAATTGAAAATTTCTGAAAGTTTATTACAATGTATAGTATGAAACTTACTATTTCTTTCTGTAGTTTTTCTTAAAGTCCATTTATCTATCTGTCTTACACTTTGGATGCAAATTTTACCTGTATGTGATTTTATAGGTCATTTGGAAATTAGTATCTCACCAAATGTTGTCAGAAATTTCCTTTGATACAAAACTTTTCATTGTAGAGGGATGTCCCTTAAACCTGGGAAATAAACAACTCAAAGGTTTAAGGAAGTTCCTGAAACTGACCAGATACACAGCCTCCCCCTACCAAGTCCATATAAGTAGGAAGTACTGCTTGAGAGACTCTCAGACCAGTCAAGCTACCTAGAAGATCCTTCGAGAAGCCAGACTGCCTAGAGCAGTGGTTCTCAACCTAAGGGTCGAGACCCCTTTGGGATTGGTAAGATCTTTTCACCGGGATTGCTAAGATCATCAGAAAACACAGATATTTTACATTCCAACTCAACAGTAGTAAACTTACAGTTATGAAGTAGCAATACAAATAATTTATGGTTGGGGGGGGTCACCACAGCATGAAAAACTGGATTAAAAGTCGCAGCATGAGGAAGGTTAAGAACTGCTGTCTTAGAAGCTCAGATCAGCAGAGTTGCCTGAAAGAGGCAGAGACCAGCCAGGTTGTGTGTAAGAGCCTCAGGCCACCTGAGCTTCCTGAAAGAGATGCTCTCCAACCTAGGGGCACCTGCAGGCTGTGCAGTTTGCTTCCGGTTTCAGCTTTTAGGAGGTGTTATCTGCACTTGGCTGGGCATTGGTGATGCAGCTGTCTGCTGTTTTTAAGGTGTTTCTACTCCAGGAAGTAACACCTCACTGTACTCCTGGAAGGAATGGCAATAAAACTCACTGGCTCTCCAAGTTGGACTTCGGTGGTATCTGTACTTTGATCCGACTTGTGTGGAGAGCTTTTGGGGCCACTTCTAAGAATTTGGCAGGAATTTGATATCGGGCTGGGACAATGAAGTAGGCTCAAGGCAAACACAACTGAGGCATATATGGTATTCCTTGTATCTGGGTCACCCTGATAAACCCCTAAACATAGTGACCATGGGACTTTGTTTATTGTCTTGATTTTTGCTCTGTGTGTTCCTTGACTACTTTGTTTATGCCTTAAGGACTGACCATAGTCTTTGTATGTACCCAGAATGATTAAAAGCAGACTGGAAAAAACTGAACTCGCCCCAGTCTCAGAACTGGCTGGGGTCATGCTACAGTGTTGTCTAATTGTCTTGTTTTCTTTTTGATTCTTGCTCCTGCCCTGGAGAACCTGTTGACTGATTGAGCTGGTTTTGTCAGTCTTGGGTTTCCTGTAAGGGACTGAGTAAGAGTTTGTTCACAACTCCTAAGGAACAGTGTCACACACTAAAATATGGTGATTGTCTAGATGTTGATGGTTTTCACTATGCAATATGAACAATTCAGATTTTTCTTTTTTTCTTTTCTTTCTTTCTTTCTTTCTTTCTCTCTCTCTCTCTCTCTCTCTCTCTCTCTCTCTCTCTCTCTCTCTTTCTTTCTTTCTTTCTTTCTTTCTTTCTTTCTTTCTTTATTTTTATGCAGCCGCTGGTGCTATTGCAAGGTCTTTAAGGGTTGGGAAGCTGCTGAATTCTTAGCAACAGATACACATTTCTCAAAACTCTTGCATCAAAATTTATGTTTTATCACTGGCCAAAAAAAGTTTCAACAGCAGTTTTCCTTAACAGGCAATCTTTGCTTATTCTTGAACAAATGAATGTTTGCCTAGGTCCCAAACCTAAATAACTTCTGTTTTTGTTGTTGTTGTTGTTGTTGTTGGTGGTGGTGGGTTCTTTTTGTGTGTGTGTTTTTGGTTTGGTTTGGTTTTGGCCTTTCTCTGAGTCACACCTAATTTTCCCAGAAATAAGCAGCTAGTAGAACTTGTAACTTAGGTAGGTTTGCAAGTGCTTCTTCAAGGGACCTCACGTTAGCCATGACATGCAAGGTCATTCATGCCTACCCCTCAACTTGTCACACAAACTGCAACAAAAAATGTGTATTGAAAGGTGTAATTGAATAGACCTGGTGATTTCAACTGCTTTATCAAGGACCTACAACTTGGCTCCTCACCCTTTCTTTCCTGGTCCAGCCTGGTGTCTCACCCTTGGTTGTTGCTTTCATTTGTGGTTGCTTCTATGTCATTGCTGGAAAAGTCTGCATAAGGTAACATTTTAACATTGCTATAAAAAGTAGCTTGCACTTTGCAAATGTAGATACTTTGGACTGGTCTCAGGAATCCCCTCAGGAAATTATTCAACTACTCCAGGTTTGTTCCTGTTGCTGTGACAAAACACCCTTCCCCCCACCCCCCAAAAAAAATTTAGGAGGAAAGGGTTTACCTGGCTTTCAATTCCAGGTTACAGTCCATCATTGTGGGGAGGCCAAGCAGGAGCTCATCATATTTTGACCTCAGTCAAGAGAAGAGAAAATGAGTACATGTGTTCTTGTGATCTCTTTCTATTCTTACACAGTCTATGACCCACGCAGTTAGGGGATGGTGCTGCCCACAGTGGGCTGGGTCTCCCCACCTTAATTAGTTAATGTAATCAAGACAATCCCCCACAGAGTTCCCCAGGCCAGCCTTCTCTAGATAGTCCCACACTGAGACCCTTTCTTTGTGAGGTTACATTGTATTAACAGTTACCAGTCTAGATTATGTTAACAATTAAAGTATCTAGCACAATAAACTGTCTAAGATACTGCAATGGCAACAGTAAAACTGTTTGGAGAATTGAAGGTTCTCCAGGTTACACACTTAGGGTGGTGCCTCCCATATGAGAAGCCCCTAGAGCAAGACCATGCAGCAGCAATGGATACTGTGGAGGCACCTGTTCCTGTTCTAGGCATCCTGTTCCTGTTCTAGTGTTGATTATAATCATCCCCTTTTCTCCACTGCCTTATCCTTCTGGCAGATACCCATTTTAATTAATTGCTTCATCAGTCCCCTTCTGCGCTCTCTTTGAGCGTCAGCCAGTGTCCACTCAGAAGTGCCATAGAGCTGACTTCTGTCACACTGTCACCGTGACTCCTTCCTGCCATTTTGTAATTCTTGCCCCACTAAATTTAGAGCACAGTTACCATCACAGACAGTTGTGGCTTCTGGTGTTAGACCCTCCTGAGACTCATCTTACTAATCTAGAGAGTGGGAGTTTGACATAGAAGGATCAAAACTTCCCAACGAGCCTAAGATTCATACACAATAAGACTCCATATCAAAGGAAACCTCAAAAAACAGTCATGTCTTTTGGAATTTTTTGAAGGTTAAATGAAATAGAATACTTTAATTAATTGCCAGAATTCTTGGCTTTGGCACATATTTCTCGTATGAATTAGTCTTTTTTCCTCTTTGGCCTCTGTCTGGTCCACCCTGACTGACATTACCACTGAATTGATTTTCTCGTGCACTATCCATTCATTCAGTCACGGTTCACACAGGCATCATCTGTGACTTCATCACGTCGTGAAATATTTATTCATTGCTTCTCTGAGAGAGGCTGCGGTTAGGACACAAGACAGGCATCAAGAGCTACCGGCCCGGGCCCACGGTGGAAGCTGCGCTCTTGCTGGCGGCCAGATAGTTTCTCCACTGACCTCAGTGCCCTTCCATGAAGGGCACTCAGCCTCCTTGGCAAGGCAGCCAAGAAGTGGACCTAGCCAGCCAGCTTCCTTATGAGCTCACTCAACTCCTGTCTCTGGATGCTTACAATTTCCAGCTTTCAAGCCAACACTTGCTGTCCCCTCTGTTCGGATGCCTTTGTTCATGGGCCATAGCTTGCCTGTAACTATAATTTGCCTGTAACGATCCACATAGGGCCTTGACCACCCCCGTTTGATGACATTCCGTCTCCCTTGTCCTTCTCTCTCATTCTGTTCTCAGGCTTCTCAGAGGACATGTGCTCATACATGGGCTCATGGTCACACTGTTGGGTATGATACACCAGGTAAGCACTTCCCCCCACTGCTGTCATGTCATAGGAGAGTCTGGAGAGTTCCGCCATGACTATTTGTCTGTGGATGCGTGAAAACATTTTCCACCTATTTTGGTCATTTTATTTAGTCAAGAGGCTACATCTGCAAGCGGCTGATGTAAAATGACCAGCTGGCCACAGCATCACACTTCATACTGACTGCTGAATCAAAGCACCACATACCTTACCTCCTTCCTGTTGCTCTGCTTTTCACGATGGATCTCTGGTCTTTACGACCACTGGGCTGGGAGGGGGTCCTGCCTCTGGAAAGGAGAACCACATAGCCAAGTGGATCATCCAGTTCTAATGAGAAGTCCTAGGAGGTAGCCTGTAAATGTAACGTTTATCCTCCGGATGCAATTGTCATCTCCGAGGCTCACTGCCTCTGTCTGCTAACCTAGGCCTAGTCCTGGAAGCTTCTAGCCTCCGTACAATCTTATCTAGGCCTAGAATGTTCTCAGTCTTAGAGACTTACTGCTGAGTAAGCTCAGCCTTTCTTGTTTGTCCTGAGCTCTGGCTGGTTCAACTCAGCTGTTCTGGCTCAAACTCCTCTCCCCGCTGATTTATTTAATCTGGCTTTTCTCTCAGTCTCTGAACCATTCTGCTTGGCCTCAAACTAACTCTAGCAATCTTTTTCTAATCTTCTGACTCCTTCTCATTCCCTTGCTCCTTCTGTCTTTCCCTGTGTCTAGCTTGTTCTCTCTTCAATCTGTCTCTGTAAAACTCTCCTGATAAAACTGCTAAAACTGCTTCCTTCTCCCTCTCTGTGCTGCTCTCCTCTCCTCTCAACTCTACTGACTTCCTGTTCTGTACTCTCTTAAGTAGCTTCCCTTTCCTCTCTCTTCTCATGAGAGTTGGGTGTATCCTCTTCTGTCAAATCTTTCTCTGATTAGTCACTTTTTCTGCCATTCAATTAGACATCACTTTCAAACACGGGTGCTTCCTTCTACAAATTAACTTCACCTTCATTGTTTGGGATTAAAGTTTGTGCGCTAAGGGCTGAACCACACCCTAACTAGAAACAGGTCCAAATATCCTGTAACAGTTGCCCATCTGTGAACAGACACCTTTACACTTGCGCAACATCAAGATAATGGAGACTCAGGTGTGAAAAGGGGGCTTGTTTGGGATGCCTGTAGAGGCGAGACCATGACCCAAGTTGTATTTCTTAGCTCCCAGTTTGGAGTTGGTTGTCCATGAGAATTCTTTGGTGAAATCTCTTTGGGTGAAAGCCTTGGTGGGGTGTTTGGTTTGACAGACTGAGTCTGCCTATGGCGTTTGAATAGATTTGGAAGTTAAGTTTTTGGGTCTTGAAGACATTATTTTAGATCATTCAAGTATTTTCCCATGAGCCCTTGCAGGGGAGTGAAAAGGATGAAACTTTTTGCTTTGTCTCTTCTATGTCATCTTCCTTCTATGGAGACTAAAGATCATTTTACTACCTTGAAGGTTAAGGTGGTTGGTGGGATAACCTCTCTCCCGTTTCCCAGCCAGAGTGCAGATTCTCTGCTGAGGCCAGTGGTTAACGTACTGTGTTATGGATTTAATTTAATGGTCTCAAGTCCCAAAGAACTACTTCTCAATTTTGTAGTCCTCCTTCAGACACCAGGACCGACTCAGGTTCAGGAAATAATCATTGAGATCCCTCCAAACTCAGAAAGCCACATCCTGGTGTGGGAAACGAATGGAGTTCCTGAAATGTGTTGGTTACTAATTTATTTCAGGCCTGAAACTAGGTCTGGAGGGACAGGCAGATGTCTGAAGCTGCCCAGTGGCCTTTGCCAGACAGGAAGTAGAGCTCCGAGGGCCGGTTCAGAGTCACAGAAGAGAGGCAGCAGGCTGAAGGGAGCCTACGTAGAAGGTTTCCTCCTAGTCCTCACATGACCTTAGATCTACCACATGCCATACCTCCACCTGGGGCTGGACCTCATACATGTTATACCTTTGCTGGGGCTGGACCGCGTGTATGCCATACCTCTGCCAACTGGGTCTCCCCATTCTCTCAACCCAGACACTTGCTATTTCTCCCTTAAGAAGCTACACAAAAGTCATTTCTATTTTTTTTTTTTAATGATCAACCTCAAAGGGTTTGATAGGTTTCCAGAGCATTCCTCTCATGCGCCTGTGCTAAAGCATCTACTACATGGCAAGTTATGGACATTCTTCTGTCTCTCTAACTGGACTAGGGAGTTCTTGGGTTCAGTGCCACGTATATGTCTCACAGCCTTGACCAAGACCCATCAGCCAATAGTACATGATCATTTGAATGAAGAGTGTCACCTTTTGAGCCTAATGCTGTTCTAAGATCACAAATCATCCATCAAGGAGTTGCTAATTAGACTGTTGGCTACCAATGACTTTATTAATACGTACTCATGGGGCTGGAGAGATGGCTCAGCGGTTAGGAGCATAGATGGCTCTTCTGGAGGTCATGAGTTCAAATCCCAGCAACCACATGGTGGCTCACAACCATCTGTAACAAAAAAACAAATAAAGAACTTATGGGCCAGAGCAAGAGAGAAAAAGAGAAGGGGGAAAATGTAGTATGATTGCTTAAAAAAAAACAACCACCACCACCAACAACAACAAAACAAAAACAAAAAAATAATATGTACTTACGTTATTTTCCTTAGGTATTTATACAGACAGCTGTAAGTTACTTACACTTTAATTATTTTAAAAACCACCAGCCTGTCCATTCTTTTTTTCTGTAAGGTCCTTGACAGGAGATAGCTTGTACTTTCTTAGGCTTCTCACCCTGTCCTTCAACAAGGAAAGTTGGACAGTCCCAGAAGCCAGCATGGGGGTGACGATTCAGATTAAGAGGAGAGGATCCACTGGAAATAGAACCATGGCCCACTCTTCTTCGTGTCACCATCTTGGAATAGCTGAGATTTATTTTTCTCCTGTGGAAAACGGTTCCCTCATAGTGGGTGTTAGAGCAAAGCCTCATTGTATGTCTGTCAGTTACACTGTGAGCAGGTTTGCTTCGAGAGTTTTTCTAGTAGTGATGGGGTAGGGGAAGATTCGCAGGGAGTCTATTTATCATATGACCAGAATCTCTGAAAGGCAGTCCTTTTTCAAACTCGAGTTACAGAGCTGTGCGATGTGTCGTTTATCATTGTCCTCTGTGGTGAAGCTGAAAATGGGCAAGTTCATTACTTAAAGGATGTGCTCTTGTCCTTCTGGTCCAATTTCCCACACTCCTGGAATACAGTAATACTGCATCATGATGAAATTTTCAATTAAAATTTTGTGTTTTACTGATTTTTACTTATGTGCTCATGCATAACCCTATGTGTAGGCCTGTGTGTGAGAGTGCCGAGGTCTGCAGAAGCCAGAGGCATCGAATCTATAATCGGATTGGTCACCCTGGAGTTTGAGATACAGGCAGTCATAAGCCAACAGATGTGGGTGTAGGGAATGGAACTCAGGTCCTCCAGGAGTGCAGTACATGGTCTTAATCACTGAGTCATCTCTCCAGCCTTTCAGGATAATTTCAATGAACAATCTGATCCACTAAGCCCTCGAAGTTGTTTGCCACCAAAGTAGGGTCTTCAGTTGAGTTACTTGGCTACTAGACTTTTCTCCCCATTTACATCTTGTTTATATGTACAGTGTTTAACATAGGGAAGGAATATTTTCTAGGAAGAACGCTAGATAACTTTGGAAACAGGAAACAATCTAGAAGCTTTAGAATTTCCCAAGAAGGCCCAAGAAGTTAAAGCAATCAACCAAGAATTTGGAAAAAATATAGTGCTGGACTTCATTAGTCAAGAGACTGGCATTAGTTAACAAGAGACACACAGAAACTTAGAAATATGACTGCCAAAGTCCTTATAAGTTGGTTTGCCCTGAGAGTCTTTCTACCTGTGGTTGGGAGAGATGTTCGGTGAGTTAATTTGTCCTATGACTATAGTCGCTGAAAGGCAACCCTGGCTGCCCTCCAGACCTGCATTATCTAAACACAAGCTAGGGATGCTCGATTGGTCTTATTCAGGTCCTGGGAGATGCAAGAGAACCTGTGTTTCTGGGAAGGGTCCCTCTAATTCTCCCTTGTAATTGTTTCCCTCTTCGGTCCACTACAATGTAACTGTAAACTCCTCAGGCAGAACTCTTCCTAGGTGGGAGGGAGACCCTTCATGGTTCTGTGCTGGGAGGGACTCCGCTTATATTGCTTTTCCCCCTCACTCTACTCCGTGTTCTTAACTGATTCATTTTCACGAGGTATCTTGAATAAATATATACCCTCTCTCTTCCATCACAGTGAACACTCAAAATAACATTTATAAAAATTTAGCTTTACACCAACATCTATTAAGAGCAAAACTCCGGGCCAAAGCTATTAATCAAATTCCATTTAAGAAGAGGATATTAAGTAAATTAGTTGAGCTGATTAAAAACACCTTCATCAAAGGAGAACATCGGTGCCAACAATATTAAGAGTTGAATTATCGATTTTGCTTTTTATAAAAACAGAATATAGTCTATTAGCAGGGAAGAAAAAAAAAACCCGATCTTTCTTCCTTCACTTTGAGGACAGTAAGGGGAGTGAGTGATCTACTGCTGGGGATGGGGAAGGAAGTTCTGGGAAGGGAAGGGCATAAAGGCAGAGGATGTCAGAGAGGCTGAAAAGAAGCGCTGAGGTCAGATGCCCAGAGGAGGGCGCGGTCCAGTTGGGCAGCAGGACCACCTACATCCGCGGCCGTTGTACACCAGGGCGCTCCCGATCCCGGCCGCCAGAGGGCGCAGCCCGAGCCGGCGCGGCGCCGGGAAGGAGGAGGGGAGCGCGAGAAGGGTCAGGCGCGCAGGGCGTCCGCGCAGCTCAGCTCCGGGAAGGGCGCGGAGCCTCCGCCGCCGGGATGCGGCCGCCCGCGCTGCTGGCGCTGTTCAGCTGCTCCGCGGGTAAGTAGCGAGCGGCCCGGGCGGGCGCGGGGAGGGAGTCCGGGGCTGCTGGCCACCCCCGCGCGGTTCCGGCGGCCGCCCGCCCCGTCCCGCCCCGTCCCGGCCGCAGCGCCCTCTAGCGGCGCCACCCTCGGCCCGCGCCCTCGCCATCTCCGCCTCCTTCCGCCGGGGCACGCGGGCCGGTGGGGAGGGCGCGGCCGGGTCTGGAGCCAGCGCCGCGCAACTGCTAGAAACTTTGCAAGAGGCCGCGCCTTGTCCGTCCCCTGCGCGCCACCCGCGAGCCCTGCGGTGCACACCTCGCGCCCCACTGTGTGCACCCCGCCCCGTGCGACCCCAGCGCCCGGCCGAATGCACGCCGCCCTCCGCGGAGTGAACTCCGCACCCCGCCGTCTCTATCCTGCCCTCCACGGCATGCATGCCACGGACCGCCGTGTGCACTCTGCGCCCCACTGTGTGCACCCCGTGCGCCCCACCGTGTGCACCCTCTGCTCGTGCTCACTCCGTGCCCGACCGTACGTCCCCCTGCCCTCTACCGTGTGCCCCTGTGCCCCACAGCTGTGCACTCATGGGTCCCATAGTTGTGCACACCATCCCCCTAGATGTGCATCCTCTCACCCCACCTTGCTCACACCCCTCGATCCACTATGTGCGTTCCCGGTGTCTGGCCGTGCATATTCCGAGTCCCACATCGTCCAATCCCTCCCGACCTTGTATGCCAGCTCCCACCTCACCGTACATATTCCACATCCCACTGTGTGCACCCCACTCTCTACATTGTGTATCCTCCGTGTACCGCCCTGTGTACCCTGTTCCTCCTGTTGTGGACCAGCCTGCACCCGACCATGGGCACCCCTTTCCCTGCTCCTCCTTATGCACCCCGGATCTCCTGCTGTACGTGTCCCGTGTCCCATTAAGTACATCTCCCATTCCCCCAGGTAAGTACACACCGTTTTGCCTTAAGTACTCCATACATCCCATCGTGTATCCCTTGCGACCCTAACCAGCGTTATACAACCCTGATACAGCCATTAGCACACCCTGTGCCCCAAGGCGCCCCCCCATCCCTTGCATAACCCCCACCCTGTAATCCCAGGGACCTCCTCTCTCTCTGTACCACTCCCCAGGAACCTACAAACTTAACCTGCCTTCTTCCTAATGCCGTTGGGCAAGGAGGGGGGGGGGGGCAGGGGCGCCCCGCGGAGCCTTGGGGCCTCGGGGAAAATAATAGAACTGGTTTCAGGCAGTCCAGATGCCCGATCCTTTCTTTCCGTTTTTTTTTTTTTTTGGAGGCCGTTTCCTCCCCCTTTCAGCTAAGATGATGTGAGAAAAAGTTAAAAAGGTCATTGCGAATGACTTTTTATGATATTTGTTCAAGTTTGAAAGCGTGGGTTAAAAAATAAACCAAAACAACCAAAACCGGATTCTTTGCAGAGCTTGTCATCTACTTTTCTCTAACCCGGACTTGCCTGTGTTTCCTGCTTCTGAAAAGGCAGAATTTCAGAGTTTTAGAAATGGCAGAATGGCTCAGTTTAGGGGAAGACTTAGTCCACGAGAGCCTTGGCAGCTCGTTTGTATTTGGATTTATGCTTTCCGAATAAGGACATTTTTGTTTTGTTTTGTTTTGTTTTGCTTCTGTGTACCCCTGGCATTTCTTCCGGTGCTCACTAAGTGTGAGAAAATTGAGGGAGATTAGCTTGTGATTAACTGCTCACTCACATGATTAATTTGGCAACACTGTAATTTAAAATGTTAGGGCACCTTGGACCCAGAAGGTAGCAATTGATCATGAGGAATTTGGCCAGAGATCATGGGTTGGGGAAAGCATTGTGGAGTCCTGGAGAAAGGCAGGCAAGAGGGCTGGAAATCCAGGTGACCCAGACTGCTTTGCCTATAGGCTAATCAGCTGGGTGGCCGGTGGCTGAAATTAGCGTCCTGTTTATAGCATTGCATTTAATAATAATATTTGTATATTACAGATGCAGCATATAGGCTGAAAGGCACATAAGTATTTTCATATCTTTTTAATACCCTTAAGGGGATATTTGATTTGATGATAACACAGGAAAGGACATTCAGAAGGAATAAAAAATGTCAACATGTTTTTAGAGATATCTCCCGAGCCTCACGATGTCGTAGAGAAGCACAATGAATGAGGTATAAAACCCCTTAAAGGTTTCTGTGAGAGGCTGGGGAGATGGCTCACTGGTTAAGAGCACTGGCTGCTCCTACAGAGGACCTGGGTTCAGGTCCCAGCACCCACATGGTGGCTCACAACCATCTAAACTCCAGTTCCGGGGGGTTCTGATGCCCCCTTCTGACCTCCATAGGTACCAGGCACATGTGTGGTGCATCTACATACTACATGCAGGCAAATTATTCATATATGTATAATAAAAATAAACTCAATCTTAAAAAAAAAAATCCAAGCCCCTTTGAGACACTTAGAGTCTTGTGAACTGGCTTCCATGAGTTAGTACAAGAACGAGCCCGTTCTTTCTTTCATGTCTGGTATTTATTGTTCTGTACTTTGATATGGGGAGAGGGACATTGAAATGTCTAAAGATGTGGTCTCCACTCAGAATCCTGTTGAAAGTAACATGACTTATGAGTCATTGAATTTTCCTGATAGTTTAGAAGAAGCTTTCATCCACCCCTGTAAGAGTGGTCTCACTGGGTAGTTTCCTCCCAAGCTAGCACATTCATTTCATATTTTATTTTATTTTAGGAAAGTCAATATAGAAATTTCATTTTAAACCTGCGTGTATGCAGACAGGAAGTCGCGGCGGCTTCAGTTCTAGCGTCTGGCATGAGCTTCAGAGGGATTTACAGCTCCTTAGTCCCCATTCATGAGCTCTATGGCCTTTGGTGGCTTTGAGCCTTCATTGTTTTATATAATACTCGAGGCAGGGACTTGATAGACGCCTGGGAACTTTGCTGTCTCAGACGGTTTTAACATACCGAATCTGCCAGAGAAGGCACTACTGTCTACCTTGTAGCCTTTGGTTTTTCTTTGTCTAGCCTGGCTTTTTTTTTTTTTTTTTTGGATTATGTGGGGTTTAAAAGGATGGGCGGAAGGATAACGGTGATGATGAGATATTTCTCAGTGGCTCTTGCAAACTGGGGTGGCCAATAACCTATAAAGATTAAGAGGAAGCTCATGTAAAGTGTCTGGTGTAGCCAGGATATAGGCCTTTGGGGCTTGTTTTATCCTTCTCCCTGCGTTGTGTGGATCTGAGGGCATGAGATCACCAAGAAAACGGAAAGCAGGTAGAGAGGAGAAAAGAACCTGGGTACCAGATGGATGCGGAGTGCCGCAGCATCCCTGTCTGTCACCTTCTTCCAGCCTTGTATTGCAGGGGATTGTATGCAGCCAAAACCAATCTTAATTGATACCTCTGTGGAAAAGATGACCCGAACCAATGATAGAATAATAGCTATTAGCTTTTATCTTCCACGTCCCTGTCTCTCTTCTCCGAGTGAGCCAAGATTGTATTTCTTAGCACCTGCCAAATTGGGATGATTTCTTTTTCTTCCGAGCCAAGTCTTGCTTGGATTCTTTTTCGTCGCCGTGAGTTAGACACGTTAAGACAGAACCTAGTTCCGCATTTTGTGCATGGGGTTTTGTTTGTTTGTTTCTTTCTTTCTTTCTTTTTGATTTTGCAATGTCTCCCTTTGTTTCTTAAGCCACTCATAGATATCGCTGACAGTGGTTTTAATTCTCCTGATAGATTTGTTGTCATTTGGGACCCGCCTCCGGCAAGTTGATATAATCTGCTTAGTCATGGATTTGGCCCTATGATCTTTGCCTGTAGCCCACAGTCAAACCCTATAATACCATGATCTCAAAGTTCTTCCCAAAGCCAAGGAAACTACATTGGGGGGCGAGCACATTTGAATTGCTAGATAGAGTGGACTTCAAAATCCTTAAGAAGACCGTTATACAGAAAGACTATTTGGAGCTTCATTATTCAAAAGGTAATTTTTGAGGACCCAGTGTGTTCGGTACTGAGATGTCCCAGAATGAGTTAACTCCACCCTTGTGGAAATGGCTGTAGAGGAGGGAAAGTGACATTCAATAATTAAACCGGAAGTTCAGGATGCTCTTAGAACGTGCTGCCGGGAGACCCTTGCCTTCCATCTGGTCTGGTGCGGCAATCCTCAACAGAATAACACTTGTTAATGGCAAGAGGCTTTTTGGATGTCACTGGGTCACCTTTGTAGCATCTAGAGCTAGGGATGTTGTGAAGTATTGGCTCTCAACCTTCCTAATGCTGCTTCCCTTTAATACAGTTCCTCATGTTGTATTGACCCCCAACCATCAAATCATTATTGCTGCTACTTTATGACTGTGGTTCTGCTGCTATTGTGAGTCTTATGACTTGTTATACTTACTTATGTAAATATCTGTGTTTTCTAATGGCCTTAGGCAACCCCCAAGGGGGTCACGACCCACATTTTGAGAAATGCTGCGGTGAAGTATCTTGCAAGGCATGAGAGAGCTCTGCCCAATATTTAACAGTTTAGTTACCTGGTGTGATGGTTTGTATATACTTGGCCCAGGGAGCAGCACTATTTCGAGATGTGGCCTTGTAGGAGTAGGTGTGTCACTGTGGGGTGAGCTTAAGACCCTCACCCTAGCTGCCTGGAAGTCAGTCTTCCGCTAGCAGCCTTCAGATGAAGATGTAGAACTCTCAGCTCCTCCTGCACCATGCCTGCCTGGATCCTGCCATGCTCCAGCCTTGATGATAATGGACTGAACCTCTGAACCTGTAAGCCAGCCCCAATTAAATGTTGTCCTTATAAGACTTGGATTGGTTATGGTGTCTGTTCACAGCAGTAAAACCCTAACTAAGACACCTCCAAATGTCAATAGTGTAGAGATTTGAGAAACCTTTAGATCAGTGACGGCTTCCTGTAGGAAATGGTAGTATTGTAAGCTCAGCCCTGAAGGGATCATTGGAAGGGAGAAGCAGCATGGGAAGAAAGCGGTGTGTGTGTGTGTGTAGGTTTAAGCAGAGAAAGAACAGCAGCCTGGGGGGTTTTCAAAAGCTGCTGGCAAGATCTTCCGGTCCAGGTGCGGCAGGCCCTGCGTCAGGTCATGGAGACGTGGGTGGCCTTGTTGAAGAGCTGTGCACAGCCTGCCTTCCACCTCATGAGGCTTGCTTTGGTTGTCCTCTGAGACAGAGATTAGAGGGGGTCAGGTAGACATGGGGCACAGTGAGCAGAGAACAGTCTGCACACTATTCCATGATACATGGATTTATGAAGATGCCATGGTGTAACACATTCCTTTGTGTGGCAATATTAAAAAACTATTTTATAAAAAAGAGAGAGGCTTTTAGACTCTGTGATTGATTGGGGCAGTGGGCTGAGAGAGGATTGGGGTCAGAATGAGTCATCTTTCCATTTCCTGTCTCATTTTTTAACCTGGGGATCAAACCTCAGGGTCTTGGGACTGGTGAGATGGCTCAGTAGTTAGGGGCACTTGATGCTCTTCCGTTGGACCAGAGTACAGTTCACAGTATGCAGATCAGACAGCTCACTCAGCCACCAGGGATCTGATACTCTCTTCTGGCCTTTTGGGGGCAGGCACACACACACACACACACACACACACACACACACATACACACACACACAGAGACACAGACACACAGACACAGACAGACAGACACATACACACATAGACAGACACACACGCAGACACACACACACCCAGACACACACACCCAGACACACACACACACAGACACAGACACACACAGAGACACACACAGAGATACACACACAGACATACACACAGACACACACACAGAGACACACACAGAGACACACACAGAGATACACACACAGACATACACACAGACACACACACAGAGACACACACAGAGATACACACACACACAGACACACACAGAGACACACACACAGACATACATGCAGACACACACACAGAGACACACACACAGACACACACACACACACACACACACACACACACACACACACACACACAATCTTAACAGAGAGATCCAGGATCCTTGTGTAAGCTAGGCATGTTCTACATCCTGAGCTACACCTATGGTCTTATTTCCTCCAGAAGCCAGCCCCAGGCTACTGGCTGGGTTGTTAATGTAGGCACTCAGAGCAGGGTCAGGATTAAAAGAATTTTTTTTTTATTGTGGTTAAATGTGTGAAATAGAAAATTTACTAAGTTGAGGTATACAGTTATACCTAGTAAGTATAACTAAGTATACAGGTATACTTAGTAAGTTGAGGGATTAAATAACTTGGCTTTTAATCTTGAGGGGTGGAGAGGCGAGGGCGTTCTGGCCCAGTCGAGTTCCATGGTACATGGAAGTTGTTCAGGCTCTGAATCGGGTGCACAGTTAGAAATCAAAAGTGCATGCCCACTGAGGAGGAACTTAGGGGTTACTTTTTTTTTAATTTTTATTTATTTACCTTTATTTTGTGCTTTGGTGTTTTGCCTGCATGTATGTCTATGCGAGAGTGTCAGATCTTGGAATTTACAGACAGCTGTGAACTACCAGGTGGTTGCTGGGATTTGAACCCTGGTCCTCTGGGAAGAGCAGTCAGTGCTCTTAACCGCTGAGCCATCTCTCCAGTCCTGGGGGGTTATTTTTGTAGGAGGCATTCTCAGTACTTTATTGTCTTTGTTTTTTTAAGGAAGAAAGGCTCGACAAAAATAATTCATTTTTGCTTTACTCAAAATGTGTGCACCTTGGAAACATTATGACATTTGGGGAAGAAAGCAACCTTTGTAAATATGAAATCATGGATTTAGGGGGGGAAATGAGTACAAGTCTCATTAGAGAAGATTTGCATCTATCAGATGCGACATTACCGTCTTCTCTGAGAATTGGTCCAGTGGAATAACTAGGAAAGCAAAAGGATGATCTATCGTTGTTTGTATTGTTGCTTGCTGTGAGGAGCTCAAGGCCCCTCCTACGTCACGTGGAATTTATCTTCTGCAGATCCTTGAGGCTGGTTATGCTCAAGTTTGTATATCAGTTATGAAGAGAAGGATTTAAAAAAGACAAGGTCATTATGGAAATAGCCCCATGGAGTTCCCCTGAGTTCCTGGTCGCCCTCCCTAAGCGTTCCAGGCTTCAGTATATAGGATAGTCATCTCAACATCTCCAAATGATACATTTGTTAAAATGTTAATTCCAGGTTAACTTAGTCCGTGCCATGTTACAATATACACATGGCCAGGTGGGAGAAAAGACATTTAGCTCTTGAAGGTGAACATTGGTGGTAGATAGTATGCTGTGGCAGTAACAGATACAGACAGGGAAGGATGAGGCGTGTGCAGTTGCCTGGTAAGATCATGTAAGATGACCAAACATGTAAGGATGAGGCTTGGGCTGTCCCTGAGAGAGAGTAATCACACCACACTTTCTTGGGTGAGTGCGCCATGACCTGATCATCTCTCTCTGGCCCCCCATCTGTCTCCAGCACTTTCGTATCGGCCAACACTACGAAAAAGTAGGGTTTGTTTGTTTATTATATGTAAGTACACTGACGCTGCCTTCAGGCACTCCAGAAGAGGGAGTCAGATCTCATTACGGATGGCTGTGAGCCACCGTAATGAGATTGCTGGGATTTGAACTCAGGACCTCTGGAAGAGCAGTCAGTGCTTTTAACCGCTGAGCCATCTCTCCAGCACCACCACCCCCCCTTGTTTTCTATTGCCATGATAAACACCATGACAAAGGCAACTTGTAAGCGACAGGATTTGGCTTACAGGTTAGAGTCCGTTAGGAAGGGAGTCAGGGCAGGGCAGGAACTCAAGTCAGGAACCTAGCTCTAGAAGCGGATGCAGAGGCCATGGAGGGGTGCTATGTACAGACTTGATGTCTGTGCCTTTCTCAGCCTGATTTCTTGTAAGACCTAGGACCTTCCTGCCCAGGAGAGGCTCCACCCACAGTGGGCGGGGCCCTCTCCCATCAATCACTAATCAAGTAAACACTCTGCAAGCTGATGTGATTGGCCCAACTGGGCATCGGTCCCAACTGGGCTTCCCTCTTCACAGGTGACTCCAGCTTGTGTCCAGGAGACAAAAACCTAACCAGCGTATATCATTTGACAGATTTTCATATCATTTGACAGATTTTCATATCCTTCCGAAGGGACTCTCGTGATTTAAAGAAACAACCCAAAGACTAGAGCAGTGGGTTATTTTTGCAAAGATTTTCCCCACGCGAGGAAGTCTGTAGGTTTAGTGTGTCTCCGATGTATACGGCGTGGACTGAATGGTGCCAATGGGGATTTTCGAGTTCTACTTTTTCTTGCGATGGATCAGCTGCCCGTCAGCGAGTGGTCCATTGGGTTTTCAAAAAGGAAAACCTGACAGTTAACATTCAACCATATGATTGCGATTTAGAGGAATCGTACAAGAATTTGCTTTTGTGTTTCTACATCAGTGTGCTTTCGAGAAGGCTGTGTGAGCAGAGGCTTTCCTGACTCCGTTTCAGATCCTGGAACATCCTTATAAAGACAGGTCTTGAATCACTCCTCCAAGCTGAGTTGACATATTCTTTCTCTCCCAGTCACCCATCTTGAGTGATTTCTTTAATCAAGATGTAAATCAGAGAAGCAAATTCCCTTTCTTTGTAAATGGATGCGGTTATTCCCACTTCTGCCCCGTGTGCTGCTCTCGTAGATATATTTACCCTCCAGGCCACAGGGCCCCTGGCCCGGGCTGTCTTTTTTATAGTCAAGCAGGGCTCAGGTCTCCTCTGTGATGACTCCTTTCTCTTATCCACTTGAAGGACATGAGTCCTTTAAAGAATTTACAAAATTTGAAAAGAATTCTGAAGAGATGGTGGCTTGCTCAGTGGTTAAGAGCTCTTAACTGCTCTTGCAGAGGACTGGAGTTCAAATCCCAGCACCCAAGTCCAGAGACCCACAGATGCCTGTAACATCAGCTCAAGGGGTTCTGATGCCTTCTGCACAATTTGGGGTCTCCTCGGGCCTGCGCTCGTGTGTGTGTGTGTGTGTGTGTGTGTGTGTGTGTGTTCCAGGGGTTGCCTGGAAGGGACCAAATCCTGCCTATACCGAGTGGGCAGGCTCGGGGCACCAGCTGACCCACCTCACATCTGCTTACCACTTGGCCTGCTATTCCTGCCACGTCCTGAAGGTGGCGTCACCTGTGCTCTACTCTTCTCCACAGCCTTCCTGGGCTCTTCTCTCTGACTTGTAGCTATCGAATGAATGCCTCTGAGGCCAAGGCTTCTGTTCCGACAGCCTAGGGTGCCGGCTTGCCACTCCCCCTCCCCCAGATTCCATTTAGGCCCAGATATATTCTTGCACAAGTAGCCCCTAGCTGTCGCACTGGCTCCAAAAGTCTGTCTAGGGAGCACAGCCCCATATTACATTCCCGCCCTTAAGATCCTCAAAATGCTTTCGTACCCAAGGAGGGAAAACCCTTCATTATATCCATCTACCCCATAATTCCTGCCCTCCAGGTATTCCCACAAACAACTCTCAGTCGCTAACCCCCAGGTGTCCCTACTCCATCAACTCTCTACCAGGCGGGCCCACCCCAACCATCCCTCCAGAGAGGTCTCTCTGCCTTAGCCACTCCCCTAAACCAAATGTCCCCATCCCAACAAGTCTCTTCCCTAGCTCACACTGTAAGTTCCTAACCTGGCCATTCCCTTGCATAGGTGACTCCATCCCCCCCCCCCCCCAGTGACCTGGTATCCCCAACATAGCTACATCCCCCTACAGTCACCGCCTCCCTCCCTCCGTCCCTCCCTCCCTCCCTCCTTCCCTCCTTCCCTCCTTCCCTCCCTCCCTCCCTCCCTCCCGTGTCCCTGCCCAGCTGCTCTCCTGTACTTTATAGCATCCCTTGGGTGCTCCAGCTCTGGGCATCCTGGCCTGTCCGGTGCAGGGTGTAGAAAGTCTGTTTGCAGCCTCCTTAATATTTCACTTCAAGGCCCTGGGAATGTGGCAGAGATCCACCTCCAAGCTTCCTGCTTGCTGACAGACTGGCTCCTCTGGGGAGCTGGGCCTTCGTCTTCAGTCGTCACAGGCAGACCGAGTTACTCTTGTCTGTTGGACAAATGAAAGTCTAAGTGGGTGATGTCTTCGAGGATGGCTGCTGGCATCGACAGCACATTGCACACGCCCCAAGGCCTTCCTCACACTTCGCACTTGAAGAGCAGGTTGATCCTCAGTCACTGAGTGGCCCTGGGTTGACCCCAGTATGAAGCCTTTGGTTTGGCAGTGTTGACTGGAGCTCCTTCTCAGTGTGTCATCAGCTGCTGTAGGTGATGGGTCTGTCCACGGAATGAGGAAGAGGAAGAGACAGGTTCTGTGCCTCTGGCCTTCCTCTGGGCCCAGTCTGCTGAGCTGTGGGGATTGCATTAGCATCTCTCCCCTCAGCTGGAGTAGGTTACCCTCAAAGCATTAATTGGACTGAGCAAACTGGCCTTGAGCTGTGGTCCTGGAGTAGTGGGACCTGCAGTGAAATTCAGAATGCTGGGGAGGGGGAGGGGGAGGGCAGTGCAGCCCCTGGAGGCCAGAGACCCAGGGGAAAGGAAGTGTTTGCTAAGTAGGTCATAGAAAGAAAGAAAGCAAGCCTCATAGGCTTTCCTCCCACAGGGCCTTAGAAGAAGAAAAAGCAAGCAAATAAATACCTGGCCTGTTGGTGACTGGATCAGATTGTATGCCTTCCTCTTGGCATTTTTGCAGGGTTCCTGCTGCTGGACAGATAGATGGACTGTCTGAATTTGTCCTGGTTAGCAGCAGACCCTCCAGTGTTGCCTGAGTCTATTTTTGTGTTGTTTTGGAGACAGGGTCTATGTAGCCCAGGCTGACCTCGAACTCATCACCTTCGCGCCTATGTCTCTTCAGTGCTGAGATTACAGTGTGCGTGGGCCTCATCCAGTCACCTGAGCCTTTCTCCATGCCACTCTGGGCCCTAAAGTCTTAGCTGGCATCTCCTTAGTCCCCAGTTCCTCCTGAGGTGGGGGTGTTAGTGCAGAGGATGCTTCTGGAAGACTGTAGGAGGTAGGAGTGTATTCCCTGCTTGGAGGCAGGGTCTTCTGTCCACTGGAAGGAACCAGAGAAGCCAGGTGACAAGCCCTCACACATTTCAGTTAACTCCTTCAGTTTCTCCTCCGCACACCCAAGGGCTTCATCCTGCGATAAAACTGTATCCCAGGTCACCTGTAAAAATCTCCATTTATCTTTCCGTTCTAGGTGTGTGCACACACCCGTCAGCTTGAATTATTTAAAGTTATTGTGCCTGCCCTGACTTGCACTTTAAATACAGTTTCCGTTCTCCAGAATTCATGTTGAAAACAGAAAATGCCCTTTAAACGGCAGTTTGGCACGTAAAAGCACGGTTTACCTTGGAATATTTCTCTGGCTGCATGTTAAGGTACTTAGGCCCTTGCCAGCCCTAGAAATCAGTGTGAAATAAAACAGGAGACCTGGAACCCCATGTAGACATTCCTGGGTGCCCCTTTGGCCGGGAGGGTCTGAATTGGAGAGGGAAAAGCCTCTCTCCCTCCTTCCCTCCCTCCCTTGCTCCCTCCCTTGCTCCCTCCCTCCCTTCCTCCCTCCCTCCCTCTGAAGTTGCCAGACCTTAATATTAAAATCAAAATGAAGTCAACTGTGAACATTAAAAATAAGGGTCATCTCCTATAGACGCGAAGCCTTGCCGGCAACTTAGGGGAACCCCGTGTAAACACAGCACATTCCACATGCAGCGTCAACCCCGTCATCCTGCACTGAATTATTCAGTCTCTGTTTATATTTATGAGTTATATATTCTGCCTGCTCCTCTGATTAGCATACCCCTGAATCTGCAGTGAGTCAAAATACTGAAATTAAAAAGAAAAGACAAGAAAACAAAAACAGGCACAGTGGTCTGTCTCCTCCCACTCCGTGAAAACGAAAGCCTTGCTTCTATTAATATCTAGACCTAATTTACCACAAAACTTAGACGTTTAAGACTATCACGTTTTAGCTCTTGAGAGACTGTCTTTGCTTTGGAAATACAAAGTTAACATTTGTTAGAACTGCTGAAGGAAACGGGTATTTTTTTTTTAAACCATATTTACTCCTTTTTCTCCCTCTTTTAACCCAATTACACCTTTCTTTCATCATCTTTTAACAAGAAACCTGGATTTTGAGGGAGGAATTTTGCAAATGGCTCACCATTTTATGATTTGATTTATTACGTTCCCATTTTATAAATAAAAATGATATTTATTTTTTATTATAAAAATACATCTGGCACCTTCGTGACTTTGTTTAGATTATAGAAATCGCACTACAGGAAAGGGGTGGAGAGGATGGACGTCCTCACAGGACCGCTTTAAGCATTGTGCCATTTCTGCTGTTGAAAAAAAGATTTTAATTTCCCAGCAGAGTGATGGAGACGATGGAAGGCTTTTATTTTTAAATGACTTAAAAAAAAAAGCCTAGATCTGTGTATTTTGGGATGGAGAGAGAAGCCAGTGAATGTGGAGTCTGGATCTCGTCAGGGAGAAGCTGGGAGACTCCCTCGGTTTATTGGTAATCTATTCCTTGTCGTGTGGCTCTTCTATAAAGAGCGGCATTGGGAAGTATTAGCTGCTTTTTTTTTCCTTCGGAGGGACTCTGCATTGGTGCCTCCCAGAACCAGTAGAGAAAACAAGCCATCCTCAGTGTGCTCTCCCCTCTCAAGCTGCTGACACAGCCCCCCCCCCCCCCACCGGTCATAGCCGGTGAAAGCAAGTCAGGTGAAAAAAAAGTCCAGTTATTAGACGATGCCACCGGACCTGTTAAACTGAGAAAGTTATTTTATTTGATGAAAGGGGAAATTATAACTCAGAGTCCTCTGGTTGTCTAGATTTGGAATAGAAACAGATTGGGGTGGAGGGGACTTTTTTTCTTCTATTTTTCTTCTAGCTCTAGGAATTGGGCCTAGTTGTGTGCGTTAGGCAAACCCTCGGCCACTGAGCTATGTCATTAGCAAGATGGCTCACGCTGCTTACCAGGCAGATGAAAACCCAGGAGACAGAAATTCACAGGAGAAAACAGGCCTGTTCTAAAGAAGTTGGAGGCAACTCTCAACCTTAGATATCCATCTCTAGGTATTCTAGGGCCAGAGGGCTTTTATGGGATTAAAAGGGTGGGGTTATGAATAGACAATAGGCAAAGGGTCCGCATGCTGGCCAGGATCTTGTGTCTTCTCTCCTCCGGTCAGAGGGACTTCACCATGGACTGTTTTCTGCAGCCGATCAGTCAGAACTTGAAGAATGACTCCTCCTCCTTCGACAAGAGGATTAGGGAGAGGGAGGGTAGAAGAAGAGGAGTATCTTCATATATGTCTGTGTATCCATGTGTATGCAGTTCCCACAGAGGCCAGAAGAGGGCGTTAGATCCCCATGGAACTCAAGTTACAGATGATTGTGAGCTGCCCAAGTGGTTGTCGGGAACTGAACCTGAGTCCTCTGAAGAGCAGCAAGTGCTCTTAACTGCTGAGCCATCTCTCCATTTTTGTCCTCCCCTCCCCCTCATCTCTCTCAGTGTGTATGTGTATGTCTAGCCCTGGCTGGCCTAGAACTCATTATATATGTGTGTGTGTATGTGTGTGTGTGTGTGTGTGTGTGTGTGTGTGTATATATATATATATATATATATATATATATATTTATCATATTGACCATTCTATTCTTCCTGAGTAGTGAGCTTAAAAGTATATGCTACCATACTACCAGCAAGGGGCAATTTTAAATAAACCCCTGCTGCAGCCTGACCACAGTTTTATAGTCTATGAGTTTCAGTAGGTTTATTTTTCAGAATCCTGTGGTGACCACAGTGATGTTAACACGTGACCACACATGTCGGTTTGGTATTAGAGATAACCTTGTACATGTGAAGCATGTGCCCACTGGGCTGTCATCCCTGCCTCAACATTTACTAAATAGTTCTGGCTTTGATATCTCCTGGAGGGTTTAATTAATTCATTAAAAGATTTAATTTTCTTTTAATCATATGTGTATGGGTGTATCTGTGTATGGGTTTGTGCATATGTGAGTGCAGGTGCAAGTGGAGACCAGAAGAGGGCGCCGGATCCTTTGAAACTGGAGTTCCAGTGGTTGTGAGCCACCTACGTGCATGGGGGCTGGGAATCCTGCCCTCTTTGAGAACTATAACTGCTCTTAGCTGCCGAGTCATCTCTCCAGTTTCCTCGAGTGTTTTTAGTGTGTGCAAGTTTCTTGGAAGCAAATAAAATAAAACAACTCCAAAGTCTTTTTTTTATTGTTTTATTATTATTATTATTATGAGTACATTGTCACTGTCTTCAGACACATCAGAAGAGGACATCAGATCCCATTACAGATGGTTGTGCGCCACCATGTGGTTTCTGGGAATTGAACTCAGAACCTCTGGAAGAGCAATCAGTGCTCCTAACCACTGAGCCATCTCTCCAGTCCCCAACCCTAAAGTCTTAAGTACCCAGAAACAAGATTTAAATGGTGTTTGGGTTAAATCTCTGCTTTGTTCTTAGAACTTGATTAATGGTTTGAGCCTTGACATGTATGTGTGTGCATGTGTTTTTTTGTCTATGTGTGCTTGTGTGTGTGTCTGGTGACTTGATTGAAATGTCCCCTATAGTCTCAGGCATTTGAATACTTGGTCCTTGTTAGCAGTGCTGTTTGAGAGGCTTTGGAGGGATGGCCTTGTTGGAGGACGTGTGTGCATGCGTGTGTGTGTGTGTGTGTGTGTGTGTGTGTGCACGTGCGTGCATGTGTGCATGCGTGCAGCACTAGAGGTGGGCTTTAAGTGCTTTAAGTGTCTGTAAGCTCTCAGCTTTTAGGTTGGCTGTCTGCCTGTGCTGTGGTTTAAGACCCAAGCCCACAGCATCTTGCCCCAGCCGCCATGTGTGTCATTCTCTACCACGATGAACTCTTATTCCTTTGGGCCATAAGGCCCAAATAAACCCTTCTGCAAGTTGCTTTGGTCTTGGTGTTTTATCAACGCGATAGAAAAGTAACCAATACTGTGTGCCATTTTGTGAGCATGCGCAGATGCATGCATGTCTTCAAAGAGAAAGAACATAGATTATATCGTGAGGAAAATAATTTGGGAGTGGGCACTGAACTCTCTTCTACTGGATTAGATAGGTGCTGCCTGGTGATGTAGCATTTCAGTGAAGAGACCGTATGGCCAACAATGAAGACATTCATCCATCCATCCATTCATCCATCCATTCATTCATTCATTCATTCATTATCATTGAGCTACTTCTGTGTGCTATTTGTATCTTGGTTCATCAATAAAATTGCATTCCTGCCAGTGTCGATCTTGTAATAAGAGTCCATCAGTAACGGTCCCCAGGTACGTATTTTGAGTTGGTGCTGAGTTCTATAATGAACAGTAGAGAGAGTTGGGGAGTAATGAGTTGGGGAGGGCTGAGGCAGGCGCAGAGGCGAGTGTACTGTTGAGGAAGTCCCAGGGCCACACACACTGCCTACTCTTATCCAAATGCCAGCATTCAGTTCCCTTAGCGTTTCAGTTTCAACCCTGCCTTTTGAAATGCCATTCTGGAAATGGAACCACGAAGCTGCGTTAGTCATTTGCGTTTCAGTGTGACCATGTCTTAGATTACTTCCTGTAAGCCAGTGTTAATGGGTAACGTCTGGGGGCGTAGCGGGGGAGGGATTAGACAAGAGTCCGATGGTGAGGCTGTCTCATGCTTGTACGGTGGCATTCCCCAATGACCCGCCTCTATGCCACGTGCCTACCCTGGCACGATACCCACCTCTTCTGGAATGCTGCCTGAAGGACCTGGACCCCACCCCCGGCAATGTTCCCCTTTTATCTCCTTAGGAGAAACTCGTTATACAATTCCCTGACTTTTTGGCTTAGCGTTTTGCTTCATATTTCCAGTGCTGTCTTATGTTGTTGTTGTTATTATTTTTAATGCTCAGCCTAAGTGCGCCTCGAAGGAGGTCTTTGCCTGTTTATGACTCGAATTGAAAACATTCAATCATTCTGAATGGAGGATGATTTTAATTTGCTCAGTCTCCCGCCCTGGAATTTCAGTAGGATTCTGCATATTCTCCTGGCTGGCTTGTAAACAACATCTGTGGTTCTAATCCCACAGCCCCAAACAAGTGCACCCCGACATTGGTTCTGCTGCCTATCAGGCTTTGTCAGGGACAATGGAAGTAGGGCTTTGTACCATTAGACCCTCCTTTCTCAAGAGTTTTGGTATCAAAAATTTGAAGAAATCTTTTTCCTACTTTTTTTGATTGTTTATAAAGATTTTAATTGCTCTACTGAAGTTTTCTTTTAGGAGTGTGCATGTACATGCGCGCGTGTGTGCGTGCATATGTGTATGTGTGTGCGTGCATGTGTGTGTATATGTGTGTGCATGCGCATGTGCGTGCGTGCATGCGTGTGTGTGTGTGTGTGTGTGTTCTGCTTGGTAGCTGGAGCTCACTTATTTTACAGTGATGAGTTATTTTGGGTGTAAGATGAAGAAAACCTTTAATACTTGTTTGTAGCAATGCAGCTGTTTGAAAATGAGCAAAATATATCTTGTTAAAATATTCCATTTCCCCCCCCCTTATTATAAGCAGAATTGTCAAATGTGAGAATGAATCCAGATTGTTAATTTTAATGTAAATATGTTTCTCTCTTTCTCTCCTAGCTTTTGCTTTGGTGTCTGAAGAGATAAAAGAAAAGGTCACGCCTTCTCAGGTACTAAATGTAATGATCTAACCATTCCCTGACATTCTTTTAGATTTAATGGGACATGTAAATCTTTTATCCTTAACAGTTAACATTATCCATGTTGCTCTGAAATATAATATTTCGAACTATAAATAAAATAAAACCTTTCCCTTAAAAAAAAAACCTCCAAAAACCAGTTAGTGTTTTTCTTTTTGCTGATGTATGACCTAAGATATTGTTCCATATCTGTGTGTGTGTGTGTGTGTGTGTGTGTGTAAGTGCTGAGAGTGTAGAGGTCAGAGGTCAGCTTTGTAGCTGTTTCGTAGGTCAAGCCCATCTGTGTGTGCACTCATGCATATGGTGTATTTATGTAATGTATGTGTGGAAACATGTATGTGGTGATTTATATATGCTTGGCTCAGGGAGTGGCACTCTTAGGAGGTGTGGCCTTGTTGGAGTAGGTGTGTCACTGTGGGCGTGGGCTATAAGACCCTCATCCTAGCTGCCTTCAGATGAAGATGTAGACCCCTCAGCCCCTCCTGCACCATGCCTGCCTGGACGCTGCCATGCTCCAACCTTGATGATAATGGACTGAACCTCTGAGCCTGTAAGCCAGCCCCAATTAAATGTTGTCTTTTATGAGTTGCCTTGGTCATGGTGTCCGTTCACAGCAGTAAAACCCTGACTAAGACAGATGTACATATGTGTGCTTGGGTGTATGTCTTCTATATGCTTATGTGGAGGCCAGCAGAGGATGTCAGGTGATGCTCCATCATTCTCCACCCCATCCCCTCCAGACAGGGTCTCTCATTGAACCTCGGGTGGACTGGCAACCAGTAAGCTCCAGCAACCCTTCTGTCTGTACCTTCACAGGTGCACATACCCACACCTGGCTTTTTACATAGGTGCTGGGGATTTGAACTCAGGCCCTCATGCTTCTACAGCAAGCACTCTTACCCACTGAGCCGTGTGTCCTCCAGCCCTACCTTGCTTTGATATAGGATCCTTCAGTGGCCTGGGTCTTGCTGGTTAGGCTAGGCTGTGTGACCGGCATGCCCCAGGAATCTGTCTGTCTCTGCCTTCTCAGTTCCGGGACCACAGCACGTGCCACCATGCCTGGCTTTCTTACATGGGTCCCCATGCTTGTGTGGCAAACACTTTACCAACCAAGCTCTCCCTGTGCTCATCAATACAGACTTTGGAGCCCTAATAGCAACTTGTTGGGGCTGGAGATGTGGCTTAGTGGTTAAGAGCACCAACTGCTCTTCCGAAGGTCCTGAGTTCAAATCCCAGCAGCCACATGGTGGCTCACAACCATCCGTAATGAGATCCGACGCCCTCTTCTGGTGTGTCTGAAGACAGCTACAGTGTACCTACATATAATAAATAAATAAATCTTAAAACAACAACAACAACAAAAAAAGCAACTTGTGAACATATTTGATTGTTTTTGTTGTGTATGGGCGTGTGTGTGTGTGTGTGTGTGTGTGTGTGTGTGTGTGTGTGTTCCTCCATGACTCCCCACTGCATATATTGAGGTAGGGTCTCTCCCTGGACCTAGGGCTCACCTTTTTAGCTAGTGTGGCTGGTCAGCTTGTTCTTGAGAATGTTTTATCTTTGCTTTCCCGGGTGGTGCCGCCGGCTGTAATGGGCCCCGGTGACCTGTGCACTAGTCAGTCTTCATGCATAGACAGCCAGCATGCTTTACCCACCGAGGCATGTCCAGCCCAGATTTGCTTTGAAAACCATGATTTCATAGTCCAGACAGGCTGGCTAGTTTCCGTCATGTTAGGAAAGAGGCTTTTGACACAGAGATGCATCACTTGAGAGGCTCCCCTTGAATAGCTTTGCTCAAGTCTCAGGGTGTCCTGTCCTTGGCTTCATCTTCCGGTCTGTGAAAGGATTCTTGTCACGGGGCTGGGAAGAGTCCAAAGCCTGATTACTGTCGCTCTGAAATGGAGCCGTGTGGGAAGGCATCCTGAGGACCGGAGGAGGGACCCCGCAGGTGCCCAAGCTGTTGGATTCCTTGAACGTTCAGAACCCGAAGTCAGTCCTGGGAGCCAGGCAGAGTGAGTCACACTTTTCCAAATCTCTGAGTCTTCATTTTCAATCATTGATGATGTTCAAGAATTTTATATATATGTATAATATATATGTATATATATTATATATATATCAACTTGATCAGCTTAGCAGATGAGCGAGAGAACAATATTTAAACAGGACCACTCAGGCCCTCCAACAGCTGGAGTGGAGGAGGCTTTCCCTAAGGCTTTAGCCTGACTGTGGTATCCATTCCTCCAACAGGGTTGCCTGGTCTGGCCTCAGTGAGAGAGGATATGCATACTCTAGAAGAGACTTGATGTGACAGAGTCAGGAGGGATTCCCAGGGGGGCCACACCCTCTCAAAGGAGAAGAGGAGGGGGAGGGTCTTCGTGAAGGGGGACTGGGAGGGATGGCAGCCTTTGGGATGTAAATAAATAAATAAAAATGTTTAAAAAGTGCCATCCATTTTTGTTATGCTAACTAAGGCTCAACTGAGTCGAAATTTTACTCCACAATTAGTGTAAAAGTATTTTGAATAGAATATTTCTTTTCTCAAAAGAGCATTATCTGACTGTGCTATGGGATCCCTCCAAAGAGAAAATAATGCTAATAATTTCTTATGATGTTAAGACTCTTTAGGGCTAATCAGAGCATTTGGCTACACTTTATTTAATTTGATCTTCTCAATGACACTACCATTTCTAAGCAAAAAAAAAAAAAATAGATATTCTCAGTTAAACAGAGGGGATTTAGCCTAAAAGCAATTATTTGACTTTACCAAGGACACAGGATCATTAAAAGTTCAAGTTCAAATGTTCTGAGTCCTGCATTTTCAGCCCGGACTCTGTTTTAATTACAGTGTGTGCATTTGACCAGAGTGAGGCCCACTCAGAAAGAGTTTAAAGTGTTACACAAGGGTTATCAGCAGCTAATTAAAATTTTGTTTTAATGGGATTTGGAAATTATACATACTTAAAAACGATTTCTAAATTTTATTTTTTATGCGTGTGCTCCACC
Source organism: Tokudaia tokunoshimensis (assembly GCA_036184795.1). Lineage (NCBI taxonomy): Eukaryota > Metazoa > Chordata > Mammalia > Rodentia > Muridae > Tokudaia > Tokudaia tokunoshimensis. The sequence continues at coordinate 39,128,755 of BTHU01000006.1, forward strand.
CAATTTTGCTTTCACCACGTGTGTGTGTGTGTGTGTGTGTGTGTGTGTGTGTGTGTGTGCTCGTAGAACTCAGTAGAGGGCGTCAGATCCCTGGAACTGGAGTTTCCAGTGGTTGTGAGCCATCATGTGGGTGCTGGGAACTGAAGCAGGGTCCTCCCCAAGATCTCTTAACCACTGGTCTCTCCTATCATCTTTATGTGAGGAACTTCCGAACTAAGCATTGCATTTGGAATTGTTCAAATCTCTGGGACTTAAGAAAATAAAACAGGTAGAAATGTTGGCTTGGTCATGTCTTATGGCGTGTGATTGGGAGCCGTGTGTGTGTGTGTGTGTGTGTGTGTGTGTGTGTGTGTGTGTGTGTGAGAAACACACTAATAACGGCTCTCTTGTCTGACAGCGACTGATACGAGACCTTGACAGTGAGCCTGTTTTTGATTAATGTTGGTAGCCGGTGGAAGAAACTTGTGGCACCAGAGATCATAAAACAAACCCCCCCTCCCCCCCTGCGCTTTCCTCCTTGGAAAAACTAAGCCTTTTCATGCGGGAAGCAGAAGACAGGGTTTTAAATTTTCCATCGGCAACTTCATTTAGCCCAATTTTCTTTCTCAAAGGGGAAATTACTCACAACTGTTTTGGCTCTGTTCAAGTCACCCAACTCAACCACTCCTTGGCCGTTTTAATTTTTTAACCGTTTACAAATTGAGTCGTTTGAAGAAGCTAATCATTTCTTAGCCGTGGTGTGTCAGCTACTGAGCTACAGGGCTTAGTGCCCAATAGGAAGTTGGTTTTCTTGGATGACACAAAGTCGTGGAGAGGAGAGCTCAGTAGGTGTCCAGGGCTGTTGGAATTCCACTGTCTGGAACCTCTGGGTCTGGAGGGCTTCCATCTTTACATTGTTACCAGTGACCCTGGTTGCACATAAAGGTTGCTTTGAACTGCCTGTGTTTCTAAAGACCTCCAGGCTGGAGGTGTGAGGAGGAACAGAACTAGGAAGACCTAGGCTTTCATCTTGGTTTTGTGGCCAATGACTGACAAGCCCTGGGAAATCCCTTTGTATTTTCTTAGATAAATGACTATCTTATTTGGAAACAGGGGGAAGGAACATTAGCTGGCCCTATTTCTTCATCTAAATGTCGTTTTCCCACGAACCACACGGGATAGCTGGTTCTGTGGCTTATTAAGAAGGAGCAGGAACTTCAAGCAGGGACAGAAAGCAGTTACTACGGTGGGAGTCCGGGGTGTCCTGGTGCCCCCGGCACAGCTGCACTGAGAGTGGAGGGTCTCCTGATCAGGTGTGGACTCTTAATGCCCGCTCTGGACAGCCTGGCCTGACGCCATCAGAGGGGTTCAGCTTCCCAGTCTCAGGAGATTCTTCCAAAACTAATTGTTTCATCAGGATTCAATGAGCGGTTGTTTGTTTGGTCCTGGGGTCTAACAGATCAGCATCCGTTGTGGAATCTCCCCAACTCAGCAGCCTTCGTTCTCTTGAGGCAAGGATAGTTTCATAAAATGCAACCCGTCAATCACATCCCTGTCTTCAGCTCTGTCTCTGCCTTGTCTCCTGGTCCCTTTGGCATTCATAGAGGCCATTCTTCTTTGTGACCTTGCCTTAGCTTTTAAGTGGCTCCAAGTTTTGTTGGTAAAGGTTCACAGCTGCATTTCTTATTTTAGTCTATAAGAAAATCGAATGATACTGGTGGTGTCTCATTGCCATAATTATACCACGGAGTTGCCAAAAATGTAAAAAAGGAGTAATTAGGGAGAGGACTTTGTCCTGGTCTGAAGAGAAGGTACTGGAAATGGCAGGTTGAGCTGTTGACACTTTGTACTTTGTCAGCGAATTTGCAGGTTTCCTGTGATTTGCTCAGGGTCAGGATCAGGTTGTCTCTGTGCCTATGCCTAGCTTTGTGTGACTGGGGCTCACCAGCCCTGAGGCACCCTTTTGTGCCCAAGAGTTCTAGTGACTGTGTGTTACTATAACAAAAGGCCGGAGACTGAGTGACTTATAAAGAACTGGCCTTTACTTCTTATAGTTCTAGAGGCTGGGAAGTCCACGGTAGAGGAGTAGAGGCCTTATTGGCTTGAGTCATTCCATAGCAGAAAGAAGAACAGTGAAGAAGCGTGTGCCAGAGAGAGAGAGAGGGCTGGACAGATGTGCTCTTGAGAGTGAATTGCGCTGTGAATCCATTACCTTGTGAAGATTCCACCTCAGTGCTGCAGAGTTGGAGATGATGTTTTCCTTCCTTCCTTCATTCCTCCCTCTCCCTCCCTCCCTCCCTCTCCCCCCTCTTTCTTTCTTACATGTGTATGAATGTTGTCTTGATGTATGTATGTGTATGTACTGTGTGCTTGCAATGCCCATGAAATCCAGAAGAGGAATCAGTTCCCTTGAGATTGGAGGTGCAGATGACTGGGAGCGTGCTGCTAACGGAACCTAGATTCTCTGCAAGAGCAGCAAATGCTCTTAATTACTGAGTCATCTCTCTAGACTCTAGGATGGTGTCCCCACCCCTGCTCCCCAAGACAGGATTTCTTGGTGTAGCCTTGGCTGCCTTAGAACTTACTCTATAGAGCAGGCTGGCCTCAAACTCAGAGATCTGCCTGCCTCTGCCTCCTCAGTGCTGGGACTAAAGTTTGTGTGCCACCTTGCCTGCTTGGTGCCTTGAGAGACACGTTCAAGCCACAGTACTTTCTATCACCTGTCCTCCCCCTATGGGACTTTAGGGGTGCTTCTCAGGCAGGAATGATGTGTTAACATTCTTTGTGACATCATGTCTTAGTTACTTTTCTATTGCAGGGACAAAACACCATGACCAGGGCAACTTATAAAGGAAAGCGTTTAATTTGGGGTTCACGGTTGCAGAGCTTAACGACCATCATGGCAGGGAGCATGACAGCAGCCAGGCCGGCATGGCGGTAGATCGATCAGCAGCTAAGAGCTTATAGCTGATCCACAGGCACCGGAAAGGGTTGTTGAAACCTCAAAGTGACACACCTCTTCCAGGAAGGCCACTTCTCATAGTCCTTCCCAGCAATTCCACCAACTGGTGACCAGGTATTCAAATATACGAGTCTACGGGGCATTCTCTTTCAAACCACCACACATCATGTCTGAGCTCAGCAAAGACAAGAGCTAGGAGACCTTTTTATCTTGAGGCTAGTCCTGCCTGCATTCAGATTATCTCTGGCCTTCTTGCTGTGCTTTAGAGTTGACAAGGTCTTTAGAACTAACTTTCCCGGAATGCAGTTTTATACAGGAGGAATAATCTTCTAGCCCAAATAAATGACTTGCCTAAGGTCACGTACTAAGGACATAGCCCAGCCTGGAGAGATGGCTCGGGGGTTAAGATCACTGGCTACTCTTGCAGAGAACCTGGCTTTGGTTACCAGCACCAGCATGGCAGTTCACAACTATCTGTAACTCCAGTTGTAGAGTCTGACGCCCTCTTCTGGCCGCAGTGGGTACTGCACACACCCAGGTACACATTCATATGTGTAGACCAACACCCACACACTTAAGATAAAAATAAAGCAATCTTAAAGGCACAACCTTGTCAGAGAACTTCTGGAGCAATGTAGATGCTTATAGTTCCTTCTTTGCCCCCTTCCATTCTAGCCTTCTTACTTTAGGATGGCTCTTAGCTCCATCCTCAAGCCCTGTTACCACATGTTAATTCAGATTATTCGCCTTTATTCAGCATGTTGCTGGTTCCGCTAAATGATGGACTTCATCCTTGTCTCTTTCATTTTAAATACAGGATTTGAGGCAAAGTAGTCTACCAAGGAGACATGACATAGGTAAGTAGTGGACTTTCCTTATTTTTACATGTCTATGGGATAATGCATGTGTCTACTTATGTGTGCATATGTATGGGTGCACATGTGCGCAGGTATGCGTGTATGCGCATGTCCTCCTCATCTGCTCTCTGGTTTATGTGCTGAAGCAGGGTATCTCTCTGAACTGTAGGCTCACCAAGCTAGTCAGCCATCTTGTCCCATGCTTTTCTGTCTCTGCCCTAATAAATCTGGTTTTTATGTGGGTTCTGGGGATCCAAACTCAAGTCCCTGTGCCAGCCCTGAATCATCTCCAACAATGAAATAAAAGATTTATTTATGTTTACCTTAAGTGCGTTGGTGGACTGATTGCATGTATGTCTGTGCGAAGGTGTCAGATCCCCTGGAACTGGAGTTACAGACAGTTGTGAGCTGCCATGTGGGTGGTGGGAATCGAACTTGGGTCCTCTGGAAGAGCAGCCAGTGCTCTTAACCACTGAGCCATCTCTCCAGTCCCTTTTTTTGTTGTTGTTGTTTGTTTTCAAAGACAGGCTCGTTTGAAAGGCCCGAGCCTTGCGCACTTGTGCACTGAGTCCGTGCAGGGCGCGCTCCCCCAACCTTCTCCGGGGGGGGGGGTCCCCGGAGCTGCAACCCTTTTTCTTCCTTCTCTGGTCGGTCGGGCGTTCACGGGCGTGGACATGCCGGAGATCAGCCTCCGCCACGTCGTGTCCTGCAGCAGCCAGGACTCGGTGAGGGGCAGGCGTGGGAGCAGCGGGAGACAGGGACTTCCTGAGGGAGGCTGAGGACTTTGGAAGCGTAAAGGGGGAACTTCGTGGGATCCTGAGGGGGGCTCCGTGGGGCGGACGTGCATTCCGAGAGAGACGGGCAACTAGCGAAGTTTGGGGTCACTGTGGAGAGTAAGGAAAAGGGGGGGGGGCTGGGGAAAAAAAAAAAAGACAGGCTCTCTCTATGGAGTTCTGGCTGGCCTTGAACACACAAAGATCCACCTGATTCTGCCTCCTGAGTGTTGGAATTAAGAGTATGCACCACTCCCTACCCCCAGACCCAGCAAGGAATGTGTTTGTGTGTATTTGTTGTAGGTTATATTGTAGCGAGGTGGATTTTCCTTTTTGGTTATATTTATGGGGTATGTTTTGCTGTTTTTGGCTCGCCTGAAGCTCGCCATCATGTAGAACTTGGGATAACGTGCTCATGTGGCTTTTGATCTGTGTGAAGTATTTTCTGGGCCGTCCATTTATTGCTCGTCCCTAGAGGAGAAACGCTGCCTATCATTTAGGGTCGTGGACATGTTTGCTGATGGCAACCCGTAGCGAGTTTAGAAAATAACAGCCAAAGTGTGCAGGAAAGAGGGGACTCACCTCTCACACACAGCCTGTCGCCCGGCAGCAGAGAGTCAGAAGGCTGCATGGCCTTGGAGATGAGCGCTGGGCTCCAGACTTGGCCAGAGTGCAACTCTCCGAGGGAGCGCTCAGGCTATAGGTAGAAAACTTCTCTTATTTCAGATGTAAAGAACAACAGGACAGTAAGCGCGTGCACTCCTACCGGCAACAAACTAGATCAATCTGGTTCTTTTCCAGAGTGGGTAATCTATCATTCATTATCCACGGCTCCCTTTTCCTTTATCCGCCCCCACGCCCCACATCCCACGTCCCAGATAACTCTCCCATATACATCTGTCCCCAGGACAGGTTCCTCTCCTCTGGGAAAGCATTGACGCTTCAAGTTCCACGTGGCTCCTGATGCCTTTTCCAGTTTGAAGCCTGTTAGTTCACAGTCCTGGCATCTTAGCGTGCATATAAACCCTTCATGATGTGAGCTGGTTGAGGCCGCCCACCCTCTAACGTCATCACCTGGGCGTGGTTTTGGACTCCTGCGGGCATGGGGGATACTGCAGAGATAGGGCCGAGTGTGGGCTCTCTAGTAACTCCCCTACTGTGTACAACTGTGCAGGAAGCTGCAACCCTTCTGAAGAAATGCAGCAGGTCCCTTTGTGACCTGGCCCCACTGTCTTCAGAGCTCCCATATCACCCTTTAGTGACTCTGGCTCTCCACCCAGTTCTGTGGTCCCGACCCGGCCTTGGCTCTGCACCGGGCTCTGATGCCTCCGTGCTCCTTCTGTGTTCCTGACTCGAGCAGGTTACTCAAGATGCAGACCGAGTGCATAGCGCACATAATTGTAGTCCACGGAAAAGGGAGGGGCAGTATGATCTCAGCTACGTGAAAAAGTCAAGGACGAACAAGACTCGCATGAAGGAGATGCCTGAAAGGGGAAGAATTTGCTTTTGTTTTTCTAGAACAACCTTTTCCCTGCGTGGAGGATCTGTTGTCTGGAGAGGAAGGAGAGCGGCAGCTTTGCTGAACGGATAGAGCTCAGGGCTGCTTACGGTGGTGAGCCTAGGATTAGCCTTTTGACAGGTGGACTGTTGTACAGAATCTATTAGGAAGTAATTTGGACTTACGAGACGCTGCAAGGGCTAATGCAGAGACTACCTGCATATCCACCATCCAGGCTAAGAAGGAAAACATGACTTGGAGAGCTGAAAGCTTTTATGCCTTATCCCCAGTTATGTTTGCCACCCATGGAATCCTTTACGCTTTTAAGTGACCCATTCGTAGTGTGTAACTGGGTCGCTCTTACTGTAAATTTTACACAAGCTAGAGAGACCTAGAGAGAGGGGGCATCAATCAAAAGAACCGTCTTTATCAGATTGGCTTGTGGGAATGTTTATGGGCCATTTTCTTGACTAGTGAAGGGCCTGAATTACTGTGGGCAGATGGGCCTGGACAGTATAAGAAACCAGCCTGAGCAAGCTAGGGAAAGCCACCCACTAAGCAGCATCCCTCCATGGTCTCTGCATCCGTTCCTGCCTCCAGGTTCCTGCCCTGAGTTCTTGCCTTGGCTTCCCCCAGAAGATAGCTTGTAACCTGTAAGCCAAATTAACCCTTTCCTCCACTAGTTGGTTTTGGTCATGGTGTTATCACAGCAGCAGGTAAATTCAAACAGTATTAGCTACATGGTGTATATTTCTGCTTATATTTTGTGAATTACTGACATACAGATTTTCCTTCTTTTTTTTTTTTGTATTCTGGCAGTATAATAACATTCTACTTGTGAGATTAAACTAGAACATCTAGATTTATACATGTAGTCTTAGTTACTGTTTTAATTAATTAGTGATAGCTAATTAGTCCCATGCCAGTTGATTTCTATTGCTGCGTAGTATTCTGATTTACATATGTTGCTGGTGGATAGTCAGGTTGCTTCCAGTTTTAATTTCCACATACTTTCTTAGGGATAAGTGGGGTTTATGTCATTAGGAAATGCATCTTCAATTTAATTAAAATTTGGAAGCAAATCAAACTTATTCCATTCCTTTGTTTTTACTATTTAAAATCATTTATTTTATGCGTATGAGTGTTTTGATTACATGTATGTCTGTGTACCATGTGTGTGCAGTGCCCACAGAGGCCAGAAGAGGGCATCAGATCCCTTAGAACTGGAGTTACAGATGGTTTTGAGCTTTCCGGTGTGTGCTGGGAACTGAACCCAGGTCCTCCGCAAGAGTAGCACGTGTTCTTAACCACTGAGCCATCTCTCTCCATCCCCTATTTCATGCATAACAAAAAGTCATTTCTATAACTGGGCCTTTGATGTGTTGGTTTATATCAGTGTTTCTCAACCTGTGGGTTTCTATCTATCCCTTTGGGGGGTGTCAAATGACTCTTTCACAGGGGCGGCATATCAGATATTATGATTCATAACAGTAGCAACATTACAGTTATGAAGTAGCAATGAAATAATTCTATGGTTGGGGAGGTCACCACAGCATGAGGAACTGTGTTAAAGGGTCGCAGCATTAGGAAGGTTGAGAACCACTGTTTTTTATATTTATATTACAGGTAGATCAAAGACAATGTTTTGCTTGAGAAAGAAGACTCCCTTTTAACCTTATTCCTGTGCTCAATGTATAGAGCCAGAAGCCAGCTCAGAATAGAACATATACATGAAGTGTTCCTATTCAGATAGACAAGAAAAGGAACTAGGTCATACTCAGTAGCTTGCTTAGAATTTCTTTTTAAAAATATTTATTGAATTTTATTTAGTCAAAGAGCATTTCTGATTATTTTTAGATGGCTCCCCGTGGAACTATCAGTTGTGTGAATATTAGGATAAGGGAATAAACGAACGGAACAGTAGAACCGAATAGAATGATAAAACACAGTTGATTGCTGCCTTGCTTATTTGAAATTCCTGGGACCTTAGGTCACCGTCAAAGGCCATTGTTGAGGGAAATATTAAAAACACTTGTGCCTCTGCTCCGGCGGCCTGGTGGGCCATGCACTGGTGTACAATGGCCGACCTATTTATATCTCGTGGAAGCTCTGACTCTGAACTCCACAATCTCTCCACCCAGCTTTCAGAATGAGCCTGTAAAGGACGTTTTGAATTCGAACCACAATGGGCAACACGCACCACACATTGCCTTTGGTGGTGGAAGATGGTGGGGCTAAGTGTGCCTGGGTTGAGACCGCCAAAACTTGAGTCAAAGGAAGTCTTTTCTTCGTGTGCATTGATTGTGACAAAAGCTTGCTTTTTGTCATGTAACAAAATGGTTCGAGCTCTCAGAGTTTTGGAGGCTTAAATCCACAGTGAAGCTGTCTTCAGGACTGACTCCTGAGGGTTGTGGGGGAAGATCTCCAGGCTCGTCCTTGGCTTGCAGAACAACTCCTGTATTTTCACCCCTGTCTTTACCCTGTATATTTGAGTGTCCAGCTCCCCCCTTTCTATAAGGACACTAGTCATACTGGGATAGGAGCCTTTGTAATGACCCCAGGTTAGCCTGATGAATCTGGAAGACCGAGTTTTAAACAGGATCATGTTCTGAGGGCCGCAACTCGGCATACATCTTTGGTGGCAGGCACAGTTCACACCATAGCACAGTGTACGATTATGTTGGGACTATTGGAAGGTCACTGGATGGAGTGGTGGTTTATTTTGCAGATGTGGAAGGTGAGTTGTAGTTTGTTATCAAAGATTTGGTCTAGTGCAGTGACCTTGTTGGCATAACACCTCTAGAAAGTTTTGGACATGGCTTTAAAGGTAGAAAAGATTTTGGCTCTAGAGTTATATAAATAAAAAAAAAAGTCTAGGGTTGGTGAAATGGTTTAGTGGCTAAGAACACTGGCTGATCTTACAGAGGACCTGGGGTTAGTTCTCAGCACACACATGGAGGCTCACAGCTGTTGTAACACTAGTTCCAGGGGATCTGACGTCCCCTTGTGGCCTCTGTCGGTACTGCACACACGTGATACATATACACACATGCAGGCAAAATACCCATACTGATAAAATTTCTAAAAGTGTAGAATTTCCCCTTCAGGTTCTATTGCTAGAATTTTTGCCTTATAATTGTGGTCTTATGCTGATGTTCAAGTTTATTTTAATCACTGTTTAAAAAAATACCTTGAGAACTTTTTCTTTTGTTTGTTTTAGACTTAAAAGAAATCGTGTTTGTCATCCAGAGTCAAAGTAATTCTTTTCATGCCAGGAGAGCAGAACAATTGAAAAGAAACATCTTAAAGCAGGCTGCAAATCTGACGCAGGTATGTAGAGATGCCCAGAGGTATCCAGGGCTAATTATGTAATATTGAGATATTTATGGTTTTCTGAATCTATAGAAAATCAATTTTATGTAGGTGAGAATAACTCTCAGGACTCACTATACTTGTTTAATGTTGAATATTGCTGAAAATGTTCTCGCATCGTACATTTATATTTATGAGTTATGTAACTGTGTAGGGCTACCGTGGCTTTGTCATAACTGTTAGAATAAAATGGAAGAAATGATATTTTGAAGAAATAGGGATAATTAACATACAAACTTTTAGCAACACATTCTGAGGCGATTTTCATGTTGAAATAACATTCTCATTAATCTTAGTGTAGTGCACTCTCTGTGAGTGTCTTAATTTGTGTTTTTCTTTTTAACTTGGTACCATTAATTGAACCTTCGATCTGATTTATAGCATAATCTCCCGGAAGGATTATGGAGAGAAAATATAGCTACATGTTAATGACATCTGAAAGAGTTGTGAGCTACATTTCAGGGTGTTCTGAATAATGCAGGTGTTTTGAATGAGGAAGTTCTGCCTTCTTATACCACATTCCCTTTATTTGATGAGAACACGGTTCAAGCCTCCTAGTGGGTATCTGAAGCCACGGATGGAACCCCATAGGTCTGAATAATCTCTCTCTTGGGTCCAGGCAAGCACGAACTGCATGAGCTCCCTCAGGCAGACCTTAGAAATTCCCCAAATGTAGTTAGTGATGACCTCAGATACATTGAGACCGGGTCACTTACTCCCGTGGGAACCGCGGGGACACTTTCCCATTTGTTCTTTCCTGTGTCCTGCTCCTAGGAATAATACCTTCCATCTCACAGAGGTGGTTTCATGTGTTCCTATAATAACTCTGCTACAATTCCCGTCAATATGGATGATACCCTGTGCCCACCAGGCCTTTGTGATTGAATTTACTACATATGTTTTCTTCTGTGTGTTCACTCCCACTCTATTCTTTCTCTGCATGTACTGGTGTGTGTGTGTGTGTGTGTGTGTGTGTGTGTGTATGCACATGTGTATATCTGGCAGTCCCCCTGGATCTTTGGAGCAGGATGGGGCTCCTAGGTCTTGGCTCAGTGATAATGATATATTTGGGTACCTGTTGATGGGAAGCAATAGAAATTATAAAATGTAACACACACACACAGTGCTAAATGCAAATATATGTGCATATATATATATACACACATGCCTACAACATATATAAGAAAAATGCTGCATGCCTATACATGCACATATATATGTATATACACATACATACACATGGAAGGTGCTGTGCCTACTTCTTTTGGGGATTTTGGATTCTTAGCACTGATTCTAGACTCCGGGGGAGGGTGGCTCGAGGCTCTCTCCAAAGCCAAATGTAGCAGTTATGATCAGGAATGGAGACTGTGTGCCCCTTCATGTCTCTCTAGTGGTTTAGTTTTGTTTCTGGGAATTGAACATTAGCTTCTTGCATTACACTAGACATATGTCACTAAGCTGAGAGAGAGAGAGGATCTAGCAGAACAGTGGTGACCTTCCACAGTTCCTGTGTGTGTATGTGTGTGTGAATGTGTGTATACATATATGTGTGTGTTAATGTATACATATATGTGTGCATATGTTTGTGTGTATATAGGTGTCTCTATATGTGTATATATATATGTGTGTGTACACACATACATATATGTATGTATATTTGTGTATATATGTATGTGCATGTTTGTGTGTATATGTGTATGAATGTATGGGTGTCTATATATTATATATGTGTGTATCTGTGTTTATGTGTGTGCCTGGGTGTACATTTGGGCCTGTGCATGTGTTTGGCCAGAGGATAACCTTGGTGTAGTTCTTAGGCTCTCTGTCCTCCCCTTTTCCCTCCCTCTCTCCCGCCCTCTCTAGCTCTCTCTTCCCTCTCTCCCTCCTTTCTTTCCTTCTTTTGTGACAGGATCTCTCAGGGGCGTGGAGCTCACCCAGTAGGTTCAAGAAGGCTAACCTGGCTGGCCGCCAAGCCTCAGGGTCCACCCATTCCTGGTCTCCTTCTCAGCCCCATGGCCAGCTTTTACTTGGGTGCTGTGGATCTGAAGTCAGGTCCTCCTGCTTGACTGATAAGCACTATTATACAACTCCAGCTCCAGGGGATTTGATGCCCCCTTGTGGCCTGTGAGGGTAACTGCACGAGTGTGTGTGCACATACCCATTTATATGCACACATTGATGGAATAGCACTGAGTGCTCCCTTCCAAGTCCTGCGATTACAGGGAGGTGTCACTGTACTTGGGCTCTCTGTACCAACTTGACCCATGGTCGTAAGCCACTCCTTCCTGGTCCCACTTCTGCAACATGTTCAAACCTGTTATATCTCATACAAATCTGTTGTGTCTTGTACAAACCTTCTGTATCATGTACAAAGCTGTTGTATTCGCTTCGCTCTGTGTTACTACTCATTACCCATTTATCTTTCTCCTCCACAGATGTTGAAGGCAGAGAGCAGGTTGAATTCCATTAATTTCTGATCACTCAGAACCAAACTGTGTTTGTGTGACTTACCCTGAGTCCCCCAAATTCATTTTTTTTAACGGCTTTTCTCCCCCTGCTGTGATAGATGTTTCTTTTATTTTAAAAGCAAGTGAAAAAAAGATTAATTGATTTAATTTTATGTGTATGAGTATTTTTGCCTGTGTACCGCATGCACACAGTGCAGAGGTCAGAAGAAGGCATCACATCTCCTGAAACTGGACTTACAGAGGGTTGCAAGGCCCCATGTAGGTGCCAGGAGTTGAACCCTGGTCTTCTGCAAGAGGAGCCAGTGATCTTAGGTGCTGAACGGTCTCGCTAGCCCACAAATGACTATGTCAAGGGCACAGCTCAGTTATATCAGGTATAGTCTCGAGTATATCAGGTATAATCTCCACAGCCCCTTTATGTAATAAAACTAACACTGTGAACCTCTAGACAACTCCCCGCCCCTCCTTTTCTGTAGCCCCAAGTAACCCCCATTTAACTTCCAGTCTCTGTATGTGACTGTTATGGATGGCCTAGATTGGGGGAGAGGGACGATTCTTAGAGTAATCGTTCTCTTGGGACTGACTTGCCTCACTTAACTATTTTTTTTTAAAGTTCCTTTGTTCAAAAAGAATGGCCAGGAGCTGGAGAGATGGCTCAGAGGCTAAGAGCACTGGCTGCTCTTCCAGAGGACCTGGGTTTGGTAACTAGGATCTACATAGAGACTCATAACCATTCTCAGAGGATTTGACATCTACTTCTGGTCTCTGTGGGCACATCTGTCTATGAATCACATGCATGCAGTCATGTATGTGATTCATAGATATATGGGCAGGCAGAACACACATATACATAGAAAGGAAATCAAATCGAAACGAAACCCATAGCTATCAGTATTTTTGTTCAGGCTAGTGACCTCAGTCTAGTGTCATGGACATTGTCATCACCTGTAGGCATCTTATCTCTGGAGTTCTGACTGTCCTCTCCATGACACCTCTTGTCCCGCTGTGTATCTGTCTCATGTTCAGACACCAGAGTGAGGCAGGACTCTCCTTTACTTCTCTTGTGTTCCTGACCTCTCTTGTGTCCCTGACCCCTACTACCTGTGTGGAATGCCAAATACAATATTAGAGACTGTATGTTCATCGATTTACTGTCTCAGCGTTTAACATTTAGAAGTGGCTCCTTTTGTCTGAAGCGTTTGGCTACTGTAGCCATTTTGCTTCTCTTTAGTTCTAAAGTTTATATTTAATTTTTTTTTTTAATTTTTTCATTTACATCCTCGGTGAGTTAGGAGCCCGCTGGCCACTAGGTGGCGATATTGGTTTTACATTTAAAGAGGTATAGTTAAGTAATGCCATTAAGTGCCCTGGGGCCCCAGTTTAATTTCTGTGATAGTAAATAGAGCCTAAAGTGATAAAGAGACACACACCCCCCTTTCTGACTATAAGATCAACTGTTACTGTTACCCTGACATTTCTTCCCCGCTGGGGCTCAGCTGTGCATGCTGTAGTAGGGAGAACAGATCTGTGATGCTCAGATATAATTTGCTGGGGAGCGGTGGAGTGTGCTGTACGCCTCAGGCAGGTTCAAATGTGGATTAACAAGGCTTTGTCAATCAAAAGATTGCGGAATTTGCAGCTATGCTTGGTCCTGGATCTTTTTCTCTTTATGCAGCTTTTTATCTCTCATACGGGATTAAAAACTTTGGTTTAATTCCTTGAATGACACTTCAGAGATTTAAAAATAGTTGACAGCTAACACCGGGTCTGTAGGCAGTTCTCGAGGGGCGGGGCAGGGCAGGGACGAGATACTTTGCCTTGGGACTCTAGGAGCACTAGAGAAGGTCATCTTCTGAGAATTAATAGCTGAGATGTACCAACCAAGCAAGGAAACTTCGCCTTGTAAAGCAGGGACGCTCTCCCTCGTTGGAATCAAACTGTTTCAAGGCATTGACATACTTTTGGGAACTCCTTGGCAGCTCAGCCCGCCTCGGAGCTGTGATAGCGGAAGAGGGAAAAGTTGTCAGTCTCGCTGGAACCGTGGTGGGCACGTGCAAGGACCGCAGATGAGGGGTCCTTGGTGCGTCTGTCTGTGAATTCGCCTTCTGAGAGCGTTCCTAAAAGTTGCCCCGTGAGGGGCAATCCGCAGTTAGCATTTATCATTTGAATATTTATCCGATAGCTCAAAATATCTGTGCCTCCCATAGCAGCAGATTCCCAGAAATTGCTGTTTATTTATTCATTACCCCGTCAGGTTGCATGCTTCTCTGAAGCCTGCCCCCCCCCCCCCAAAAAAAATCAAGGCTCCAAAAATGGAAGCAGTTCTGTGATTAGCGGCTCCACCTAGCTGTTCTTGGCGTTACCTGGGCCTGTTTTGCCTCACGGTGCTGAAACTCGGTCTTATTAAAAGCACAAACATTCTTTTTTTTTCCCTCTTTACACAGTGAATAAGAAACAGGCACCTGTACCAGCTCTCTGTGAAATCTAGTAGTGTGCTCCGAGTGTTCTAGAACATTCCCGCCTGTGCTGAAGCTTGAAGACATGCGGTTAATCGTCACTTTGAAATTTGTAATTTTCAGCGTCATTTTCTTTTTCTAATGAGTGAATTATCAGGTTTTACCAAGTGTTATTTTATATGCTGACTGCTGGTGTAGCTTGACTTGGTGTGAAGGGACACAGAGGATCCTAGAAAAGGGATATTTTAGTTCTTTTAATTACTTTAAAGCAGATGGTAACTGTTTGATGCTGTGCGTGGCAGTCATTAGGTGGAGACTGGACATACAGGATATACATGTATTCTGTAGCTTTATTCTACCACACTGTTTATATGAAAAGGAGATTTTAGACAACCCACAGGTTTGTGAAAACCGAGATGTCCATGTAACGACATTTAAGAAGCACCACCCTATGTGGAAAATGAGTTGGTGTTGTACCAGTTTTTGCTGGTGAGGCTGGAGTTCAGGGAGAGCTGAGAGTTTAGAGATATTAGGTCACAAAGAGAGGGAGAGTCACCTGGAGGGTATGGATTTAGAACAGAGTTCTGGAAGGTAACAACGGGAATTTTCAGAAAGGTATACTCTGGGATGCCTAGCGGGGTCTGGAAGTTGAACAGTCATCCTCGTGGGGTACAGCGAGCACGGTGCTGGGGGCAAACTAGGGCCTTTTTAGGTTAGGCTGGAGAGAGGAATGTTGGAGCGACGGGTACTACAACTGATGAAATATGAGGTCTCTAAATTCGAGGGACATAGAAGAAAGCAGATTGTGAAGGAATGCCGTTTCTCCTACAGCTAGCGAGCTTGCCCCCCCTCCCCGCCCCACCTCTAAAAATGGGCACAAACGTGCAAACGCGCAGATGCGCAGACGCAGGCGAGGAGTTGAGCGAAGGAAGGGCCCCACAGAATCTTTTGTACAGGCGGCTTTCCTAGTCATTCAGGCACCTGAGTTGATTTCTTTTTAAATGCTTGTTAGGTCCGTAGCATCTGGCTGCCAATTACAATTTGACTTTTGTTTTTCGAACCTGGCTTGTGTGAGCCTTCTTTTTCTTGTTTGTTACAGCTATGTTGGGATACAAAGAAAGGTTGTTATTATCTGAGTCCTCTGTTTTTTTTTTTAAACATTGCGGAATGTGGAATCCAGTTACCAGCTGTCCTGCCTAAAATGATGGAAACCGAAGGGGTTTCACTGTAAGATGAGGTTGAAAGAACAAAAGAAAGGGAGACAGAACGCTCCGTGACATCATGTTTAGTACTTTCCAGTCAAGCCAGGGTCCAGGCGCCTTCTGGAGAGGCTACATTTAGCACAAGGAAAAGGTCACCGTGGTAGATGGGGTCGAGGAAGTTACTGTAAGCCATCAGGGCGGGAGGAGCAGAGGGTGACACTAGAATAATGCTTCAGACTAAAGAACGGGTTGAACGGTGGACACCGTAGACTTCCATTCCTCCAGGCAATCCACCAACAGAGAACACACCTGCTACCGAGCGATGCTCGATGTGGGTCAGATCTGGGTCGGACAGGCGATTCTGCTCTCTCTGACAGAGCTGTGCCCATCTCCTTCAGAGCGCTCTCCCCTCACTCCTACCCACCCATACGGCCTCTGATTCCGCTGCCTTCTATTGTGGAGAGACTCTGAGCCTTATTTAAAACCTGGCAGAACCCTAGCCTTACCAATAAATTATTCCTTTGCCTGTTCACAGAAAGTTTTGGAAATCGCCATTTCACCTCCCCCCCCCCCCCCCCCCCCCCCCCCGGAGCCGAGTTAGACAGGCCTTGGCTCATTAGATTAAAACAACCCCATCTCCATAACATAAGCCCGGCAGGCTGGCACAGGCTGGCTCTGAGAAGCCGGAGAAAGATGGCCTCACACTTCCTAATTTTAGAAATATATTTTATTGGCAGGGAGACGGTGTGAGGTACTTCATTAGTAGGTTAGTGTTAAAATCAGCAGTGCCATTTTCTTGCCTAAGGTTTTTTTTTTTAAATTTAATTTAATTTATTTTTTTGACACAGTCTCACTGTGTAGCCCTGGTTGAACTCACTGTGTAGACTTCAGACTCAGAGACCCACACACCTTTGCCTCCAGAGCACTCAGACTACCATTCCTGGCTCTCATCAGCCTTTTGATGTTAGCGCAATACTTTCCTTTTGAGATGAAAACAGGTGGATGCTTAATTACTCAAAACCCCTTCTTTTGGTTAGAGATTGATAGATGTTAATAAGATGTTCATCACATAAGGTCTTTTTATTTAAACGGAACAGGAAAATTTATTACTCTGCTGTTGAATAAGAAATTATCCATCCATTCACTTGCTGCTTATCTATTATTATTCAGTTTATGAATATCTATTAATAAATTTTATTTTTTCACAATGATATATGAATAATATGTACTATATGTACTATAATATATAACAATATTGTAACAATATATAATGAATTATAATATAATATATAATAAATATTATTAGTAGTAAGTATTTATTTTTTGCAAGTACCTGGCAAAATATCCCAAGAGAAAATAGGATTTTTTTTTTTATAAATTCTTTCACTAAAGTAACCATTTCTTTTTAATATACACCTAGAATTCTTTTTTTTTTGGGTGGGAGGACAGAGTATCTCTATGTAGCCCTGGCTATCCTGGAACTTCTGTAGACCACGCTGGTCTCGAACTCACAAATCCTTCTGCCTCTGCCTCCCAAGTGCTGGGATTAAAGGCGTGCGCCACCACTGCCCGGGGCACACCTAGAATTCTTAGAGGCATCTTTATTTATTTTTGTGTTTGTATCTGACGAGTTCCTGCCGTGCTGTGTGCACGTGGAGCTCAGCAGACCACTGCTGGAGTCAGTTCTCTCCTTCTTGGGATTGAACCCAGGGATTGAACTCAGCTCATCAAACTTGCTGCAAGCCCCTCTACCCCCTAAGCAGTTTCAGCAGCTCAGAAACATCTCTTATATGCATGCCGTTAGCCAGTGTATTTTCTGCAGCACAGGAAATAGGACACTGTGACTCAAGACGGTGGTTTCCAGCCTGAGAAGCCATCTTGTGTATATTTGTTGTCTGCTTTTGGCTGCCAGTACTGGCAGTATTCACGGTCCTAGACACCTGTCCTGTGTGAGTCTGGAGAGACCTGGGCCTTGGTCATTGTTCTTACTTGCCTTCCATTGCTGTGATTAAATACCATAATCAAAAACAGCTTAGGAGAAGAGAAGACAGGATTTCCTTGGCTTATGTTTCACAGTCCATCACTGAGGGAAGTCAAGGCAGGAACATCTAAGCAGTAACTTGAGGGAGAATCCTTGGAGGAACACTTTCTGCTGGCTCCCTGTCTGGCCCATGCAGTCTGTTTCCTTATACAACCCAAACCCGCCTGCCTAGGGTCCACAGTGGACCAGCTACTCCCACATCAATCATTTACCAAGACAGTCTCTTACAGATAAGTCCATAGGACAGTCTGATCCTGTGAATCCCTCCATTGAGACCCTCCTCCCACCCCTCCACCCCCAGGAACTGTAGTCTATGTCAAATTGGCAGCTGAAGCTAATACGGAAAAAAAAAAGGTCATGAAGGAGGCAGGTGGCAGATGCTCCGTTTTCCCAAGGGTGGAAGATGTATCGTGATCCAGCATGGTCATGGAGTATTTCTATGTAGGATTTGGAGTCAGGAGCTTGAGAAAGCAGGTTACATTAAGCCTCTGTTCTCTAGAATTAGCATCAATGTCTTAGGGTTTTACTGCTGTGAACAGATACATCATGACCAAGGCAACTCTTATAAGGACAACATTTAATTGAGGCTGGCTTACAGGTTCAGAGGTTCAGTCCATTGTCATCAAGGCGGAAGCATGGCAGCGTCCAGGCCGGTGTGGTGCTGGAGGAGCTGAGAGTTCTACATCTTCATCTGGAGGATGCTAGCGGAAGACTGACTTCCAGGCAGCTAGGATGAGGGTCTTAAAGCCCACACCCACAGTGACACACCTACTCCAACAGGGCCACACCTTCTAATAATGCTGCTCCCTGGGCCAAGCATACACAAACCATCACAATTGGTGTTGTTAGTGGAGTCAGGGGACCAAGTTAAGAGTCAATATATTCAGGTGTATATGAGGTGAGCGTCCTGTGCAGATGATGAAGTGATGTCAGCAGGGGGAGCCTCTCCGTGTTGCCCATCACTAGGTGTGGCGCCCTGCTCTGTCATGGGGGCCTGTTGTACCGAAGGGGCACAGTGCTTCCGGGTGAGTGAATTGCTTTGTGGGTCTACACAAACATAGCACCTTGAGAACACAGGTGAGGACACTTCTTAGCACACCTACAAAGACATGTGAAAGTTACAGTGTAAGGAAGCCTTGAGATTGTAAGTTTGCTGGACCCCTGTGGATGGAAGCAGCAGATGTGGTTTGAGTGGATGATTCTGGAGGGGTTGGTCCGTGTGGGTGAGACTGCATGGTGGCGGGTGGCAGGCAGGAGGCGTGGTGGCCAGGGCAGCTAGCTGAGAACTCACATCTTGAAATACAAGTACAAAATTGAGGAGCGAGGAGGGACTGAGGGAGGGAGAAGGGAAGGGAGGATGGAGCTCAGGAGAGAGGGAGGGAAGGACAGAGGGACTGAGGGAGGGAGAAAGAGGAGGGAGAGGTAGAGAGAAATAAGAGGGCAAGAGAACAGTGGAAATAGATGGAGATTTTGAAACCCCAGAACTGGCCTCTAGTGACATACTTCCTACTGCAAAGCCAATCTAGATGTCCCCCGAACATCACCGCCAACAACTGGGGATCAAGTGTGAGATACGTGCGCGTGCTCACAGGGAACATTCTCATCTCATTTAAACCTTAGTACCTGGTGCATAGTACCATAGGCTGTAAAACCAACAATAATATTAATAGTTATCAGGTGCTTGGCCTGTAGTAGCTGACTTATTCCCGCTGGCTATTGTGTTAGCTCATTACAGGAAATAGCAGGCCCACAACAGGCTCAGGGAACATCCTGAAGGTTACAGGCTCAGGAAAAAAAAAAGAAAGCTAAGATTCAAATGGGAACACTTGGCCTCCAGAAATCAGGTCTTTAAACACCAAGGTTTACTGCTTTTATGAGAAAATGATTAGTTAAAATATATATGTGCTATAAAAATATATTTAGTAGTTTAGTTCAAAGAACATCACTTATAAATAAAATTTATAATGCTGCAGTACATTTTCTTTCGAGAAAAACAGTTAATGATTAAGACAGGTATATGGAATATGTGTGTATAATATATATACACACATATACATACTTGGGTTCTTGGAAAGACTATTAATATAATGTAACTCATAATAGTCTAACCTATAAATGAATACCGTATTTTAAAGGTTATAAATCTGCCTCATATATGTTCCAAGAAGCATATCATGCAGCCCTATTATGACAATAAGTACATATCTCTTACAAAAGTAGTTATAATAATAAGCAGATGTGAATAATTTTCTTTGGCTTTTTTTCAAGACAGGGTTTCTCTGTGTAGCTCTCGCTGTCCTGGAACTCACTCTGTAGACCAGGCTGGCTTTGAACTCTCAGAGCTCCACCTGCCTCTACCTCCCAAGTACTGGGATTAAAGGCATGTGCCACCACACCTCGTGTGGATTTTCATTATAGTTTACTTGTGGGTCTAACGACTCAATTCAGTGCCCAAGGGGTTAGATTTCAGGCTCTTAGCATTTTTACCTGATACCTGTAAACATCTTGATGTTGCTGTCTGATCTAGCATGTGGGACTGCAGAGCGGGTGAGGAGACCATAAAGTCTTGTTCTTCAGAGCCTAGTTTAGAAGATGAAGGTGAGGACAAATCACAAGGGCTGAGAAATATCTGTGGACAAAGGGAGACAATGGGCTGGAGAGATGGCTCAGTGGTAGAGCCCTGGCTGCTCTTGCAGAGGACCTGGGTTCAGTTCCCAGCAGCCACACAGGGGCTCACAACCATCTGTAACTCCAGTTCCAGAGATCCACCACCCTCTCCTGGCCGCCAAAGGCCTTCACAAGCATGTGGCACACATTCATACTTGCAGGCACACATGCACACACATAAACTAGACTTTTAAAAGGAGAGGCGAGTAGCGATTGAATTAAATCATTGAATGCTTTTCCAGACAGAGGCAGAAAGACGGAAGTGGCACAAAGCTAAATGTGTGAAAGGATTAAAATTATTTACAACGATTTAAAGATTCACCACTTTGGTGTGTGCTCATATGCCAGCTTCCTTATTTATCCCGTCAATATCTCTAGACATCAGGTCTTCGTGGTTCTCCTCTGTGTTGGCGTTAGATCTCAGGCTGATGTGTAGCTCAGTGGAGGGTACATTCTCAGCATAGGCAGAGACCCCAGCCCCACAAACCCAAACCAAACAGATGACTAAGTCATCTGTCAGCTGTGACGCTGTATCAAGACCCCTTTCCTAAGGAAGCCAATGAATGTGTTCGTGCACTGGGACCCACTGACAGGTAGACAGCTGGCTTTACATTTGTTTGCTTACAGGAACCATTAACTGCTTTAACTGCGAGCCTTGCAACAAAAGAGTTCAAAGAACGTCCTGATGCAAAACCCAGGGGGCTGTCTTCAAAGAGATGATGGGGGTCCTGGAGAGGATGAGGAGGCAGAGGTGGGCTTTGATTCAAACACAGGGGTCACATTGACAGGTTAAGAGTACTGTGATCAGCCTTTGGGGGTCCCCGTTCATTTACCCACATTTGATCAGCTGCGTTTCTAATCCCTTTATGCTTCTGTTGTAGCGCTATCTCCCTATCTGCACACATTTGCATGTAGCCTTTTAGATCTGAAACGGTGGCATGGCTGGGGGCCAGGTATCTGTAGATTGTGGAAAAGCCTCTATTGTCCTCGGAATATCCATCCCTTGGTAAAGACAATATAGCATTTTTCCTTTCCTTCTTGATTTTGTATTTGGAAGTTCTCTTCCCCTCTCTCCTTTTTCCCTTCTCTCCCTCCTCTTCTTCCTCTTCCTTCCTTTCCTATCTTCCAATAGGCTTGGTACTCACTGCGTAGCCCAGGCTTGAATTGGTAGCAATCCTCCTGCCTCAACTTTTTATGAGCTAGAATTGCAGGCATAAGTCACCAGTGGCTGTCAGTCATGAATTTTTCTCTGTGTGTGCATGTGCATGCTTGTGGGTATGTGTGCGTGCCTGTGTGCGCATTTATGGTGCACACACCTTTGCAGGCCTGAGGAGGTTGTGAGGGACCCGGCCCTCTCACACACTGCTTTACTCCTCGGAGACAGGATCTCCCACTGGACCTGGGGTTTGCTGTTTCTTCTACTAGGCTGGCTAGGCAGCAAACTCCAGTGGTCTGTGGGGCTGGGTACCTGTGGAGGAGACGGGGGTTGGGGGGGAGGGGATGCGAGTCCTTGGTCCAGTCTGGCGGCTGGAAACACTGAGAGGCCTGTTCCATTGCTCCAGCTCGGTGCGTTTAGATGAAAGGAGACGGCCCATGATTTTAAAGTTTTATTGTAGAATAGAGTGAGAGAGGGGATGTAGAGAGTTAGAAGCCCCTGTGGAAAGTGGAGAAAGGGAATAGGGAAAGAGAAAGGTAAGAGAGGAGAACAAGAGGGAAGAGAAGAGAAAAGGGCAAGAAAGGGAGGAGGGGCCAAGCAGCCCATTTTATAGTGGGCGGGGCTGCCTGGCTGTTGCCAGGTAACAGTGGGGCGGGGCAAACCTGGCTGTAGCCAGGTGACTGTGGGGGTGGAGTTCAACCAGAATACTAAGGGCCTGGGTATTGGCCCTACGTGACTGATGGTCACAGAATTATGGAGTTGAGGGCCTCGTGGTGTCAGCCTAGTGTCTGGGAGCATGGGCAAACAGCCTTCTGTCCCTCGTGGATTAAGTCCCCTGGATCGCCGGGGTGCAAACCTAGGTCAACCAGAGCACAGACTGCCTTTCTCGGTCAGGCAGAGGTCCTCTTGTGTGTGCTCTCCAGGTTGCTGGGGAAAGCTGTATACACTGGGGATCAAGCTCGGGTTCTCGCGCATGCCTGGCGAGCACTCCGTTGTGAGCGTGCTTGTGCCGCTGGTGGGCGCGCAGACCCACTGACCTATCTCTTCAGCATCTATTTTTTTCCTTCCTTTGTCTTACTTTTTAGTGCTGGGGAACAAATCCAGGGCCTTTGTTCTCCTAGGTGAGCAATTCTTCCCTCAGCAGCATCTCTGGCAAAAACAAAAACAAAAACCCAAACCCCACTCTCCCCCGCCCCCAACCCCCCAAAGCCCTCGTGGATCTCTGTGAGTTGGAAGCCAGCCTGGTGTACAGAGCAAGTTCCAGGACAGCCAAGGCTACACAGAGAAACCCTGTCTCAGAACTAAGCAAAACAACGACAACAACCAAAGAGCTTTAAAAGCAACAGCAACGACAAACCCCCAAATGTTTGTAGGTAAAGGTGTCGCCGAGCTGGTGACATAGCACCTTTAAAGGCGGTCTAAATCTTGTGGTGATGGATTAAGCATAAATAATTTGATAGGATATCTTACTGTGACCTTTTTATTTATTATAACTGTGCCAGCATTGGGTCCTGGGGATTGAACTCTGGTTGTCAGGCTTTAGCAGCAATCGCCTTTACCCACTGAACCCTCTCACCAGCCCCTATTGTGACTTTTAATAATTTAGGTGTGGTATACATCTGAGCATGTGATAAGAATAAAAGCTCTTAGGCATTTTTGGCTAGACTAGATTAACATTTCTCTACAATCAAAATGAACGTGGCTTGCTCTAACTGGGTTTCTGAGTGTAGCAGCTGGAGCCTGCTCATCGTTTTTGAGCACATATTCAGGGGCTGTAATCAAAAAGATGCATGTTTATTAAATACTTATAGATACAGAGGCCCGAAACAAAGACAGAAACCTGGCCCGTCTTATAGTCACAGAAGAAGCAGATAGGAGACTTGTCAAACAATTTAGTGAACGAAACACAGTGAAGTCAAGAGTAGGTTTAGTCTCCTGTTAGTCCATAGACTCTATTTCAGAAGAGGATTCAACTCGTTTCTTTGTGCCGACTAAACTCTTCTTGTATTTGTACTGTGGTAGAAGTCGTTCATGAACTGGTGTCTAAGCAATACCAGCAATGGGTTCTTGTAGTTGGCATGGAAGCCTGGTGTTACCTGTTGATGTCAAAACTTATCCCACAACTGTGATGTGGAATACGGATTCACAAGTAAACGTTTGTGGGGCATTCTACTCCTCTCGTGTTGGTTTGAATCTCAACTACTGCCCCATTGTCAGGCCTGCATGCCCCCTGCCATGCCCCCACCACGGTTGTTGTGGACACTCTGACACTCGTAAGCCCCAAATAAATGCTCTATTCTATAAGTAACCTTGATAATAATGTCTTATCATAATAGAAAATCAGCGAAGATAGAAGTTGGTACCAGGAGTGGGGCTTGAACCTACAGACATGTTTACCAGGTAGCCTAAACATAAATAAGGCATTTTCTTTTTTTCTTTTTCTTTTTTTTTTTTGGTTTTTCGAGACAGGGTTTCTCTGTGTAGCCCTGGCTGTCCTGGAACTCACTTTGTAGACCAGGCTGGCCTCAAACTCAGAAATCCTCCTGCCTCTGCCTCCCAAGTGCTGGGATTAAAGGCGTGCGCCACCACCGCCCGGCTGGCATTTTCTTTTATAAGTTACTTTGGTCATAACAATAGAAAAGGAAGACATGGGCTGGAGAGATGGCTCAGTGGTTAAGAGCACTGACTGCTCTTCCAGAAGTCTTGAGTTCAGTTCCCAACAACCATCTATAATGGGATCCAATGCCCTTGGAAGATAGCTACAGTATACTCACATAAATAAAATAAATAGATCTTTTTAAAAAAAGAAAAAAGGAAAGAAAAGGAAGCCACCCCTCAATTTAAAAGAAAAACAATATCATCCTATTGTAACTTTACTGAAGCATGCAGTTCATTCTGACATTGGCAAAATGAACTTTGTCACTTTCTGATTGCTTCAGTCCTTGCTCACGTAAGAAGTTGCTTTATCATAAGAATCAGAATAATTTCTCCATTTGACGCAAAGGCGTTTCCACTGGGATAGTACTTTTATCATGATTTTAATGGCTGCTTGTTGGTGACTCATTAGCACCTGCTTTCTATCTCGAGATTTTAACAGTATTTGCTTCTTAGTTCACATTAACATTCAAATACAATTATTTCTGTATTATGCAAATATTAATATTAGTTTATACTGTTTTGGCTCTTATATAATCATTCATGAATATGTATATGTTTATGTGTTCACATTACACATTTCAAAAATTTGTACATAATACAGAAGCAACAGTAGAGAAGCCCTGCATCAATAGATCTTGTTCTATCTTAGATAACTTAATTCAGCCTTTAGGCTGGCTTTATTCTGAGCATGTTACATTGTTTGTCTGATATAACTATTGATTTCCAATTTTGTACATAAAAAGTGGAACAAATACTACAAAGAAGGAAGTGAGGGGAATTTGATATCCATCGGAAGCAGTTTGTATTAAAACCCACCTCTAGTCAATATTACATGTATATCCACCGGAAGAGTGGGGTGGAATTGAAATTCTTTTGGGACTCGGTATCTCAAATGCAGCATGTGATGGTGGTGTCGTGGTGAGTGTGACTGCCCTCGTGGCATCTCAGATGGTTGGGAATTCATTCTTAAATTCTTCATTAGCAGTCACCACGGATTCGTTTTCCAGCTAGTACACAATGGGAGACACAATAATGTCTGTTGGAGGGAAAAAGGCTGAAGCATATGGGATATGAAATTCCGACTTTTGGCTCTCCCAACAATTTGAAATATAGCAAATAGCAGGGGAATTTCAAGCTAATATTCCCAGCCTTGAGATCATTGTCCTTTGTCTGTATTCCTGTGTATTTCTGTGGCCACGGTGCTTTATTTTAAGGCTCTTTTAATACCTTCTGTGTTTATCCATTGGTAGACCTTTCCAGGAAGCCATTCCTGTGCCTGAGTAATTAGGGATGATATTTTTATTATCTAGACTTAGGGTATTATTTCTATGGTGCAAAACACCACAGCAGATATTTTTGGGTACTTTAGACAAAAATTTGGCACACGAGACAGACAGAATATTGTTCAGACAACAGGGTTTCACAGAACATGTTTTGCTTACAGGTGTGTCCAAGTTTTGTTTGTGTCCCTGTCCCCCCCCCCCCCCCCCCCCGAGTTATTCCTGATAAGCAATCCCAGGGTCTTTCCTTCCTGATTACACTTGCAAATCTCCAGTTAGCTCTTCACATAAGCCTTGAGCATTTGTGGGGGTGGGGAGCGGGTGGGGGTGGGAGAGGGGGTGGGGGGGTTGGTTGAGTTCCGCTGAGAAACTTCCCTGCAGTAACCTCGGGCCAACCTGGGAAACACAGCGGTGCTAACAACAGTGCCAAGGATAGCTCGTTGACTTACATCAGACAACAGTGCCTTTTTGCATTTTTTGAAGGTTTTTTTATTCTTACTTTTCCTCTTTGGTGATTATTTTCAGGATCTCCCCAGAGTCCTCCTTCTCCATCAGTTGGTGAAGCAGGAAGGTGCTTGGACTATCCTTCCCTTGTTACCGCAGTAGGTACCTTTTAACTCAACCGTGTCAATCTTCGGCATTTGGGCCTCCACACTCTTGTACTTCTTAGGAAGGTTTTCCAAATTATTAAGAGGTTGTATGTTTCCAGAGATGGTAAACGGATTAAATTTGAGTTTTATGTTTTGTGATTACTGTAGGAACTACATTTTTTTTTTCATGACTGGTTTTTAGTTATAATTAATTTTTGCTTAGTTTCTCTTAAAAATGATTTATTTTAGTTTATGGGTGTGAGTGTCTGTCTTCTTGTGTGTATTTGCACTACCTGCATGCAGTACCCACAGAGACGTGAAGAGGGCATTGAATTCCTTGGAGCTGGAGTTACAGATGGTTGTGAGCTGCCATGTGGGTGCTGGGAACTGAAGCCAGGTCCTCTGCGAGAGCGGGCAGTTCTCTAACCACTGAGCCACTTCTCCATCCCCAAAGGTCTTTTTTATTTTTAATTTTAGGTGTATTTCTTTCTTAAATAACAACATGATTCAAACTTACGTTTGAAATTGTTTTTTTAAACTGTTGTTATTATGGGCAGAATGAATTTAGAGTCTGGTGGTCCCTGACTTTTTTCTCAGTCAAAGCTGAGATACACAGTGAGGGTATATGGAGTGTGAACAGCACACACCTTGCCTTCCACTTACCATCCGCCATTTCCTAGATACTGGCTTAAACCTCACTGCAAACTCCTCTCCTGTCTTATATAGAATAAGCACCATGAATCCGTGTGCCATAACCCATTTCTTCCCATCAGCTTCTCTGTAACGTACAGCAAGAATTCAGCATGGATTTTCTTCTGTGAAGAAGAGACGAGAATACAAATCCCCAGACTCCTAGAAACGCTCAGACGATATGACCCATCTAAGGTGTGTATGACTTCAAAACCATGCTTTGACTTGTGGGACAATTATTCAGATAAAACATGATTTTCATTAAGAGATGTTTGAAATAATAGCTTGATTTTAGAAAGTGGTGTGGTAAAATTCTCTGAGGGTTACAGCTTACAGAGAACATAAAATAAACCACTCTCTGTGAAAAAAGTATATTTACTTGTGTTGACAATGTAAGGGAGTGGGAATATAGCAGCAGCCCCTTTGTAGAATCATTGACCAATTTTCTACACAAATAAAATTAAAATGGCTGTTTTTGCTCATCAGAAAAGGGCGCATATATAACACACACAAGCATTTTTATTTATTTATGTTTTATTTTATCTTACGTGTGGAGATGGATGTTTTGCATGCTTATATGTATGCGTTTGTAACTAATGTCTGTGGAATACAGGCCATGTGTGTTGGCGCAGAAATGAGTGGACAGTTGTCGCGGGAAATATTTTTAAAAAAACGTGTCCGCCAACTCTCCATGGTGCAGGACTATGCTCCTGTGCTCCGCTGTGCCTGATCGCTGTGTCCCCAGCTCTCGGTCG
This sequence comes from Tokudaia tokunoshimensis, assembly GCA_036184795.1. Taxonomy (NCBI): domain Eukaryota; kingdom Metazoa; phylum Chordata; class Mammalia; order Rodentia; family Muridae; genus Tokudaia; species Tokudaia tokunoshimensis. The sequence continues at coordinate 39,156,159 of BTHU01000006.1, forward strand.
CTTGTTCCTAGAGCTGCTAGTTCTTCCTCAACAAAAAACCCATGTAGTCAGCGATCCCACATTCTAGTAACTAAATGGAACCACCAACCTCGCAGTTCCATAACACAATACCCAGTAACCCAGTAGAATCATGACTCTTAAAGCATAACTAGCCAATGATTTATGTAACAATATCACAATTTACAGGATGCCAATACGACAATATCGGAGCCAATTGATAACGATAAAAGCTTTATTCCAATATTTCTAACCCTGTGAAATCATAGCTACTTGTGGCTGTTAAAACCACCGGGGATTAGGATCTTCTTCCTGTCAGTCCACTTCAATCTTGGCTTGCTCTCTCTACTCTCCCTTAGCTCCGCCTCCCTTTTCCCTGTCCAATCACAAGCCTCCCACTGCCCTAATGCGATTGGACAGGGAAAATCCTGTAATAGACAATACTTGTCAATAGACTGCTTTTGTAATCGGCTTGGTCCACCACTGTAATAAAACCCACTGGTTTTGATGGGTGTTATGTGTTAGAAGCATCCATTGTGGCTTCTTTCCGTTGATTTCTGAAAAGCCACAGACGTAACTGGATGGGAAGCCCATTAGGTAGGAGAAGGCATACAAACACGTTCCCCTGTCCTCCCAGACGGTGCCAGCTCGGTGAGGCTTTTACGTCTCTTTCTGACTTGTGGGAGACTCCTAAATCTTCTTTATCTTTCGAATGTTGGGGTTGCGACCCCTTTCCCAGTGTCTGCCTCACGTGGAGACTATTGCCTCATTACCCGTGGTTCTAATTCTGCAGGGGGAGATGGTGACTCACGGATACCTTTTTAATGAAATCGGGATGATAAATGGAGAAGTTCAAAGGGAGTTCATGAGAAGCAAGTTCAGATCGGAGGTGAAAGGAGATGTTTGCCTTCCCTTTCTGAACTCTGCTGTACGGAGAAAATAAAATCTAGGATGTTTTATTTCTTTTGAAAGTAGCATGACGGAATATAGATTACATAATGTTGAGGTCAGTTCAAACCAGTGGGGCTTTTCTTTTTCTTCCACTGTTTGAAATCTTAGGGGAAAAGGAAGGTCAATGTTGTCACAAAGAAACCACACTGAAATAATAATTGTGCCTTGTATTGGGAACTGACTGGGCATTTTAATTCTGATACTGTCCTCCCTCACTATCTTCCAGACATCTGTGCCAATGCAAACTTAGGCCCTTGTTCAGTGTTTTATATGTGTAAGTTTAATAGTTACTGAAGTAATTGATCTCAGTTCAAATGCCTTCTGAGCTGGTTTCTGTAAATCTCCTATATCTTGTTTGAGCTTTTCCACCCCATAGTATGCCTTTAACATCTGTATAGCTGATAAGGCACATTAACTTTGATTTATTTTTAATAGCAGTGAGGCATGGTGCTGGTTATGGGTAGTCCTTGTAGAATATCATTGGTTATTTTTCCAGTTATATATCTGTCTTATTGTTGTTCTTTCCACTAAGAAAGCCATTAGTTATTAAGGAAGATATATGGTTCTTCCCACAGAGTCTCCATTGAGTCCTTCCTTAAAATAGTTCATGACCTCAATAATCATATTAATAGGCAGTCCTACGTGCTTTATGAATAGCTAGATACTGTTGCGTAAAACAGTGTTGGCGCAGAAGGTTCAGGGCGAGAACTCTGTGAGAAGGGATGGGGAGGTTGGAAGAACGGGGCTTTTGGGTCTGAGATCAGCTCTTCCGGTTCCTCCTTCCGTTCCTCCTTCCGTCGTTATCTCCTGACGCCTTCCAGCAGCTATATGTGTTTTTCTTAGGTTTGCTTTTTCTCGGTGACCGTGGAGGTCTGAGCCAGGCCGTCCTGTTGTGGCTGGAAGCGGATGTTTTTCATTGCGCTTTGAACACAGATAATCTTCCTCTAGTACGAGAAGCCCAATCTGGTCCATTTGCCTCTTTTCCTATCGGGTTCTCCCGCACGTACTGTGTGCCAGACATGTGGGACTTCCTTATCATTGAAGATTTTAGTTCCTCCACCCCGTTGCACTAACTGCATTTACTGTTGTTCTCCTTCAGATTCTTTTTTTTTCCCCAAATGTGAGCTTTTTTATATTATTTTACCGCTGTTGTTTGTCTTAAGAGGTTTCTCTCTCTTTCCAGGGCAGGCTCCGCCCACCCCCACCCCCAACCCCTGGTCGGTTTCTGCACCTCCTGAAGTTTCTATCTCTCTCAGTTGTACAAGCTGCACCCCGATCGTTGTAGGCGCTTGATACATATTGAGCGAATGAATGAATGAATGAGTGGATGAATATAACTCTGAAAGGAAGTCCTCAAAGATTTATTTTAAACCTCTGTGGTTGGAGCTGGAGAGATGGCTCAGGGGTTAAGAGCACTGACTGCTCTTATAAAAGACCCTTGTTTGAACCCCAGCATCCACATGGTGGCTTACAGTCATCTGTAACTCTAATTCCAGGAGATCTGATGCCCTCTTTTGTCCACTGCATACATGTGGTGCATAGACAGACAAACAGGCAAAAACCTCATCCACACAAAATATCCATAAACAAGTCTTTTATAAGAAACCCTATGGTTTCCTTCACCTTAATATTCTTTGCTTTTTAAAATTTTTATTTATTTTATGTATATAAGTACACTGTAACTGTCTTCAGACACACCAGAAGAAGGCATCAGATCCAGTTAACAGACAGTTGTGAGCTACCATGTGGTTGCTGGGACTTGAATTCAGGACCTCTAGAAGAACAGCCAGGGCTCTTAACCTCTGAGCCATCTCTCCAGCCCACCTTAATATTCTCTATAAAAATACCACTCAGGCTGGAGAAAGGCGTAAAGGCACCTGTAGCCAAACCTGACTAAGTTTGAATGCTAGAACCCACAATTGTCATCTCATCTGGTTACATATACACACTGCACACACACACACACACACACACACACACACACAATCTAAATGATAACACAATTTAAAATTAAGAAAAATGCTTATATTTATGTCACATATCTGCACATACAAAAAATTTAAGCAATAAAAGGGTTTTTGAAAATTAAAAAATTCTTATATTTATGGTATAATTTTTTTTGGAGACAGGGTTTCTCTGTGTAACCCTGGCTGTCCTGGAACTCACTGTGTAGACCAGGCTGGCCTCGAACTCAGAAATCCACCTGCCTCTGCCTCCCAAGTGCTGGGATTAAAGGCGTGTGCCACCACTGCCCAGCTTGAATTTCTTCTTAACTATAAAGATTGTGATAGATTTATTATCATACTCGTGTTAATTATATTTTCATTTGGATTCTACAGAAACGTAATTCATGTTTAACTTTGTCTCCCAAGATATTTAGTTGGCTAATTCTGCTGTTACAATTTAGTTTTGGCCTTACAATTAAGTGGCTTTTCAAGAATTACATTTTATCGTTTTATTTAACAGGAATGGTTTTTAGGAAAAGCACTGTACGATGAAGAATCGACGATCATCCACCATTACGCCTTCTCCGAGAACCCGACAGTCTTTAAATATCCTGACTTTGCTGCTGGCTGGGCCCTTAGCATCCCGCTTGTGAACAAGTAAGGATTCAGCTTTGGGGAGTGTGTGCTCTTTCGATGACTTTGGAAACTTTGGTTCTCAGATGTGTCTTCAGCCAGAGGCGGTCTGAAGGGCTGGGAAAAAGTTACAGAGAGCCAAACAGGGGACCTTGCCTTAGCACTGCCCCTTACAAAGCCCTACAGACAGACCGTTCCCCTCTTTCTACTTCCTAGGAGTTTTTGGCAAATTAAAGTGACTAAGTCAGGCGACTAAGGCCCCCTCTTGAAGGCTTTCTGGGCAATGGTGTCTGTCGTGTGTACCTGCAGCAGTGTCCTGCCCCCCACCCCCGCCCTGCACAGCTGTAACGAGAGTGAAGGTGACCCAATTAATTCAGCTGAGGAGAAATAAGTCATTAGCTTGCACCTTTTTGTCTTTGGAAGATGGAAGGCTGGAAAGCATCTGCGGCCTTTGTATCATCAGAGGTGGGCCGCGGTAGAGGGGCACATACCATATGAAGTCACAACTGTCCTAAACACCTGCATGACTCGGTTCACGTGTGGTATTTTCGCACACTATAACTATGCTCCATGCCAGTGTCGATGACACAGTTGCCCCAGGGGCATAGCTCAGTGGCAGAATGATTACCCAGCCTGCAAAATTTTGATTCAAATTGGAGTTTGTTGGGCACTCACTATCCGATGTGGTAAAGAACAGACAACCCTGAGAGCAGAGATTATTTGGCACCATGTTTCTCTATCTTTTGGTGGCTTTCTGGGAAATTCTAGGAACTTTTTGAACTTCACACAAGATAGGCTCTTGGCCCTGATTCCACTGGAGCTTTTAAATTAAATTTAGTTTCGTTTCTAAGTGACGTACAACATTATACACTCTAGTGTTTCAGTACATGTAGAGGCTGGGTACTGTTTCAGTCAGGGTGTAACAGAGGCTGGAGAGATGGCTTGGAGGTTGAGAGCACTGGCTGCTCTTGTAGAGGATTCAGGTTTGATTCCCAGCATCCACGTGGAGGCTCCCAACCATCTATAACTCTAGTCCCAGAGGATCCAATGTCATCTTCTGGCCTCTGCGGGCCCTCACTACAGGCACATGGTGTACTCACATCTATGCACGCAAACACGCGCACATAAAAAGTACAAAGAAATGTATAGATCAGGGAATGCACATCTGTCTTCTCAAACATGATCATCATTTATGGTAAGAGCATCCAAACTCCTTTCTTTTAAGCGTTTTAAAATTATTATAGTACATAATTATGAGGTTTTATTTGTAAAGTTTATTTTTATTATGGTTTTTAAAATTTAAAATAAAACACCCATTGCAGTTTCTTCTCCTTCTTGTCCTCCCAGCCACCCCCCCATTTCTCTCCATGAATGTCATCCAGCCATGACAAGTCTAGTTGCAGTAAGACTAGGCACCCCCTCTCCTATTAAGGCACAGGGTAGCCCAAAGGTAGGCAACAGAGTCAGAGACAGCTTCTGTTCCCACTGTTAAGAGTCCCACAAGAGGGGCTAGAGCAATGGCTAAGTGGTTAAGAGCACTGACTGCTCTTCCAGAGGTCCTGAGTTCAATTCCCAGCAACCACATGGTGGCTCACAACCATCTGTAATGGGATCCGATGCCCTCTTCTGGTATGGCTGAGGATAGCTACAGTGTACTCACATATATAAAATAAATAATATCTTTAAAAAAAGAGAAATGACCAGCACACACAGAAAATTTACAGTTTTTAGGTGTAACTAATATAACTAAGTATCTGATGTCTGTCTTCAAAGCCTCTTATAAAAAATGCAGGCTTCTTGCTGTTTTGACTCTACAATTATAAGTGCTAATTTTTACGGTATTTTCTGTAAGTTTGATAACCTGGCGGGATGTTTCATAGTGGTATCCCCGCTCAGGAACCCCACTCTACCCGGCTCTTGTTCCCCTCACCACCATGTCGGATGTTTTCCCTTGTTCTAACTTGGAAATTTGATTTTTACTTTACTGCATCATTTGTTCTGGTACATCTGAAGAGAGTGACAGTGAATTCACATACATAAAATAAGTAAATAATTAAAAAAAAGAGTCCCACAAGAAGGCCAAGCTACACAACTGTCACATATGTGTGGAGGGCCTTGGTCAGTCCCACGCAGGCTCCCTGGTTGGTTCGGTCTCTGCGAGCCCCTGAGGGCCCAGCTTAGTTGATTCTGTGGAGGTGGTTGTTTTAATGGTTTTCTTTTCTTTTTTTTCAAGACAGGGTTTCTCTGTGTAGCCCTGGCTGTCCCGGAACTCAACTCTGTAGACCAGGCTGGCCTCGAACTTAGAAATCTGCCTGCCTCTGCCTCCCAAATGCTGGGATTAATAATGGTTTTCTTGACCCCTCTGGCCCTTACAATCCTTCCTCCCCCTCTTCCCAGGAATTCCCAAAGCTCTACCTAATGTCTGACTGTGGGTCTCTGCATCTGTTTCTGTCAGTTCCTCGGCAAAGCCTCTCTGAGGACACTTGGGCCAGACACCAATCATCAGGAATCATTTCAGTGACTTTCTTTTTTTCTGTTTGTGTTTTGCTCTATTCTGGGTCTCTGGGCTATCCAGGATCTGTCTCCTGGCCCTCTGGGCAGTATTAGGGGTGGGCCTCCACTCATGGCCTGGGTCTCAATTATTATGGCTTTTTTAATTAATTAATTTATTTTATATATGTGAGTACACTGTTGCTGTATTCAGATAAAGAAGAGAGCATCAGACCCCATTACAGATGGTTGTGAGCCACCATGTGGTTGCTGGGAATTGAACTCAGGACCTCTGAAAGAGCAGTTGGTGCTCTTAACCACTGAGCCATCTCTCCAGCTCTCAATTAATATGTTTTTAAAAAGGTTTTGCATGTATATACTGTGTGCATGTGAGTGTGTGCCTATGTGTGTGCATACGTGTACCTGTGGGTATTTGGAACCCACTGAACTCATCAGTTGACGAGGGAGGCAGGTGAGTGTAGCTTCCATAGTGTCTCCCATCTCGTCAGCCCAGCTTAAGTGTGGTTCCTGCTGGGATAGGAGAGAACCGAGGGTTTCCTCGTCATAGCTGGTTGTGTAGGTGTCTTAGTCTGGCCTGCTATAACAAAATACCACAAGACAGCTCTGTTACAAGCAAGGAAGGTGTACTGGCTGGTTTTGTGTGTCAACTTGACACAAGCTGCAGTTATCACAGAGAAAGGAGCCTCCCTCGAGGAAATGCCTCCAGGAGATCCAGCTGTGGGGCATTTTCTCAATTAGTGATCAAGAGGGGAGGGCCCCTTGTGGGTGGTGCCATCCCTGGGCTGGTAGTCCTGGGTTCTATAAGAGAGCAAGCTGAGCAAGCCAGGGGAAGCAAGCCAGTAAGAAACATCCCTCCATGGCCTCTGCATCAGCTCCTGCTTCCTGACCTGCTTGAGTTCCAGTCCTGACTTCCTTTGGTGATGAACAGCAATGTGGAAATGTAAGCTGAATAAACTTATTTCCTCCCCAACTTGCTTCTTGGTCATGATGTTTTGTGCAGGAATTGAAACCTTGACTAAGACAGAAGGTGTGTGCCTGAGAGTTTGGAGGCTGGGAAATGTCAAGATGAAGGAATTTGCAGTTTCAGTAGCTGGTGCAGGCCGCTGCCCTCTTGTTCAATGCTAACACCTCCTCTCTGTGACCTCTGAAGAATGCCCAGCTCCCCCAGACATCTTCGGTCCAGTTACAAACCCCTGTGTGATGCCTACTGACCTCCCCTCCTCCTAAGAGGAGTTGTATATAGTCAACATAGAGATGTAAGGACCACAAACATTCATCAGACATTGCAGTGAACTATAGTTGATGGACTTAGGGCCATGGAGTTCAGAAGGCTGCCAGCATGTCTCCTATAGTGCTGGAAAGATAGCGCGCCAGGTGATCTTGGCATCCAGTGACATCTGCTCCTTACCACACTGAGTAGTGATCAACAAATGAGAGCTTTAGTCAGTAACTGTGGTCTTTCCCCTCCCTCCCCCTCCCTCTCTCCCTCCCTCCCTTCCACTTTTTTTTTCTGCCTGCAAAACAACCAAGTTTTTTTTTTGTTTTGTTTTGTTTTAAATGTGGACTCTGCCATAGTAACAAATTCAAAATCTGGTCTTTTAGACTACATTTTGTTCCTCCCCCCATGTAGACAAGGAATTAAGACAAAAGATAATAAACCCCATCTAGTATAGCAAATATCAGTGGCAAGATTTGTTAAACAATTATTAAAGCGTGCTCTGTGTGTGTGTGTGTGTGTGTGTGTGTGTGTGTGTGTATGTGTTCCAGTGAGCATGTGGGATTTAAGACTCTAGATGCTGGTGAAATGCAGATCTTCCCAGGCTAGGTAGGATTGTGGGGCTTTATTCCTGGTGAGAAAGAAACCATGGGAGAATCTTTTTTTTTTCTTTTTTTTTTAAATTAAGCTGAAAGAAAACTGGTATTTTCCTGCCAAGTCACATGGTCTTATCTTAAATTCTGTATTTTGCTCAGCTATTAGAAATCTTTGTGAACCTGTTATTCTTGTTTGACAGATCTTTTGCTCTAGGAAAAAACAAGCAAACGAAGGAATGTCTCTTGTTTTCTAGGCTTGCGAAGAGATTAAAGAGCGAGGCGCTGAAGTCTGACTTCACAATTGATTTAAAGCACGAGGTAGGTCACAATTGGTTAGGTCTTAGTGACCCAGGAGTCACTAGGTTGAGCTCAGTGCCTGCTAGGACCGGCTATTGCTTCCAGCTCTTTACCAAAGAAGAAACAGCTGTGTATTTTGATGCAGAAATCGCGTTTTGCATTTTATATCCTGTAATAGCGCTTTTCCCCACACCCCCTCACATTCTCCCCACTGAGATCATTTCACCACAGTAGGGGGAGAAGGATTGGGGGTAGGGGAAGGTTGAATCTCATGATCGGTGAGTCTTTGCTTTTTCACGTAGGCAGATGGGTCTGGAGGTGAGTGTTTACAAGCGCACCAAAGTGTCATTGAAAATATCTCCATATTGCCTGGAGCATAAGTGCTTTGGTGCCCTTCTGCGGCAGAGGCATTGTACCAGGAGCATGGCTGCATCTGGAAGCTGCTTCATGTTTTAGCATGCAGCTCTAGCCAATGACGTTTCTCTTATGAACATGCTCTCTTGCCTTTTTTTGTTTTGTTTTGTTTTTTTTGTTTTCGAGACAGGGTAGCCTGCTGTCCTGTGTAGCCCTAGCTATCCTGGAACTCACTTAGTAGACCAGGCTGGCCTCAAACTCAGAAATCCTTCTGCCTCTGCCTCTCAAGTGCTGGGATTAAAGGCGTGTGCTAGCACCTCCGCTCTTGCCTCTTTTTTAAATATCTATTTGTTTATTTATTTAAAATTTTAATCAATTATTTGGGAATCCCACATCATGCGCCCTGATCATCCTTACCTCCTAATCTCCCCATATTTGCCTCCCTCCACACCATCACTTCTCCTATACCCTCCCCCTCCCACCCAAGTTGGAAAAAAACAAGTCCACTTTGTGTTGTCCATATACTCACTGGAGCACAGTCAAATTCCTAGTGGCCAGCCCCAACCACGGCCCTCAGGGAGGGTGAGTGTTTCTCTGCCTACATCCTCGTCAGAAGCTAAGGACTGATTTATTTTTCTTTTATGTGTATGAGTGTTTGCCTGTGTGTTTGCATGTGTAACCATGTATATGCAGTATCCGCAGTGGCCAGAAGGGGGCATCCAATGCCCTGGCAGTTCTGAGTCACTGATGGGTGATGGAAACTGACTCACAGTCCTCTTCCAGAGCAGAGAGTAGTCATAGCCGGGCAGTGGTGGCTCACACCTCTAATCCCAGCACTTGGGAGGCAGAGGCAGGCGGATCTCTGAGTTCGAGTCCAGCCTGGTCTACAAAGTGAGTTCCAGGACAGCCAGGGCTATACTGCTGAGTCACCTCTCTAGCTAAATAGTGGTCTCTTGTATTAATTATTACTGTCTCTTGATTGTGAGTGTCTATTTGGCTCCTGGTTTTTCACTGTGACAATGACTGTTTCTATGAACATTTTGGGCATGCATGTGCCACAATTATCTGTGAGGGTTACTCTATTGCAGATAATTTAAAACTTTTTTTTTTTCACTTCAACTTATTTTTAAAAGTACGTTATCTTTTTTCAGGCTGGGCAGGTAGCTCAGTTGATAAAGTGCTCATTGTATTAGTGTGAGGATCTGAGTTCAGAGGCCTGCACTCACAGGAAAAGCCTGGAACAGCAGGCAGTCCCAGTGCTGGAGGGCAGAGACAGGCAGACTCCGGGAGCTTGTCTCCAGCAAGGCCACACCTCCTAATCCTTCTCAAGCAGTTCCACCAACTTGGGACCAAGCATCCAGACATAGGGGCCTGTGGGGACTGTTCTCATTCAAACCAACAGTGTTTCCAGGTTACTGCTGGTGACTCTGGGAAATGGACCTGAGGTCTCGTTCCTCGTGGTAGATTCTGTGCACTTCCTCAAAGCACTCTAGTGTTGTCTTCAGGTTTTTTGTTTTTTTGTTATCTCTGGGATTTTTTTTTTGCATGTATGAATACTGATTCATGTTTAACTGTTTATAACTCGTAAAGCATCAGATCAGTCTATGTGGTGTTACCATTTTTTAAAAAAATTGAGGAAAATCTCTATATATTAATATATTGACACGGTTCAACCTAACATTTTCTAGGAGGCGTGTCCTGCTTCCCCTTGGGACATTTTGTACCGTTTTATATCTGTGGTTTTGACTTAGCTCTGTCCTCTCCATCACTTTCTTGTCTTGAGCTAGATTGCCCTCTACATCTGGGAAAAAGGTGGAGGACCCGCCCTCACCCCTGTGCCTGAGTTTTGTACAGAGGACGTGGACCCCCGATGCGTCACCACATTCCATTCATTCCTCCCGCTCTGTGTAAGTGAGAAAAACAACTTCCTCCTGGACCAGAGGAGGATGTGCATATTGTGTGCATAACATTTACTCGTTGTGGACATAACATTATGCTGGTAATTTATGTATTTAAACATAAACCAGCTTTTGCTCCAAGCCGGGCCGCAGCCATATGCTTTATGCCTTCTAGGTAAGTACTGTTGCTGTTCCTGTGTTCCGTATTGACCCAAGTCCTTCTGCTTACCAGTCAGAAGCCAGTGCCAGGGAGAGAAGAGCTGGAGGGAAGCAAGTGGGTCATGTGAAGGCTCCTGGAGGTGGAAAGGGTTGTCTCCCAGAGACTGTCTCTGAGAAAGCTGGTGTGTGTGTGTGTGTGTGTGTGTGTGTGTGTGTGTGTGTGTGTGTGTGTGACAGGGATTTGTGGGCAGGGAAAGGAAGGGGTGCAGTGGGCAGGGAAAGGGGGTCTCCCCCATCCCTCTCCCTTCCCTCCCTTCTTTCCTCTTCCTTTGCTCCCTCCCCTTCCCTCCTCCCTTCCTCCGTCTCCCCTCCCTCTCTCCTCCCTTCTTCCCTCCCTCCTCCTCTCCCCTCCCCTTCCCTCCCTCTCCCTCCCTTTTTCCCTCTTCCCTCCCTCCTCTTCTCCTCTCCCCTTCTCTCCCTCTTCTCTCCCTCTCCCTCTCTCTCTCTCTTCCCTCCCTCTCCCTCTCCCCTTCCCTCCTCTTCTCCCCTCCCCTTCCCTCCCTCTTCCCTCCCTCTCCCTCTCCCTTCCTCTCTCCCTCCCTCCTCCCTCCATCTGCCCCTCCCTTCTCTCCCCCTCCCTAGTTCTCTCTCCCCCAACTCCAGCATCACATTAGCAGTGCTCTCCTGCACCTGCCCACAACCTTATCACAGTCTTTTATATGCTTTGTATTTAAAGAATAAGGAAGTAAACTAAACCTCACGGTCCGCTGTTACTTGAAGGTCACTAGATATTCTGGACATCCAAAGAGAGACTGCAGTTCATACTCTTAACCACTTAGCTGTGGCCTTTCCAGATCAGGAAGCCAGGGAAGGGAAGCTCTGCCAGGTCCACTGAAGGAGTGGCCTGATGGGATAGGAATTTGGTTCTACTTCTTAGAAAGGTACAAGGCCGATCCATGTGCCTGCCCCTCCCACCCTCTCAGGAGGTGACCTTGCTTTTTCAGATTCTCATGGAGCAGACACTAAGTCTTTGTGCAGATCTATGGCAGGCCTGTCTGTGGTTGACTCCCACTACGACTCTGAAGGCTCTGGAACTTACTAGATGGTTGACCTTTGGGTTTTTTTTTTCTCTCATTAAGGAAATATATTCTATAACCTCATACAATGTATGTTGTTCTCAGGTCAGTTATGGGAAAGGTTGTGTGTACTATCTTAAAAGGTACACACACATCGAATACACACTACACACATACACATTACACATATACACATACACACTGCACACACATACACACACTGTACACACTCACACATACACACTGCACACGCATACACTACACACATATACTGCATATACACACTGTACTCACATGCACACACATACACATACACTGCACACACTGCACACACATATACTGCATGCATAAACTGCACACACATGCACACATACACTTACACATACACACTGCACACACATACACTGTATATACATACACTGCACACACATACACTGCACACATGTACACACAGTGCACACACATACACTGCATGCACACACTACACACACAGCACACACATGCACGCACACTGCATACATATGCATACACACACTGCACACATTCACACATACACGCTGCACACATATACACTATACGCATATACTGCACATGCATACACTGCACACACATACACTACACACACATGTACATATACTGCCCATATATACACTGCACACATGTACACACACAGCACATACACACTGCACACACACACACCTTATAGTGTGACAATAGAGGGGACTTGTAATATTTGCAGTTCCCAATGGGCTACCAGTCTTTTCAGACCTAAAACCTATTTACTTTGCAAAGCTTTTGGTCTCTTGAGTGACAAGACAGAGCTGGGGTACATCAGTATCAACCCCAAACTCTAAGTGGTGGCATCACTGTGACTCTTATTCCAGTCGTATAAGAAGACATATAAGAAGGGGTGTTCTAGTTTGCTTATTGTTGCTGTGACAAGCTGACCGAAGGAAGGTGGGGGAGGGAAGGGTTATTTGGCTTCCCCATCCCCGGAAGGAAGTCAGGACAGGCACTGGAGGCAGGAACCTGGAGGCAGGAACCTGGAGGCAGTCTTTGCCTGGAGGCAAAGACTGTGAAGGAACACTGTGTACTGGCTTACTCTCCATGGCTTGCTCACCCAGATTTTCAATACAAACCAGGGCCACTTGCACATGAGTGATGCCACCCACAGTGGGCTGGGTCCTTCTACATCAATCTTTAATGGAGAGAGTGTCCCAGGGGCCAGGCTGATAGATGCAAACCCTCAATTGAGAGTCTGCCTTCCCAACTGACTGTATTTTGTGCAAAGGCGACAAAAAGTATGACCAATAGGTGAGGACCAGAGCTTCCCCCAGGGAGGAGCTGAAGGTCATCAGATCCCTCTATGCCTCCTTCAACCTTGTGGGCTTACTCCCACCCACAGTTTAAAGCAGAGGGCAGAATATCCATAGCCTAGACTCAAGTTGACAGTCAGGAGTCATGTATGACTTCCAGCACCACGTGTGACCAGACCCAGAGAAGCAGATGTCTCCTGCTTGTATGAAGTCACCTTCTGTTCTTCTCCCTTTGTCAGAATCTCCACTGGTTGAGGACATGAATAGACGACAGTAACTAACATTTGTTAGTTACCTGCCGTGTGCTTAGTAGGTTAGCAGCGACAGCAGCTTTCGGGTGCTGTCAGTCCTGATCTCTAAATGACCAGGGAAGTCCAGAGAGCGGAAGGGACTTGTTAGTGTGGCTCTTGGTCTGCAACTGCTGAGCTGGGTATGGGTGCAGGGATGAGCTGGGGTACGGGGCAGGCTGAGCTGGGGTATGGGTGCAGGGCTGAGCTAGGGTACGGGGCAGGGCTGAGCTGGGGTACAGCTCCAGGGCTAAGCTAGGACTCATGTCTGGGGCTGAGCTGGATGCAGGTTTAGGCTTGGGAGGGAGATAGGTTCAGGGCTGGACCAGGCTGAGTGGGGCAGTACCCACACTATCAGTTTTCCTACACAACCCCTTTCTTCCCTAAAACTACCATGGAAATAGATAATCTGTGACATTGATTATTTTAACTATATTTAAGATCTACTCTGGGCATGAAGTCTGGGTAATGCTGATCTAGAAATGTATGTAATGTTTTTTTTGTTTGTTTGTTTTCTTTCTCTCCCCTACCCCCACTTTTTAGGGAATACCAGTAAAGAAGGAGGAGATTTTTGTCGCAGTAAAAACATGCAAGAAATTTCATGCTGACAGAAGTATGTTTGGGGCTTTTCATTTTCCGTGAACTTTCGAGATCCCAAATGTCTGTGAAACAGTGCAAGCCGGGTACAAGATGGGAGATTATGCTAGTGGATGCCAAAGGGAAAGAGGCTATTTGATCGGGGATCCTCGCTGGGCCAGTCCAATCCCCAAGATCACTTAGGAGAGGCAATTTTGTCTAGAAGCGTGAGTGGTCACAGCTCTTCTAAATACTGTTGAGATCAGTGCCTTAAATTAAAAACGGCCGACTCAGCTGTGGCCGCCTCGGAGACTGCGTGCCGGTGAAGGTCTGTTCTGTAAAGAGCCCCGCTGTACGGGAACCTGCAGAGGGGCTTCCAAGGAAATACAATACCAACAATGATAATCCTTTTTATATTTATTTCCTGTGTACATGTTGGTACTTTTTAATGAAAGGTTTGCTCATCAAATGTTTGTATTGGAGAAGAGAAAAGAAGTTACCTTAGAGACAGAGGCCTGGCTTACAGAAACACCAGGGCGCAGATTTCTGGTGTCTTGTTATAGAAGTTTGCTAGTAATAGGGATAACATTGAAAGAAGAAAAGGCCCTGTCCTGATATAAATGGGCACAGCTCCTCCTTTCGTGTTTCATTTGAATCAGTACTTCGCTGATGCTTAGAATTGAACATTCTTTGGTATGATCTCATTTTAGCCTTTCATCTTTTCCTTGTGAAGACCGATCGCCCGGGGCATGGCCTAAATGTAGGGCTGATGTGTTAGGATTAGGGTGTTGGGAGATTCGTGTGTGTATTTTATGCAGTAGCACAATCTGAATAGGTTATATTTTAAGGGAAGAGATATTTGTAAAACAAAAAGACTATTCAAATTTGAACTTATAGGGTTATCTATGATGTCATCACCAATTGAAACCCAGTAATGAGTTAATGAGTCCCTAGGTTTGTCGTGCCAAATCCCAAATCCTATTAAATCGGACTGAATAAATGTATGTATTTATTATACAAGACGGCTTACAGTTAACAGTCAGTGAAGGAGTTTAAATAAGACTTTAATTTATCATAAATTTAACCTAAATCTAATATCTGGCAGGACTTTTGGGGGTGCTTTCGATAAATATCTTTGAGAGCACTGGCTGCTGATGCAGGGGACCTGTGTTCAGTCTTCAGCGCCGGCATAGAGCTCACAACTGTGTAACTCCAGTTCCCAGGGTTCTGGTGCCCTCTTCTGGCCTCCATGGGCACTGCACACACACATCATGCATAGGCATATATTAAAAATAAATCTTCAATATGTTTGAAAAAAGGTGGTAGGAAAATGCACGAGATTTTTTTTCTCGTTTGCTTCGCAGGAAAAATATTTACAATGATTTAGTTGATCTTGAAGCTGCACTCAGAGTAGTGATTATTTTTGCAAAATTGATGTTAATAATGTAGATAGTAGGAGGAGTGTATTTTTCAGATGATAACGAAATGAAAAATTAAAGATCCCCCCTTGTGGCATTTTTCACAATCTACAGAAGTGAGTGTTTGTTCATTTTGACTTAGGAATTTTGAACAATTTGGTTTTCTTATTTCTTTTAAGTCTAAGATCAAATTTTTTTTTAAAAAAAGATGTCTATGAAATGCTTTTATACTTGGATTCAGAGGTTAAACATTTTTTTTAAAATCACAAAGTCTCAAACCTTCATCTCAGATCTGAGGTGACTGAGACTGGAAACCTAAGGGGGAGTCTGGTGCTTTCAAATGTGGGTTTCTGCAGCGAGCTCTCTTTAAACTTCCGTGCACTCATTTGTGAAGATGGCTGCTTTTTAGATTGGTTTCTCCTTTTGCTGGGTGGGTGAAAAGCCTGCCTGCCTACTGGGTTCTGCAGTCTCCTTTGAAATGCTAGACCGGCTCGGGAGAGATGACTCAGGCTAAAAACACTCGCTGCTATCCTGGAGAACCTGTGTTCGGTTCCCAACTTCCATGTCAGTCAGCTCTCAATCGCCTATAACTCCAGCTCCAGGGCATCTGACACTTCTGGCTCTCATGCACACCTACCCACATGCAGACACACACACACACACACACACACACACACATACACACACACCTTAAAAATAATAAAATAACTTGTTAAAAAAAAGTCTAATCTAAACACCAGTTGGCCCAAGAAAACTGATCAGTTATCCTGTTAGTGACTGACAGTGCCATATGGCTACTAATCAATCTCTACCCCCCTCCCTCTCCCTCCCCCTCCCTCTTCCCTCCCCCTCCCTGTCCTCCCCTTCTCCTTTTCCCTTCCCTTCCCCTCCTCCCCTTCCCCTCTTCCCTTCCCTCCCCTCCCCCTCCTCCCCTTCCCCTCTTCCCTTCCCTCCCCTCCCTCTCCCTCCCCTCTCCCTCCCCCTCCCTCCCTCTCCCCCTCTCTTTCTGTGTAAAACAACTATTCCCTAATATAATCATAACTAGACAATTCCTCATGCTATGGCAATACTGTGGTCCCCTTGATTTTGTAGAGAGGGCTGAGGAGGAGACTGATACCCAGCAGACCCACATCCCATGGCCTCTGGTTACCTGAAATGTGGGAAGCCTTGCTACAGTCACCTAAAGTTATCAAGGTCATCAGGGTCACCTCTTGGGATTCTTAGTCTCATTAGTAAAAAAAAAAAAATTAAGGACAGCCTTTAAAAGAAACTCCAAGAGAATTTAATTAGCATTTAAAAGAAAAACTCCACAGCGGGGGGGGGGAAACCTAGGTCTTGAACAGCTGTCCAGATGTGGGGGATGGCTACGAGGCCAAGGGTTAGAGTTGAGCAGGCACGCTGGGGAAATCAGAGTCCCAGAGAAAGCATACTTGGGCTCTGCTCAGCGTGTGGAAAAGGAGAACAGTAAATAAGGGTGGACAGACGTAGCAGAAACTCCTAGAGAGGCACTGGGGGCAGGAATTCTGGGAAGGATTGAACCCGCCTTCCTGAGGGGTGGGTCCTTTCTTGCCCAATGGCATGTCTCCACCCAGAGGTAGATTGCACGATTTACTTATTTATCTTATGTGTATGGGCATTTGTTTGTGGACCATGCACATTCCTGGTGCCTGTGGAGGTAGTAGCTTCCTCTTAGGGCGTCTCTAATGCTACTCCATTGAGCTAAGAGGCGGGTCTGAGGCACTCTGCTCTAACCTGACTACACTTGGATATATTTCAGACCTCAGTTGATAAATTGTGTTCTGTATTCATGTTGATGCCTGACTATGCTCAAGTTCAGTTTGAAGTTGGACAGGAGCCGCGCAAGCAGGATTTTCCTTTTCAGAAGCAACGAGGAAGGATAGCAAGGAATTGAAGCCTGCGTGTGACCCATAGCACACACTGCGTGGGGCCTCGGCAGATCGAATTATTGTCCAAGCAGAATACCCGGATAGGGGCTGGTGCTCCTTTTTTCCTGCTCTCTAGAGGTAGAAATCCGTAAAGGAACAAAGGCCAAACGACATTGAAAGGGAGGAAAAATAAAATAAAACAGTATATTTTTGAAAAACCGAGAACAGGCCATGCTGTCGTTCCCCCCCCCCCCCCGTTCATGACCTCCTGTCACCTCCGTGGAAGGATAGGGACAGAATGGCAAGGGTTAATGCATGCAGTATTCGTATTTTTATGTTACCCCCATGGATTGATAACAAGACCAAGTTTGAATATTGTAACTGTTTTACTTGTATCCCTCACCACGAAAGAACAACGCTCCTACCGAATTTGCCTGGATTCCGACAGAAACAGATTAGAAAATTCTCAGAGCATAGCAAAAAAAAATTTATTTATTTATTTATTTATTTATGCTCCAGGAAGCAATACAGGTTGACACCATTTGAAACATGTGAGTAGGGGAAAAGACCGCCTGATTTTTAATATGCATCGCAACGACTTCTCTCAGGTCCCGGGGTCCTCACTGTGCAATGCAGGCTGTCAGAAACCCTTAAGTGTTTTCTTTGCGTTGCTCTGTGGTGCCTCCGTGTGTCTCACACTCCGAGAGCGGGCAGTTTTCATCCATCACATTAGATAGGATGCGATGCTTTTCTATGAGCTCCCTCTAATTAGAAAGATTAAGAGAGACTTCTTCAGCCATTAGGTTTTTTTCCCCCAGCTTCATCTGGCTCTTATAAATAAACAACACTCTTGCTTCCAAATTTAAAAAGAAATAGACTCAATCTATTAGCTGTCTTTACTGCTGTGATCATGTCCAGGAAGGCAATGAGCGGCTTCATTAGACCATGTCGTGGCTGCCATCTCTGATGAAAGAGGCTTCAGGTACAGCGAAGACCCAGACCTGCGGCCAGCCACACTAGCCAGACGAGGTGATTGGCCGAGGGAGTCACGTGTTACCCGCTACCTGGCTGTTGAATGGCTGACTGTGTCCCTGATGTTTTTGATCAGACAGAGAGGATTGCTTTGCAAAAGACGAGGAATAGGCACACGTGTGTGTGCGTCCCTAACACCCTCGGGGAAAGAGGAAGGGGCCACAAACACCAGCCCACTGCCCTTTTTGGGTCTCCGACCCAAGCCTGGAGAAAAAGGTATATTTGCCAGCAGATAATAGCAAATTCCTCAGAATACAAACAGCTCTCCACTCGACATCTGATGGACCGAACTTTCATAAAATGTTCAGATGTCCCTTGTAACAGGAGACAGGTTTGCAGGTAAATTCTCAAGGGTAAAAATGGGTTGTTCTGCTGTCCCTTACAGTGAGGGGTGTCCCTTACAGTGAGGGGGTCTCACTGACTCGAAAGCCCTTAGAAGATGCATGCTACCTGTGCAGCTGGGATCTTTTCTTTCTTTGAATAATAATTTTTGAAGAATAAACTTTTACTCCACTCCAGTTTAAAATACCTCGGCGGTGGGACACTTCCTTGAGAGCAGGATTCCCTATGATGTTTTTCTCCATAGTGGAAAGTTTGGATGTGCAGTGTCCCACATTGGCTCATATGTTGGAACATGTGACCTGGCTGAATAGCCTGAGCTCCAGGCTCAGAGAGACACCTTGCCATTTAAAAAAAAAAAAAGCAGACTAGGTCACTGTCCCCCAAGCTCTCCTCTTGTTTCTGCTGACACGTGTACACACTCACACACATGCGTACACACACACGTATGTGCACACATGCACACACACATATATACACAAAATTTTAAATTAATTTAACTTTATTTTATGTGTGTGAGTGTTTTGCCTGCATGTAGTATATGTACCACATGTACACCCAGTGCCTGAGAAGGCCAAAAGAGGGCATCAGATCGCCTGTACGTAGAGCTGCAGATAGTTCTGAGTCACCATATGGAAGCTGGGACCTGAACCTGAAGGCTCTCTACAAGAGCAGCCAGTGCCCTTAATCACCAAGCCATCTCTCCAGCTTCCAAATAATATCTTAAGAGTTAATTTACGGAAGAGCTAAATGAACCAACCTTTGGGAAGAAGAAAAATGATTCACAGTTCATCTAAACAAAGCAGTGTTATCTAACCAATGTCCTATATTACATGGAGGTGAGGCGGGATGTGCACACTAGGGGCAGTGGACAGTAGCCCTTCAATGAGAGTGCTCTGCCCTCACCAGCAGAGGGCACTGGTGCTCCCTCGGGTGCAAACACCGAAGCTTGGGGCACTGAGAAAGAATGTTGCTTCTCTGTGTGGTCAAACTGCTGATTTGAAATTTTGTTTCTTTGTTTGTTTTGTTTTGTTTTGCATCATGGCTATGATGTCCCCTCTGTTGTGTGTTCAGTACCCATTGTAAAGAAGACATGGGCAGCACAGGCCAGCCTTATCGAATACTACAGTGACTATGCAGAAACCACCATCCCCACTGTGGATTTGGGAATTCCCAATACAGACAGGGGTAAGTCCTTAATTCTCCCTCGATTCAAAATCCGCACACTGTAAATGCATGAGTCAGGATAATCTGAAATCTAAGTAGTAGGATTTCTTATTTTAGGTTGTTTTTTTTCCTTCTCTCTTCTCCCGCTGAGCACCTTTACCTGTAGATAGATACTGGCGCTCACATGGGACTTTAGGTTACAGGTGCAGTTTAGCAGGGATGGGCTGCACCCCAGCATTGGGCATGCAGCAGGTACGACATACTTGAGCGGCCACAGGGTTTGCCCAGCTCCACACAGTTCCTCGGGGCTGAAATGAGAGGCACCAAGTTACTTTATCAGCTTCTCACACAAGACTTGCGTCCTTCCACGTCTGTGGTCCAGTTCATTCTTTGAATCTCTCTCTGAGGGCGTGGTGCATTCTGCAGTGCTCGGATACACAGTAAGCAGTATGATAGGCGATAATATTCTGATTAGAATTTGTTGGGAGTATATCAGGTTGTTTACTAGTGAAAAGCATTTTCAGTTTGGTTTGCTTTTGAGAAAGAGATCGTGTAGCCCAGGCTGGTCTTAAAGCCACTGTGCTGGCCTTGAGTTTGTGATCCTCCTACATCCGCCTAAGTGCTGGGCCTATACACATTGTCTTACTTAGAGTTTCTATTGCTGTGACAAACACCTTGTGGCAAAAAGCAACTTAGGGAGGAAAGGGCTTACTTCAGCTTACGTGGGAATTATGGAATGTTAATTTCCAGAACAATTTCCTGTTATTATTGTGCATGTCAACATTTCGGGGTCTTCTAACACTTTAAGACTGAAAATTTTTTTTTAAGACACATAAATAGAAAACAGACAAATAAACCGGATGGTGGTGGCGCACACTTTAATCCCAGCACTTGGGAGGCAGAGGCAGGTGGATTTCTGAGTTCGAGGCCAGCCTGGTCTACATCCTGGTATGGATTTTAGAGCAAATAATACATTGTCACTTTTCTCCTTTCCTTCCCTAGGTCATTGTGGAAAAACCTTTGCCATTTTGGAAAAATTTTTGAATCGCAGCCAGGACAAGATCGCATGGTTAGTCATTGTGGACGATGACACATTGATCAGGTAGGTGAGAATCCCTCTCGTCCAGACCTGACTGATAATAGCTATATCTGCTTCTGGTGGCAACAGAGGGGCAGGGAAGGGCTGGTCTTAAGATACTGAACATCTGGCAGCACGAATCAGGTCACTGCCCTTCCGACTGCCTTCGGGCTCTGCCAATCCATTGCTTAGGAGGAGGGACTGGCTGGAACCTACACAGTTTCCGTTAAAGAGATGAGGCTGAGAGTCTCAGGAGACTGAGGCTGTTGTAGGACACATAAATAGAAAACAGACAAACAAACCGGATGGTGGCGGCGCACACCTTTAATCCCAGCACTCAGGAGGCAGAGGCAGGTGGATCTCTGAGTTTGAGACCATCCTAGTCTACAAAGTAAATTCTAGGACAGCCAAGGCTACACAGAGAAACCTGTCTCAACAAACAAACAAACAAACAATAACAACAGACAGACAGACTTCCAAACCACAACCCTGGCATTAAGTATTCACTACAGTAGATGCTTCTCCATGCTGGATCAGATCTCACCAAATGATGAGAAGGAATGACAGTGTACACTCTGTGGGGCTGGGCATGGTATCTGTTCCCACTGGACAGACTGAGACACCATAACTCAGTGAGGGACATTGTCCGGAATTGGTAGTATTACCATTAGTTACTATATGTATATGTACACGTACATGTATATATGTATGTTATTCTGCTTTTAAGTAATCATTACAACTCTATTTCATATTTTCAAAGGGGATGCATGGAAGGTATACTCCATCTGAAATAATCTTACAGACATGAAAACTCTTTTATCATGGATTTTAAAAGTCTTTTGAATAGGATTAATAGCAAATTAGACATTGCAGAAGAAAAGTTTGAGAATTCAAAGATAAGACAGAAATTACTAGCCAAAGAAAAACACAAGGTCAAGGCAGGAGGTGCTATAACTGATATTATTACGTCAATTCATAAAAACTAGAATTAGTAGCCCACTTAAATATATTGTTTTAGTGTTTTTATTTCAAGTTATTATAATTAAGGCTACTATATATTTTTAAAGATTCCTTTATCTTTATATATTTTGCCTGTATTTATGTATGTGTACCATATGGGTGCAGTGCCCATGAAGACCAGAAGGGGGCATCAGATCTGGACCTGGAGTTACAGATGTTGATGAGCTGCTGTATGGGTGCTGAGAACTGAACCCTGGTCCTCTATCAGAGAAGCTGGTGCTCTTAGCTGCTGAGCCACTGCTCCAGCCATCACTATGCATTTTCATAGAGAAGTCTCAGTGTAGACATCTTGCTTTCATTTCTCTTGGTAAAATATATAGAGACAGAATCGCTGATTTTTAAAGAAACTCACCATGTCAGTGTTAAATTTCCTGAAGTTGAGGACTTTTCTGCCCTTGGGAAATAAACACTGGAATGGTTGGGGAAGGGTATAATATATGCACTTTTAGGAGAGTGAAAAAGTATCCGTATTATGCTTTTATGTTTTCTATATACTCTGAGGAGAGCCTGTGAATGAGGTACTATAGTACATTGGAATAATTCATCAGTCTGGGGCAAGGTTAGCTGGACTTTCATCCTGTGTTTGTAACTTTTCTATAATTATAAAATACAATACCATAATAGGCCAGGATGCAGTATCCTCTGGCCTTGAAAGGTTGGTGTTCTGCCGGCGACATCTGCCAGCACTGCCATGCTCTACACAGCCAGCTGGGGTGGTCCTTGTTAGAGAGCATGGACGTGCCTGAGACTCAGAAATGCCTGAAACAGGAACAGATTGTTAAGTGAAATGCTTTTCCAGGGCCAAATCCCCTTAGATGGAGTTGAAATCTATCCGACTCACCCACATTCCTGCTCTTTAGCAAATTCCAAGTGGGTGATAATTATCAGACTCCATTTGCCGTCCCTGAGCCTCTCAACAGCATGTTGAAAATGAGACTCATCCATGGTATTAGAAGCCCAGAGGAATCTTAAATTACTTTAACCTTAAAATACTGAATGTTGTAGGTGGAATCGACAATTTCACAATATGTAGGAGGAGGAAGAGAAAAACAGTTATCTCTCCATTTTTTTTTTAAATTTTAAAATAAAAAAAAACATTTATTTTATGCCTATGAGTATTTTGCCTGAATGTATGTGTGTGCACCATATGCATGCAGGGCCTGGAGAGGCCAAAAGAGGGCGCCGAATCCCCTGGCGCTGAGATGGCTGTAAGCCGCCATGTGGGTTCTGGGAACTGATCCTGGCTCTTCTGTAGGAACAGCCAGTGCTCCATGTTGATCCACCTATAGCCCCCCTCTGTCTTTGTTTGTTTGTTTTAAGCTCAAGAAGTAGACCTGTTTTGCCCTAGAAAGTCTTGGGGATTTTGGTCTTTCCACACCGAACTTCAGTTTCCTTAGATCTTCAAGCATGGCCCCTCCGTCAGCAGAATGCGATCATTCTCTCCGTGCAGATGAATTCCTCAGACCTGCTCCTTGAAGACAGATTCCAAATTAGGTGCTTAGAATGTTTAACCTCCATGCCAACGACAGCAGAACTCGGAGGGAGGGATTGTGTTTTATGCTCACTCGGAGACTGCCAGCCTCGGCAAAGGCCTTGGCCTCTAGACGTTCTAAACCTATTTAACAGTCTTACAACTTGCCACAAGGCTGTAAACTCGTGAGAGTCTGGAGCATGCGCTTGTAGGGAGGGAGGGGTCGCAGCTGCTCCTGTCTTGTCCTTATACAGTAAAGCTGCTTCTACCTCTCCCGGATTCACTCTCTTTTGGGATAGGTCTAGGGAAAGCTGGGTCCTTCTTGTGTGTTTGCTGGTCTCTTCCGTGTCACCTCCACTCTCCCCATGCAGAGGACAGTGAGTGTCTGGGACACTTGCTGCTCCCTGTCCATTTGCTACACTATGTTCTGTTCAGAGCCTGTGACATTTCCCCCCCCCGCCCCCTCCCCTCCCCTCCCCCCCCACCCCGTGAGCCCACTGATCTTAGAGGCATCTTGAAACTTAATCCATTAAGATTTTTAACCCAAAGTTATGGGTCATTCAAAAATTAGCTTTAAGGATCACTGGTCAGTGTTAAAAGGGAAAGTTAAGGCTTGTTGGTGGGTGACCTGGAAATCTCAATGGCCTCTGTAAGGCATCTAAGTGTTAGCTTGGTTTTCTTCTCTCTTCTTCCCCTCCCCCTTTTCAGTCCCCCTTCTTAGTCCCCTTTCTCTGTCTCTCTTTCTCTCTCCCCTGCTCCTCCCTTGCCCTACCTCTGTCTCTCTATTTTCCCTCCCTCTCTCTGCCTCCCCCACCCCCTCCTCTTTTCTCTAGCTACCCTGGAACTGTGTAGACCCCACTGGCCTTGCTCTGAGGATTTGTGGGGACACCTTTCTGGATTAGGTTTCTTCCCACTTGCCAGCCCCACCCTGACAGAAGAACACACACACCCCAGCCCGACCCCCAAGCCCACTTATCTTTCGGAAGCTCTTTTATGGCTGTCAAGTGTTAGAACAACCCTAGTCTATTTGGGGAGAGGTGAGGTTTTAGCACTGCTTACTTTGGGAACAGGCTGGTAGAGGAGGGTTACAGCAACCTGAGCACCTGCAGTCACTCGCCCGCCACCTGCTGCCCCTGGGCCTGGCAGGGCTGAGTTCACATTGGATGAAGGACACCTCTGACCTCTCTCTTCTAATGTACTGTGTTCATATTTTGAGGTTTTTTTTTTCTTTTAAATCCATTTATTCTACAGTTGAATTTCACCTCTAAATACTTTACTCTGAAGCCACATCAGGACTAAATAAGCCTTCTCTTTGTGTCTCAGCATCCCCAGGCTCCGACACCTGCTTAGCTGCTATGACCCCAGCGAGCCAGTGTTTCTGGGTGAGCGCTATGGCTACGGCCTGGGCACAGGCGGCTACAGCTACGTCACAGGAGGAGGCGGGTGAGTGAGCAGAGTGGCTTTTGGACCCGGCCATCTCTTGTCTTCTCTGTATCTCTATATATCCCTTAAGGGTTAAGAGTCCAGGAACCCCTGCAGGTGTTCAAGGCCTTTCGATAAAATGTGACGTTGGTGTTTAACCTGGGCCGAAGCTCCTGCAAACCTTAAATCAATTCCTGATCACTTCTGATATATATATTACAGCCTAAATGCTATGGAATGGTGCCTTTTGAGATGAGGATCTGACAGTGTAGCCCCCTGCTAGCCTGGAGCTCCTCTTCCCCCTGCCTCAGAGTGATGCTGGCTTTGGGAGGGCGTGCCACCATGGCTATCTGGAAATAGTTTTTATATTGTAGTCACTTCCAGAATGATGGAAAGAACACAGACAGTAGATATTTTTTTCATCTGTGGTTGGTTGAGTCCAGAAAGAACTACCTGTACTTTGAACATTAGATTTTTTTTTCCTTTCTGCACAGGCAGAAATGGTCTGTGGTTCTGAGGTCTGACTGTTCCGGAACATGGATTCTCCTTAGATGGTGGTTGCTTCTATTACAGAAAAGTAAACATCATATTTTGGAAACATGAACAGAACTCGTTGTAAAGTATGAAGAAATACTACAAATCCAGGTCAAAGGACGTGGTGGTGGGAATATCCCTGTAATAATGCTTGATTCTAAACAGCCAACTAGTTTAAACTGTCATTTTAGGTGGAAGAAAATGCTTATGGATTTCAGTTACAGAAAAAAAAGTCATTAAAATTTTAAATTATCTGGTGCTTAATAAATCATGTTTGATGAAAGACGAGTATAGAAGCTTAGATTATGCAATTAAGGAATGTTTGTATAGAATTTATAGGTTTTTAAATAATAGTTAAAAATCAATCGTTTTTAATGAAGCACCTGCCTGAACTCTATGGGGAAAGATTTTAATTTGATTTTTTATGGGTAAATCAATTGAGCAGTTAATCTCCTCTGTTATTGCTGCAGCCTTTACTAGTGGATGCTGAGGGAGGGCATTAACTGGATATCAGCCACAGACAGTTATAGTCACTGTGTGCCAGGCGGTGTTATATAATGTTTATAAGCTTTTGAAGGGTTAGGGCCTTTCATTTCCATTTTATGAAACCTTGCTTTGGAATGGTTCTGTCTTAGTCTGTCACTATAACAAAATGCTTGAGCCTGGGTAACTTTTAACCCGAAGAGGTTTCTGTAGCTGACAATTTTAGAAGTCTAAAAACCTGGCCCTGCCTTGTGCTCAGTCTTGGTGTCAGCCTTATGGTGACATCACAGGAAGATGGCATTGTGGCAGAAGTGCCAGCATGAGAGAGAATGCATGTTGACACCGAAAACAGGAGAGGTTGAAGGACGGCTTCTTCCTTTCTAAAGATCCGGTAGTCAGCAGAAAGGAAGCTTCCTGACCAGTACTAACTTGATTTCTCTATGTCCCATGACCAGAGTGTGACACCCTCCATGTATCAGGGTTCCTAAGGGCCCCTGGTGACTTTGGCATGTGCCCTTTGGTCCTTCTGGCCTTGGGCACATCTGTCTTCTGGCCTCATCCTAATGGATCCATGTTGATCTTGTTGCAATTTCCCAGAAACACATTGTTTCTTCTTTTCTCTGATCATGGCCTCTGTTAAGCATTGTTCCTCTTCCCAGCTTCCTGTGTCTTGGGGTCTCCCTGTAGACTTGCCTAGTCGCTGTCATTTACCAGGCCTGCTTGCCCCCAGCCCGGCAACCTCTGCAGTCCGGGTTGGATGCTTTTCTAATGCGCTTGCTTGCACAGTACATTATGCAACCCGTTACCGTCTAATTGCCTATTTACTTTGCTGCTTCCCGCTTAAGTTATGAATTATTTGTAGACAGCACCTGTGTCCTGTTTCTCATCATGATCCCACTTTGGAGCAAAGGGACTCATTGCTTTTCAAGGTATAGAGAGCAAGTCAATAGAGAAATGTGTGAACACTGGTCTTTAATTTCCACATAGATGGTGTGAGTCATGCAAGGTTGAGTTTTAAAAAGCTTCTTCTCTAAGATGCAGAAGTGATCTTCAGGAGCCGATCGATCCCTTGAGGGGGCCTTTGACAAAAGGTACAGACAACGCTGTGTACCTTGTTCAGGGCCATTTAGGAGTTTCCAACGATTTGGCTTAAGAATCAAGTTTTTTGGTTGGTTGGTTTTTGTTGCTTTTTTTTTTTCTCTCTTTTTTTTCAACACATCGGGTTAGGGCCTGGCGAGGTGGATCCATGGTAAAGCACACGGTCTGCTCTTCCAGAGGACCCAGTTCAGATCCCACCACTGCTGAAGAGACTCTGCGCTGATACTCCATCCGAGGCAAACCTAGGGACAGCCTGTGAGAATGTGTATCTGGTCCTGCTGCCTCCCACCGTTGCACACACCAGCAGGGGTAGTAGCAAACAGTCTTCCCTCAGACTTGGGCCCCCTGTTGTCATGTGGATCCAGAACTCAGCTGTCAAGGGAAGCCAGTGTCATCCGAGAGAAATGTTGCTGCCTGAGATGCTGGAGGGAACCATAGAAAGACCAGAGTGGACTGAGACTCCACCAGGAAGTTCCACACACCAGGTCAAATGGTGTCACAGCACTGCTGAAGACAGGTTATGAACCAGGCTGTGGTGTCACACGCCTTTAATCCCAGTCCTTGGGAGGCAGAGGCAGGTGGATTTCTGAGTTTGAAGCCAGCCTGGTCTACAGAGTGAGTTCCAGGACAGCCAGGGCTACACAGAGAAACCCTGCCTTAAACAAAACAAAACAGAAAAAGACAGGTCACTGTCTGTCCACCCCTGCATTATTTTCTGTTGCTGAGATTAAATCTGACATGTTTTAGCCATGACACAAAGTAACTTTGGGAGAAAAGGGTTTATTTCATCTGATACCTTGCAGTCCATCATGAAGGCAAGTCAGGCAAGGGCTGAAGCAGGGACTTGGAGGAGAGTCACTTACTGGCTTGTTCCCCCTGCCTGCCTTCCTTTACAACCCAGGATCACGTGCCCAGGGGGACATCACTACCTACAGTGGGCTGGACCCACCCATATCAATTATCAATCAGGAAAATGGCCCATAGACTTGCCTCGGGGCCAAATTAACAGAGGCATTTTCTCATGAGGTTCCCTCTTTTGAGATGAATCTAGGGTGTGTCAAGTTGACGAAAACTAACACGGTAACGTTAGAAAAATATCGTCTTAGTGTTTGTTTACAGGAGATACATATAAAAGCGTCTACTAGGGACGTAAATGTCTCTTCAGGTGATTCTGCTTTCGCACAGAGCCCTCTCCAGTCAACAGTGGAAACGTTCCAGCCAGGACCGTTCTCAGGAGTTCAGCCTCTGAAGCGAAGCCCTCCATTAGGTTAAACGGGCTCCACGGCTTCACTCTAATCCCATTTCTGTCTGCTTCTGCCAGCATGGTCTTCAGCAGGGAAGCCGTCCGGAGACTTTTCGTGAGCAACTGCCGGTGCTACAGCAACGACGCCCCCGACGACATGGTCCTAGGCATGTGCCTCAGTGGGCTGGGGATCCCCGTGACACACAGCCCCCTCTTCCATCAGGTGAGAACGCTTCTGTCCCCCTCTCAGATGCGGAGTCCTCCTGACTCGGAGAGTCTCTTTCTTTCTCCTCTCATATTTTGAAAACCTTAAGGAAGACGCTGATAGGTTCCATGGAGAATATTATCTTTATTTGTTTTTAACATGTGTGGGTGTTTTGTCTGCTTGAATGTATGTATATCACATGCATGCCTGGTGCCCACAGAGGTCAGAAAACTGGAGTAATGGGTGATCATGAGCTGCTGCGTGGGTGCTGGGAATTGAACCTGGGTCCTCTGGAAGAGCAACCAGGGCTCTTAACCACTGAGCCATCTCTCCAGCCTCTCCTTCTGAGCTTGCTTGCTCCCTCCTTCCCTCCCTCCCTCCTCTTCCCTCCCTCCCTCTTTCTCTCTCTCCCTCCCTTTCTCTCTCCCTCCCTCCCTTTCTTTCTTTCCCAATAAATAGCAAATCCTAGCACTTGAGGTCCACAATCCTAGCAATATAGAAAATCAAGCATGGCAGAAAAACAACTTGAACAAAGCAAAGAACGTATACGCATTAGCAATGAAGACAGAACTCACGCCTGTGTCCAGGAATGTGCATAGGGGATAAGAATAGAGCTTTTCTGAGAGGAAGCTCATGGGAGCCCTCACTCGTAGCCCCTGCTGGGGAGGCACACACGCACCCAGGCCTCGAGATGACTTTCCCTTTTGAACCTGTGTCCTATGCTATCTTTACGATAGCTCAGAAAGTGAATTACTCTCTGTTCCTGCCTCTCGGACTCCATGTCTCCATGTTTCACTCATGGAAAAATAATGCAGACTGCTCGTGTATAAGGGAAGTAACTTACGAAAATTAATTAGATTTTTCTATAGCAGCTCCTTCCTCCTAGGAAGACAGAAAGATAATGCAATCCTGGAGTCAAAGTCCTTTGAAGATAATTCAGAAACAATTATTTTTAGAGTTATGTGTTGTTCCTCGTGTTTTAAAAACTCTTGATCTCTCTGAATCACACAGTAAATCTGAACCCTTCGTGATGTTACAGAGGGTTTATAGCCTGCGCCCCCAACCTACACTGCTGTGTCTGCTCTCTTTAGCATCTTTTAGAGTGTGATTGGATTCGAAGAGGACTTGACATTTGTAATGTCTCAACCCAGATCTCCATGCTGTTTGTGCTGAGAGAATCTGAGACAGGGTAACCACACCTCAGATGCCTGATATGTGTGAGATGGAGAGAGGGACTCAGATCATCCTCAGAGACTGCACTGGCCAGGCTTCCTGTTTCTGTCAGGGTAGATCACTGTGAAATCATAAGTCTAGATCACCCGTTCCAAAATCATATTTCACTATTGGATGTGGCAATATGCAGTGCTCAGTGAACGCTGCACAAAATACAGCTATTAAACCGGACAAGAATTTGTAAAAATAAATAATGGTTTGGGGGCTCCAGATATCAAATAAAAACTAACGATAAACTTAGAGGCATTAATTTCCAGAAATCTCCGTGCTGTACATACTTTCTGAATACGAATAACGGAACGTAAGTCCTTCGTGTCCAAAGTCTCTGCCATCCTACCTGTTCCCCGCCCTTTAACTTGGTTACAGAGAACATCATTTTTACCGGCATGCACCTTGCTGGAGTAAATAAAAGCTTTGTTCAGAAGAGAGGACTCAGCTTGGGGAGGATGGGATGAAAACATACAAATGTCAGCCAGCATTGCTACCCCTGTGATATGGAGCAAGCAAGAATAGGCCACGCCTGCACTGCGATCCCAGAGATCAGTGCCTCACCGGGCCTTGTCAGAAGCTTGTCCTTTTCTTGCAGAGGACCCAGGTTCGGTTCCCAATGCCCAAGTGGTGGCTCACAACCATCTCTGTAACTCCAGTTGCAGGCATCCAATGTTTTCTTCTGACCTCCACGGGCCCTAGGCATACATGTGATACTGTGGTGGTTTGAATCGGAATGGTCCCTACAGACTCATGTGTTTGAATGCATGGCTCACAGGGAGGTGTGGCCTTGTTGGAGGAAGTGTGTCACTCTGGGGGTGGGCTTTGAGATCCTGTGCTCAAGCTCTACCCTGGGCAGAAAAGATGCTGCTCTCGGTTACCTTTGAATCAAGATGTAGAACTCTCAGCTCCAACAGTGCCAGGCCTGCCTGGGTGCTGCCATGTTTCTCACCTTGAAGATAATGAACTGACCCTCTGAACCTGTAAGCCAGCCCCCATGAAATGTTGTCCTTATAAGAGTTGCCTTGGTCATGGTGTCTGTTCACAGCAGTAAAACTATGAATCAGATACACATGCATGCATGCAGGCAGACACTCTTTCACATAAAATTATTAATTAATTATTAAAGCAAAGTAGTTGCAATATGAATCAACATTTATCTTGGGCCAGTTGTTATGGTGGGCATTTTAAATCTCAGTACTCAGGAAGCAGAGGCAGGCAGATCTCAGAATCCAAGGCCATCCTGGTCTACATAGGAAGTTCCAGGCCAGCCTGGCCTATGTAGACAGATCTGGCTTCAAAAATCGAAACAAAACAAAATGTTATTCTAAAACAATCATTTTTATTTTATTTATTTATTTATTTATTTGGTTCTTCAAGACAGGATTTCTCTGAATAGCCCTGGCTGTCCTAGAACTCACTCTGTAGACCAGGCTGGCCTCGAACTCAGAACTCCACCTGCCTCTGCCTCTCAAGCACTGGGATTAAAGGCGTGTGCCACCACTGCCTGGCTGAAACAATCATTTAAAAGATGTGACTTTGCTTATTGTGTGGGTGGGTGAGGGGTGTCACGGTGAGCATGTGACGGTGAGGTAAGACTTCTCTGCATGCCACCAGGCTGTGTACTCTTTGAGGACAAGGGCAGATTCTTAGTTCTGTTTTGTTCCCAGAGCCTGACGGTTCAGCGCCTTCGGTCCTCCGTGTTGCAAGTGGCTCCGCACTAGGAAAGGAGTCAGGCAGCTGAGCCCAGGCCTAAAAGGCACCTAATGCCAACAAAGCCTGCAGCATGGGGCTGAGAGGAGGGGGAGATGACCTACATAGGGTCCCCCACTTCACAGAGGTTTGCTATCTGAATCCACATGTAAACCACAGGCAAGAATTAAGGCTACTCACTAGGCAAGGTGTGTTCTGGCAACTGGTTAAAGCAATGTATGGGTTCCGGGGACCGAAGCCAGGTCCTCAGGCTTGGCATGAAGCACGTTTACCTGCTGAGCCAATCAATTTTTTTTAAATTGAAAATAGATGTTTTTATTGCACAATATATTCTGAGTACAGTTCCCCTCGGCCAATTCCTCCCAGGTCCTCTCCGCCTTCTCCTCTCCACACATCAACACCACCTTTTTCTCTCATTAGAAAACAAACAGGTATCTAAAAACAAAAATAAGAAGATAAAAAGTAAAACCAAGCAAACCAAAATAGGATGAAGGGGGGAAAAAACAAAAGCACAAGAACCACACATAATGACTCACACATTTAGACGCACAGAAATCCCATGAAAAACACAAAATAGGAAACCATGTGGCTCAGTCAGGGTTTCTATTCCTGCACAAACATCATGACCAAGAAGCAAGTCGGGGAGGAAAGGGTTTATTCAGCTTACACTTCCACATTGCTGTTCATCACCCAAGGAAGTCAGGACTGGAACTCAAGCAGGTCATGAAGCAGGAGCTGATGCAGAGGCCATGGAGGGATGTTTCTTCCTGGCTTGCTTCCCCTGGCTTGCTCAGCCTGCTCTCTTATAGAACCCAAGACTACCAGCCCAGTGATAGTACCACCCACAAGGGGCCCTCCCCCCTTGATCACTAATGGAGAAAATGCCTTACAGCTGGATCTCATGGAGGCATTTCCTCAAGGGAGGCTCCTTTCTCTGTGATAACTCCAGCCTGTGTCAAGTTGACACACAAAACCTGCCAGTGCACCATGTAAAAAAAAAAAAAACTCAAATCAAAACAACCCCCTACACACGCGCATGCGCACACGGTTCATTTTGTGTTGGCCACCCACGGCTGAGCATGCAGCCTGCCCGCCCTCAGCTGTGGTTTGCAAACCCACGAGACTCCTTTGGAGCAAGCTAAGTCTTCCATTTTGAGCAGTTATTAATTGGAGATAACTTCTGGGTTAGGGATAGGACCTTGCGTCTACTTCGTCTCTCACTGCTGGGACCCAGTTGGCTTAGACCCGTGCAGGTCCTGCGCATGCTCCGTGAGTTCATGTAAGTGCGTCAGTCCTACTGGGTATAGAAGGCCTCATTTCCGGTGGTGTCTTCCACCCCTACAGGCTCTTACAATCTTTCTACCCACATTCTGCAGTCTTTGAGCCCTCAGGGAGAGATTGGATGGACATATTACATTTGGGACTGGGTGTTCCCTCTACATTGTGCAGTTGTGGGTCTCCGTATTTGTCCCCATCTGCAGGAGGAATGAGCCGATCGTTCTTTTGTTTTGTTTTGTTTTGTTTTTTGAGACAGGGTTTCTCTGTGTAGCCCTGACTGTCCTGGAACTCACTCTGTAGACCAGGCTGGCCTCGAACTCAGAAATCCGCCTGCCTCTGCCTCCCAAGTGCTGGGATTAAAGGCATTTGGGTCCAGCCTCGACACAGGATCGGAGTTCTCAACTGGAAGCAGGGCTATCTGGAAGGCGCACAATAAATATACACAGACTCCTTTTTGGGTACAAGCTGACAGGCAATTTTTCAAGGCTTAAAGTTTCTCTTTCTCTCTCTCTCTCTCTCTCTCTCTCTCTCTCTCTCTCTCTCTCTCTCTCATTCGCTCGCAGCTTGAGGCTGCACACACTGTATTCTCCTGCGCACTCTGCTTTTCTCCTGTGCGCTTTTCTTTTCTTGCACTCTCACGCTCATACACACCTCAGCGTGTTCCCCTTTCACTCACACACACACCACATGCACTCTCCTTTCACTCACACACACTCTTCACACACACCTCACATTCTCTCTCCACTCACTCTTCACAAGCTCTTCTCATGCTCTCCGCATTCGCTCTCTCACTTGCTCTTCACACGCTCATTACTCGCTCTCTACTCGCTCACTACTCGCTCTCTACTCGCTCTCTTGCCTTCTTCTCGCTCCAGTCTTTTATTGATACTCAAAAAGAACAAAAAAAAAATAAGACATTGTATAATCGATGCTAAATCAAATTAAAAAGAATAACCACGTCCCACAAAGAATCAAGAATTACAATTGTTCCCCAAACTTTCAAACTTCTCTATTCCTAGGCCTATAGCCAAAATAATAATTGCAAACTTATCATTATTTAAACTTTAACTATTACACTTCAGAGCTCAGAGCTCCGAGGCCAGCTACTTGCATTTTCTTGTAAAGCTCTAATGATAAATGACATGGACAAAGCTGCCAGGCAGTGGCCAGAAAGAATCAAGTTAACCCTTAACTCAGTAGTCCCCCTAGCTTTCTGCTTCTGCACATTGCACACAATGACTCTCCTAAGAGTCCCAGTGTTTTGACTTAGTTTTACTAACATAAGATTTTACATATTCTATACTTGCTCATCGAGGAACCACTCTCAAATGCTATGCAAAACTTATTTCATAACTTCAATAGTTTTTTCTTTCTTTGGGGTCCCAATGTTGGCTCTAATTCATTTTCTAATAATTTCATCAAACTTTCTTTGCAAGTCAAGCATTAAAATGGAACTATCATTGTGCAGTTATTGCATTGTTTCTAAGATGAGAACACACAGCATGCACCTGGGCCATTAGGACTGTGCTGTGCTGTGCCCCGTGCCTCAATTTTTAATGGTTTAAGAATCATTACAAAGCCGGGTGGTGGTGGCGCATGCCTTTAATCCTAGCACTTGGGAGGCAGAGGCAGGTGGATTTCTGAGTTCGAGGTCAGCCTGGTCTACAGAGTGAGTTCCAGGACAGCCAAGGCTACACAGAGAAACCCTGTCTTGAAAAACCAAAAAAAAAATCATTACATCAGGGAACATCTAGATTCAACAGAATTCACCAGAGCAGGAGAAAGAAGTAAGAAAGTCAGATATAATAGGATAATAATGCACACCAAGGCCAACTGAAAAACAGTCACGCACAAATGAAATCTATACAGCTGTTGCCCAGGGCTAAGGTTAGGAGAAATGGAAACAACTGTTGTTACAAAGAGTTGCCGCGGGCTACTGAAATGTCTCCATCCAGGCCTACTACAGGCAGTCCCTTATTTCAGAGGGCGGGTCCCCTGGAGGGATGTGTCTCCTGCTTCTCAGGGTCCCAAACACCATCCTTTTCTACAAGGAGCTGCTGTGGGCTTCTGAGATGTCTCCATCCTAGCTTACTGCAGGCAGTTCCTGTCATTGTTTGCTGTCCCCAGCAATGTGCCACCACTGCCCTGTGCCCGAGGATCATTCTTAATCACCAGGAAACCGTAACTCTCTGTTTTTTTGCTCAGGCTCGGCCAGTAGATTACCCCAAGGACTACCTCTCCCATCAGATTCCGGTATCATTTCACAAACATTGGCACATTGACCCGGTAAAGGTGTATCTCACGTGGCTGGCACCCAGTGAGGAAGACCAAGCCTCGCAGGAGACACAGAAGGACCCAAGAGAAGAATTATAGAACGGAGTCTGGGACACGCGGATATAAGAGATTCACCCTGTCTGGTCCAGCTGCTTGTGTATGCCATGTGAAACGGACACTTCCCAGACCCCACGGAAATATGATATTTTCTGGATGGGTAGACTCATAAGGGAAACTGGGGAAAATCGCTTGTTTTGATTGATGTCGTAATTGTAACACAACAATTATTGTGCCTATTTCAGCTGTGACACAGTGACTTTTTGACTGTCATAGGAAATAAATGGTACCTGAAGTTCTTTTCTGTTTTCTTCGTTGTAACAGGGACTCTAATACAAGAATATGACTGGCTATCATTCCACATAAACATTGAGTCGTTTAACATGGATATTTGCCAAAGGAATGAACTTTTAATCCAGTGGTTCTCAACCTGTGGGTCTCAACCCCCTGGGAGCGGCAGTGGTCACGTGTCAGGTATCCTGCATATTAGGTATTTGCATTGCGATTCATAACCGTAGAAAAATTACAGCTATGAAGTAGCAGGGAAATGGTTTTTATGATTGTGGGTCACCACAACACAAAGGAACTGTGTCATTAGGAAGGTTGAGAACCACGGCTTTAAATGGTCCTATTGCTGATGGAAATTGGTTCCCAAGCACTCAGTAGGAGTGAGGTACTGAGGCTGATTGGTAAAACCTGAAACTCAATATGAGTGCCCCCAACTACACAATCACGGTTGTTCTTTCACCTGTTCTGCTGGTTGCACCCCCAAAACAGACTCAAGGCCATCTGGTGAAACCTCTGCTCCCTGCCAGTCCTCCCCAGAGCCCTCCTGTGTGGAGTGGGTAGAGTGTCACCGGAAATTAGGATGCTGGGTTGACGAGTCTCTTCTGTGTCAGCAGTGGGGATGGGAGTCTGGTGATGTGTGGTGCATCTGGAGCTGGTGTGTTACTCTTGCTTTTCTCTGGGTGTTACATAGTAACTTGCTTCTGGCTTAGGCTAGACCACCTTGGTCCTGGCAGCTGTAGCGTGGCCCCTCATAAGAGGACAGCACGGGGTTTAGCTATCTCTCTGGGCTTAGCAATCTCTCTGGGTTTTTAAAGAATGAAATCTGAACAACGTGTTTTAAAGCAGTCCTCATTTTCCAGTGACACCTTTTATTATTATGTCATAATTTAACAATTCCGTATTAATATAAAAAAGAGTACTGTGTGTTAATGTTTAAAGTAAGATGGTGGTTTTGTTATATACAGGTCTTTGCACATGATTTGATCTCAAGCTCTTAAGGTTGTATGTTATAATCCTTTCCTTCTTTTTTTAATCTGTACTTCATTAACCTTACTTATAAGGCTCCTAAACCCCTATAGCCTTTAAAGCCACACCATCAAAAATACACGCGTGATTATTTCTTTTAGCAATGTATTTTCCTATGTAGCTTTTGACTCATGTCCAAATTGATGCAATAGTATTTATCATCCCTTTCCCAAATTAAAAAGCACCAGGGCTGGTGTGTGGCCTGCTACTTCTGGTCTCTGGTGGAACACAGTCTGTGAAAACTGACTTTGTGGTTCAGCCAGAAACTGGTCCCAGGACAGTCAAGTACATGAAAAGGACCATAATGGTTTCTGGGTGTCCTGCTGATGGCTCCGGCATCATTGCTGATGCAGCTGTGGGTGTGGCCATTGCTATCACAGTACTTACCTTCTTGATGGTGCAGCGATAGCCCTGGCAGACCTGACTACTACACCAGTACAGAACAGGGAATTCCTCAGCCACCCCTCGGCCTCTACTCCTGAAGTGTTAACAGCCAGAGAACAGAGGAAGTTTCATTTGGCAGGACAGAAGCTAGCGCATCTAAATATGAAGAATGAAGAACTGTTCAACCCTTTTTCTCTGTTAAGACCTGTGCCCCCCACCCCCCCACCCCACCAGGATCCCTAGCTGGTATTTCTAGCTATGTTAAATATGTTAAATATGTTTCACTTTTGGAGTTACAGGAGCCTCACCACGAATACAATGTTTTCACTTACTTCTGACCTTGCATTTTATCTATGTGTTGAGGCTAGATGGGGGGTGGGGAGGAATGTGCAGGACAGGCACCGAGAAATTGGGAACACTGGAAGATTAGTAAGACAATCAATGCAGACTAAACATCTTAGGAAAAAGCAAAGAAATAAAAAAAAGCCCCACAGTTTATAAAGGTATTATGTTTGATATATAGCAAATGACAAGCCCTATTTGAACACCAACTGAGAATTGATATCTTAAAAAAAAAAACAAAAACAAAAAAGTTTAATTTTGAGCCTGGATTTTTCGGGGCACACACCATGCTCTTTGCCATTCTTTCCCCCCTTTAAGTAAGGATGCCTTTGCCAGTGGATATTTTTATCCTAAGGATTTAGCACTAAGGATTTATGGGTGGAATTACCTGGTAGGTCATTTTTACTTTTAAGCCATTTCTCATGACCCAGCACATCGCCTGACTAGGATTTTTACATCTTACAGCTAAATCAGAAGTCGAGACACAAAAACAACCTTTGTCGAGTGCTTGGGAAGATAATGGCTCAGCAGCCTGAGTTACAAACGATGCTACACAGGGTCGTGTAGATGCCAGTGTTCTCTGCGTGTGCCCTGATTGATCGACGGCATTCAGTCCGTCGCATCCATCACGATTATTGACGTGTATAGAGAGCCTCAGAGATTCACAACACAGTAGACATTTGTAAGAATATTTGTGGTGCCTCCGTTCATAGACGCGTCATTCCTGTGGAAGAAAATCAATCAATGTATCATTAGGTACACTCTAGCAGACTTACAGAGGGGCTTTGTTCCTGCTGTCTTTGAATGACAGGCCTGGAAAGGTGCTATTTATTGTTTATGTCCCCAAGCCCTCTAAGCAAGTCACCTGCAAAATGTGTTCTCTTCCTTTCTAGAGAATAAAAATAAAAGCTTTGTTTCTGGTATGCTTTGGCCCCTGTTGTCTCTTTAAAGGAATACTCCAAGCAGGGGAGGGGAGGGGAGAGGGGAGGGAAGGAGAAAGGAGGGAGAGGGAATAAGGTATATTAACAAAAAGCTGGCTTCTGATATAATCATGCTGTACAGGCCCTAGGAGCACAGCCCTGTGCCAGGTCTAAACGGGGCCGGGTGAGGTGTGGAGGTTTCTTTGCAGGGAGGGGTTAGAGAGGGCCTATGTGAGAGATGGTATTGGGGTGAAGAGCTGGAAGATTAAGGCAAGCTGTAATCTCACTAGTGGCTGTGGAGGGTATTATAGTCCAGAGGGACTAGCCAGGGTGCAGGTCCCCAATATGAAAACCAGTAGGGACTGTTCCCCCAGCCATTGTTATTGCTGAGATGTGAAGTTCAGATGTAGCCTAGCAAACAGCTGGATATGGAAGTCTGGGCTTCAGTGAAGTCAGAGGTTTAATATTGGAAATCATGAGTGTTTTAAAAGCTTACTAATTTTAAGTTCTATGTAGATGCGTGTGTTTGCATGGGGGTATGG
Organism: Tokudaia tokunoshimensis; assembly: GCA_036184795.1. NCBI lineage: Eukaryota > Metazoa > Chordata > Mammalia > Rodentia > Muridae > Tokudaia > Tokudaia tokunoshimensis. The sequence continues at coordinate 39,194,413 of BTHU01000006.1, forward strand.
GCACATGAGTGCTGTTCTCATGAAGGCCAAAGGTGTCAGATCTCCTGGAGCTAGGATTACAGACAGCTATGAGCCTCCTGACATGGGTGGGAACTGAACTCGAGTCCTGTGGAAGAGCAGCCAGTGCTCTTGACCCCTGAGCTTTCCCTCCAGCTCAACCATGAGCATTTGAAAGGGTCCTGCCTCTCAGGAGTGGGTAGGGTGAGCAGGGGAGAAAGTTAAGGACAGAGAAACAGCCTGTGAAGGGAGCAGTCAGTGTGTGTGTGTGTGGGGGGTGTGAGTGTGTGTGTGCACGTGTGTGCACTTGTGTGTGGTGTGAGTGTGTGTGTGTGTGTGCGCGCACATGTGTGTGTGTGGTGTGAGTGTGTGTGCACACGTGTGCATGTGTGTGAGTGTATTTGTGTGTGTGCACGTGTGTGTGGTGTGTGTGTATTGTGTGTGTGTGCGCACGTGTGCATGTGGTGTATGTGTATGTGAGTTTGTGTGTGTGTGAGTGTATTTGTGTATGAATGTATGTGTGTGTATGTGAATGTGTGTGTGTGTGTGTGTGAATGTGTGTAGCATAAGCTGCATGTCAGGCCGTGTGTGGTAAGGGAAGCCAGAGATGTTCCATTCTATTCTAGCTGCCAAGAGGTCCATTAGGAGAGGATAGAGGGACTGTGTGATTCAGTGGCTTGGAAATCATGTGACCGGACACACCCATTCCCACACAGTGAGCCAGGTTGAGGAGCAAGTGCAAGTTGAAGACGACTGTGGTAAATCTCTCTCTCTCTCTCTCACACACACACACACACACGTACACACACAATTGTCTCTCACAAGGTTCCCTCTCACACACAGAATTCTCTGTCTGCCTCTCTGTCTCTCTGTCTCTGTCTCTCTCTCTCTCTGTCTCTCTGTCTCTCTCTGTCTCTCTCTCTCTCTCTCTCTCTCTCTCTCTCTCTCTCTCTCACACACACACACACACACACACACACGGAGAGTTCTGAGCTTTTTCATAGTTAAGGAAAGGAAGGTGGCTTGAGACAGAAGATGGAACATGAGGTGTGTGGAGTTTGACTTTCATGTTGGAAAGTTCTGGAGACTGTCATTGTGATGACAGTGTTCCAGTAGAGAGTAATGTTGTCTGCCCTGGCCTTGTTCATCATAGCTCCGTGTTTGCAGGTCTCTGAGTGCTTAGGAGAATCTTCTGTAAGCGAAGAATGGAGGCAGATATAGGAAGACTTACTGCTGTGCACACGTGGATAGGTACATCTGTTCGTGCCCATCGTGTTTGAGACACGTCTCTGTTGAGTTTAACTTTGTAATGTGTGATTTTCATGGGAAGCAGCTTCGAGGGTTACAATAAAGGAACTCCTTATATCATGCATGTCTTAGCTGAGATTCACAGACGTGCAGTCAGCAGCCCAGGGGGCCATGTCTGGTGAGTGGCAGAAGTTGGTTTTAATGAATTTTTATTTTATGTGTATGAGTGTTTTGCCTGTAGGTGTGTCTCTACTACATGTGTTCCTGGTGCCTGAGGAGGCTGGAAGAGAGCATTGGATCCCTTGGAACTGGAATCACAGGTGTTTGCAAGCTGCTGTGTGGTTGCTGAGAATTGACTCTGGGTCCTCTGCAAGAACAGCCAGTGCTCTTGACCATTGAACCCCTCTCCAGTCCCAGAGCTAGATTTTTGAACAGGCATTTTGGCTCCACAGTATGTATGTTTAATTCCTCTTGCAGACCACTGAGAACATGTAGACTCTCCAGACTGAATGTATATCTAGTTATAGATGCTAGCCTATGGGAAGATAAGGAAGAGACCACATGATAACCATATAATAGCCCCACAGACAAGAGATTATAAAGCAAACTATGACTAATGAACGAGTTGTAGGACTAATGCATGCTGGCAGATTAAGAAAGGAAGAAACAAGCTACTTGAGAATATTGGACATGCGTATTGCCACCGTGTAAAGCATGCTGGCAGTGGTGAGTGTATACGTCCCTCTTCTGAGTGTTAGTCTGTTGTGTACCTGACTGAGCTCACATCCGTACACCAGGAAGCACACAGCCAGCTGTTCACAGCAGCATTTGCTATTCTCAAGCTGGAAGCTGTATCTAGTCTATGTGTCTATTGCTTGAAGAATGGGCAAACAAAGTGTGGGATATCTATGACATCTGCATGTGCAGTAGCTCATCTGAGTGACCTACAGATCCAGGAGACACCACAACCTAAGTCAAACCATCTAAGAGTTACGACTCACATAGGACCTCAGTGATATAAAGTCACAAAAATGGAAAAAGGAACATAGTGGGACGTGCATACCTTTAAACAATGTTAATTGAAAAGTAGAGAAAACATAAACATGGAGTTCAAGATAACGACCACCTGCAGGGGAAAGAAGGGGAGAAAAGCCAACCCTGAGTCGTAAAAGGACTCAGAGATACTGCCATTGCTGGTGGATAAACAGGTTGGTAGGTTCGTTGCTTACTTTTCTGTGACTGTGATAAAAGCCCACAGCCAAAACTTATAGAAAAAAAAAGAGTTTATTTGGCTTTAGGGTTCCAAAGGGGAGGGGCCATAGCGGTGCGGGAGAGAAGGCAGCCGGGGCCAGAGGAGAGCTGAGAGACCACATCTTCAGAAGAGCAGACAAGAGGAGAGTGGCCTGGAAGAGGGACACCGCTGTAAATGCACGGAAGCCTGCTACCAGTGACATATGTGTCACCAAACAGTGCTACCAACCTGGGACATGCCGGGGGTGGGGGTTGGGGGTGGGAGTGGGGAGCGGCGGGCATTTCCCATTTGAACCACCCCAGTATGCATACAGATGTTTGCTTTAGAAATACTTTTAATACTGAATAATACTGTAGGGGGAGCTATTGACTCCCTAATTGGTTCTTGATTGTGTCAATTAAGGAGGCAGAAGCTAATCACTGAGTGAAGGGGGAAAGGTGGGACTTCCGGGTTCCAGGAGGAACAGAAAGGGATGAGAGAGGAAGCCCAGACTTGTAGCCTCCTCCGTGGGTAGAGGTCAAGGAGCATAGGGCAGGATATTCTTCACCCAATCATTCAGTTATCTGGATAGTTTTAAAATATTAATGCTGTCTTGTGTTTTCCATCGACAGCGACTAAGGTGGACAGGAGAAAGGTCAAATCCGGGGTAGTCATTGGCAGCTTGGCAGAGCTAGTCTCGAAAGGTTGAGGGAGCTTGGGCAGAGCTCTCAAGAAAGAGCTAGCGTGTTTTTAAAATTACATGCAACAGCACCCTGCTTTCTTCCCTCCAGAGTGTCCTTTCTCCCTGTTCCTAAGTATGGGCTCTCAATACCTAGAGACACATTTTACCCAGAAACCCCAGTGGCCACACATATTAGGATCCTCGAGGGATTCCTTACTAGGCAACAAGCAGCCACCACACTCTCATCAGAACCAGAGAGGACAACAGGAACAAAACACCCATCGTGCAAAGACAAGACCAGATATCAACACCCGAAGTTACATTTTTTCCCCAAACCAGCATGCCTAGATGCCAATGTAAAAATACAATCAACAAAATAAGGACAACATGTCGCCACGAGAGCCTAGCAACCCTACCATACCACAGTAGGCCCGGAGAATTGCCACACAGTTGAAGCACAAGGCTTAAGACAGCCTTTATGCTAGTAGGCCCGGAGAATTGCCACACAGTTGAAGCACAAGGCTTAAGACAGCCTTTATGCTAGAGGGCCTTAATGAGGAATTAATCCCTTAAAGAAATCCCTTAAAGAAAACACAAGCAAACAATGGAAGGAAATGAAAGCAACAGTTCAAAGCCTGAATGTGGAAACAAAATCAAAAAAGAAAACCCAAACCGAGGGAAATATAGAAAAATAAAAATAAAGAAATAAAAATTTAGGAACTTGTACTGGCTGGTTTTGTGTGTCAACTAGACACAGGCTCGAGTTATCACAAAGAAAGGAGCTTCAGATGAGGAAATGCCTCCATGAGATCCAGCTGTAAGGCATTTTCTCAATTAGTGATCAAGGGTGTGGGGAGGGCCCCTTGTGAGTGGTGCCATCCCTGGGCTGGGGTCTTGGGTTCTATAAGAAAGCAAGCTGAGCAAGCCAGGGGAAGCAAGCCAGTAAGAAACATCCCTCCATGGCCTCTGCATCAGCTCCTGCTTCCTGACTTCCTGTGGTGATGAACAGCAATGTGGAAATGTAAGCTGAATAAACCTTTCCTCCCCAACTTGCTTCTTGGTCATAGAAACCCTGCCTAAGAGAGAACTCAACCAGGAACCTTAGAGGCAATCATCTCCAACAGAATACAAGAGATGGAAGAGAGAATCTCACATGTAGAAGACACAATAGAAGAAATAGATATCTTGGTAAAAGAAAATGTTAAATAAAAAACAAACAAACAAAAAAAACCTTTCCTGGCATAAAATATCCAAGAAATCTGGGACCCTATGAAAAGACAAAATGTAAGAATAATAGGAATAGAGAAATGAGAAGAGAGAATCTCTTACAAGCAACACCTGTCAATAAAAAAAGCCGATGGCCAATGAGCTGAGGCAGGAAATAGGAGGCGGGACACTGGCAGCAAGGGAGAGGATTCTGGGAAATGGTGAGAGAATAAAAGGAGCCACAGAGAGAAATGCTGAGGAAGATGTGAAGGAAGAGGCAGATTGGGACTAAAGGAAAGGTAACCAACCATGTGGGAGACAGAATAGTTTCAATGGATTCAATAAGTTATGATCTAGTCAGAGAATGAGCCAAAGCTTGTGGCCTAGGCCTTTCTTAATAAATAATTAGTCTCAGAGTCATCATTTTGGGGAGCAGAGGCTGGGAAGGAAAAAAAACCCAGATTTATTTATTTTTTACAACCCAGGTCAAAGGCACAGAAATATTTTCAACAAAGTCATAGAAGGAAAAAAAAATTCTAACCTAAAGAAGGAGCTGCCTATCAAAAGTACAAGAAGCATATAGAACACCATTAGACTGGACCAGAAAAGAAAGTAAGTCCCCTCAGCACATAATAATCAAAACTCTAAATGTACCAAACAAAATAAGAATATTAAAAAGCTGTAAGGGGCAGCAGGGCAGTGGTGGCACACGCCTTTAATCCCAGCACTTGGGAGGCAGAGGAAGGTGGATTTCTGAGTTTAAGGCCAGCCTGGTCTACAGAGTGAGTTCCAAGACAGCCAGGGCTACACAGAGAAACTCTGTCTCGAAAAACAAACAAAGAAAAAAAAAAAAGAAAGAAAAATAAAAGCTGTAAGGGAAAAAGACCAAGTAACATTTAAAGGCAGATCTATCAGATTTACACTTGACTTCTCAATGGAGACTCTAAAAGCCAGAAGGACCTGGACAGATGGTCTACAGACTCTAAGAGACCATAGATGCCCAAAAGACTACTATACCCAGCACAGCTTTCAATTGAAATAGATGAAAAAAGTAAGACAGTCCATGATAAAACCAAATTTAAGCAATATCTATGTACAAATCCAGCCCAATGAAGGTGCTAGAAGGAAAACTCTAACCTAAAGAAAACACAAGAGATAAATAATCCCAGACCAGAAAATTAAAAAAAGAGAAATACACACACACACACACATATACACATCACCACAACCACCACCATTACCACCACCACATCAACAACAACAACAGGCATCCACAAACACTGCTCATTAATATCTCTCAACATCAATTCCCCAATATTGACACAGATTACAGAATAGGTGGAAAACAGGATTTGTCCTCCATGCATCTACTTAAGAAACATACCAAGAACCTGATAGTAGAAAGCCCAGGGACAGAGGATAAAACAAAATACTACAGTTTGAAACAAACAAGCCACTGCAACAAAATGCCATTCTTAATGCCATTCCTCTATATCCATAAATCAGTACCTTTCTCAGCCATCATCAGAGACGCTTCCCTTCTGCAGCAGATGGGAACAAACACCCCACCAGGCAGACATTGTACAGGGAATGAGAGACCTTGGAACACTCAGCCCTAAATGAATGGAATGATGGAAGTATTTGTCTCCATCAAATACTTCCCCTCAGGGTTCCCTGAACTCTGATAAAGAAGAGACAGAAAGAGTGTAAGAGCCAAAGGGGATGGAAGACACCAAGAAAACACAGTCTCTAAACCAACAGGATCGATGCACAGATGAACTCACAGAGACCGAGGCACAGGTCTGCAAAGGCAAGTAGACACATGCCCCCATCCCTTACCCAGAAAGCAATCTCCAATTGATTACCATTTGTAAATGAAAATTTAGGCTTCTTCAAGGATGTCCCACTAGGGAAACAAACTACTCTTAGGGGTCAGTTGAAAAGCCAGCAATGTACAACCCGCAGAAAACAGATTCAACTGCCGGAACTTCAGAGCTTCTTCCTCTTCTCATAACGTCATGTCAGGACTTTATCTTATTTTTTTTAAAAAAAAATTTATCTTAACTTTAATTTTATTTCTATATTTATATCTATATTATGGCTTCCAGATTAGTGTTTTTATGGAATTCCTGAGTGCAAACCAGTGGCCTCTTGTCTATTCTCTCTTACCCGTAACTTTTTTTGGTCTCTTTTTCTTCTGTTTGTGTTGCCATATTTTGATGTGTTAACATCATATCACATCACATCACATCACATCACATCACATCACAATCCCGTAGAAGCCTGCTTTTCTTCTAACGAGAGACAGAAAGGGGGTGGATCCAGATGGGAGAGAGTATGGGGAGGGACTTAGAGGAGAAGGATGGAAAACTGTAATCAGGGTATGTTATATGATAAAAAAAAAAATCCATTTTCAAAGAATAAGGAAAAATACGATATAAATGAATGCACAAGTACTTTCTATATACGATACAAGTGAAGGTCATCTGGGACGCTCAAACCTCAACTGAGAACATGCCTTCATAGCGATGGCCTATAGGCAAGTCTATAGGACGTTTTCCTTGTTAATGACTGGTGTGGGAGAGCAGGCCCTGGGCAGGTATCCTGAGTGGTGTAAGAGAGCAGGCTGGGTGAGCTGTGGGGAACCAGCCAGTCAGTAAACAGTGTTCCTTTGTGGTTTCTGCCTCAGTTTCTGCCCTGGCTTCCTTCTAAAGATGGACTGTGATGTGGAAGTATAAGCCAAATAAACACTTTACTTCCCCAAGTTGGTTTTGATGAGTGTCTATGGGCACAGAAGTCATATAGGGAAGCGCTCCCGGGTTTCAAAGATGAACACATGGTTTTGTTTTAAGTGGAGGGGAAGTAGCATCCACCTTACCGCCAGGGACCTTCCTCCGTTTAGTATTTCCAGATGCTGTCAAGTGAGTAACTTGGGTAAGTCTAGGGGAGACATGCCTATTTCATCTGTTTGGTTGACAAATGAACTGTGCCAGGCACTGGGGTTACGCCGGGCACAAGGCAATCGGAATTCCCACTTCCCCGAGGCAAACTTTTGTTATGAAACAAAATCCCCTTTTAAGCTATTGAAGTTAAAATGAAGATCTGCCGTGGAGTACTCTGGCCTCTTTGCACACTAGTTATTGGACATCTGAGGATGTTCCTAAGTCTACAATTGCTGAAGCACCCATGAGTCTACTGTCTACAACTAGACCCCGCCTCTCACAGGGACCCATCTGGTACCACATCTGTACCGCATTATGAAAACTCCTAAATTTCAAGACTTCAAGGTTCTCTAATTAGAATGAATCACCTACTTTATCAACATGTAAAATTTTGTCATCGAATTGAATCAATTTGAAATACATTTGACTTTCATTCACAGACCCAAGAGCGTAAGGAAATGCAGCCACAAGACAGTTTTAAGACAGCAGTATTTCATGGATACAAAAGTTAACTGTGGCCCCGTTAGCTTAATAAATATTTATTAAGTATTTACTACCTCCTTGATCGTAGAGGTGGAGTATGAATAAAAGCAGGCACAGTTCCTGCTTTTGTTGAATTTATAATCTTGAGCAGAAATGATAATTAAAACCTGATTCTTTGTAAAATATGTCATTTCAAACTCAAATAAGGACTGAGGCTTGGTTTGAGGCTTTAGGAAAACAGGTCAGCATGTGGAGGGAGTGGAGGGAGTGGTCTGGGCTGAAGCAGTATGCAGAGGGTCTTTAGTAGGAGATTTATTACTTTCTTGATAAGCTAAATTTGGCTGGAATGCTCTTGAACCAAACCCTTCCTAGGCTTTGTAACTTGCTTTCTTCCCTTAATATATCAAGGACATGTTGTTAGATAATTCTGTAATAAAACCCACATCTCATATGTCATTGTATGTTTAGAGCAAAACTTTCTTGGGAACTCTCTATTATTTGGTATTTGGTTATCACTATGTCTGATGGAGCAGGGGAGGGATTATTTCTGCTTCACCCACATTTCCAAGGATCTTTAAGGCCCAATTTTGTTTGTAAATACCACCTGGAGATTCCATGTTACCCTAGGCATAATGGATATCATTAAGTAAATAACTGACAATATATATGTTAGCAAGAGTTGGGGGGGGCGGCTTCTATGATGCTTGTGGGGATGTATAAATTACTGCCAGCCACTACAGAAATGATCATGGAGGGTTCTCAACTAAAAATAAAGCCGGAAAGCACAACTGTCATATGATCTAGCTGTGCCATTTCTTGGTATATAACAGGAGTCCAAGAAAGCACACCATAGAGATAGCCACACCCTGTGTTCGCCATGGCACTGTTTATCCTTACACCAGAATCTTATATGGCAGAAAGTAGAAAAGCAGATGTTTCTTGGGGGGTGGGGGGAGCGCGGCGAGAGAGGACTGATGGAAAGGGAAGGTGGAGGCGCAGCCAGGAAAGGTGGTGTAGGAAACGAAGGAAAAAGACAATGCTTTCTCTCATGTGTGAAATCTTGACTTTTAAAAAAACACAAGAAATGAGAGGAGGAGGAGGGAGGTGGTCAAAAGGGGATAATGGCAATGGATAGAATCCATTCAAAATCTTATAAGGTACCTTTTGATCTCATTGAGCCGAAGTAGATAATTGGGGATGATCTTTCCATCTCAAGGTTCATTTTTAACGAGATTACATTCACCCCCATTCCCTGGAGACCACTGTGGCCTCAACTTTGATGAATGTGCCAGTCAGCCACATCTCCATGGAGGTCTATGTGTGGGTGGAGGAGACAGATCCTGCTGTGTCTGCACAGGTAGTGGCGTTCACAGGGACACTGTGAGACTTTGATGCCACTTCATTGGTCAAAGCCTTGTCACAATGATGTAACACATAAAGATAGTGTTGACAGCCATATTTGTCACTGCTGGCAAAGACATACATGAATGCAGTAGCAGCCCCAGCCAATTTAGGGGGGATGTGCTGAGCTGTCGAGTTGTCCCAGAGGATCAATAGGGACACAGCGAGGGTCTGCCTTCCTCTTTACCTAGCTTGGACCCTCAGGCTTTGTTTGTATCTGTCAGCCTGGATTCACAGACAGGAACCTAGCATAACTTTCCCCTGAGAGGCTCCACCCAGTAGCTGACCAAAATAGATGCAGAGGTCTGTGACAAACATCAGACCGAGCTCAGGAAGTCTTGTGGAAGAGTTGGGGAAGGGATTGAGGATCCGGAAGGGGATAGGGACTCCACAAGAAGACCAACAGAATCAACTAACCTGGACTCTTGGAGGTTCCCAGAGACCGAACGACCAATCAAAGAGCACACAAGGGCTGGACTAGCCTCTCCCATCCCGCACATGTGTAGTAGAAGTGCAGCTTTGTCTTCATGTGGGTTCCCCAACAATGGGGGCTTACCTTGTAATGCCAGGGAAATATTAGTGATCCCCCCAAAAAACAGACAGGAGCCGATCTGATGCAACTCACAGCAGGGTCTTTATTCTATTCAGGCTAGCTTGCCCTCCTACCCCATGCAACACTGTCATGCAGACGGTGGTTTTAGTGGTGGGGGAGTCCCAAGTGTCTATCAGGGCAAGGCTTTATTGTAAGCAGGAAGCAGGGAGTGTGTGTGCAAGCATTTAATTGGAAAGCTACTGGCCTTTAACATAATTGACTGTTGCTGGGAATCATATCATAAACTTAACTTCTGCTCCCCAATGCACTGGTGGTCATTAGGCAAGGGGTGGGCTTGTAACCTGGGGGTGCAGATTTGTTGCAGAAATAACCTGGAGACGCTGGTCTTGTAGGGGGTGTAACCTGGAGATGTTGGTCTTGTTGGGGATTAGCCTAGAGACTGGAGCTAAGCTAGGGTTTTGTTGGGGGCACCTTGGAAACTAATGCTAGGTACCAGCCTGTTAGTTTACCTGAGTTCAAACTTAGGTCAGGGTCTCTAAAATGGAGTCTGAATTTAAAAGAGTTGGCATCTCAACCTTGACTCTGTTGCCTGCCTATGGACTCTGTTTTCCTTACCAGGCTGCCTTTTCTGACCTTGTTGGGAGAGGATGTGCCTAGTCCTGCAGTGTCTTGAAGTGCCAGGGTGGCTTGGTACCCAGGGGAGGTCCTCCCCTTTCTCAGAGGTAAAGAGGTGTGTGTGGAAAGGAGGGACTGTGTGAGGAGGGACTGGGAGGAGGGCGGGCATGATCTGGATGTAAGGTGAATAAATAATTTTTAAAAAAAAAAACTTTAACACCTAATACAATTCCAATTTAAGGATTACTTGCACAAAAAAAAAACATTTTTTTTGTATAAAAATGTATCACTTTAACACCCTTTCCCCCAGAGCCCCCCACCCCTACCCTCTTGAGCTTGAGCTGTACTCTATCTGGATGCAGAAACAGAGAATAATGGCACGAATCAGGTTTTACCTACAGGAGTGTGAATAAATAAATTAATGGAAAAATTGCATTCATTCATTCACTCGCTCATTCATTCATTCGCTCGCTCACTCATTCATTCACTCACTCACTCATTCACTCACTCATTCATTCACTTACTCACTCATTCATTCATTCACTCACTCATGTGTGCCTGGATGCCACAGTGCTCATGTGGAGGTCAGAGGACAACTTTCAGAGTCAGGTTTTTTTTTTCCCCATCAATCATGTGGGTCCCCGGGATTGAAGTCAGGTCCTCAGCTTGGTCGCATCTACCTTCACCTGCTGAGCCACCTCAGCAGCCCTCCATCTCGGGATTCTTTAATCTCATCTCCAGGTTCATTTTGCTACTTAACATATTTACAGGTTTTGGAACTAGAACGCTGATATCCTGCCTCTCACGCTGTATTAGTTGTGTGTCTTACTAAGGTAACAATTACTAGACAAAAAAGTGGGGGTCCTAGTTCAAGGGTATCGTCTTTAGGAGTTATGGCAGCAGGAGCCTCAGGCAAGTTGGGGACATTGCATCCTAGTCAAGAAGCAGAGCATCATGGGTACCGGAGCCCAGTTTAGTCTCTCCTTCCTCTTTAGTCTGGGACCCCAGCTGGCGGAACGGTGCCACACACATGTAGGCTGCGGCTTCTCATTGCTATTAGTTGAATCTGTAAAGTCACCTTCAGAACATATGCCCAGAGGCCTGTTTCCATGGCGATTCTAATTTCTATTGAGCTGACAGTCAAGATTAGTCATCACGTGCCACACACTTAGGCTTTTCTATTTTTTTTTTAAACTTGTCTGGAAGTCAACATCACCTGAAGGCGCTTACGTTAAACCCTTCTTTGAGTTCAGCAGATGCTTATGCTGTAGGCGTGGCCAGTGCTTTCTCTCATTAGTCAGGCCCACCTGTTTTAAATTTTTTATTTCCTTTGAATGTTTAGATTTATTTTAAGATGTGTGTGTGTGTGTGTGTGTGTGTGTGTGTGTGTGTGTGTGCGCGTGCGCATGCGCGTATGCTTATATGCACATGGTGCAGGTTTCCAAAGAGATGAGAAGAAAGCATTGAATCTCCTAGGACTAGACCTAAAATCAGTTGTGAGTCACCACATATGGATGTTGGGAACCGAACTCTGGTCCTCTGGAAGAGTGACATACACTCGCAATCATGGAGCCTCCTGGTTAGGCTTTCCAACCTGAGCTCCACGTGTCTTGTATACACCCTGGATTCTGTCCACACTGTTCTCTCTCTCTCTCTCTCTCTCTAACTGACACGGGTGCATTTTCTCTCTCTCCTTGTCGTTACACACATTTAAAACCCACACACTAGAGAGCGCTAACGTTCCTCTCCCTTCTCATCAACATGTCTCTTTGCACACCCTTGTTACCTGTTGGGGTCCTCACACTTCATTACGGAAAGCAGAGCCACCCATGAGGAACACAAAAACGTTGGCAGGAAGTGCCGCTCGGCAGACAGCAGTCCCATCGTTCTGGAGCGTTCGAACGCCAGGCTCTTTAGAGCTGCACCTCAGATGCTCAGCACCCGCTGATTCAGAGGAGTCCTGCAGTGGACCTGTTTGTGTGAAGTTCCCGCAGTTTGAGAAGCCCTCGTAAAAACCGAGACCGTTGGTGTTTCAAGGGAGCTGCTAGTCCGAGAGATGAATCCGAAAGCAATTCCTTCAGAGATGATTAGATCAAGAATGTCCAGCAAAGGACGAATCAACTAGGTCTGCATTTATTCTATGTGCCACGAATGACCCACACACCTTTACAAGACTGATGGATGCTCATTGGGAGGGAAACCTAGAATTCTGAATGGGGAGATGATCTCACGGCTTTCATATGACTCCATGTGTCTTAGTCAGGGTTTTACTGCTGTGAACAGACACCATGACCAAGGCAATCCTTACAAGGACAACATTTAATTGGGGTTGGCTTACAGGTTCAGAGGTTCAGTCCATTATCATCAAGGTGGGAGCATGGCAGCATCCAGGCAGGCATGGTGCAGGAGGAGCTGAGGGTTCTACATCTTCATCTGCGGGCCTCTGAGAGAAGACTGACCTCCAGGCAGCTAGGAAGTGGGTCTGATAGCCCACACCCACAGTGACACACCTACTCCAACAGGGCCACACCTCCTAATAGTGCCACTCACTGGGTCGCGCATATGCAAACCATGACACCATGCAAAACCCTTTATTTGTACTTTGAAGGGGCAAAGAGTCAAATGCACTCTGTGTTTCTGTTTGTTTTTGAGACAGTCTCACCATGGAGCCTAGTCACCCTTATACTTGATGTTCTCCTGCCTCCAGTTTCGGAGTGGCAACGCTACAGGTGTATACACTACACCTGGCCCAAATGCATTTTAAAAGATATTTATTTTATGCATATAGATATTTGCCTGCAGATCTGTATGCTCCACATGTATGTAACTCTAGAGGCCAGAAGAAGGCATTGGATGCCCCCTGGAACTGGGATTATAGATAGTTGCAAGCCACAATATCAGTGTTGGGCACCAAAAGCATCAAGTGCTCTAAATGCTGAATCATTTCTCCATCCCAGACCAGGTGGTTTCCTTTTGGTTTCTGTTTTGTTTTGTTTGTTTTTGGTTCAAAAGAACTGGCTCACCTTTTGTGGGTAATGGAGAATCCCACATCAGATTAAATAAGTCTGCCTGGATCTAGGGAGGTCTTGGTTGACAGATGTGAGGTTCTGGTCAATGATCATTGCCCCTTTGCTGTGGGTTTGCAGGAAGGCAGTATATCATGGAGGGAGCCCATAGGGCAGATGGGCTCCTCCTATGTCCAGGAAATAAACAGAAAATGGATGGGAGTCCCATGGTCCCCTTTGGAGGCACCCCTTTCCACCCTCCAGTGACTTATGACCCACTTTATAAAGCTTATATCACCTCATAGTGGTACTACCCCCAACCCTAGGTTTGACAATTTAGGAAGACATTCAGATATTAGCCTCCACATATATGTGCATGGGCACACACACACACACAGACACACACAGACACAGACAAACACAAACACACACACATAGACACACACAAATACACAGAGACACACACAAACACAAACACACACACAGACACACACACACATGCCCCCCAAGTGCTCATGGTTGAGGGGGTGAGCAGTGGCCAAAGGACAACTGCCATAAAGCACATTCTCGAGGGATGGGAGTGCATGGGGACCAGAGAGACTACTGTGTAAGGCACTCTCTGAATAGGAAAGCAGGTAAAGCCCAAATAGATGTGTCTACTAACATCTTCCATAGGTTTTATATGATTTTCAGAGTCTATAGCTTTGTGTATTTGTTCTTTGCTGCATATCCTCCAGCTAGATAGTAATCTCATCACCTTCTGGGCAGTTCAGACATTTAAAATCGGACCTGGTGTGGCCACAGCTCTTGGCATTTCATCTAAGGCTCCGCCCCACGGTTGCCTGGCAACAGCCAGGCGTGCCTGGCCCACTATAAAAGAGGGTGCTCGCCCCCTCCTTGCGCCCTTGCTCTTTCCTCTTGTTCAGGCTCCTTACCTTCTCTCTCCCCACTCCCCTCCACCCATGACCAGAGTCAACTCTATCCTACATTACACCGTCATGTGGCTGGTCCCTCAGGGGGAAGGCATGCCTCAGCACCGGCCTTCAGAGGCAGCCCCTTCCCCCACATCATACTGCGCCTCCACCAAACATATCCCTGGCTTTTCTTATCTCTCGCTTTAGTTCCTGTTTTTGCAGGCTGCTAATTATCAAGCCTGGGGTCCATCTCCAATGACCTTCAAGCCTTCTAACCTACCCAATACTTCTCCCCTCTGTCACATTATTCGACAGGCAATTTTCCTTAGGGATAAAGGACTGTCTTCTTTACTCTGAGACTGTGGCCACTGTGGTCCCCGAATTATTGGAGGAAGTCTTTTATTACATTGACCAACCTTAGCATGGCCCAGGACATATCTCCTATGTCTTGTAGGATTCATGACACCCAACTTGAGGATTCTCTAATTGGGCAAACCCTTTGGCATGAAGACAGCCTTCGTCATTCCACTGACATCATTAGCTCTCATGTTCAGTATCTCACGTATGCTTATTTCCAGCTCACCTTTGTATTTAAAGATATTATAAAATATATTTTACATATTTTGAAGTCATTTTAGCTGTAAACTTGATATCATTCCACCATCCTTCTCAGAACAGAAACCAAAGACTTTATATTAAACACAAATAGCTAAAATAAATTCTAAAAGTAAAAAACAAACAAACAAACAAAAAAGAAACAAACAGCAAAAAAAAAAAAAACCCCTACTCACATCATGCCTGAATTTGCTTTGGATCTTAAAGTTGTTTGTGATGAAGTCGTGGGTGTTTCAGTAAGGGTTACTGGAGTAAGGGCACATTTACTATTACAGACTGTGGTGCTGGGGCTTAAGCCGAGAGCTGCTTACTCAGCTTTGAGATTAAGGGGCTGGGAAGATGGCTCAGTGGGTAAAAGCACTTGGCATCCAAGCATGAGGACCCGAGTTCGAATCCACACGAACCCACATAAAGTCAGGCTTCGCATTACTCAGATAAAGTACACCGTTGGGACAAGCAGTGGGGTTTAAATAAGGACTGTGGATTAGTTCATCCAACTTGCCACATTTTCTGAAGTCAATTATTTACAGTCGTGGAAAATACACAGCAGGCAAAATAACTCGCCAAGTTCTTCACACACAGCTAAGGATGAACCCCATATATAACTCGGCAGCTTCACTGTTCACACAGACCCTTAAGAACTTTGAGAAGTGATGTTTCTCTTCTTGGCTTTCTAAGTCCACATTTAAGATATCTTAGTATAAGTTTTACAGAGGAGAATTACTCCAAACTTGCCAGTTAGATTAAGAGAGGATCCTGTGACCTTCTACTGAGAGCGTTCCCTACCTTGTGAGCTGAGGACTGATCTTGGCTGTGATTGGGATACCATTGCTTAACACATCTCTAAATATAGACGCCAGGTTGCAGAAAGCGATAAGGTGGACTGATGTCCCTTCTCTGATGGAGCAGGGATCCCTACAGCTCATAGGTTTGTTGCAGTGTGTGATATTAATTTGACTTCTGGTGTAGCAACTGTATTTTGTGATTCTCTTTTCCTTGGACCACATACAATCTCCTTTTCTCGCATCTTTTTTTTTTAATTTTATTTTATTTTTTTAATTTACATTCCAAATCACTTCCCCTTTCCCGTTTCCTCCCTCCCTGAAAGTCCCATAAGCCCCCTTCCCTCCCTCTTTTCTCCATTCAACCCCCTCTCGTTACTCTGTCCTGGCGTTCCCCTACATCCAGTCTTTCCAGGACTAGGGGTCTCTCCTTCCATCTTTTTAGAAATCTATTGATATGCGGATTGTGTCTAGGGTATTCCGAGATTCTGGGTCAATATCCCCTTATCAGTGACTGCATACCATGTGTGTTCTTTTGTGATTGGGTTACTTCACTAAGGATGATATTTTCAAAATCTGACCATTTGCCTAGGAATTTCGTGAATTCATTGTTTTTAATTGCAGAGTAGTATTCCATTGTGTAGATATACCACATCTTCTGAATCCATTCCTCCGTTGAGGGACATCTGGGTTCTTTCCAGCTTCTGGCTATTATAAATAAGGCTGCTATGAACATAGTGGAGCATGTGTCCTTATTGCATGCAGGTAAAGTCTCTGGGTATATGCCCAGGAGTGGTATAGCCGGATCCTCCGGGAGTGTCATGCCCAGTTTTCTGAGGAACCGCCAGACTGCTTTCCAGAGTGGTTGTACCAGCCTGCAATTCCACCAGCAGTGGAGGAGTGTTCCTCTTTCTCCACATCCTCGCCAACAACTGCTGTCTCCTGTGTTTTTGATCTTAGCCATCCTGACTGGTGTGAGATGGAATCTCAGGGTTGTTTTGATTTGCATTTCCCTAATGACTAAGGATGATGAACATCTCTTTAGGTGCTTCTCAGCCATTAGATATTCTTCAGGTGAGAACTCTTTGTGTAGCTCTGTACCCCATTTTTTAATAGGGTTACTTGCCTCTCTGGAGCTTAACTTCTTGAGTTCTTTGTATATCTTGGATATTAGCCCTCTGTCGGATGTAAGGTTGGTAAAGATCATTTCCCAGTTAGTTGGTTGCCGCTTTGTCTTTTTGACAGTGTCTTTTGCCTTGCAAAAACTTTTTTTTCTCGCATCTTTTAAGCTCTCTTGCCTCCTTCTGAGACCTTTAGTGGGTTATCTGAAACTGCTGGCTCATCTATTTGTATGATATTTAACATCTATTTATATGATAATCATATTTATAACATTTTGTGAGCTATGCTTTGATGGTTCACATAGTCACAAAACTTATGATGAAAAATTAACATTGCTGAATTATTGCCTTGATCTATCCAGGGCAAATTACCATAGTTATCAGATACCCACTGTCAGTCATTAAAAAAGAAAACCCAGGATAGTAGTTTTCTTTTACAGTCAGAAATTTTGAGTCATTACCTTTATGTCTTAAACTCATGTCTCAAATTCATCTCACATTATATTTATTTGTGTGCGGGGCATGTGTGGGGATGCACACACGTATGTGTGGGTATGAATGTGCACGCCCATGTGTGTGGATATGTGTGGAGGCCTGCAATTGATGTGTGTCTTCTATGATTACGCCCCATTTTATACATTGAGTCCAGGGTCTCTTGCTGAATCTGGAACCTCCCAATTCTGGCTGGTCTAGCACACCAGCTTGCTTCAGGGATCGTCTGTCTTCTCCTCCCAAGTGCTGGACTCGTAGGTGTAACCATGCCTGCTGTCTGTGATGGTGAATCTTGGTTGCCAACGTCACTATATCTGGAATCAACTCAAACCCAAGCAGCTGCGGGTCTGTGTGTGGGATTTTCTTGATTTGAGCTGGGTGGATTGGCCTTAACTCTGGACCACACCTTCTGGTGGCAGCTCACATAAAAGGGCATAGGAAAAGGAAGCTTTTGCTCTCTGTTTTCCCTGACTCATGCTGGCAAGTTCATCTGCCTTCTGCCAAGGCATCCCTTTGCCTGTATTAGAACTGACTTCTTTGGGATTCCAATGTAGACTGACAACCAGCGGGGACATCCAGCCTGGTGGGCCAAACAACTTCCAGATTCTCATCATTTTTTTTTTTTTTTGGTTTTTCGAGGCAGGGTTTCTCTGTGTAGCCCTGGCTGTCCTGGAACTCACTTTGTAGAGTTCAGGCTGGCCTTGAATTTAGAAATCCTCCTGCCTCTGCCTCCCAAGTGCTGGGATTAAAGGCGTGTGCCACCACCGCCCGGCTTCTCATCATTTTCTTTAAGGGACAGCCAGCCATTGTCGGACTAGCTGGACCACAGCATGTTAGCCTCGCTAATAGGTCCACTTTCGCTTTTGCTTCACGCTGTCTGTCCTGTTAGGTTAGAGAACCCTAGCTAACACACCGCTTAGCTTTCATGTGCATTCTGGGGATCTGCATTCTGGTCCTTGTGTTCATTCAGTAAGCCTGCTGAGGAAGTAATCCCCCAGTCTCAGACCTTCAGAACTCCTTTCTTCAATAACTTCCTCTTTCTTCTTTGTGTACGTGTGTGTGTGTGTGTGTGTGTGTGTGTGTGTGTGTGTGTGACTGAGATTGAACCTAGGGCCCTACCATTGAGCTATATTCTCGCTCCAATGCACAAAATTCTTAAAAATCATGTATTAATCATGTTGTCATACTTTTTGGCAAACACACATATAGATAAATTAAGGTTTTGTACATTTTCACCTAACTTTGAGTCATTAAATGTACAAATGCGAAAATTCTGAATTGGCTCCTCATACTTATTGGATTTTTGAAGATTATTGAATGTAAGCAAGTATTTTATTGGCGATGCCATTCAGGGAGTGCGTTGGGTGCTGTTTTATTCAATCTCATGTATCTACAGAGGGTTATTATTATTGATCTTTCTGAAAAGGATTTTATTGGCACTGCTGCTCAGTGAGGTCCACTGGTGGTGTTTTATATCATTTGATATATATTTAATCATTCATTTTCCATTACCAATAACAAGATTTGGAGCAGATCCATCACTTTGCTCCCAGGGGTTTGTCCACTTTAAAGTCACACCATCGCTTCTCAGCATCTGTGAAGGATGCCCATCCCTGGAGGATGCGTCCCTCAGGCGAGCCAAAGCCCGTCGAAACACAAGCCCCCAGTAAAACATGCTATATACAGCATTTGTGTATTGTCTCTTCCAGTTCTCCCTAGGGCTTTAAGTCATGTCTGGAATGTAAATAGTTATTCTATATTGTGTAGGGAAAATGACAAGAAAAATATATATTCGGTATAGATGCAGTGTTTCAAATGCTTTTAACACAGGGTTGGTTGAATCCGTAGATTCACAGCCCGAGTATAGAGATGGCTGTCTGAACATGGTGAGATCTGGATGGGAGAGGTGACCCCTTTCTCCGGTAGAGTGATGCTGGAGAGTCTAGATCTCCAGCCCCAAGTTCAGAATGCGGTGCACAGGCAGGTGCCGCTCGGGATGTGTACTCTTCTAGGCAGACTGGTGCCGTGTGCCTAAGTATCCTTAAGCCTCTTGCAGCTCTATAGCAGTGGTTCTCAACCTGTATGCTGTGACCCCTGGGGGACTGTAGAACAACCCTTTCATAGGGGTTGTGTAAGACCATCAAAAAACACAAATATTTACATTACAATTCATAAAGTAGCAAAGTTATAGTTAAGATGTAGCGATGACAGTAATTGTATTGTTGGGGGGTCACTAGCATGAGGAAATGTATAAAAGGGTGGCAACACTAGGAGGGCTGAAAAACCACTATATATATATATATTGGTTTATATATATATATAGTGGTATATATATGTGTGTGTGTGTGTGCGTGCACGTGTGTGTATGAAATATATGTGAATACACACACATACACGAGTGTTTTGCCTGCATGTTGGTGTACTGTATGTGTGTCTGGTGCCCCTGGAGGCCAGAAGAGGGCATTAGACACCTGGAATTGAAGTTACAGATGGTTGAGAGCTGTCGTGTGGGTCCTGGGAACTGAACCCAGGTTCTCTTCAAGAGCAACGAGGGTTCTTACCCACTGAGCTATCCAGCCTCCAGCACAAGTCTCTTAGTTACTAACATCAGTTTCAAAGGGATTACACGACTTCTCGGCACAGGGGCACTGCTGTGCACTTAACCCAAACACACCTAATCTAGTTACTGAAAGAATTCTGCAAAAATAATAGAAATCAAGCTAAGAAATTTCTGTCGTCATCTGCCCCAAACCCAAAACTGACCAACTAACTGAACAAGAGAACAGAGAACCCCAGGAACTAATTTGAGGTCAAAGCACTTTAGGGAAGATGTGAAAACATCCCAGTTGTCAGAGTGCGAGTCACGGTCCTGATGGCTCAACATAGAGATGTGTAGTGGCTCGCTTGTCTAGAATTAGGATGCAGAAACCTGCCGTTCGCTGGCTCTAAAGAGAAGGGGGATCAACCAAGGGAAGATACTGAACACACAGCATCTGAGTAGTTTATCCAGACATCGTCCTTTGCTGGAGAGTCAGTTCAAACACAAAGGGGGATAATGGTTGTTTTCCTCTTTCTGCTCCTTCCTCTCACATGTTTTTAGGGGATTTATGTTAAAATAGTAGTCAGTTTGTAATTAACATTTCAAAAATGTCAAATAAATAGGCTTATACGCTCTCTTGTATCAATTCTATTTCCAAATCACTTCCTCCTGAAACCTCACTTGGTCATTAGGCCTAATTGGGGAAAACAAACAAACAAACTCCCTAACTTGCCATAATACACACCATGCTACCTACTCCTTTAGTTATTTTGATAAGGAGATCATGCCCATAGTTCGAGATCTCAGACTATCTGTTTTGGGAGTTCACTGGTCGCGTCATGCGATGCAGACTCACATGGTGTCTTGCTGAGGCAGACCCGTGGGAGGACACAGTGTTTGGAGACGGTATAAACAGGACCCACCGGACAGTGATGGGCGCTTGCATAGCCAGACTTGTGTCTTCCCCAATGTTTACTTTGTTGAGAGAGGCACAGCAGAGAACTTCTGACCTCCTGGCTGGTCTCAGTCACTCCCTACACTCGAGGCGACTCAGTGGAAGCCTGACTGTTTCTTTTGGATTCTATCACTGTTGCTGATTCATGTTTGGTGACACATTTGAACTGGACTGCCTGCATCCTGACAATCCTGAACTGGGCTACTGGTATCCTGACAGTGGAGGCTGGAATCGCCCCAAAGAGCTACTTCCAAACAGATTCACATCCTCCTGTCCTATTAACTATCTTTTCTCCCCTACCTTTGGATGGCGGCTAGTAGGAGGTCCGAAGTGTTTGAGAAACCTTATTAAAAGTAGCTTTTTAAAAAGTCTAAGCCTACAATGTTTTATTTCCCCAGTCATTTTATTTCAGTTCTGAGGACTTCTGCATGCTAAGCGTCTGCCACTCAGCTATATCCCCAGGATCCTATGCATTCGTTTTAAGAAGGTTATTTGGAGCTGGAGAGATGGCTCAGCAGTTAGAACTGGCTGCTCTTGTAGAGGACTCAGGCTTGGTTTCCAGAGCCCACGTGGTGGCTCACAACCATCTGAAACTCCAGATCCAAGGGAATCTGATGCCCTCTTCTGGACACTGCAGGAACTGCATGCATGTGGCCACATAGCATTCAGACAGACAGACAGACAGACACAGACACACACACACACACACACACACACACACACACACACACACACGGATGGACGGACTAATTAAAAATTAATTAGTCTTAAAAAAACGATAATTATTTTTCTAGACTCATAACTTTAGAGATAGTGTGCCTTCTGTTTTAAACAAACAAGAAGCCTTGGTGTGGACAGAATGTTAGTGCTCTGTCAGAATGCATGTGCCCAAAGCTTAGCGGTCAGTGTGCTGTTGTTATAAGGCAAAGTATGAGTTATACTTACCTTTGGGAGGTAATTAGGTCTTGAAGTTAGATCCTACAGGAATAACATTTGAGCCTTTATAAGAGGGGCCTTTGAGGACTGAACTCTCATCTCACCAAAAGCTCTGCAGTGCACAGCCCGAAAGAGAGCTCTCTGCATGCTCAGCCAGGACCCCTCGGATCTGCAACTGGAAGCCGCCTTTGTGTCTGTGCCGGCGGCCTATGTGTGCTTCTCTATAAGAGCCTGAATGGAGACAAATACCTTTTCTCCTTCTCGTTACGAAAATACATGCCGGCCATGAGAAAGAAAATTTATATAACAATATATATAAAGGAAAACAGGAAAAATAATTTTAAAATCACTTGGAGAAACTACACCCCTTTCTGGATGCCTTGGCTATTTTCCTACACACTCAAACACACACTCAGGCACACAAACACATGCAAACACAAGCACACAAGCACACACACTCACACACCCACACACTCACACATGCATACACAAACTCACTCATACAAACACACACAAACTCATACACTCATATACACACAACCACACACTCACATACAAACTCACACAAACACACACACACACAGACACATACACAAATGTGCAAACACCCTACATACACCCAAATTCACACATACAAATACATAGACTCACACATACACAAACTCACTCACACTCAAATACACACAAAGACATACACAGTCACACATAAACACATATACAAACATGCACAAACACACTCACTCATACAAACAGACATACAAACTCACATACAATAATACACACAAACTCACACACACTTACAAACACACAGAGACACAAACACACATACAAACACACACAAAAACTCACAATCACACAAACACATACACAAATGCACAAACACCCTACGTACACCCAAACTCACACATACAAATACACAGACTCACAAACTCACATATACAAACACACACACATACACATAAATATTTTAATAAAAGAGATCAATTCGAGTAAATGCAAGTTCATGCCAAGAACATGCAGAAAATTCCTGCAAGCCAAGAAGAAAATGCTGTCCAGGTTTTAAATTCTGGCAAACGTATAGACAGGGCAATTGCCTGAAGACAGACTCTAAATGGTGGGTGAATGCGCTCAACCTCCTCAATCTCTAAAAAAATTCAAACCCGAGCAACACACATGGAATAGTTAAATAGAAAACCAGTAGAAACCAGGAAATCATGCAGTCCCATGGAATGGCACCTTTGGGGGAAATGCAATCAAGTTCAACAAGACCACTTGGTTCTAAATGTTCTCCTGACGCCTGCTTGCTCGTGCGGCGTCAGATCTGGCTGGCTTTTGTCAACAGCTGAGCAACCGTAGCTTCCAGATGGAGTTGCTCTGTTGGTGGAGGACAAGTCCAAGATATTCTCAGCCCACCTTGGTTCTCCCCTGGACACCCGGGCAGAGACTGTTGTCATAGTTCTAGCATCTGAACATGTTTGCTCAGTGTATCCGCTGAGGTCCCTTTGGGGGGCTACTGTGTTAGAAGGATGCAGAAGCCACACAGATGTGACGGGAGCCCACACTCCCACACTCTCTCCCACACTCCCCTCAGCGTTACTGCAAAGGTTCGCTCAGAAACCAGGTCTGGAGTTTTTAGTTTCTTTGCCATGTTGACTCAGAAGCCAGTGGTTTTGGTGTGATCTAACAGCAAAGTGTTAGTTCTACAACTTAAAGGAAACAAACAGAAGACAAGCACACATTGCTGTTATCGCACCCATACCTGTTTGCGGTATGTAGAATCAGGGGGTCAAAGGGCATGGGGAAAATGTCAGCCCATGAAGGTGGATATAAATATTTCCGGTGGAATTGTGAAGAGATCTAGTGCACGTGGCTACCACGAGGGGACAGAAAGATTACGGCGAGCCACAGCGGCGATGAACAAAACCATAGGATACGCTGAGTTTTAGGGGCAATGGTAACAAAAACGTGACCTTTTGTTCTCCCCCTCTGATGGTTAATCTTTGCTGGCCACTTTACATACCTGGAAACTTGCCTCGATCACCTTGGCCTATAGCACACATGGAAGCGCAGTGTTTTGATTGCTGATTGACGTAGGGGCGTTTGGTCCACTGCGGGCAGTTATAATCCCTACACAAGTGGACCTGGGCTGTTGAAGAAAGGTGACTGAGCACACGAGCCTTGGAGGAAGCTCGTAACAATGTCCTCTGTGGCTTCTGCTCCAAGCCCCTGCTGTGAGTTCCTGCCCTGGGTCCTCTCTGTGATGGACCTTTTTCTTTTTAAGTGAAATAACACCTTTCCTCCAAAACTTGTGTGTTTATCACATCAACAGAAAGGCAAACTAGAAGACCCTCCAAATATCAGTGCAAGGAAACAGAGGTACATGAGTCTGAATCTCAAAACTGTCGGAGTTACTCGATGAAACAGAATCTAGTCGACAGAAAGCACAAACCGAGACAAAGTCCAAGACAGATGCAGATGAAGGACATACTCTCTGCCCTTGCCCCGACTTACCTCAGGAGCACCGCACACCAGCTGTCGGGTTGGATAGCTGGGGCTGGCTGTACTGAGCCTGCTGGGAAACCTACAGACTTCCCTCAGGGCCAGCCAACGTCTACTCCTATACCCAGACTTCTTTGCTTTCTACGTTTAAGATGTCTTTCTCCACGTGAATACGCCCAGTGTCCCACTCCAAAAGCGATAAACATCTTAGACCAAATCAAGCCTCAGACGCAGCAGATACAAAATCCTGCAGTTTCATATCAGGCATATTGACCTCACGTTGGAATCTTCTTGGCTCCAAAGGGCTCAGTCTGCAGCCCCACCCCAAGCCCGGGTTTGCCACCTACACATCGGCTTATTGAACATTATCACAGAACCATTTTTTTGGAACTCATCTACATTTTAAATACATTTAATTAAATACATTTAAGCAGTTTCAAGTTATTGCACCATATCAAGATTACTACATTTTCCTCTCTCCTTTTTTCTTTTCTTTTCTTCCTTCCTTTCTTTTTCTTCCTTCCTTTCTCTCTCTCTCTTTCTTTCTTTCTTTCTTTCTTTCTTTCATTGTACTGGCTAGTTTTGTGTGTCAACTCGACACAAGCTAGAGTTATCACAGAGAAAGGAACTTCAGTTGAGGAAATGCCTCCATGAGATCCAGCTGTGGGGCATTTTCTCAATTAGTGATCAATTGCGGAGGGCCCATTGTGAGTGGGGCCATCCCTGGGCTGGTAGTCTTGGGTTCTATAAGAGAGCAGGCTGAGCAAGCCAGGGGAAGCAAGCCAGTAAGTAACATCTCTCCACGGCTTCTGCATCAGCTCCTGCTTCCTGACCTGCTTGAGTTCCAGTCCTGACTTCCTTTGGTGATGAACAGCATCGTGGAAGTGTAAGCAGAATTAACCCTTTCCTCCCCAACTTGCTTCTTAGTCATGATGTTTGTGCAGGAATAGGAACCCTGACTGAGACATTAATATTTATTTATTTACTTACTTACTTATTTTTGAGTTTTCAAGACACGGTTTCTCTGTGTAGCCCAAGCTGTCCTGGAGCTTGCTCTGTAGACCAGGATGGCCCTGAACTCAGAGATCTGCCTGCCGCTGCCTCCTGAATGCTGGGATTGAAGGCGTACGCCACCACTGCCCAACTTAAATACCTCATTTTTTATTTGAAGCAAAACAGCATTTTATTGTATGTGATTTTGAGTGTGCACATGTGTGTGTGCCTGTGTGTGTAGTGCATGTGGAGGCAAGAGATGAACCTTCAGTGTCAACCCAGACAGCACTTTGAGACGGGGGTCCTCATTGGCCTGGAGCTCACTGTTTAGGCTGTTGTGTCGTTCGTGAACCCCCAAAAGACCGCCAAGGAGCCGATTCCAACACAATCACGCCAGGGGCTCTTTATTCAAGCTTGAGTTTGGGTTCCCGCCAACCCAGACACTGCAGGAAGGAGGAGCCTGAACCTAGTTTGAGGCAAGAAGCGGGTATCGTCGGCCCTGATACACATCTGACCAGTGTGGGGGCATTATGGCATGTAACATAATTGCCTGGTGCTGGGAGACAAACCACAAACTTACTTCTGTTTTCCTCCTGATTGGTGGTTGTTAGGAAGTGAAGTGTCAAGGGTGGGCCTGTAACCTGGGGGTGCAGATTTGTTGGAGAATAACCTGGAAACTGGTGCTAGGTGCCAGTTTGTTAGTTACCTCGAGTTCAGCCTTAGTTAGGTCAGGTTCTCTAAGATGGAGTCAGAACCCAAAATGTTTGCTCTCTCAGGCTTGGTTAGTTTCCTGTCTTTGTCTCCCCAGTTCTGGAATTATAGGCATGGGCTATCATGCCAGTATTTTCACATGGTTTCTGGGGCCCAGACCCAGAGGGCCTCACGCTTTCAAGCCTAGCACTTTTCTGGATGAGCTATCTCCCCACCACGGGTCTTTCCTGTTTTGAGGTCATTGCAAATCACGTTGTTTCTAGTTGTTTACTGCTGGTGGGCGGAGACACGGTTTACGTCATCCTTGGTGTTTTTAGGAAGTTCATAAATAGCTCTTCCAATTTTCTCTGTGTAGAGTCAGTACAGTCACCTGTAATCGGAGTTTGTCTTTCTCTTTTTTTTTTTTAACTTTTAATATCATCTTATATCTTTGCCTTTTTGCCCTGACTGGAATCTGCTGACTGGAATCTGCTGACAGTGTTGACTCAGTCGTGATCATATACACGCCATGTCTAGCACACAGGGGTGAAAAAAGTCTCAAGACCGCAGTTTGGGAACTGAAGACTACGCTGGGATATGTTGTTCCGCATCGAAGAATCTAACTTCTGTTTTTACTTTTCTGGGAAGATAGTTTTCTTTTAAATTACTTTTTATTAGTTCTTTGAGAGTTTCATGTAGTACGTTTTGATCATATTCGATCCTGGCCCCTTCCCACATCCACGGCATCCTCCCCCCCACTCACCGACTTAAAATCCGTTTCTGAAAAAAAAATGATGTCCCCAAATCTCCAAGATCAGTTTGTGCTGCCCAAATATTATTGGATGTGTGTGTGGCCTTTTACTTACTAGGTGTTGGCTGGCGTACTTAGTAGGGGCTAGACTCAAAAGAGAAAACTCTCTCTCTCAGCTAACAACGGCCAATAGCTCCGTGGCTAGGGGGTGGCGTGCCATTTCCCACTCCCCTCTCCATGCTGACCTTGGTCTGCTTTGGTCTTGCACAGGTCTTGTGAATGCTACTGCAGCCCTCTGTGTTGCTGTGTGCAGCTGATCTGTTATATCCAGAGGACACTGTTTCTGCAGTCATCTGCGGCCTCTGGCTTCTACACTCTTTCTGCTCTCTATTTATACTTATATTTATACTGTAGCCTTGGAGGATGGGGCTACAGTATAAACGTACCATTCAGGGCTGAGCATTCTCTGTTCTCTTGTTCTCTGTACTTTGACCAGCTGTGGGTCTGTGTTAAACACCATCTACTGCAAATAGAAGCTTCTCAGACGACGGATGAGAGCTGCATTGACCATGGGTGTAACTGAGTTTAATACGCTGTCCGGTTCATGAGAAGGTGTTTTAAAAACACGGTTAGCTATGGTCTTAGGACACTGTTCCACTGCTCTGAAGAGACACCACGACCACAACGACTCTTATAAGAAAAATACATTTAATTGGAACTGGCTTACGGTTTCAGAGGTTTTAGTTCGTATCATCACAGTGGAGGCCATGGGACCATGCAGGCAGGCGCTGAAGCAGTAGGTGAGAGCACTACATCCTGATTAGCATGAGAGAGAGAGAGAGAGAGAGAGAGAGAGAGAGAGAGAGAGAGAGAGAGAGAGAGACACCAGGCCTCTCTCTCATTTGAAACCTTAAAGCCCACCTCAATGATACACTTCCTCCAACAAGACCACACCTCCTAATCCTCCTCAAATAGTGCCACTCCCTGGTTCCCTGGTGACTAAGCTTTCAGGTTTATGAGTTTTGCGGGGGGGGGGGGGGGGGGGGCATTCTTATTCAAACCACTACAGCCATTTAGTCTGTTAAATGCCCTTCACTTTGTTTTAAAGTCTCTGACACTGTCATGTAAGCTTTTGCCGTTAATCCTTGGCTGTGGTAACGAGTTGAGTGTTCTAATACCCCACTGGCCTTATGCTTCTGGAATAAACCCTGTGGCTGGGATTTATTATCCTTTATTCTCCCATTGTCTGTTTTTATAGTCTTGCTGGATTTCATTTTACTTAGGATTTCTGTCAATACATCCATGAAACATATTTATCTGTGATGTGTTTGTTTTTACTTAATTTTTTTTTGTGAATTTGATATTAGAGAAATTCTGGCCACATAAATGAATTTGGAAACTATTTTCCCTTTACTGTGCTCGGGATACGTGTCTGCAACATGGACTGTTATATAATATTTTGTTCTCAAATGCTGGGTAAAAATCACTGCTGAGGTGACCTCTGACTAGGGTTTTCTAAGAAAATTTTAAGTCACACATTTCTCTTCCTTAAGGTATGGCCCGTCGTACATGTTTTTTTAATTTTTTTTTCTCCTGAAGAGAGCTTGTATTTTATGCTGTGGTTGAGTGGAGTGTTTTGTAAACATTAACAAGACTAACATAAGTAGTAAAGTTTTATTAACCTTTCGATTTAACTGCTACAACTCAACTCATTGAAATATGCCCATTCTTTCAATGCTGTTAACCTTTTTAGATTTTGAATCCATGGCAGGTTTCATTGAAAGTTAGGGCACGTGTGTCTTCGAGCTGAACTGTCCCTTTTATGTATACAAAGCATATTTCTCTTAAAAATGTTTTTGCTTAGGATTTGTTGATGTTAACAAAGCACAAAGGAGATTTTTAGTTTCTTGGTTCTATATGCTCAGAATGCGTGGTCTCATTCCTTACAAGGGGTCCCTACCCTCAGCTGTCCTTCCCTTAAGCAGTCTTATATTAGTTTAGGTTTAATCCTGTGTAACAGTGCACGGGCTGGTTTTGCGTGTCAACTTGACACAGGCTGGAGTTATCACAGAGAAAGGAGCTTCAGGTGAGGAAATGCCTCCATGAGATCCAGTTGCAAGGCATTTTCTCAATAAATGATCAAGGGGGGAGGGCCCATTGTGGACGGGGCCATCCCTGGGCTGGTAGTCCTGGGTTCTATAAGAGAGCAAGCTGAGCAAGCCAGGGGCAAGCAAGCCAGGAAGAAACATCCCTCCATGGCCTCTGCATCAGCTCCTGCTTCCTGACCTGCTGGAGTTCCAGTCCTGACCTCTTTTGGTGCTGAACAGCAAATGTGGAAGTGTAAGCTGAATTAACCCTTTCCTCCCCAACTTGCTTCTTGGTCATGACATTTTGTGCAGGAATAGAAACCCTGACTAAGACAAACAGTATTACTTAATTTTAATCTATATTTTGCTTGTCTTTTTGTTTGATGATGATGATGATGACGACGACGATGATATGTGTGTTTGCGCTGTGCACTGGGGAGATGGAGCACGTACCATGCAGCGCATAGGGAAGTCAGAGGACAACTCTGTGGAGCTGGGTTCTCTGCCTCCTTGTTCACACGGGCTATGATTGTCAAAATCCAGGCGACCAAACCTTTCCCTGCTGAGCTGTCTTGCTGGCCCAGCGTTTGTTGAACAGGCGTTTCTCATCCGGTTGCGTTTAAGGTTAGTTCCCTATATTGTTCAGTCTGAGTCTTGCTTCTCTTTGTCACTTCCAGTCGTGGTTGTTTCTCTCGTGCTCGTGAAGTGCTTTAATATTCCACCTTAGCTCCTCGCCTGACTTTCTGGCTTCCTTCTATTTCATTTTCCATGATTATTCTAGCAGTTGCATGCATTATTCATTTGTTACCATAAAACAAATTGATGCTTCTCCTCTTCATGACCAACGCAACAATCTCATAACCATCACTCCGTTTATTACCTTCCAACCTTTGAGCTTTAGCTGTCATATTTTATGTCTGTTTTATCTGCCTTGTTATTATGGTTGGTTTTAAAATGTCACTGGAGACAGAGGACAGTGAGTTCAAGGCCATCCTGGATTGCACAGTGATTGTCAGGTTAGTCTGGGCAGCGTAGTAAGACCTGGTCTGGTCTCGAAATTGTGTTTGTATTTGGTAACCACTGACACAACAGTTCACATGTGGCTGTGGCAGGCAGGGTGTGGCACAGAGATAAAGGGCTGGTTTTGTAAACATGAGGGCCTGAGTTCAATCCCCAGACCCTATGGGAAAACCAGATGGCTCACATCTGTAACCCAAATGCCTGGAGGGGCAGAGACAAGACACATCCCGGGGGTCTTGTCGGCTTAGCTGAGTCAAATCACTTTTTTTTAAAGTGGATGAGAACAACAGAGGAAAGCAGCTGCTGTCAACATCTTGTCTCCAAGTGCAGTCATAGGTGTGAGCTCCCCGTGCACACATGGTCACAGACAACGCAATCACCAAAGGACACCAGGTCCCAGTGAGGACAGGGTGAAAATGTAGGCTCTGTACACGGTTCGTAGGAATGCACAAGAGATAGTGCGTTCTTCATGAAAACTTCTGTAGCAGCCTCTGGGAAATTAAGACTGACCACATGATCTGAGTATAGATGTGATGGCTATGAAGCCAATCTGATGGAGATGCAGATGTAGCCTCAAATTCACTGTAGCACCGTGTTTTACAATACCAGGAAGTGGGAAAGTCTCAAATGTCCGGCAGCTAGTGGAGGGATAAAAGAAACGCAGTCCATATGCAGAAGAGGTCATTTACTTACAAATAAAAGCTTTCGAGTCTGACTTGCGTTGATGCATGCAGAGTTCTGTCGCACAAGCTAAGCAAGGGATAGAAAGATGCTGCAGGAACTTGGATGTAGAGGAAAGAGCAGAAACCATAAAAACTGAGAGCACAATGATGTTTATCAGAGGATGTGTTTTATGGCGTGAGGGGGGCATGAGGCAAAGTTCTCAGAGGACTAATCATCATTAGTAACTAGAATAACTGCTGCTCTGTTGCAAATGGGTTGATTATAGATGATGATGAATGATAAGTATATTTGTAGAAAACTAGAGCTTCTTTGAATATATTAAGGCAGCGTTTCTCAGCCTGTGGGTCTCGGCTGTTGGGAAAACACATATTTCCGATGGTCTTAGGAACTAAGGCATTGCTACAAGCAGAATCGCAGTTATGAAGTTGGAACAAACATACGTTTATGGTTGGGGGTTCCTACGAGCATTGGAAATATGTGTTTTCTGATGGTCAAGACCGGAGTGCTGAGAACCACCGTGTTAAGCACAGAGAAATGTACGAGGAGATATGTGTGTTTACATTGACCTTTACCAAGAGTACATTCTATGTACACATTCCAAAACATCATGTGCTGGGACTGGGGAGATGGTTCTCTTAGTAAAATGCTGGCCACACAAGCCTGAGGACCTGCATTTGATTCTTGTTGCACACTCCAGACAACTGTATGTAACAGGCTCTAGGTTCAGTGAGAGATTCTACCTCAAAAAATGAGGTGGAAGGGCTGGAGGCATGGCTCAGTGGTTAAGAGCACTGACTGCTCTTCCAGAGGTCCTGAGTTCAATTCCCAGCAACCACATGGTGGCTCACAACCACCTGTAATGGGATTCGATGCTCTCTTCTGGTGTGTCTGAAGAGGACAACAGTGTACTCACATAAATCTTAATTTAAAAAAAATGAAATGAAGGCCTGGAGAGATGTCCCAGTGGTTAAGAGTGCTTGTTCTTGCAGAGGATCTAGAGTCTGCTCCCTGCACCTACCTGGTAGCTCCAGTTCCAGGGGTATGACACACTTCTCTGACCTCCCTGGGCACTGGGCATGCGTGTAGTACACATATATACATACATACATACATACTTACATACATGCAATAAATCTTTAAACAAAAGAAATTTAGATTCTGCTTAAATTATATTGATGGAAAATATGGACATTACTTTAAAGGAATCACTCCATGGTATTAATCAAATTGATGTGCAAATTATAGAAATAGTGGATTACAAAAACCATCCCCATGTATTATGTATCATAATGTACATAACTTGACAGGCTCTTTGGTTTCCCCTGGTGCTAACAGACTCACAGGGAAACAGCCCATCAGATTCAAAGCCTGTGCCTAGAGTGGTAAGATAACAAGGAAAATAATCCTATAGAGCTGAACTCGGGAGATCCCTCTTGAAGTCTCCCAAGAGCCCCTGTGTGGGTGGCTTGGTCTGCTGCCATGTGATTAGAATGGACTGAGCTCATGAATTGATTGAGTGACACTGTGGTGGGTTTGCAGCTCCATGGATCTCAGAGGCAGGCCTTTCCTGCAAAGATGAGCTCAGCTCTTTGCTGCTCTGCTCTGAGCATCTGCACACATTAAAGCTGCACAATACCAAGAGAATAGGTATTTAATCTATAATTATCAATTATATACAGAGTAGATATACTGTTTGGCTTCATTGCGGTAGTCGTTTCAGAGTATACACATACATAAACGTGCTGCGCACCACGAGTTTTATGTAATTTTTGTTGAGTAAACCTTAATAAAGCCGGAAAGGTTCCAGTAAAACTTAATAAAGCCTAAAAACCTAGAAATAAGTTAATAAAATAATTTCAAGGCCCCAGTGCTGGAAATTATAAAATGCTGTTCAGGAATATCTGAAAAGAATAAGAATGTTGATTTGTAACGTCATGTACCAAAGTAGTGCTGTTTGGACTGTAGTGATCTCATATTGATCTACAGATTGTCTGCAGTCAGACTCCCAGGAGAGGTCAGAGGATGGTGCTTGCCAGTGCAGCACTGGCCTAGGGTGCACAGGCCTCGACGCCCAATCTCAGCAACATCAAACTACCCCAGACGAACAGTGTGTGTGTGTGTGTTTACCAAGAGTGTGATATTCCTCTGTTGTGTGACAGACTTTTCTCTGAGACACACTCATACTCATACATCTACTCTCCCCACCCAAATAGCAGATAGGGAAACCACAACAGACCAAAGTATGGGTGCCACCAAAGTCCAACTTAGTGAACCAATGAATTTTATTGGGTTAGTTACAGAAATATGGGTGAGGGGGTCACTTACAGAAGCAGAAATGACTCAAAGACAGCTGTGTCACCAAAGCCCACCCCAGCATGGGTGGCATCTCACTGTTCTGCCTGCAGGTAGCTCAGCACCGTGGAGAGCGTCCTCTCCGAGTAGCTCAGTCGGTTTGAACCTCTTAGGCTGCTCTCTGCTTCTCCCAGGCAGCTCTGTTTGTTACCGATTGATTAGATTTTCAAGGGTGGGGCAGGGAGCATAGTGAATGTGGTCAGTTTCAAAGACTTCCTGAGGCTATTTTGAATTATTTAATGAGTTTCCCTACAGGATGAAATGTTCCAATCTTGGAAGCAACAATTACACAACACCCTCAAATGAAGAGAGCCTTTCCCTGGCCATCTTGGACAAATGATCACGAGAAACCCTGTTGTGGGCTATTCACCAGCCAGAGAAAGCTGCTGAACATAGGTTTAAGCCAATAGAAAGTCTTTATTAGCCGGCTGGCGAGTGCACTGGGTATTTGGGATCCCAGTGTAGCACTTAGCTTTTGTCAGGGCGAGCTTTAACACACAAAACACATGTCCTGGGCTGACATACATCACTTAACAAGTACAGTCAGCCAGAAGCAGAGCTACAGAAGCCAAACAACAAGGTTAGTACAATTAGAGACTTTCCCACAACTATATGGACTTTGATGGATTAGGCCTTGGTTTAGTTTTGGCAGGTGGGGCTGTCTACCTGTTGAGTTTTACAGACTGTTTGGCACTTCCATCATGGAGTCAGTGGTGCTAAGGTCTGGGCCCTGTTACAACCCCATGTAGTAAGACGTTAAGGATAATCTTCAGAACCACAAGACACTGAGGCAGATGAATGGACATCTCTTGAGGAGCTCAAGGCTGTGGGGATGGATGCAAACAGGTCCTTCTCTTCCCTTTGAGCCATATAGGAGACTCTACTCCTGGTCACTGGCCTGACTGCAGCTTCATGACAGACCCTGATGCTGAGGACCTGGCTAAGGTGCTGTTTGGACTCTCCATCCCCAGAAGTTGTCAGATCATAATGAATCTGTGGCGATCCACAGTACAGATTCATAACCAGGATGTCTCCTGCAAAAGGGAGATGAGTTCAACCCATCGGTGACGCACCCGGAGACTTCCATCGGCATATTTTAAGTGAGAATATTTACAGGGCTGATGTATAGATTGCAAGCACTCGGTACCGTGAGGTATCATGGGACCACAAGTTAAAACCACAACCAGAACAACGTCTAAAACAAAAAGACAGGCCATTCTAAGTGTGGGCAAAGTCATGGAGCGACTCCCTGGCTTTCGCAGTCTGCTGCTTAGTATATTAAGGGAACAGCCTCTTCGGAAACCCATTTCACACACTCTGCCAAAGCAAACAAAATACCTACACCAGCATCTGGATTTTATAGACAAAAATCGCTTTTGAAAATAAAGTTTTGTTACATTGGTCTGCTCACTAGCCTGGGCGTCACTTGTGACTTGTCAAGATAGAACACGCCAGTTTGTAGAGCCTCAAGTGTTTGCTGTCTGTTTCTTTACAGAAAGTTTTCCAAGCCAATCTTCACTACATCTCTGAAACCTCGCAGCCTAGTGCCTTAAAGTAGGGGTGTCCTAGGGGCTACAAGAGGCTTCGTTAAACAGCCCCAGCTGGATGTAACCTCAAGTTCACTCCAAAAGAATGGGTGATGTTGCAGATGGCCCTGGTGCTGTTTGCATGTTGATGCTAATTCTGCTCTCCTGGGAGGGGCTGAGGACAAGGAGTGAGTCATACTCAGGTGACTTCTTGTGAACTAGTCCCCTAATGAATAAAGGAGCCAATCACCGGGCAAGTAGGCGGGACTTCCGGGTTGGACAGAGGAAAAGAGGAAGAGAGGTCTTTTTGGATGGGTATAGCATGAGGACAAGATGTGGCTACAAGTGTCTCCTGGTTTCAATGGCGGATCCGTCAGGAATCGCCACCGGAGGATTTAGATTTAATATGGCTTGCAAGAGCAGTGGCTCGTCTGGGTTCCAGAGAGAAAGGTACGGGCGGCAAAGCGAGGGTTTGCCTAAAGGCCATGGGGGGATTTGAAGCCTGGGGCTGGTGTGGTAGTGACCCGCCAGAGGGACCTTAGCGAGCTGGGTGGGGGCAGTTCAGGAGAGCAGGGCCAGAGATCTCCAAGAGATAGGAATAGAGCGGCCAGACTGCCGGGGGCTGAGAGTGGCAGGCTGAGGCGTGGGGACTTGCGGTTCTTTTTAAATATTTCCCGCAACAGGGTGTGCTTTGTGCCACAGCCATTGGGCAATACACTTAACAGCTCTCACAAGGGAGCAAGTAGTGGCTGGACAGCAGGATTGAATAGTTCTCACAGCTGAACAAGAGAAGACCCCGAAGAGATCACACAGTTTTCCCCCATTTACATGAAGTTCAAGGATAGGTGGAAGTGGCCCATGCACGCCACAATCACAAAAATAAAAAATAAATAAATCGTGTTCACAGGATAACACGCCTAAAGGCTGAATCCTGGGTGCTGGAACTCTTTCACATCTTAACTAATGTGCATTTCCAAGTAAGAAATGAAATTCTGTTTTTCTGTATGTGATATCATAAAGTCTTTAGAAAGTGTGTTTTAAAAGTATTTGCTCTGTGTTTAGCAAATTAAAGGAGAATTGAATGGGCCATGTATAATCCCAGTTCAGAGGTCAACTGCTTGTAGTATCCTGTGGGACTAGACTCATTTATGGTTTGGGCCTTCTGGCCCACGGGAAGGTTTCATGAACTGAACAAAGACATCCTCAGGGTTTCCTTCAGATGCCTCATGATAGGGAGTGCCGGGGCTTGAATGTATCCCCCAGTTTTTAACTGTTGGAAGCCTAATCCCCAGCCAAGCTGTCTTGGTAGGTGGAGACAAGGAGGAGGGATTCAGTGGGGATGGCTGTGCCCCCTGGAATGGACAAATGCAATTGTCAAAGGAGTGAGGTCCTTATTCTGGAATTTTCTACCCCTACAAAAGATGAGCCCCCTGGTCCCCACCCTCTTGCCTTTAGCTATGGGATGGTGCATTAAGAAATGCTCTTGTCAGATGCCAGAACCCTGGGTGTGGACTTTTAAGTCTCCAGAAGTCTGAGAAATAAATTTCTGATCTTTATAAGTGAGCCAGTCTGTGGTATTTCATTATAGCAACACACAAAACAGACCAAGACCGGAGAGCTCTTCCCCCACAGAGAGACTGGCTTACTTTACAACCATGTAAATTTGTGAGGGTCCAGCGGTCAACACGCCTGATTCAGTAACACTCCTTCAGACCACAGCCCCATCACATTTTACCGACTGACCAGCTAGGGTCTCGTTTTTGTTTTTGTTTTTGTTTTGTTTTGTTTTTTTTTTCTTTTCTGGGCCAAGATCCTAAGAGGATATATTGTATTTCGTTGTCCTGTCTCATCAACCTCCATTCACCTGCCAGTTTCTGTCCCCATGTCTTAGATGAGCTTAAAGAATAGAGGGTCTCTAGCCTGGCCGCCATTCTAGGTTAGTCTTACCTTTCCCCCTAACCAGCTCCAGACCACATGTATTTGGTAAAACTAACGTGGAAAGGATGCTGGTGCCCTGTGGGGGGCTTGTGGTGGTGACACATGATTCTTTCAAAGTCTTGTGGTCAGCCAGGCAGATAAGTCAGTTTTTACCAGCCCCAGCTCCCTCCCACATAAGTGGACAAATCCTCTGGGAACTACTTGCTTCTGTGATGTTTTCTTCCCTCCAACGTCTGTCTGTTATGTATGCCAGTTATTTCTGTCTTGAAGGGACAGGGCTTTCCACTCTATCAGCATTTATTCATGTTAGTATAGACCCACGGCTTACTATTTCATTCACTGGCTAGTAATTCCATTCTGCGTAGACATCTCAAAGACAGAGAAGCCATTGCAAGCTCAATCGGTTTTGACCCTTTCAAAAGGTACCGTTCCCTGCTTCATTAGTTAGCAAGGTGATGACGCAGATGGAATTCCTGGATGGTCACCATCCTGAATCTGGTATGTGCCAGGAGAGCGGAGGGGTGGGAATGTTGTAGTCACTTACAGAGAAGCACCGTCTAGTATCTGGCCGACCCAACAATGTGGAAGTCATGAGGCATCTATCAGGTAGGAGGCACCGTCAGAGACATTTCCTGGATTCTTAACAGCACATTCCCAGCAGAGCCAACAAGCACCAAGAGCGGGGACACATTAATCTAGCAAGTGGAGCAAGCTCCAATCCTCCCTCCACTGCTCAAAGGCACCTACTTCCTAACTTAAGACAGTAAGAATGAATAAGGACCCCCGCCCAGATTGTAACCAGGAAGCCAGGTGAACTGCTCAGGCCAAGAATTCAATCCGAAGTCATTGTAAGAATTGCTTTGGCTCTAAACAAAGAAAGCTTCTTGAACCAAACAAATGCTCTGGCAGTTTTGCTTCCAGCCCACATCTATGAAGTCTTCACGAGCATTTACAGGCAGTGGCAGGAGTACCGTACTGAGGACTGTGCGTGCCCGCGTGTGCACGAACGCGTGTGTCTGCCTGTCTGACAAACAAGGGTATGTGGGGGGTGGGTACAGGGTATTTGTCATTATTTTGAGATTAATTTTTAATTTAAGCATTACTTTCCGTGAGACCTGGTCGGGGCTTGTGCATCATGAGCTCTGGAAGGAGGCTTTCAGATGCGCATGCCCCGTGAGCCTCTGACCCGAAGGCCCTTGGCCAACTGAGCAAGAGAGTTTGTCCAGACACACCCACCGGGTCTTTTTGTGCAAGTGAAAAGATTTCACACACTTGGCAGACTTCTGCTCAGCAAGTCTCCAGAACGATAGATTTGTCTGTCTTTACAAAAGTGTTTCCCACCAGGAGAGGGGACATTTCTGAGGTGTGTTGGTCTCCACATGCAGCAGAGGGGCGTTCTTAAGAATTAATGCGTTTGACCAATGTTTCCTATGTTAGTGTTGAAATGGTTATTTTATGTATCACGTGTGTGCGTGCTTGTGCAAGTGTTCTCACACGTGTATGCATTGAGGACAGAAGGAAATAAACCTGAAGAGTCCATACTTGTATGTATAGGCAGGTGAAGTCAGACTGCCATCTCCAAATACGGACTTTTTGTGCCACATGGTACAGCTTCCTGTCACCGTTAAGGTAGTCCATTCCTTACCCAGCTGCATGCTCACACATTTTAAAGGATTGTTCAAAGTTTTTACCCTCCTAAATTTTGGAGCAATTTCTTATCTTCTATACCCCCTTACCCCCATGCGCGGAAGATGTGTTTTTCCAAACTCAGCCACGAAACCAGGTATTTCTAAAGGATTGTGTGTGTGTGTGTGTGTGTCTGTGTGTGTGTGTGCAGTTCTTTGTGGTAGAAGATGATGCTTGGAAGCCAAGCTTGGGTGCCAGTGTGCTTATTGTTATCAGGCTGTTGTTGCTTCTAGGTTTTTTTCAGCAAGGTGTGTGTGTGTGTGTGCATGTGTGCATGCACACAAATGCATGTGAATATATGTGTATGCTTATCCATCTGCGCATATATATTTGTGTAGGGAAGCCTGGAGTTGGCCTGCCTAGCTGCCTCAAGAGGCATGCATCCTAAGTGTTTCAGGTTAGAGTCCACAGCTCCTGAGACACAATGAACCTTCCAGTTCTTGAGACTTATGCAGCCCCTCAGGCAGTGAAGCATTTAGACCTGTTAGTTTCTCTACAGAAACTCCTGCAGAAGTCAAGGAACCATGGAAGCTTGACGGGCCAATCGGTCTTAGACTTCAATCTCGTGTACCCTGTATAACTGGCAAACATCACTGTGTCCTGGCAACTGTAACTTCATCGATCCTGACAATCGCCATTATCTTCTGTTTCTGATAAAGGGATAAAATGTCTGCTCTGGATAAAACTGTCACAGCCTCAGTCTTGCTGTGGCCCCTCCAACTGCCCTGATTTAATTCCTTGTGGCCATATCAGGTGACCTTGGCCCAGTAAGTAAGCGTGGGCACCCCCCAATATATACACACACATATTCAATGTCTACACCTTTTGTATTTCCAGCCATGTATATACTAAAATTCCATGAGCTAGTACCGATGTGTCTAATTTCTTTTACTTTTTTCCTGTTATTTTGAGAATTTCATGCATGGTGCCGTGCATCTAATTCAAATCGGTTTTAAGAGTTATATTGTGGCGTGTGCTTTCCTGTCTCTGCTGGAAATCCCTTTTCAGTCCCAATAGGAGGCAATTTTCCTTTTCTACCACATTATATTTAATGAAACAGTATATGAATACATTTCATTTCAAAATAATAGATAGTTGCCCAGAATTACAAAATGAAGGGCCAAAATTAGGGTGGTGGGTTTTTTTTTTTTTTTTTTTGGTTTTGTTTCTTTGGAAAACCACAGGCGAAATAGCACGCTTTGGTTGCTAAGACAGATCGGCGAACGACCAAGCCCGTTGCTTCCTTATTTCTGCAAGTGTCTAACCTCCTCTCACAGAATTTCCCCAGCCACCTGGCAAACCAAACTAGTGAAAATCCTTAGTCTTTAAAAGCAACTTGGAGCCTGAGAAACACAGCTTGTGTAAGAACTCCCAGTGGCTGGTTTCAAAGTGAGGGTATTGGGAGCTTAGTATACTGCCTGCAAAGCACCATCTAGCTAAGGTGCCCAGCTGTTCCGCTCCCGGCTCGAGGCAGTCTCACCTCAAGTTTTTCTTCTTAATTTCAAGCAGAGTGAGAAGTCTGTAAGGCACACACAGCTAATGCTCAGGGGTTAACGCCCCGCCCGGGACAGGGCTAATGCTGTCTAGCCTACTCTGGAGAGAAAGGCAGGCTCAGTGGGTACCTCCCAGATCAGTATCAAAGCTACCATTTTCTGTGTCTCCTTTGTCCTATGTGGGAAGAGGAAAGTAGTTATTGAGCGGGAAGGAAAAAGATACTCGGAAATTCTCAAGACTGGGACCCAAGGAAGTCCTCTGACAGTGAAGAACTCCGAGTGGTGTCACACTGCATCCAAAAGGAACTTTGAACCCAGAGCATCAGGATAAAAACTCAACCCATTCATTACATCTCTCTCTTCCCTCGATTTCTTACTTCGTTCAATTGTTAAGTAACTGTATGCGACAACAACATCTGGGGAAAAAAACCCCATTATTTAATATCGGCTTCTAAAACTTCCATGTATCTTTTTGTTAACAAGAAAACGATTTGAAAACTATCACACTATGTGTTCTGTCACATTATATAAAGTTACACTTATTCCAAAAACTTATTCCAACGTCCACAATAGATGTCTGAGTGCAATTAAAGCATATGTGGCTGTTTTTGTCACCAACATTTGATTTGTGTCACTAAACAAGACTTATGCAATCATTTCTATCAATTGTTTTCTTGCCTAAGTCTGTAACTAAAAATATGTAGTGTATTTTCACATTTAGAAGGCCTTTGGTGGGGGTTAAAATAGGAGGAGGGGTATTCTGTGAAGTTACAAATTGCAGGCCCATGTATCTCCACGAAGGAGGTATCTCTTACAGAAGGACATTGTTACCAGGTTCATGCACAGGTCTCTTTTAAGTAGATGGACTTTCTGAGACCAAAGCAGCTTACGGGTTTTCTTTTTCCTTTTTTGCACAGAAAAAACATGGGTGCACTAAACCTAAATGTGGTCCAGAGTTTGGCAGCATCATGGCAGGAGGCAGGAGGCAGGTTGTAACCCTGAGAAAGAATTCTTCGCACCCATTCCCAGTCTAACCTCTGTATCCTCTGTGTTGCCTATACCTATTCAAGGAAACCCAGAAGTATCGCCTGGGCTCCTGTCCCTGCCTGAAGGTCACCTTGTGGGATTGTTCCTCTACCTGCTTCCCATAGCAGCTGTGCAGGCAATATCTGACCGCTACTGTCTTCTTTACTGGGAATACTGGATGGTGACATTCCAGATCACAGCTCAAGCTAGAGAGAGGCAAAGGTGGGATTCTTGGTTGAAATGTTGCTTGAGCCAGCTTTGCAAAATTCTCAATTTCCCAGTAAACATCTGAGTTGCTGGTTTTTATCAAGGACTGTGAAAACATCCTTGATAAAATGGAAATGAGGGACACCCAAGGCAGCAAGTGTTCCCCAGCTTTCCCTGTGTGAACAATGGCCTGTGGGGTCCCTCAGAGGGCAGGAGAGCTTCCTGTCTTGATCTTCGTTCCCGTTGCTTTCATAATCATTTCTTTTACTTTAGGCAGAACTCCAGCAATGAGGCAGAAACCCAATTCTGGGTCATTCGAGGTGGAGGCGGGAATGTGGTGGGATTCACAGGAAGAAAGGAAGAGTTACATGGAGGCTGGCACTCAGCAATACAAGAAAGCAAACAGGCCATTTGCATCCTACCCCTTTCTGTCCATTATGAACCCAATAAACAAAGGAGGGACAAAGCTGTAAGACAGGAGGGCTCAGAGAGAGGGTAGCCAAGGGGGTGTTGCTTCATAAGGGCACATTTGAAACACCTTTTTCTGTAATCCCAGCTTTTAGGAATCTTAGGTCAGAGGATCTTTCAAGAGTTTGAGGCCAGCCTGGTCTATATACAGTGAGTTTCAGTCTAGCTTGTGGTACATACAGAATGGGACCCTGTCTCAAAAAACAAATAAACCAACAAAAACAACAACAAAAAACAGAAAGTCACAGAAGGAAGCAGAGCCCACATTTCCCAGAAGCCTCTTTGATGAGAGCGCTCATTGGAATTGAACTTAGTAACAACTGGCCACGGGCAAGTGGAGGCGCTGTAAGAAGCCTCACCCTGCCTCACTCCTCCTGTATCCATCCCTCTCTTTTACTCTGTTTCTTCCCTTGTCTAAAAAACAACAGTAGAAGATTCTGACGTCTTCCAAGATGGATGGGATGCAGGCTAGGAGGAGCCTGAGTGGTTCAACTATACGGTAGGTAGGATGCCTGCCAAGCTTCTTTGTACTCCAGTGTAAGATGGAAAGAAATGCCCACGGCCTCCAGCTGCTAAGACTGAAGGGTTCCCGAGGCAGCTACTTCATATACCCTTTGTCTGGATCACTGAATTTGATTCTTGCATAGGTTTATTAATTACCAAGGTACTCCCAGAAGTTTCAAGGTAAATTTCTCAGCAAAGTCGACGTCTCTTTTGTCCAATCATGGCTTCTTCGCCAGTGAGTATCATTTCTGCATTGGGAATTCAGGTCAAGGTGCTTTACTGATTGTCTCAGCTGCCAAGTCCCACTTTTGCTCATCGCCCGGCACCGCTCCTTGGACACTGTGTCGCATGCTGTCTGGAAGCTCTTCCCGGCTGTACCCAGGCTCTTCACACCCCGGTTTTGGAAACCTGCTGTGTTCTATTCCAACACCACCAGTCACTGAGCATCAAGGGAAGGGAAGAAAGGGGGCGAGGAGGGGGTGGAGAACCACTTCTGCCACCGCTGGAGGAGAACCTAGAGCAAGCAGGCAGAGGAGGAGGGGGAAAGCTAGTTCCAACAGAAACATCCTCCTCCAAGAGCTAAAAAAAATTGGTAATGGTCAACCACGTAACAATCCACTGGGCAGCTGGATCGTTTGTTCACATGTACACTGTTTTGGGGAAGGAACCTTACTGGCAGTTCTCTAGAGAGCCGCTTCAGACGCGGGGTCTCAGGGTTATGGTCCATGGACCTGACTTCTTTTGTACACTTCAAACACCAAGGCGGAACCAATCTGGCCAGCTTTTTTAAAAATGGATTTTTCTGAGGTTATCAGCCCCAGGACAATCAACCTTCGAGATACTTTCCAAATTTCCCAGCTCTTGTAGTAAGGGAGGCTGGCCGGACTAAGGTTAGGGGCAGCAGGCTGAAATGATGTCACCACTGAGGCCGCTTTGAACCACTGAACTTAACAGCCAGAGAGCTCCAGGGACGTAGCACTCTAGAGCTAAGCCAGGAAGGACGTTGGGCACTAGTCCTTAGGGCAAAATGTCAAGGAAGAAAAAGGGAGACCCAGGCCCAGGAGTGGGGGTGGTGGCTACACTGTGACGAACTGGAGAAATCCTAGTAAGCTCAACTCTTGGTGACAGGCTCCGGGGTGACTCGGGGGCACGGCTGTGGTGCCTCTCTCGTTGTCCTTACAGAAGGGTAGTGCTGCTCCCCGCCCCCCGGGATGTCTGGCCCCTCAGAAGACCGGTTGTCATCTTTACTGTGAAGTACCGTTAGGGCTGAGACTGAGGCATCTGTTTTGTTTTAAGAGAAGAGTTTGCATTAATCTTTTTAAAACTGAATTTGTTTTTCATTAGTATACAAAATAATGGGTCCCATTATGACATTTTCATACATATATATCAGTGTACCTTGCTCACATTAACCCTGACTACCTGACCCCTCTCTAGTCAGTCCGTCTTCTCTCTTCAAATAGCCCCCGTTTGTGTTCACAATATCTGCCTGTCTGATTCAACTTTTTAGACATGATTATGAAGTCTGAGTGTCTTACCTATCTGGGATCAGTACTAAACACAAACGGACCAATCCATTCCCTTAGAATCCTTTCCCCAACACATGCCTTTGGGAGGAGATCATGTACAAAAGTCACTGTCTTTTGTCTTCCTGACTCACAGGACCCCTAAACTACAAGGACTTCTAAAAATAATAAAACAACCAATGGTTTCCATGTGAAGTGGAAATTTTGGACTGTATGTCATGTCATAGCTAGCTAGATTTTTTTTTTTTAAACAAGGACTGGTGCAGACAGAGTAATCACCATATATAGTACTTAGATTTTTAAAAGGTGAGATTTGAGTATTTAGTGATGTGTTTGGCCTATATTCATTTTTTCTACACTTCTCTCTAGTCTGGATCTAAGCTACAAAGTGGCTTATAAATCAGACCATCATGTCCATTCTTAATCCTAACAATAAAACGGGGGGGGGGGATTTGCACCCTCACCAGGTTACATCTCTGTAGTCCTAAGCAGCACCCTAAGACTAAATCTTTGTCCTCAGTGCTTAAGAGGGATTTTTTTTTTTTAGTTTTACTCTTGATTTATTCTTCCCACCCCCCCCCCTCTTTTTTGTGATATTCTCTTTTTCTCTGCCTACTCCAGATGTATGAGAGTGGAACCTGGAGGTAGGGTGACATTCAGATTTGCATCTCTCCTCGCAGAGGGCGGGATTCATTCTCTTACCTTGCTCTTTCCCTAGGGAAGGGTTTGAGGTAATGTCATGAAGAATTTGTAGCAAGCTCTGGGGCTACTTTTGGAAGCCCAG
This sequence comes from Tokudaia tokunoshimensis, assembly GCA_036184795.1. NCBI lineage: Eukaryota > Metazoa > Chordata > Mammalia > Rodentia > Muridae > Tokudaia > Tokudaia tokunoshimensis. The sequence continues at coordinate 39,238,364 of BTHU01000006.1, forward strand.
AACCTTAGGATCCAATGGGAGCAGATTTGGAGTCTCTCAGCCTCAGCTCTCTTGGTTCCTTCTCTACCTGGAATCCCTCCTCCAGTGACTTCTGTGCCTCAGTCATTTTCATGGACCAACTATACAAATTCCAGATGAGGGGCAGTGATCTCCTCTAAGGCAGCTATTGAAAGGCCCATGAAGAATATTAACCACTCGAGGGAGTACCCCATTTCTGGGCAATGGATACAGTTTTTTTTTTTCTGAAGGAAATGATCGTTGTAGCTTTGCATTTTTAGCCTCTCGACTGCTTATTGATCACTTTCCCTGAAGTGCTATATTTGCTTATGACTCTAAAGTCGTGATTGGACACCATTAAAGTATACCATCACTAAATATGCTATGTAGCATAGATAGAAGTATCATTGACATGCATGAATGTTTCATAGAAAATGTCACCTGATCAGAACACTTTAGAAAGAATGCTATTTGTAACACTCGATATATATACTTGCAACAACACCCTTCATAATAAATTATAAAGTATTCACTTTTTTCTTGAGGATTTATTTGTATTACTCTTTGAATGTGTGTGTGTGTGTGTTTACACATGAGTGCAGATGCCTCATCTAGGGCCGCAAGGGGGTGTTGGATCTCCTGAAGCTGTAGTTACAGGCAGCTGTGAGCCACCCAACGTAAATGTTGAGAACTGAACCTGAGGCCTCTGGAAGAGCAGCCATTGCTCTTAACAACTGAGCCACTTCTCCAAACTCCCTACTCCAACTTTCTTTGAGATCCACCCTTCCCCTGGGAGGCAGATTGCTATCCCTTTTGCAGGTGAAGATACTGTCCAACAGAGTCAGTGACCTGCTCAAGGCCACATAGTCTGGTTAGTCAATAGGAGGGTTAAGGTCCAGCCTCAGGTAAGTCTTTGTGTCTCCACCTGACCAACTTGTCCCCTGAAAGGACACAAGAATACAAAACCCAAGCATGTATTGGCCTGGCACACTTGGTTTGATTCTTTGTACAATTCGTAGCCAGAATGGGCCTCTGTCTTGTCCCCAGACAATTATGGTAAACTACAGTCAGGTCACAGGAAAAGGGACCTGTGCGCAGTGCAGCATGGTAGGTGACAGCCAAGGGAGGAGCACAAACTTGATTCTTTAGGTGCTCTGAGGAATGAATGGATAGTGGTGGTGCTGGATATGGATGAAGTCATTTTCTAGAAGGTCATAGATCTTTGCCTTGTGATGTCTTCTGGCTTCAGATGAGTGTTCTAGAAGATTGTTTCAGTCATTTGTTTAAAGGACTTGAGAGTATTTTATTTTTTTATTTTTTGTTTTTGTTTTTTTTTCCTTTTGGAAACTGTGTGTGTGTGTGTGTGTGTGTGTGTGTGTGTGTGTGTGTGTGCGCACACACACACACCAACACAAAAAAGAAAGACTCTCTGGAGCAGACTAGGTCAAGAGACCCAGATGCTCCAAGTCTGTAGTGATGTGGGTCTTGGTCAAGAAAGAAGTTGAGCTGTACCAAAACCATCATAGAAATCATTATGAATTTACAGGAAAGGCCATATCATGGTTTATGTTAGAATTAACTTCTAAGTCAAACATCAGGAAACTTCCTAGAAAGCCTCTGAAACAGTTTCCAAATCAAAATAGGCAGAACTCCTTTCCTACCTCACCTTGTAGGTTGAATGTCATCCTTGGGACATTTTGACTTTGCTCTCTTACACAGACCTTATAAAGGTACAGAAAACTTCCTCATGGGTTTTACAATAGTGAAGAATGTGTCTAGCAGTGGAGTCTGTGTTATATCTCCTAATGATCAGTAATAAAAAGAACATTAAGTGGGGACTGATACAGCTTGGAGCAGACTGAAAATCATTTAATGGTCGTCTTTCTTAACATTTTCCACCGAATTTCCCTAGGCTAACTGTAGTGAGAATTTTAGTTTCTTTTAAAACACAAAAATATAAGTTTTTGTTTTAATTCCAGGTGTGGGATGTGGGGCTGCTTCACAGCAGCCGACTAGGATTTGCTTCGAGCTCTAGCAGGGGCGTGGCTTTGCCAGCTGCAGATGTGTGGTTTCTGCAAATGTGTGACATTTGGGATTCTGGGGACTTTTCAGAGGCTATATAAATGCGAGAGCCCTGAGAGAGAGAGAGAGAGAGAGAGAGAGAGAGAGAGAGAGAGAGAGAGAGAGAGCTGTTGCTGCTGCTGGGTGGCTGGTGGGTGGGTGGTTGAGGTTTGTCAAGTATTCTTGCACAAAAAGATTTAAAGAAGAAATTAGATATCCCGACGGCAGTGAAGGTCAAATTTACCCCAAAGAATCTGGTACCCCTAGTCAACAGGAAGTAGTCTAATGATAACGCCCCCTTTCCTCTCCGACCTATTTTTCTCTCCTACCTAGTGTTAGGGAGTGAAAGGGTGGAAGAGGAGAGTCAGAGAAGGGGTGAAAGAATAATCCACAAAGTAGTCAAAACTCAAGTCATAAGTAACCATTTCCCTTGGCAAGACTCAGCGTTCGGTGGTGGGAGCTAGTGGCAAGCATTGTCTTTGTAACGGTCCTCTGTGCCGTCTACACCAGACAGCTAGTTTTCCTTTTAACGGCTTTGCAGTGTGCCCACTTATTAGGCAGGGCTATACACATTCTTCTCCTGGATTTCCTGTTGTTGCAGGCCATAGGGGGAGGTTCTTTTTTTGAGGGTTAGAGGACAGAGGGGAGAGTGGAATTTTGTACACATTGTTTCTCGGCAAGTGCTCTGTATTTGAGCTATAGACTCAATCCATACACGATGTCTCTAATCTGTTGATCCACTGGCTTGGCGTGAAGCAACAGCTTGACCCGTGACAGGTTCCCCTTTCCCCTTAACCATCCCTTCTTTTCTCTGAGGCTCCTTTGAGGTCTGTCTGTGCTCAGTTTCTGACACAGAAAGAATCCTGGCTTCGACAGGATATCCCCGTTACCAAAGTAAGAGAAAATGAAAATGGGTCAGCCTGGCTATGGGGGTGTGGCGCCTGCCTGTTGCTTGTGAAGTTCCATTCTGCTCATGTCCTTCTTTCCCAACTACCCAAGTGCGAACTCTGGTCTCCAGCATTACTGCAGAGAGGCTTTGCAGAGGCAGATCGGTACAATATTATGAGTGCTTAAGGTCTGCACATACCTGTCTCCTATTGTCTCTGCCTCCATGATTGAACCCTGACCAATACGTGCTTTCTGTGTCCATGAGCCTTTGCCATGACCAGAATCCACAGCCCAGCTTATCCCAGAAGCCTCTCCTGGCTGAGGACCCTTCACCCTCTCAGGCACGTGCCATGTAATCCAGTTAAAGTTCCCTGCTATGGTAGGACCCCTGACTGCTGTGTGAGCTTTCCCTGTCATCTTCTCTCTTGGGTAAAGAAGGCTATTTCTCAGTAGGTCTAGCATCTTCACAGAAGATCAGAAGAAGGCATGACTTCAGGGGCTTTCTTACATCCCCAGAAAAGCCTCACTGTGTAACCTTGTCTTCCTGCAGCTGAGGGGGTCGGAGTGTGAGAAGGAAAAAAAAAAAAAGTAAACGAGCGCAGACCCCTCCCCGCCATTATCCCATCACAAGAACTCAGAACTGAAGATAGGCACAGAGGTGAGGTGTTGCTCAGCCAGTGGGTTCCAGAGGTCACAAGCATCCTTCTAAACTGAGAACGGCTGCCTTCCACCATAGTCTTCATCCTGCATCTAACTGTGAGTGGGGCTTCTTATGGCAGTGGCTTGCCGGCCACTCCATGGGGCTAAATAGACATTTCTGTGTGCTAGTAGCCAAAGGAAGCAGAGATAGGATTGACATTCCATTGTGAAGCTCAAGAAATGTCCACATCTACTATTCTCCTGCAATTAGCTGGGGAGGCCACCTCATCCTTAGAAGAACACTGTGAAGGCTTTTGTCAAATTAACTTCAGTGTCAGGGTCAGGACTAGGTTGGTGGCCATCTTTGCAGCTTGCAGTCAGGGGGATATCAGAGCCAGATCTGGTTGTAGCCTCTAAGAAGTAGCAGGAGGTTGAGGACAGAAAAATTGATGAAGATGAAGTAGTTGAAGATAACTTGGACAAAAGTCTGGCCACCTCTGCTCTTGTCCTCAGAAAGTTGTAAAAGAAGGAATTTGATGAAGTCTTCGCAAAGGAAATTGTTGAATCCACAAGTCTTTCTTCCGTGGATGTGGCATCCTGGGACCCTTCCCTGGATTTGTTCTAGATAGATCAAAGCTGTCACCTAGTACTAAGACATGTGAAGGAGAGAACCCACTAACAAGCTGCCTCTCAGAGGGTCAGGAGGCGCAGGCTTGCACAGAAGAGATGGAACTCAAGAAACTAGCTTTCAAACTAAGAGCGGCAGAGTTCAGACGGCTCCTGTGGCCATGCATCTGGTCACCACCATCACGTGACCTAGGGACTTGAGAGTTTTATGAAATGGGTGTAATGACAGCTCACCTAGGACTCCGGGAAGGGACTCCAAGTGGCTAGTGGACTTACTGAATTCAACTTGTTGCCAGGGAGGCTTGTTTCAACAGAACAGTTCTTTAGGAGGGCAATTACAGACTTGGTTAGATCGCAGCCTCTACTGTGTCACAAACAGGAGCTGAAGAAATGAATGGCTCCAACCACGTACCTCTCTCAAACGCATTAAAACCCACAGAGAATGCTTTTTGTAAGATACATGGAGCTTCTTTCTCCATTTGGAAAGAAGGTTGAGCTGGCTGCCGGGTCACGCCCCGGACCCTTCTCCTCAGGTCCTCGGCTGCACTGGTGATGGCCAATCTCTGGTGAGAAACAGGCAGGGGAAACCAGGTTTGGCCTATTGTTTAAGAAACGCACAGCTGAGCCCTGGAGCTTGCATCTTAGTGACTGTAAATTGAGCAAAATCCCCAGCCGTCTCTTTTGATTTAAAAAAAAAAACAAAAACAAATCCAAGGAAAAGCTCCCTGGTCCTGCAGGGGCCACACAGGGGTTGCTCACTTTATCCTGAGTTGCTTCCTTGCCTTCTTTTGTGTAATGAATACGTACACTAGTTCTCAACTTAAATGTCCAGTGATCGAGGATTAAGGAAGTGGTTCAAGGGCCGACAGGCTCTCAGATGACCTGGGCAGGCGGCACCAATCACTCCTGCAGGAAACAAAAAGCTACACTTCCACCAGACAACCTGAGGGGTTTTTGTTGTTGTTTGTTTTTGTTTTTTTTTCTTTTCCCTTTCTGAGGGTTAATCTGAAAAATGCCAAATAAATTCTTAACCAAAAATGCTTCAGCAAGACCCACTGAGACGCACAGAAATTGATAAGCAGCCTGGTGCTCAAAGGCGCCTTAAGCCAAGCCTCAAAATGGTGGTGTTTTGCATCGTATCCAGGCAGCAAGAGCTCGTCATAGTACTTGCCCGCGCTTCAGAGGCCTGTGAGACCGGAAGTTTTTAATTTCTCCGGAAGAGTTCTTCCCAACGCAGAGAGCTTAGAACAAAAAAGTAAAAATGACATCACGGCCAAGGGGCGTCTGCTGCAAAAGGTCGTACGACAGAAAAACCTCCCCGCCTTTTTCCAACCTCTCCTCGGAATAACAATCGATCGGCAATAGCGGGTAATATGTGAAATACCAAAATGAACAAACAAACCCCTAGTTTTTAATTAAGTAGAGATGAATTCTTAAAGCTGTCCCCAGTCCTTCCAGGAAAGCCCTTGTTGCAGACTAGAGGCCAATATCTGTTGCGTCCATGGGTCTGTTTTCTTCACCCCATGTGCCCACCATTTGTTTGCATGGTCCAGGGGAGAGGGGGAATGGAGTACTTGCTATTTAAAAGCAAAAGGTAGCCGGGCAGTGGTGGTGCACGTCTTTAATCCCAGCACTTGGGAGGCAGAGGCAGGAGGATTTCTGAGTTCGAGGCCAGCCTGGTCTACAAAGTGAGTTCCAGGACAGCCAGGGCTACACAGAGAAACCCTGTCTCGAAAAACAAAAAAACAAACAAAAAAAAAAAACCAAAAGCAAAAGGTGTCTGCATACCAATGTTGAAAACTTGCACAAACTAGCTTAACCACTCAACCTTAGATTGGAGGTGAAGGTAATTTGTTCAAACTGCTAGAGTTTGGCCCCAACAACAAGAATATTTACTAACTAGGCATGTCTGTTAGATGGGCTCTGAGGGATTCTTTCCTTCTTTTCATAGCATTTCGTAGCGTTTTTTTTTTTTTCTTAATAGAGACAAGAACCGCACAATGTTAGGAAAAAAAGTTTGGAAGATTCAATTTGTCTAATGTTAAGATGGAAATATATTTTAGGTTATCTTGTTTATGACTCCTAAATGATTCAGGATTGGAAGACCACCTTTAATCTCATCTTTCCTAACACACACTCACACACAGAGGAAATAATTGTTCCTTTGGACCAAGTTTAAGACTCAAAGAGTCTAGATTTTAGACCAAGTATGGATCAGAACGAGACCCTCAGATCAAGCATTCTTAACAGAATCTCAGCTGTCACATGAGCCACTTCTTTGAAGGACACTGTCTTCCTTTTTTTATTTTATTTTTGTCTCTGTTAGCCTTTCCTGAGCAGAAATGTTGACATTTATGTTTTCAGTGTATTTTAACCACATATATGGATTCTTGGAGTGCTGCACATTTGACTAGTTGACTAGTTCCAGGGTAGGGGGCTTACATTTAATAGTGTGTCTTTTCTGACAGCACCCATTAGCATTTGGGGAAGGACTTCCATGCTTTCTGGAGCAAAGTTGACTATTCTATCCCAGGATCCAGACCTAGAATCTGTCTGGTGCCAGTTTATGACAGAATAGAAGGATGATGATCTGAAACCCAAGACTTAGCATGGGCAGGGCATTATATGACATGATCACCAATGGCACACCCTGCCCCAAAACTCAGACACAAATTTGGCCAGGATTTTAGGACTAAATTCCATCTTAATGGAATGCAGAGGGAAGCAGGGAGGGAGGGATAATTGGAATATGCAAGTAGCAGACATTGTACTAGCTACCTGGCTTGTTTTATTGGAGACCACACACACACACACACACGACACACACAATACATGTGGGGAGCACTGCTGGGCATCTTAAAAAGACATAAAAGATACAACAAACACAAAATGGTGTTATTACTAGAATCCAGTTTTTCTGTGTATGTTGGTGCATGCACGTGCCAGTGCGTGTTTAAGTAACAGCAAAATTCTAGGATTTACTAGGGAAATTGTAGCATGGACTAATTAATAGATGTGTGAAACAATCTTTAATTTTCAAGGCCTAACAACGGCATTATCACGGCTTGAATGCATTTCCACAATACATGCTAAGTGTTCAAGGGCAGGGTAATGATGTAATTATTTGACAACAGTAAAAACCCAAAGAAAAGACTGTATAGCTACATAAATATATGGTACATATTTATGAAGCAGATATGGCAAACTCTGTTTAGCCACTTAACCCAGGTGATAAGCATGTTTTATGTACATTTTATGTTCTAGGTGCTTTAATATTTTCATTATGAAAGGAAGTTACAAAAAGGGGGGATAGGGCCCCCCCTAACCTTAAGGCAGAGGCAGCCTTCACCTCCTGAGAGCTGGAAGCCAGTATTTCTCCCCCATTTTCTGCCCAACATCTGGGACCTGCCTTCCCAGAATTGAGTCAGGAGCATGGACACGTGCTGGTCCCCTTCCCTCCATGTCAGCAAGTGCTGCATCTTCCCAGGTTTTCTAAATGAGCCAAGAACCCATCCATATCCTTAGTCAACATCCGGGGACTACTTAGAGCATGTCAGGGTTCAGAAGTAGGAGGTTAGCCTTCTCGCTGACCGCCCTAAGCCCGATCCTCCTTTCCACCATTTGCAGACATCGCCCCAAAGTGTGCATTCCACCCCACTGCTTGCTTGTGACTCCCCACTGCTTAGAGGATAAAGTCCAAGCCCCTAACATTGTGTGTGATGCCCGGTGAACGGTGTGTCATGTCGCCCAGCCCTGCTTCAGCAAGGTGAGTGTCTGCAGACTTGGGGCATCTTTTCTCCCTGCTGCTCTGTCTATTCCACGCCCCCCCCCCCCCGTGCTTCTCCTCGGGCATTGTGATATTTCTAAACTCAAGAAGGAAGCATATATATACATATACTTAAAAACAGTACCTGGCACATTATAAGCACTCAGTAAATGGTAACTACTCACTGAAATCCGTTCCATTTCCTCACACCATAGTGAGGTCCTTGAAGTGTCAAGTGGCAGGGTGTCTGAATTCCATCCCACCCCTCCCCCCATGAGGTCAATGGCAATTCTTCCTTCCCTCCCTCTCTTCTCCCTCTCTTCTCCCTATCTCTCCTTTCTTCCACATCTAGTTTAGTGCCAAATGTGTGCTATCATCTCCATTTTACAGATGTGAGGCCGAGTTGCCGAGCACTGTGTTCACATGCGTGTAGCTTGCTCAACTGCGACCCCCCCCTAAAAAAAAAAAAGCACATTTCTAATGGAAAGTCAGGGCATGTGTGAGCACACTCTGTGATTATCCAGAGCAGACACTCCCCTGACCTCCATTTGTGCCTGGCAAGTTTCTGTGAACTGAACGAATGAGTGAATAGAGTGTGAATACATTAAACGTAGGGTGAATGATTGTGGAGCAATGAACTCGGGTTTGGGCATAAAGACATCTTTTCTGAAGATCCATAGCAGAGGTATTTGGGTTGAAGGAGTCACAGCCAATGCACAGGGTGGGTGAAGGGATCCCTTGAGCATATGTGCACTAGACTCTTTAGGTCAGTCTTGTATTTTGCCAAGAATTCACATTAACTGTGGCAATCAAATCCACATTTTTTTCCTTGTTTCCTCCCATGAAATTGTCTGCATTTAATTGGGTCTCATTTTGCCCTCCACAATTCCAAAGTTTCAAGGTTCATTACTTGGAAGTGATCAGCTGCAAAAGGGCCTCTCACGGGGGCCAGTGCTGACTTTCTTCTTTGCTCCCTCTGCTGGGAGTTCCCAGCTTGAAACACATCCTTCTGGATGCTACGCGGGGGGGGGGGGTGGGGGGGGGGGGGGGGGGGGGGGGGAAGCCTGCCCGTTCCCATTTTGATAGTAGGCTGAAGGAAGACCCTACCTCCTCAGAGAAGCCCCCGTCCACTGTGGCACCTGAAGTTCCCCCCAGTGCTCATGGCTGTCATATTAGCTTACCCTGTGGCCACAAGAACATTTACTTATTTACAAAGTCGCTTAAAACTGTCAAAACACAGCTGTGTGCTTTCAACCCTTTGCCATCAGAAGGCTAGCTCTACGAGAGGAGAGCTGGATGCAGTCCGTTCAGCACAGGTGCATGTCCTAAAGTTTCTCAATGTATGCTTGTTGAATGAGTGAAATGGGGGTTGCAAGAGCGAGAGAGAAGAGAGGAAAGCCACGACGTGGAAGACAGGCGCACCAGCCTCCAGATGCTAGGCTTCATTGTATCCTCTTTTGTGTGTCTCCGGAGGGCCGGGCTTCTTTGTATCCTCGTCACCTCTGGTCTTGCCCCGTTACCCATCAGTATTCTGGGAGCTGGAGCGTCCCGGTGTGGTTGATAGGAGAGACTTTATGAGGTTGATTCTGGCTAAATCTCGCAGAACCTAAGAAATAGCTCCTTTTCCTTCGGCCACAGAAAGGCTGCCAGAGAACAATCTGCTGCCCGAAGTCCAAGGAACCACAACTAACCTGTCTATGAGCTAGCTGGGGAAGAGTTTTCATTCATTTAAGACACCGCAGGCAGGAGACCGCCTGCGTTTTAATGAGGCAAGCGCCTTTTTATTGCCTTGCTTTAGAAGTAGAATAATTTGTGTTTCAAACTTAAGCACAGGTCAACGACTTCTGTTTGTCATGTTTTGTTATAATTCTTCACTTAAAAGTATTTGCTTTCTGGTTTAAAAGACTTGTCTTTGTTTAGGATATGTATGACCTTTTTTTTGTCACTTCTAAGAAATCAGTCCTGCCTGCAGAGTGACGCTCTTCTCGGTGGTCCAGATAGGAGGATAGCCGGCGCTGACTTTGAAGATGATAGTAATGTGTGTGGCGCTGACTTTGAAGATTATGTTAATGTGTGCTGTTCAGAGCATTGTGCCTGAAATGCTCTTCAGGACCAGCCACAGAAGCGAGCGATGAGCTGTTTCATGGCAGGATTTACAGCTGCCATCACTCCCTCCTCCATCTGGTCCCTCTCCCTCAAACTTCATCCTTTACTAGCAAGACCTTTCCCTGCCACTCCCTCTCTTGCCGCACTGGGCCTCCTAAGTCACCCCCTTTCCACTCATAACTTCCCCTCCCTCCACAGCAAGGAACAAATATCCTCTCCCATGTGGGGTCTCCACAGAGTTTCCCTACCGCCCTCCCACAACTCCTTGTAAGAGGGGTGTGGTGCTCCCCTGGCGGCATCCCCACGCGCTGTGGTGAGGGAGAGGCGGGCGGCACCGCAGTCCTGGTTGTTGAGCTTCACACTGGTCAGTTTATTTCCACTCTCAGACTGAAAAAAGAGAATTGTTTATTTCTCCTTGTTCTATTTGGGGGCTTAAATATTTTGCGATCGTTTTTCCTAATAATTTTGGACATTTGAGAGATCACCGTCTTTGATTGCACGTAGGTTAGGGTGAGCAGACTCTCAGAAAGGGGTGCTTTCTGTATCCACAAAGTAACGTAGGTAGGTGAATGGAATGCTTGCTGGGTGCGTTGCTTTTTTTGTTTTCTGTTTTTTGGGGGTTTTTCGTTGTTGTTTTGTTTGTAATGGAATGTTTTTATTGCAAACTCCAAAGCGTCTTCAAAATTTAAATCTTCGTTCTTGTAAAGCCGTGCAAGTCTGAAACATGCCAGTCTAAGATTCTCTTTGATGTCCTGATGTGAGTCAGAACATGGACCTGCCCTTTCTTTCCCCCAGACCACTGAGCACAGCATGGGGTTTTTCACACACCCCTCACCTCTGCTTCTGTGGTAGGAAGGAACTTCTGAGTCTTGCCTTTCACACCCTCTGTCTCCTCCCCACTCCCTCTCCCCACCACTCCTCTTTACCTCTCCCACAGTCCCCTTCTCTAGTCCCTGGAAAGCACCCTGGACGTTAATCACTTCAATTTTCATTTCTGTGTGTGAGATGAAACACACGCTCCTTGTCTTTGTGTGTAGTTTATTTTCTGCTTAACACAGTATCTTCCGGTTCTGTTTTTCTTCCAGTGGAAGACCTCTCTCTCCCTTTGGCTTAGTTATGTTGTTAGGGTTTTGTGGCCAAAGAGTACTTTGGCAGATTGGGGACAAGGAATGCCAGAAAGTCGTACCATGCCGCAGTCCTCATGTGAGCGATCTATTGGGGGAGGGGTAATAGGAAGGCTGCCCCTGAGTGAGGATGGAGGAAAAGGAGTGGCCTGGGAAAGCCCGGTGCTTTTAAGGGGTACGGCTGTGAGTGGGTCTTTTTGAAAGGGGTATGGCACATGGGCATAGGAAGGATATTGGTGGTGACAGTGGACTTGTGTAGCGTTTGGCTGGCAGGTGCCATTGAGTAGCTTCTAACACTGTTATCATCCTATCATGTCTGTTCTCAGACATGTCTACATTGTGAGGCCAAAGAGACGATGCTTTACTCCTTACATCTCAGCACCTAGCAAAAAAGTCTTTGTTGAATGGATAAAATGCTCGATGCTACAAAGGAAGAATGTGCTGGGTTCGGTGGGTCCCAGAAACCTCGAGAGGAACAAGGTAGAGGCTCTGAGTGAGTAGGGCTGTAGGACAAGGAGACTTTTTACGGGTGTGATTGGACAGTGTCCACTCTCGTCGGGTAGACCGGAGTACAGTCAGAAGCAGCCTGTAGATCTGTGGGCATTCTAGAACTCGGTGAGAGACATACCAAATCCCAGGCTCCCAGGGCAAAGGGACAGGATGAAGTTGTCAGGAATAGCAGAGAGCTGAGCTTTGGGCTTGAGGTCTTCAGTGTCTGCAGTCTGTGTCGGGCGAAGGACAATATCAGGAACGAGGTCTTGGGAGAGTACTGGAAGGAACACACAATCCCTGTGGAGGACTGTATGGTGGGCAGTCTCTCCCCCGCCCACCTTCAACTGAAGGACCACGAGCCCTCCAACATTCTCCAGTGGTCCCTGTCATGGGGTGAAATTGACACAGGTCTGGAAACCAAAATGAAGTTAGCACCGTGTGTTCTCTGAGACTGGCAAAGAGTGGTAATGGGACAGTTCAAAGGGCACAGATCTATTATCCTTCGAGAGGGGTGTGTGAGGGGGGATCCTAACACAGCTCCAGGGAGAGCAGAGAGTACTGCTTAACTCTCAGCTCTCCATGACCTGCTTCTGGATCTAGAATGCGCATATTTCTCCAACACATTTTGGAGACGATAAGAGATCTTAGCATTTGTGGCTCAGGGACGTTCCCATAAAGATGGAAATCTTCCAGGAGTCTTGCTTGCCCTTGGGATGATGCATCCAGGAGCCTGGAGTTGCCACCACATACCCTTTGCAATTCTGTCCCTTCCTGAAGGCGTTCCCATCCCTAGCAAACTCAGTAGAGTAGTGGAAGATAAAAAAATAAATAAGACCTCTTGCTGTGCGGTTCACTGAGGTGGTCTCCAACTACCTTGATCTCTACTAAGAGTCATGCAGCCCTAGAAGAGAGAAGTACAGAGTGGTACCATTCGGGGCTTGTGATGCCAGTTGGCAGCTGGGAGGTTCCTCTGGGAATGCAAATCCGTTTTCTGTTTCTCAAGACCCTCCTTTCAACTCCTTATACCTTTATATCTCCTGGTTAGTTTCCCAGCCTCCAGCTGCTCATCACTTGTAACCATAAGGTCTTCTTGTGTCCTGCACAATGTCTGCCCTTCCCAACATGTCTGCCCCCCCAGCGCCTCATGCCTCTCATCTTTATTATTGTTTTGTCTGTTGGCCGTCTCACGTGTAGCATGACTTCCACTACCATCTGTCCGTTGATGGCTCCCAAATATGTGTTACTTTAAAAAAAAAATACATAGATTTCTGCTCTGGATTCCTAACAGAACTATCCAAGGCCCCCCAGGGACCTCATATTGAGCACAGCCCCGATTTCCTATCACCAGCAGCCCTGCTTTTCTTGGATGGCCCCCCACAAGTGTGCTGGTCTAGATGGGTTGCCAAGGAGGCTCTTTGGAACTCTTGGAGCTCTCTTCAGTCCAGTAGTAAATGGCAAGTACTCTGGCTTTGGGCTTCCTAATTTCTCTGACACCCGTCCCCTCTTCCTCCCTGGGGATCCCTTTGCCACTGACAGCCACAAAGCTTTCTCTGTGGCTCCTGTGGCTCAAGAACCACCACCCCATGGCCTACGTTTACTGTGACTCTTGCGACTTTTCAAAGGTCAAAGTGCATCTGCAAAGGGGCTTTTGAGTGGAAGGGTAACGGCTCCCCCTCCCCCAGCGGACTCCGGCAGGACCCACCCTCAAAAGTGCAAGCAGATGCCAAGTCTCCACTGCTCCTTACTGTCTCAGCTGTCTTTCCCCTCACCACGAATTACAAGTCTACCAAGGCCAGTGCGAACTGACGGGAGAACAGTGAGAACAAATGGCATTATTTTCAAATAGTGACCTTGCCTCATCCTTTCTGACACTGAAACCTGAAACCCAGTCTATCTTCCTTTCCTTTCCCTCCCTTCCCTCCCTCCCTCCCTTCCTTCCTTCTCTCTCTCCCTTCCTTCCTTTTTCTTTTTCTTCCTTCCTTTTCTTTCTTCTTTCTCCTTTTCCTTCTCTTTTTCCTCCTCCTCCTCTTCCTCCTCCTCCTTCTTCATCTTTTTTCCAGTCATACGGAACACTATTTTCCCAATCTTTGTCAAATTTAAAAATGCACCACTGCCTTTTGTCTTTCTCCTGCTTTTCTTTTTTAGAGGTTATATAAATGCCAGAAAGTAGTAGGGGACAACAGCTATTTTCCAGCATTTTAAAAAAAAAAAAGTGTCTGGTGAGCCGTGTTGCTCACCAGAGACTTTGAGTTGTTCAGTTCTGTCCAAGCTTATGAGTATGACTTTGTCCTTTCAGTACTTGCTGTGAAGGCAGCGTGGTGGTTGGGGCATCAGGTACCACAAAGCTGTGACCCACTAGGAAATGGGTCTCTGTTTCCTGCTGATTACCAGAATATCTACCACTGTCCTCTGCAGCATGACCCTCTGAGCGACAGACCCCTTGCATCACCTTTTCTTCCAGAACTCAAAATCTGTCCTTGGGGGATTTGGAACCGTCTATCTACTCCCGCAATCCCTACCCAGATCCCATGAGAATTTGGGGGGTGGGGCACAGTTATGAGGTTCTCTTTAGCTTTCCCCTCCTCAGCTCCATCGTGCTTGGGCAGCCATGCACTAAACACAAAGGCAAAAGCACTTGGAAGAGCCAACTCTCAAATTCATGACTCCTTCCACCGTCTCCATTAAGCATCTGATGGAAGAGCTATCTTCAGTATTGAACCCACACAGCATCCTCCTCCTCCTCCTCCTCTTCCTCCCACTGTTCAGGGTTTGCACAATGTCAGGGGTACAGGTGAGACACACGAATGTCCCGGGGCTCACAGATCCCACAAATGTTTTTCAAATATTAAGCTCACTGTATCTTGTGAACTATCCATTTGAGAGGGTAGTGGAAAATCTTTAACCAAATCAGAAACTCTCATCTCCTTTCTTCTGGATCTCCTTCCCAGAGGGCTCCCAAAGAGCCTTTGGTTTGCCTGCAGCAGCAATCAGTACAGTGTCCACTGCAGTGCCCCACTGTTGCATTGACCCACAGCTGGGTACCCCAGGGTGCCTCAGGCGTATGTCTCTGGGTCCCACTGCACAGTGACCTTTCAGTTCCATTCATTGTCAGTGTCTAAGGCACACAGCACAAGAACCAGTTTCCAGTTCCGACCTAACCTGAGCCAAGCAGTTGTTTCTGAGGGTGGCCTAAGGACATTTCTTTATGGATACTCCTGTTCTCCATCTATCTAGCTTTCTTTTAAGTCTTTTACTTCTTTACGGATTCCTCTGGAAAGTAACGCCTCTGCCTGGTCCCTCGCCAACCCCACTGGACATGGCCTATGTAGATCATCTCTCAGTCTCTTCCCCACTCATTCAACCCCAACAGGGAAAGGCTTTTGTTATCAGTGCCAGTGCAGCAATGGGGCAGGGCACTTGCCTCCAGCTTACCAGCTTTACTCCTGAATCTTCCATGCTAAGGTGGTCATAAGTCAAGAGTCACAGCCATCTTTCTTACTTTTTCCCTTTGGCCTTTGCTGGCCGTCTTCTAGATTGCCATCTGTCTTCTTTCTGCCCTTTGTCTTTGTTGACCACCTTTTATCATTTTTTTTCCCCCAGTGCTTTGGGGCAGTCTTAAACGCTACAGCTAGCTAGTGGCAGCTTAGCACTCTGGCCCTTGGCTGTCTGCATTTCTGCACTAACTTGCTAAGCGAGAAGGCTTGGCAGTGACCCCCATGCATTGAGCTTCAGTGGCTTAATGGGAAGGCTGAGTCAGAACCACATGATCCTAGTCTGAAGAGGGCATGTAAGGATCCAGTGACAGAGAGAGAGCTGGTTTGGGAATCTCATTCTTATGGAATTCACCAATGTGAGGATGACCTCTAAGCTACCATCCTGAGTGAGAGAGAACACAGTGGTGGCTGACAGCAGGTGGCAGACAGAGGGCAGCTGCTCCCCAAGACCCCTTCCAGACTGATGTCTGGTTTGTTCACCTGGGAGAGGTGGCTCTGGAATCTACATACCTTAAAGAGCGTAGTTATAAAGGGTCCGGGCTTGGGGAAGCAGGTCCCCATCTCTAGAGAACTCTCTGCAACATGGCATGGATTTAGAACCCCGATGATAAGGCTCAGTAAGTGAGTGAGTAAATTAGATCAAAGAGCTTTGAGAAAGCAAGCACGGCTTCTCCCCAGAGCCAGGCTGAGACGTCTGCAGAGGATGGCCACTGTCCCTCAGCACATCCCCACCTCCTCCCCGACTGTCACCCTTCATCTTGTCTTGGGCGGACCCACCTCCTGCTGCTGGCCAGCATTCACTGAGTGTATACTTTATGCCAGGTGCTGACAAGGGACCTCAAATGGACCAACCCGTTTAGTCTTCACCACAGCTCTACGAGGTAGGTCTAGGCATAAAGCCTTCCGCGTATTCATTCTGTGGTATTGGCCCAGGAGGTTTGCCACCCGTGTCCAGAGCTGGGACGTAGCACCAGGTAGAATGAGCTTGTGGTTCTTAGTGTCATTTTCTGTGTCCGTGGCACCTTCAGTGACTCTTCCTGTGAACACTGTGGTCAGAGTCTCCCCCACAGCTCATTCCCGAGACTGGGTCTTAGATAGACATGGCTTCACGTGTTGTCACCAAAGCGTTAAGGCAACAGTGAATCCGTATTGTTCTCTCTTCCTGAGTTCAGGCACATACTTCCACTTCCCACTGGATGCCAGCCCAAAGCACCAACTCCCATTTCGGAAACTTCATCATTTTATTGTGATTTCGGGCCGGTTTTGTAACTTACTCCATTAATAAGAGCTTGTTTGCATTTTCTCAAGGTTGACTGATAGACCAGAGGTATGGGTGTATCGGGCCCGGGCCTATTGATAAATAGCATCTACTCTGAAGGTTAAAGAAGAAACCTTGGTAAGCAGGGCATATGGAAGAGAGAGGAGCGACACCCTCCATTGGCAGGTGGAGGCAGGCCTCACTTCTAGGACTTCAGTGTAAGCTTTTGGCAGCAAGTTCACGACCCTTGAACACTATTCCATTCAAGCCTGGCCTACAAAAAGTCAAGGTTGGAGACACAGATGCACTGGCGACCTTTCTTTGAGCTAGGAGTCCGTGCTGGATGCAACACAAAGGGCTAGCAGGACACAGCGCTGGCATGAAAATCGCACTAAGTGGCCACCTTTGGCTTTCCCCATGCCTCTCACCCTCCTGCCTGATCCTATGAACTCCCACTAGGATCTGACAACCAGGATTCCATTCCGTTGGAAGCAGGTTATGGGGACAATACCGCAGATTAAAAAAAAAAAACAACGAAACATTTAATGGACATTGTAGGAAAATATAGTTTCCTCTATGGTCCAGTTACCTCTGACCCTGTTTCCAGGCCTGAGGACCAATCGCTTTAGAAGACTGCCTGAGAGTACCAGGGTTATGAGCATAAGGGATAACGATTCCCACAGTGCCCATGGACTTGGCTCAAGGATACAGTCATCTATACTATTCATGTTCCTTGTGCCCAAGGATCCTACCCACCACCACCCCCCATGGATGACTAGCTTACTCTTGCCCATAGAGCAGAATGTGCCCATGTGCACAAACAGAATCAAACTTCCAGAAGAGGAGAAGCTGAATCAGATCAGCCGTTAATCTCCAAGGTCCTCAGCCTCATTGTCTGTCCAAGTTACTGCTTCTCACGGGAGAGATGGACACTCACACAGGGACTTCAGAGTATTGGCAGGTATATCTCATGTGGCGAGAGAAAGCCACCCAGAGCCCTTGTTACCCTTCCAGTTAAAACATTTTCAACAGTGAACCTGACAGAGCGTTTTCACCCTATCCAACCCTGTAGAAACAGCTAAGCGAACCCGAAATACATTTTGCATGCTTTTATGGTCATGGTTGGCCACCAGTTCTAGCCAGTGCATTCTTTGAAGCATACCTTCAAGCCAGCCTTCAGTTGCCGTCTTCTGAGATGACCTTTCTCGGGATTCATCCCCAGGGAGTTATAGTGCCCGTAGGCATCCCGGCCAGCTGTGAACTGGCTTCAGAGGGCCCCACCCAGGAGCACTGCTGCAAAGGGCAGGCTTAGGGTCCTTCAAGTCCCTAAGGTCCCAGACCTTAAGTCCCGCCTCTCAAGGCTCCAGGACACAGGGCAGCTGCCTTGGCCTGCTGACACATTTTTTTCCATTTGTGTCCGGGCACCACATGCCCTCCCTCACAGGACTGTTGTCGATTGTCAATTTAGGACACAAACTTAACATCCACTGACCTTTGTTTCAATTTCTACTATGCTAACTTCTTAGACGCAAGGAAGGAGGAAGGGCCTTTCTTTTACACCCTTGTGCTGTCTCCTTCTCAAAAACATGTTTAACATTGTAAAATCAACGGGAGTATGGAGAAAACAGAGCGTTCGAATCCATGGAGTGGAATGCATTTTTTTTTCTTTTGTGTGTGTGTCTGTGTGTTGTGTATAACTGCTGAGGTCGAAGAAAGGACGTTAGTAAGATCGAAGGAACTACTTGAGGGATCCACCATTTCTCCCATCCTTTCCTGCCTGACAAGAGGTCCTGTGATAAGAACAGGGCTTGCCTTTCTTCCACACAGCTTGTAAATGATCTGGTATGGCCCCTTTAAAGGACAAAGGGGCAAAGACACCTGCATCCCAGCCACTTGCTTCCTCATGCCCCGCCCCTCACAGAGAATACTGAGTGTTGAGTAGCTAACCCCCCTTGACAGGCGGCTTGCTCCTTCTTTTCAGGACCGAGGGAGGAGTGGCCATGCTGAGATTTCCTTCCCACTAACATGGTCCCAATTACAAAGTCCCATTTAAAAAAAAATAAAATAAGTCTATTTGATTCCTTTTTCCTTGTGCCTCTAGGCTCTTTCCCATAATCCCTTGCACTGCACTTTTGAGGCTGTGCTGGTAACCTGTCTCTAGGGTAGATTTGTATATTTTTTTCTACTCCGTGTTCAGGAAGGATTCTTGTCCCTTCCTGAATGAATGAGTGTCATTTTCATTTCGAACCTGTTCTCAAGTCATTATAAAATTGTTGGTTGGGTTATTTAGCATGAACAGATCTCAAGAAATTATCCATGTCACTTGAGAATTGGACATTGTTGTATTGCCTTCATGAATGCTCAGGGAATGATGGGGGGGGGGGGGCAAAGGCCCGTCTCTCCCTGCCATCCAGAGTAAGGTTTTCCAGCAAGGGAAAGGAGATGGAGTTATCTCTTTGGACCACGCCAGCCCCTGCCTAGTGTCTGGTACCATCATCAATCAATTCACTGATTGAAATCAGCTCTAGGGGATCTCAAGCAGTTTGCAAAAGTAGGAATGCTGGGTAAATTCTGTTTGAATCATATAATTTTGCCTATCTCGATTTGGGGAGTTCTGTAAGCAGTTATCTTTTGGACTTCATGTCACAAGCCCCTTCACTCTTCTTGTCCCATCTGCATAGGACAGTCTCCAGACTGTGTGTCAAGCAACCTGGGAAGCTTGAAGCATTGAGAGTCACCCTCATCACCCAAAACGTCGAGACACGTGGGAAGATGTGACACCTATAAAAGTGAAGCTATAAAAAGGCTGCATATAAAAAAGGAAAATAAATGTCAGTGATAGGGCTGGGGGAGAGGGGGCAAGAGCCTCTGGAGGAGGAAAAGGGTAGGGAGCGAACACCACATATGACTAGCTTTCGTGATAAAAAGAAAAAAAAAACTGAAGGCTTGCGAAGAGCCAACAAATATCAGAAAACTCACTCAGTTACGCCCTGGGCACATCTACTAATCACCCAGAGAAGTGCAGGTGCTCAAGGCTGATTGCTACGAGCCATGCCTTGGCAATGCAATAGATTCTTAGTGGACTGAATATGAGTTATTTAAGAAGATGCTTTTGGTATTAAAACAGCTTACAAATGAATCCTGGTCATTAACCAGGTAATGAAGTCAATTGAAGTCATGAAGCCGACGAAAGTCTTAGATTCTAGCTCTGTATGTGGGCCGAACTCTTCATAGTTGGAATGAAAGCCACAGGGTACAGAGATGGCATGCTGGGATGCAAAATTATCTTTCTGAGCAATCACAGAAGCACAATGATACTTTTCCCAAGTGCCCATGGAAATTGTCACATTCATCACAAGTCAGTAGGCTGAATTGTGGCTTCTTGTTTTCCTACATTATTTTCTTATGAAATTTACAAAATGGAGCAACCAAGTCATCACTTTTGGTGAATTATGCATCTTGCCAATGTGACTGTGTCAGTGTGATCCTTTGCTTTGTTGAGACCAAGTCAAATCAAACGGACCCATGAAGACACCACACTTATATCGTTAGTGGACAGACCCTGGGAGAACTGGCATTTAATTTGAAATCAGTTTTTTTTTTCCTTCTACTGTTCAGGGGAAGTCGAAACACCCCCACCCCCAACAGCTTATGCTGTGGTATGGGCATGGGACAGTCAATTACGTCTCACTCAGTCCCACCCAAAGACCTCATTCTGACATGTATTCATGCGCGCGCACGCGCGCGCGCGCACACACACACACACACACACACACACACACGCTTGTAACTTAAGTCAAAAGAGGATGTGGGAATAGAGAAGACAGAGATGAGAAAGTATGCAAGATCACTGAGGAATCTCTAATATAACTGGAGAGCAGAAGAGATAGTTGACGCTCATAGGTAGCAATAGGTGGGGGAGGGACTGACTAAATCAGAGAGGGACTCTTCTAGGACTAGATCCTGCAGGGACTCGTAAGCCAAAATGAGGAATTTGGACTTCATCCTAGGAGCAATGGAGGACCTTGAGTGTTTCTAAGCAGGGGGTGTGGGAGTTGGGGGGTGCAGGACATGGTCAGGTTTGCAGGACAGATTTCCATCTGCTCTGTGGAGGACATCGGGAGCTGGGAGAGACTTTGGATGGCAAAGGAGCGGAGTGGAATCTTTACCATTCTTCAGTAGTCACATGTTTAGAAAACACAAACCCAAAAGGGGGTTGGGTAGGGTGGGGAAGATCAATTGAAAGACTTTTGTATAAGCCATACCCTGCAAATTCACATGTTAGTATCAAACCATCCCACCTCAAGCTCTTTAAGTTTTCTGGTACTTGTTCTAGGATAAAATTGTGATATGAATGGCCCCCCTCCCCATCTGTCTGTGAAGCAATGGGCTTTAATTAGATTAAGGAAAGCAAACCCTGGTATCTATTGATAATTGTGGTAAATAACAACCCAAACCCCTAGGGACTGTCAACAAGCCCCCAGGGTTCATGAGGGGTTGAGTTTATAACTCAATTTTTGGCTTTGGAAAATTTTGCTTTTCTCAACAGGATGAACTTAGTCCTAAGTTGGATGACTCATATGTCCTTCCCCAACTTTGGTTGACAAAGGCAGGAGGATTTCTGAGTTCGAGGCCAGCCTGGTCTACAGAGTGAGTTCCAGGACAGCCAGGGCTACACAGAGAAACCCTGTCTCCGAAAAAGAAAAAAATTTTTTCCTGAGAATTTTATAGTTTGGGGTTGAAGGTCTTCCTCTGACTACATTAGAGCAGCCTTCCTTTGAAGACTGTTCCCCCACCCCACCCGTAATTTCACAGCATACTGGAGGCAGTCTATACTGCCCGTTTGTGTTCTCAAACTTGTGATACATAAATTATATTAGCTGTCTTGGGAATTGCTGGTAAAAGCAGCCTATAACGCCACCTGTAGCACTCCCTCCTCTTTAAAGAGCATTCCCAATGACCTATAATAAAACCCTGCTCAGCCTTTGTTCCCCGGGAGAAATCACTACAGAATCAGATCTCTTCCCCCCTCCCGGAACATAGATAAATCAAGACTTATTATATGATTTGGCACCTAGGAGGTATCCAGGAAAATAAAATCTGCATTGAGACATCTACCCTCTTCTTAATCTTGGGTTGGGGGTGGGGGTCAAAATCTATGCTTTAAACTCTGAACAACAGTTTGTCTAAAGATGCACTCTACAAATTGTAGCTCTTGGTCTCCCTGTTGTAGGTGTGGCCCAGGGCCTTCTTTTTCTCCTCTATCCAGAGAAAGAAGATGACATCATCTGACTCTAGCTTAGGATTTGGATATGCAGTAACATACATGGCTGATATTAGTTAGGTGACACGCATGCAAAGGCAGTTGAGGACACAAAAAAGATAAAAAAAAAAAAACGCGTGGCTAAAGGAGACGTGTCAGTCGAAAGTGGCCAAGGGAGATGTGTGTCAATCAGGGTTAGAAAGAAAAGTGAAGGTTGAAGCATCTTCAGATGGTCTGTTTCACATGTTATCTATTACTACATTTTATTCAACAGGTACTGTTCTCCTGTGTGTGCACCTTTGGGTAACATGGGGGGATGTACAGAATACAAGGGGGATACAGAAAACAAGGGCCATTCCTATTACTTTAAAAGCTACACGAGCTGGGAAAATGAAGGTTGAGCCATGAGAGGCCTTTTGAGAAATGGCACCAATTTAGTGGGGTGAAGCGAGGCAGGCGTCTTTGAAATAGGAGCTGGTTGGGAGGACCACAAAGTAGTTGGTGTTAGCTAGTTCTGGCAGGGACCTGCCTTATAGGCAGAAGATTGTCCAGGATAGAAACTGAGAACTGTAGTGCAGTCCAAAGCAGAGAGGCATGGTGATGTTTAGTCTGATGCACCTTGAATGATTAGAAGAATGAAGTAGGAGTCTGCGTCAGAGAAGGGAAAGCCTGGGCCAGACTGTGAAGAATCAAAAATTTTATGCCAAGTTGTTTTTTGTTTTTAAAAAAAAAAACAACACAGTAGCTCATCATACCATTTTCTAAACAGAGAGCTTCAGCGCCCTGCTTAGCAATGGGAACTTTGGTCTGTTCAGCACAAGAGGGCATGTGATACAGAAGGCAGATGTGGAGAAATGGCGTCCGCTGGGGCCCTCTTGTTGGTGGGTGGCGATTCTTGAATATTTTGGAAGCAAATGGCTTACAGAGCCTCCAAAGTCAGGAGACACCGGAAGACGACGTCACCGTCACTATTGGGGCTTTCTCAGGCTCACCTGGGAGCAGGATTCAAAACCAGTGCAGAGTCCCTATCCACGATGCTCAGCCCCTGATTGGTCCCTTAATTTTTCTACCTCTAAGTCTGAAAATCCACAGAGATCTCAGAAATCACCCCCTATAATAGGAGTTCCCCAGTCTCCCAAATCGGGATAAAGGACCAAGGTCAGAGGGCCAGTGGTGTGGCCAAACTCACCCAACAGATGACATGAACACAGTACCCAAACCCTTAATGTCACCATGTCACTGGTCCTTCACCAGAAGAGCAAACTCCACTGTAGGAAATTTATAGGAACCCAGAGTTTCCAAACTTCGTGCCAGTCACTAGACCATGTGACGACATTTATTTCTCACTGCAGCCAGCTCAGGAGTTCAACATTCAGACCACACTTTCAAGAACTTTCCTACAGCACTGATGGTCAGTGTCAAACCGGGGACAAATGGCTAGCTGAGGTACCTATTTAACATATCAAAGCAGACCTGGCAGCCAGGTTTTCTCAGCATTCCTCAGTCCCTACAGGGTATGGCTGGCATACCCCACCCAATACCCTAAACTTCTTAACTCTCCTTTCTGTCCCTAGTCTGTTTCAACAGACTTCCAATCACGTAAAAATTGTACACTGCTCCAAACTCACCAACCCTAGGTTCTTCTGACAGAATACCAACCAGCCTGAGCCTCTGCATCCAGAGTGGCTAGCCCTGCTAGTGGTCCAATCCCATAAGATTGCTTCAATGCAGACCTGTACGTCTACAACCCCAGACAGATCCCACAGAGCCTGGCCGGTGAGTGAAAACGGCCTGCTTCTGTTAGCCTTGGCTAGTATTCCAGTCTAACAATGGATTAGTATCAGGATGCTATATTAGGTATGTTAAAAAGAAAACAAGCAAAGTAGTGAGCCACATCCTAGGAGATCTTAGGACTGTCCTTGAAGATCTCCTCCACAGGAATCATGGACACAGAAGTGGAAAAAAAATGTGTTTGCCACTAGCTACTTTGGCTAGGATCTGTAAAGGACTAGAGCACAGGGAAGGTACAGTGGCCTAAGGGAATGCAAACTGGCAGGGGCCAGGCAGCCAAAGGGTAGCCTACAGCAGCTCCTGCAAACGTCAGCATAGCGGAGGTGAGAAGAGGGTTCTGAAGTAAAACTAACCCCAAAGACATTCCACTTAGAGTCTGTCCTCCTGGCAGCTCCAGGCGGCTGTGCCTAGCCTCTGACCTTTACCGGCCTTTATAGCATCGAAGTTTGAAGGCATTGATTTTCCCTATAGTAGAAATTATAGATTAGATAAGCAGTTAACTAACAAATATTTTTGATGCTGTTGTTTTCTTTTGAAAACAATCTGGCAGAAATGGGCTCATCTAGTGACGAACAAAAGATATAGGACGGACCTTCCAGCTGTCTGTCCGTCTGTCCCTGGGGTGGGCCCCCCTGCTGTCTGTCTGTTCATGGATGGAAGCCTGCACCCTCCCTGGAACATCTCCTGAGTCTGAGTGAGTGTTTGCACACCCCCACTCTTTCCTCACCCCTTTCTCAGAAAGGGCCCAGAGTTGGAAGAGGAGTCCCAGTGAAGTGCAGATCTATGAGAGAAGGGATCTATGAGATGTGAGAGGAGCCAGGGCCAGGATTCCTTTCTTCACCCTGGCTATGGTACCATCAATCCCTCAGAAGAATTCCAGATTCATACCAGCCAGCCCCCCAGTCCCCCAGTGCACAGTGTCTAGTGCATAGCCCTTATTCATTTAGCAGCCAGTGTAAACAGTCTGCTTCTAGGGGCAGCTGCATGGCGGTGGTTGTGGGGATTCTAAAGGCAATGAGCTCCAGGGCCATCAGGTCCTCCCCAACCCCTGCCCTACACACACCCAAACCGCCCACTGCGTCAGCCACACCCTGCTTCCACCTCCACTTGACTGGGCCACTGCTCCATATGCTGAGTTCTGTATATGACACGGTTTGCCCCATTATATCCCAACCCTCTCCTTTCTGAACACATTCCTCCTCTGGTCTGAGAGAGGCAGCAGGCATAGCTGCAGTCGCCATGTTTTGCCCAGCTTCCCTCTGAGTGCCACAGTCTCGCTGCTTGGCGGACAGGCATTGATGCTCCATCACATCCAACTGGCTAAATTTCTTTATTGACTTTTATCGATAGCAGTTTTCTCTAAGGACTCCTGCTCAGCCTCCTGCTTCCGTCTGTTTTCCTTCAGGATCACATGGTATAGCATAAATGTCTGAACATACTTTGGTTTCAAGGGACACTTCCAGAGTCCTTGCTTCCTCAGGTTTGAAAACGAGAGCTGACTGGATTGACTGTTGGTGGCAGTTAAGAACATTCCCAGTATTCTGTGGCAGTTAACGGGCAGGTTCTGCCTGAAGCAGGTGACGCTGTCCTCAGGGTCAGAGGTCAGAAGCCTTAAGGTTTCTTGGTTCCAGCCTAGAAAAATGGGGTGGGGGCTGGGAGGACATTTTAAGTGGGCAAACCACTTAGGCACAGTTTTTATGTCAAAACATGTTGTTCATTTTAAATGTCATTTCTGTTATTCTCCTGTAAAGCCCTAATAAATAATTTTCAGTATTCCTCAATGCCCACACTTATATTAAAAACTAGGTTCTCAGACTTTATTGACCCATGTGACTCTCAAGATTTAAGAACTGATATCTGCGTGGGTTGTGGGGCCCGGTGGACACGGCCATGGACAGAAGAGGATAACTGCCCCACCCCCACCCCCCCAAAAAAACATTTAGGCAAAAAGAATTCAATTTTTTTCTCATTGTAAACTTCACTTTTACTTTCTAAAAGATATAATACTGAAGAACACATAAAGTTATTTGTACAATTTAGATAATTATTGAGCAGATAGCCATGACAAACTACATACGTGTACCAAGGAAGAACCTTGCTCATCTTTGAGTAGTGTGAAGCTTATGGGGCACGATGTAGGAAGGGTCCCTAGAATTGAGTGTGCAGTGACATGAGATTAGGGCAAGCAAGAAGGGAGGTGGGTCATACTTGCTGCTATTCTGGGGTTCCGGTCATCAGAGGCCGGGTCAGACACACCCCAAGCAGGTGTGATATGAGGCTAGGCTCTAGGAACAGCTCTCAGCCCCTGTCCCTGACTTCTCCGTCCTGTACATGGATACTGCGTGTCATCCAGAGAAGCCCCGATCGCTCCATCTGCCACATAAGGCAATAGGACCCACCTGCCACCCCTACTCTGCCTAAAGACAAACCGTTAACTTGAGTTCTTTGAAGCCTGAATAGTAACTGATTTAAACTTCATGGTTTGCTTCTGTTTTCAAATTGTGTGGTGTAATGGACTCTCTCCTTTATTAGTACAGGAGAGAAGCTCTTGGAATCTGATCATAGATCTTAATTCTCTTGGGATTTAGGGTAGGTTTGGGAAAGTCTGATCATCTCTCAAACATCTGGTGAGGATTAGCTGACAAGAACAGGTGTTCACATGGAAATCCGGCTTTGAGCCTTTCCTCCCATTCACATTTCTCACCTAAGAAAGGGCACATTTTACTACTACTACTATTACTATTACTACTTCTTCCCTTCCCCTTCCCCTTCCCCTTCCCCCCTCCTCCTCTCTTCTTCCTCCTCCTCCCCCTTCTCCTCTTCCTCTTTCTTCCTTCTTCTTCTTCCTCCTCCTCCTCCTTCTCCCCCCCCACCTCCTCTCTTCTAACACAGGTCAGGAGATGCTTCTTAAAGCTTTGTTGTCAACGAGCTGTTCATTGTGTGTTGTACTTAAGCTTCCAGGGTCTTGGCTGAAGTCTGGGAGGAATCCTAGCTGGTAAAGTGTTGACTTTACCAGATATTTTCTTAGGTTTAACACTTCTCCTTATTTCTATTACAGATTCTGTAATTAGGGCTTGGAGAGAGAGCTGAGTGGTTAAGAACACTGGCTTGTCTTGCATAGGACTTTTGTTCAGTTCTCAGCACATGGTGGTTCACAAACATCTTAAACTTGAGTTCCAGGTGCTCCATTTTCTGGTCTCGGCAGCAGACACTTCATGTACATGATAAGGCATGGATGTACAAGCAGGCAAAATACTCATGGACTTAAAATAAATGTACAAAATAATCCTATCACCGAATAGGTGTATGTATAAAGGAGATAGGGTTATATCCAGAAACCAATGGATGGTATGTGTAACTTTGCTGTGCCCCATTGGGTCATCTCCTTCTCCCTCTATTTGATGTAGCTACCTACTTAGTTCAGTACAATAGTGAAGACCCCGGGTTTTGATGATAGGCAGAGCATGGTAAAGTGTTGCTTGACCTTTCACATATCCCTTTGATTAATTTTCAGTGTGTAACCAAACACACAGAGACAAAATGATTCTATTGAAAGGAAAAGTACTGGCCCAGGACACCCTAAGAAATGAGTTCTCAGCACAGGGAAATTTATTTGCTACAGGCGGGCCAAGGGCAGGGATAAGAGACAAAGACAGGAGAATAGAGTAAGAGGGAGGAGAAGGGAACAGAGAGAGGGGACGACAGGGATGTTTGTCCCAGAGTGGACTGCCCCTGGATAGAGAGGAGACAGACTTAGCCCATAGGCAAATGGCCGTTTATAAAGGTACAAGGGGAAAAACCCTGTGTTAGGAAGAGGCGTTTAATTTTAATTGGGTAAACCAGGGGGCCGTTTTTTGCTGGACTTCAAGACTTTGATAACTGGACCTTGCTTAGTCATTCTAGGGAGGAAGCGGCCAAATGAGGATATAGAACTTGGTGGCTAGCTTTAGGAATGTAATCTAACGGCTTTTGGCAAGGCAAAGGGGCTGGGGAGAAGGGCAAGGCTGGCCAGAGCTCACCATGCTGGGTGGGTATGCTCAGGCCGGCCAAGGTCCCGGCATCTAT
Organism: Tokudaia tokunoshimensis; assembly: GCA_036184795.1. Lineage (NCBI taxonomy): Eukaryota > Metazoa > Chordata > Mammalia > Rodentia > Muridae > Tokudaia > Tokudaia tokunoshimensis. Next base: position 39,265,935 of record BTHU01000006.1, read on the forward strand.
TCTCTCTCTCTTTTTTGAATTTTGTAAAAATGGAACCAGATTTTATTATTTGATTTAGAATCTATAGCTCCACTACTAGGTGTTACATTGTCCTATGTATCTTAGTCTGTAGTGAAACTATCTAGGGAAGGGGGCTTATGGGACTTTCGGGGAGGGAGGAAACGGGAAAGGGGAAATGATTTTGAATGTAAATAAAAAAAAACTTAGAAAATAAAATTAAAAAAAACTATCTAATATTTCGTATGCATTTAACTAACTGCTGTTTGTTTGGATTCTTTCAGTTGCTGGTTTTTTATAAATTTGTGATTTATAACCACTCAGATCCTACTCAGTACTTATTTCTGATTATTGGTCTCACGGCACAAGGAAATATGGGTGATCTACAGTTGAAAGGACGGTGGTAGGAGTCAGGCTTCTCCTCATCTGATTGTTTCCATTTTCTTGTTGAAATAGAGGATGTGGCCCTGAGTTTGAGAGGGACTGTGAGGTTGGAGCGCTGAGGTAGAGAACAGCTGATTACCATTGTTTATAAACAGCCAAAACTTGCTGAGTTTAATTTATAGTGCCCAAATCAAAGGTTGAAAATCACGGCTTTTGTGTCATGCAAAAATCTGTGCAGACTCAGATCTGCAAAAGTTTTAGTCTTCTCAGTGTTCATGTTTCCAGCTGAGGTGGGGAAGGGATCACACCCCGCCTTCTCCCTGTGGCTCTCATGAGACAGGCAGGTCTTTCTCTGGTCTCTTTTTAATACCAAGCTTGTAAATAATATGCTTTTGAGGATTATGGTGGTGATTTTGCTGTTTAAAATGCTTCCCCGGGGCTGAAGTGCTAGGGTCCCTGAGTGCAAGAAAGGCTTGTGTCTGACAGAGAAAACATACATGTAAAAAGCTTTATCTAAGAATGAGTTGCACTGCCTTTGGCTGCAGTGCAGTGTTAATTGATCATATCTATTGAATAAAGTGTCTTAGGCACAGGTAGACATAAATGGAGGACCTACTTACTGGCTGATGAAAACATGACAACGGCCAGAATTTCAACTCTCCTTAACTCTGTTTCCTGTGGGAACAATGGCCCAGTTTCTATGAAGACAGCACTTGTGAATGCTGTCTAGAAATAACAATTTTAAATAGCTATAGGACAATAACACAGTGACAGGGAGACCGGGGCAGCCATTGGGACCCATTTGATGGATCGCTAAAGAAAGATCCATCAGTGATGGTGTTCAGGATGAAACCTGTCAGTCGTAGGGAGCTGGGAGCATTTGTAAGAGGTGTTTATCATGACTAACCTTTATTATACCTGAGTATTTACATATTTGGAAAGGAGTTTTCATGTAAATAAAGCCAAATGTATCTTATCTTCAAATTTTAAATGAGTTTTCAAACATTTTTTATTGGCCTCGTTCAATAAGCATAAAGACTGTTATGTAGGACACATGAACTGTGACCAGTATCTTGGAATAGTTAGACTTTGACAGTGTCTACGGATGGCCGTCTTGATTCCATCATGGGCTTTGTTCTCACTGAGAACGTTCTAGTATGTCTGTGGTGTACAGGATTTGTCTCCTTCTTACAGATGCAGTTCAGAGAATTTTAGACCAAATACTCTGTAACAAGATAACTTCTTCAGACTCCCGTCTTCTTGTCTGCAAGTATCTTCCAGGTTGGGTCAGATAAACTTAATGAACTTGTAAAGTGTTTTGAAGGTAGCACCAAACATGTAGTATGCATTCCCAGGGCTTTAGCTGCTGTAAGTAATACTAGGATATTGGGAAGCTCTTCAGTAGTTTCAAATAAAGAAAGTCATAGCTGTCTGGTTTTGGTTCAGATAAGAGAGATTATGTTCTGACTGAAGAAAAATAAGTTTCAGTTTGGAAAGAAGACCACCAGGTTCCTGGTATGCTAATTGGTTTATTATCTTTTACATTTTAAAATTTCTTTTTATGTTGCGAGGATGTTTTTCCTGAATGTATGTATTTGCACTCTGTGGATGACTGGTGTCCTAGGAGGCCAGAGGAGGGTGCCAGATCCCCTGGGATCGGAGTTCCAGACAGTTATAAGCCTCCAAGTGGGTGCTGGACATTGAATCTGGATCCTTTGCTTTAATAGCTGGTGCTCTTAACCACTGAGATATCTCTAGCTTCCCCATATATTAATACCTTAAAAGAAGCAGCATATAAAAGGATTAGCTGTTGTTCTGGAACATGAGACTCAGCCCAGGGATAAATGGAAAGAGATACTGAGAAAGAAAAGAGACTCCACAATTAGAGATACCAGCCCTTGAGATAACCATCCTCAGTTGTTGTGGTTGTAGTTTTACCAAGGGATAGGGTGGGGACGGGTAAGCAGTAATAGGTCACACTTTAGGGATGACAAAATTGAGGCAATGAGGAAAACTGGGTACCTGCAGCAAGACACCATGGTACCCAGGTGGCAGGGAGAGAGTTTTGGAGGAAGAATAAGTTGTTTCATCTCACGTGGGATTTAGATTGTAGGTTGGTAGTTAAAACAAAGAGATCTGGTTTGATGGCAATAAGCAAGTGCCTGTCCAAGATGCTAGCTGACAACCTCCATTTAAAAGCCACCTCTACAGCTGGAGAGATGACAGTGGTTCCAAGCACTGGCTGCCCTTGCAGAGGACTTAAGTCCCCAGCACCCACATGTGGGCTCACAGACGTCTGTAACTCCAGGCGATCTGACACCCTCTTCTGACCTCCTTGGGCACTGCGCAGATTTGGTTCACTGACATTCATGCTGGCAGGCACACACCTACAGATTAAAAACAAAATCTAAATAAGTAAGAGCTGCCCCTCTTCTTCAGAATAGCTTGACAAAAATTGAATAAATCGTATATTTCTAATTCTGCTACTCAAAATTAGCATTTCAGATAAACCCTTGGGAGACACGGTTAAACTGAAAATGAAGAGATTTTAACTTTCCTTTCAGGTTACCCAAAAGCAACACAGGATGAGGTCACGGGATCTGCAGGCAGAGCAGTTTCTAACTGACTTCCAGATGCTGATGTCAGAGAGGGCTGAAGGGTAAGCACTGAGAGGCCGGGTGGGTGTGTGGGGAATGGCTTAGTCACTTCTATTGCTGTGAGGAGACACAGTAGCCAAAGCAACTCCTATAAAAGAAAGCATTCAACTAGGGGCTGGCTTACAGTATCAGAGGGTTATTAGTCAGTCCACTGTCATCATTGTGGGAAGTGTGGTGGGAGAAGGGCAGACATGGTGCTGGAGCAGCTGTAGCTGAGAGCTGGAGTATCTGCTGATCCACTGTACTGGCTGGTTCTGTGTGTCAACTTGATACAGGCTGGAGTTATTACAGAGAAAGGAGCTTCAGTTGGGGAAATGCCTCCATGAGATCCAGCTGGGGCATTTTCTCAATTAGTGATTAAGAGTGGGAGGGCCCCTTGTGGGTGGTGCCATCCCTGGGCTGGTAGTCTTGGGTTCTATAAGAGAGCAGGCTGAGCAAGCCAGGGGAAGCAAGACAGTAAGTGACATCCCTCCATGACCTCTGCATCAGCTCCTGCTTCCTGACCTGCTTGAGTTCCAGTCCTGACTTCCTTTGGTGATGAACAGCTGTGTGGAAGTGTAAGCTGAATTAACCCTTTCCTCCCCAACTTGCTTCTTGGTCATGATGTTTGTGCCGGAATAGAAACCCTGACTAAGACATCCACAAGGCAGCAGAAACTAGGCTTGATGTAGGCTTTTGAAGCCTCAAAGCTCACCCCCAGTGGTGAACCTCCTCCCACAAGGCCGTGCCCACTCCAACAAGGCCACACCTTCTAATCCTTCCCAAACAGTTCATCCACTGAGGACTAAACATGCAAATCTGAGTGTATGGGGGCCATTCTCATTCAAACCACCACAGGGGAAAGTAAAGCTAAAGAGTCAGGCGGGGTCCAAAGTGGGTAAAACTGGAGACAGGAAGCGAAGAAATGCAGGAAGGGTCTACCAACCCAAAGAAGACATTCTGTTTTTTTTTTTTGTTTTGTTTTGTTTTGTTTTTTCTGGTTTTTGGTTTTTTGAGACAGGGTTTCTGAATAGCCCTGGCTGTCCTGGAACTCGCTCTGTAGACCAGGCTGGCCTCGAACTCAGAAATCCGCCTGCCTCTGCCTCCCAAGTGCTGGGATTAAAGGCGTGCGCCACCACCGCCTCAAAGAAGACATTCTGAACGTTAGCTCTGGTCAGGCAGAATCGAGGAAGAGGAAACTAGGGATTTCAAAGTTGGCTTTGAAATCCTAAGACCAAGACCCAAGACCAAGTTCACTGTTTATTTGTCCCAGAGGGACAGAGGGTAGGGACAAGGGACAAAGACAGGAGGAGCTAGAGGAAGAAGGAGAAGTGAACAAGGGAGAGGGGTAAGGGGTATTTGTCCCAATGTAGGACAAAGGCCTGTCACTGGATCAAGAGGAGACAGATATACGCAGCACATAGGGAAATGGCAGTTTATATAAAGGTAAAATGGGGCAACCCAGGTTAGGATGAGGTATTTAATTATTTTTTTTTTTGAGACAGGGTTTCTCTGTGTAGCCCTGGCTGTCCTGGAACTCACTCGGTAGACCAGGCTGGCCTTGAACTCAGAGATCTGCCTGCCTCTGCCTCCCAAGTGCTGGGGTTAAAGGCGTGCCTGTGCCACCAGTGCCTGTGCCAATACTGCTGAGGTATTTAACTTTAATTGGGCATGTTAAAAATGGAGTGATAGGAACTGGAACATTCATACTGCCGAAGCAGGCAGATACACTATGTGGCTTTTGCAAAAAAATCTCTTTTTAGTAGGAAGATTAATGTTAGTTCAAGATTTTTCTTCTGGGAATCTGACATTCAAATTGAGGCTTAAGGGAATTCTGAATTCTCTTTAGGTAAAGAACAAAACAAAACCAAAAATAAAATAAAATAAAATAACAAAGCAGTGAAACGCTAAGTCACAAAAATAATTCAGCTATGTGCAGCACCCACTACGCCAGCATCAGGATGGAGTCAGGAAGCTGAAGAAGATGAACAAGTGCTGTGGTCTGAGTGAGAGTGGCCCCCATAGGCTCCTGTATCTGAACGTTTGGTTCTCAGTCAGTGAAACTCTTTTAGGAGGACTGTCACTGGTGGTGGGCTTTGAGGTTTCAGCGTTCTCAGTATCTGTCTCTCCTCCCCCTCCCTCTCCCCCTCTCCTCCCCTTTCCCCTCCCCCCCTCCTCTGCCTTGTGCTTGTGGATCAAAATGTAAACGCTTAGCTGCTGCTCCACGGCCGTTCTCCCTGCCATGATGGTCATGGGTTCTTCTACCCTCTGGCACCGTTAGCCCCCAAGCTAAATGTTTCGTAAGAGTTGCCTTGATCGTGGTCTCTTCACAACAACAGAAAAGCAGCTAAGACAAGAGACTTTGAAATGGCTTTAAAAGAGAGGTAAGCAGATGCAAATGAGATCCATCTCATTTTTTTGTCACAGACGGACACTGAGTCCCACAAAAGGCCCCAGTCAAGATGGTGAACTTTTGCGCTCCAGACTTTGACCTCCACAATGGCAACATCTGCGTGTAGTAAGTGGACCTTGGCTCCAAAACCAGCCCAGGGAGGTTACCACGGTTCTTTGTCAACAAACCACCTTAGCACACTGTCAGTATGAATGACTCTCTGACTATCATTCAAGAGGTGAGGTGGATGATGTCATCCACGAGGTGACGAAGCGGTGGGCATTGGGGCGCCGCGGTGGGCATTGGGGCGCCGTGGCAGCACATCCCGCAAGCTTTGCATTTGGGCTTTAATGCCAACTGACAGTCACTTCCATTCAGCTGGCGCCATCATGTCTACTGTCACATCTCTGAACCCTACTATGTTGGAGATCACCCCGTGCTCTCCTCCCTCAGCTGCCAGGTGTAGAGGCCTCTTTACAGATGACTGGAGGAGATCTCGTTCCTTGTCTGGCTAATGCCACTTTAAGTGCACCCAGCCTGCCATGTGGCCCCTGGCTTGTCATTTTAATGGGTCTCTTGGGCAGAAGCTGTAAAAAAGGAGCACTGTGCTTGGAGACGACATCTAAGAGAGTCACAAGCAGACATGATTAATAGGAAGCTTTTAGCTTCTACAGAAGGTCATTCTTAAAATGGACTGCTAAAGGCTTTCAACATAAACTACCTTGTAAAATGACATAGGTTCATATATCCTGGTTTCTGGAGGGATAAAGGGCCTAGTTAAGTTCCTACGGTGTGGTGGAAAGCTAAAAGCCCATTTATTTATTTATTTATTTATTTATTTTGTTTGTTTGTTTTTCCAACCCAGAAATGACAGAAATGTCCCCGTACACTTTTCAATTCCCCTTTCTGCCATCGGCTTCCATGGATGTCTTAACTGGTTAGTACTGTCGCTAACCATTCTTTAGTTGATGGACATTTATCTTGCTTCTTGAAGGATGCTGCTGGTATCTGTTTGACACATAAGACCCTTAGATCATGTAGTAATTACATTTTTTTACTTTTTTCTGGAGAACCTCCACTTTTTTGTTTGTTTGTTTTGTATTGTTTTTGCCCCTTCAGGTTATTTTTGTATCCATTTGCAGTGTCACTGACAACATAATAGAGGTCTCTTCTGGATATTTCCTTGACTGTGTTTTGTTTGTTTGAGACAGGGTCTCACTGTGTGGCCTTGACTAACCTGGAACTCATTCTGTAGACCAGGCTGACTTGAACCTCACAGAACTCTACCAGTCACTGCCTCCCAAATGCTGGGATTAAAGGTGTGTACCACCATGCCTAGTTTTTCTTTGTTTTGGTTTTTTGCTTATTTATTTATTTATTTATTTTACTTTAGGACGATGACCATTCTGGCAGGCATGGAGAGACATTTCATTTCACTGTTGATTTGTATTTCCCTGATGACTTTGGATCATGGAACAAATATTTCCCTCTATCCTACATTTTTTATTTTATTTATTTATTTTTTTAGTTAGTTTTTTCAAGACCGGCTTTCTCTGTGTAGCCCTGGCTGTCCTGGAACTCACTCTGTAGACCAGGCTGGTCTCGAACTCAGAAATCTGCCTGTCTCTGCCTTCCAAGTGCTGGGATTAAAGGTGTGCGCCACCACTGCCCCGCTTATCCTGCAATTATAGCATCTTATTTCTTCTACTGTCTTGTCCTTGAGAAATGATGACGTTGTTTTAAGGATGTGCCTTGTCCTTGAGAAATGATGACGCTGTTTTAAGGATGAACATCCTTTTCCAGAGCTCACGGCTCTCCCCCATTTTGGGATCCCCTGTTCTGGGGTATTGCACTCTTGCTTTGCCTCTTTCACTCTGCAGCCTTGAGGTGAAAAAGCTCTCTAAGGACTTCCTCCACTCCCCTTGAGGCCACACACTAGAAGCTAGCTCAGAAAATGGAAGCTGAAGTTGTAGCCGACGAGCAAACATACCTCTGGCTTTTATCTCTGTTATATTTCAGTTTAATAATTGACAATGACTTGTAAACCATTTGAAGAAATTCTGACAGCGAATGAATGGTGCTTGAATCTCTAGGTTATTGGGGTTTGCATGAAGACGCCACTGAGTACTGCTTGCCTGAGACTGGGGCTATAGGGATAGACTAGCTGTGTCTCCACTCGAACACTAGATGGCGCTGTGCAAGACTAAGCCAGAGTCAGCTCAGCCAGCAACATCCCTCGCTCTAAAGGAAGCACAATTGTCAATCTTCCAAATGAAACCCATTGACCATCCCTGAGCTGACTTATGGAAACCAATACAGTCTACACAGTCATATCGATGCCGGGTGCATCCTGGTGGCTGGTTTAAGGTCACCACGCTCCTGATCCTGGTCTCTATCCACTGATCTATAAATAAACCACATAAACTTGGTTTCTAAGGGTGAACTTCGGTAGTCTCACACCACGGTTTGTCGGTTGGAGCTGTAGAAACCAAATTTTCAAAACCAAAGCTGCTTTGGTTTCGAAATGCTTCCTGAATAATGACGGGCCAGGGAGACATTTCAGTATCTGTAGGCAAAGGTCTCTAACCTGAAAACTTGAATTTTGGTTTCCGGGGGGGGGGGGGGGTACTTGGTAGAAGGGGAGATCTGACAACCCACAAAAGTAGCACTCCTTCACGGCTTTTGCTTCAGTTCCTACCTTAATGGTCTCTCAGTGGACTGTGACTGGGGATAGATGTAAGCCCAAAACCCCATTTCCTCCTGTAGTAGCTCTTCCTTGTTGTCAACTAGACTATATCTGGAATGAACTACAATCCAGAATTGGAAGGCTCACCCGTGATCCTAATCTGGAGGCTGGGAGATACAAGTTTCTGACCTGGATCTCGGCATGGAGATCTTGAGGCACAGTGGTTATGAATTTCAGAAGATTAAGACAGGGAGATCTCTGAGTTCAAGGTCATTGGGACAAAGCAAGTCCCAGATTCAGGCGTGGTGGCACACACCTTTAATCTGGGCCACACCTTCTGCTGGAGACCTACATAAGGACATTGGAAGAAGGAGAATTCTCTCTTTTTCGCCTGCTTGCCTTGTGGGACTGAGCAACTGCTAGATCCTTGGACTTCCATCCACAGCTGCTGCTGACCATTGTTGGGAGTTGGACTACAGACTGTAAGTCATCAACAAATTCCCTTACTATATAGAGACTACCCATAGTTCTGTGACTCTAGAGAAACCTAATACATCTTCTGCATGTCTTCATTATGAGAAGGACATTTATTGCTTCTATATTTCAGTGTTTTATCACGGCAGTAGAAAGCACAATAGGTCAGGTGTAACTTGTATGCACCACCTTGCCTAACTTATAGCATTCTTTTTATTCGGATTCTTTTAAACTTAATTTTTTAAAAAAAAATTTTTCTTTTTAAAAGAAACTACGACAATCTCGTGTGTGTGTGTGTGTGTGTGTGTGTGTGTGTAATTTTATTTTCACCTCTTTTCCCTGTAGTCCCTGAGCAGTGTGCCACTAAAGCTGTCAAAGCGGTGGCAGCCCCTCGTTCCGGCCCCACCCTAGGGCCACCACAGTGAAATGTCCCATAGGAGCTGTCCAAAATGGCGGTTCCTGTCACAATGGAGGCGCTATGCCATCTCATCAGCTTATAGTCGGCGGTCGGCTGCCTTTCCCACCTCAGCAGGAGCTGTCCACGGTGGGGACATCTTTCCTGCCTCAGCCTACAGCTTTCCTGAAACACCACTGCAGGAGCTGTCCCACAGGAGCTGTGTCTGCCTCCTCTCCAGCCTTCCCTCCCCCTGCAGCCCCACAGGGATGGCGCCTCAGCAAAAGCAACAAAAGCAGGCTGTAGCCAGGAAGGACTTCCCACCCTAATCCCATGGGCCCAATGAAGGGAAAAGTGTGTGTGTGTGTGTGTGTGTGTGTGTGTGAAAAGCCACCAGTCCCCAATAAAGGGAAAAGGGTGTGTGTGTGTGTGTGTGTGTGTGTGTGTGTGTGTGTGAGAGAGAGAGAGAGAGAGAGAGAGAGAGAGAGAGAGAGAGAGAGAGAGAGAGAGAAGCCACCAGTCCTCAATAAAGGAAAAAGGGTGTGTGTGTGTGTATGTGTGTGTGTGAAAAAGCCACCAGTCCCCAATAAAGGGAAAAGGGTGTGTGTGTGTGTGTGTGTGTGTGTGTGTGTGAGAGAGAGAGAGAGAGAGAGAGAGAGAGAGAGAGAGAGAGAGAGAGAGAAAGCCACCAGTCCCTGAGCAGGAAAATCCATCAATCGCTGAGCTTTCCACAAAACCCCACCAATCCCTGAGCAGGAAACCCACCAATCCCCAAACAGGAAACTCCACCAATCCCCAAACTCAGGACTTGAAATCCCACCAATCATCACTCTGGAAGTCTCTACCTTGAGAAGCTCCACTCCCTCAGAAATCTTATATAAGCACTGCCCCTGTGTCCCGCTTTCTCCTGTCTGCTTCCAGGAGCAGAAGGCTACTGTTCCTGTACTTGTCCCTCCATGCCCTGGACCATCCAGTAAACCTCTCTCATGAGATTTTCTGCCTGGTGTGACTCACTCATCAGAAGAAGCCAAGAAAAGAAGGAAAGGAGCGGGGCTGGAGCCCTGAGCTCCTCGGCTCAGCTGGGGATACCCTTCCCTAGGAGCTTCAAGCCTTTGCTGAGGAAGCTTCCTCTCAAAGCTGTGTGCTTCCTGAGCTCCTGTGTCTCAGGTTGCCCTTCCATTGGGACACCATCTTACCTCAGAGCTGTAAGGTTCCTGAGCCCCTTTGTCCCAGAATACCCTCCCATCTGAGCAGAAAACATGTAAATCCATTTTCACTTCGGCTCCCGCTTCTCATCACCTTCTCTGTCCCACTGAACTCTTCTCCTCCTCCTAGTTCACATCTTCTTTTCACGTGTGATCCATGGAGTTTCACTAGACTTGCTTGCACGAGTGGTAGCGGGCTGGTTATTTCCTGGAGCAAGGGCAGCACCCACACAAAGCAACCACTGACTGAATCTTGGTGGTTTGATCCGCCCCATAGGCTCTCCAATGCAGGCTGGTCAGAAGCCAGTAGCCCAGGTTCTTGCTGAAGTGTGCAGCTAATGCCCTTCTTAGGAGAAGTTGGAGGCTGAGCTGGATCTGAGTTTGCATCTTCTGGGGTGTGGTGCGGGGTCACCTGCTTGTTTTACAGTCACCTCTGTGGTCTGTACATTTCATCTTGAGTTCTCCAGTACCGAGTCCCTCGGTTCCCCCAAGCAAGGTGAGGTCACTATCAGACCCTTTTTCACAGGCATGCATGCATATGAGCCTGTGTGTTTGTAGGGGGTGCGTGTTGTATGTGTCCTGTGTGTCATGTTGTTTGCATATCATGTGTGAGTATCTGTGTTGTAATAGGCATGTGTGTGTTGGTGTGCATGTGTGTCTGTATGTGTGTATTCTATATGTCATGTGAATGTGTCTGTGCGGTGAATGTGTGTATGCATGTGTGAGTGTGTGTATCTCTGTGTGTGTGATGCGCATGTGTGTGTCGGTGTGTACATGTGTGTCTCTGTATATGTTTGTGTGTCTGTTCTATATGTCATGTGAGTGGGTGTGGTATGGTGTGTGTGTGTGTTTCTGTGTGTTGTGTTGTGGTGGTATGGTGATGTGGGGTGTGTGTATTTGTGTGTGTTTCTCAGTGTGGTGTGTCAGATGTGTGTGTGTGTGTGTGTGTACAGTTGTGTGTGTGAATCCTTTCCCCCTGTGAACAGGAGGGACTCACAGATGACTCCCTCTTGATGATGATAAGCTTGGCTCAGAGAGGCATTTCTGTCTTAGCTTTCCCCTATTTTTTGAGGCAGCTATCTGTCTCCCCAGCTATGTGGTGAGAAGGATGCTACTGGTCTTTGTTGTAATCTCTGTGGAAATTGATCCACATGCAGGTGTTTGCACAGTGCATCCTTGGAAGCGATAACAAAAGCATGCATGTTCATCCAAGCTGTTGCTCCTTTTTAGGAATACATATTGTCTTGGTTAGGGTTTTATTGCTACAAAGCAACAGCATGACCACGGCAACTCTTATAGGGACAACATTTCACCGGAACTGGCTTACAGGTTCAGGGATTCAGTCCATTGTCATGGCAGGAAGCCTGGTGTCATACAGGCAGACACGGGGCTAGAGGGGCTGAGAGTTCTACATCTGGATCCACAGACAGCAGAAGGAGACTGTGTGCCACACTGGGCATAGCTTGAACATAGGAGACCTCAAAGCCCGCCCCCACAGTTACACACTTCCTCCAACAAGGCCACACCTCCTAATAGTGCCAATTCCTATGGCCAAGCATTCAAACACATGAATCTATGGGGACCATTCCTATTCAAACACACACACACACACACACACACACACACACACTTTAACTAACATGATATAATGAATACCTCCTAAGATCATAATATCCTAAAGTTAAGGATGTTATTCTAGAAAAAATGTTACATGATAAAAATCTCTAATAGCATATAGTTATAGGGTTGTTAAAATGTAGGAGGTAAAGATTTAATGTAGGTACATTATTTTCCAAAACAAATTTTAAGGAGCAGGTCCCATAGTTGGTATAGTTTATATACATGTTTATATTTTTTCCCAAATAGGACCTTTTTTCTATATAATACACATCTCTGACTCCTGCATGAAAGCATATACTCGTGAAGCATTTCTAGAGCACACAGAAAAACAAAAGCCTTCTATACTCATCTGTTCTAGATGGTTGACCAGGCTGCAAGCCTGGCCACATGCTTCACAATAACATCTTCAGACATTAAAATGATTGAATTTCCCAAGCAGAAAATGAAAACCACAAAACGGGCAGAATAACAAGCAATTGCATTCCCTCAAATACGGGATTTAAATATACAATTACAGAGCTTCCATTTTTTTGCTTTAGTATTTAAATGTTATCCCATCCAGTCACAGCAACTACCCTACGGAAAATAGCCAACTTGAGACCAATTGAAATGAGGCCGATGGTCTCGGGGATAAGTGGATTTAGTCAGACAGTGCTAGAAAAGCCTATCCTTGTATATAATTTTGAGAGAAAGCCATTAGGGCTTTGTGGGGTGTGTGTGTGTGTGTGTGTGTGTGTTGGGACTAACAGTTAAAACAATGTTGCCCATGAGAAGAGCAAAAATATAATGCCCTCACTGTCTCTAACTTCAGCCCCATCCAACTAATAACCTCCATGGATTTACTCAGAAAAATGTCAAGAAATTTGCAAGGGGAAGACATTCGTAGGGTCCAAGTGATCCTCAAAATGTTCACAAGGAAAGTTAACTAATCTTTTGAGTCCTTGATCCTCAAAATGTAGTACCATGGGCCAACACTGAGGACAGGTCCCCAGAACTTGAACGAGTACAACTCCCTTCCAGGTAAGTTACTCTTATGATTCAAGGTCGGTCAAGTAGTCTTGTTTTAAGCTCTCAGGAGGAGGGTGCATCAGAATATGAGAGAATTTCAAGAGATTCTCTGTCGGGCAGAGGTGGCCTGTTCGGCAGCTGTGCAGTTAAACAGTGCATGTGGGGTAAGTACAGAGAAGGGAGAGCTACCCCAGAGTGCAGGCTGTGCTGTCAAAGATGCTCACAGGACCAGACCTTAAGCAGCGCCCGCAGTCGCTGGAGGCTTCTGGGATGTTTCTCAAGCCCCAAGGGAGGTGATAAAGTCGACACACTTTCTCCATAAATTCACAAACCCACCTGACTTTACAGCTGTGTACACCTGGGTTAATAATGCTAGGACGGACTGGTTTACTACTTTATCTTGGATGTTGTGCCAAGGGAAAGATGATTTACTCCATAAACAGTGGGATCTTTTCATCGTGTGAGCAGGTCTCCCTCACATAATGACACAAAGTGGAAAGCTACGCTGCGTAATCCAGGACCAGGAGGGGTGGCATCCAGGCTGGAGCAGGGTGGGAACAGGATGGGACGGGATGGGATGAGGGGAGGGGCATGAGACGGGATGGGATGAGGGGAGGGGCATGAGACAGGATGGGATGAGCGGAGGGGCATGAGATGGGATGGGATGAGGGGAGGGGCATGAGACGGGATGGGATGAGGGGAGGGGCATGGGACGGGATGGGATGAGGGGAGGGGCATGGGACGGGATGGGATGAGGGGAGGGGCATGAGACAACAGGATGACAAGAGTCTGAACTCAGCCTCCAGGTTTCCAAAGTGGATCTTGGTCCAAGCCTGTGGAGTCTCTGAAAACCCTGCCCATGCAGTACAAGGGACACTTGCCCATGTCAGCACCTGGCAGGCAGATCTTTTACTCGGTTTCGAAGTTAATTTTCTAGCTCAAACTTTTTAATTCTTTTGTTCCGAAAGATGTTTATGGGGAGGACAGAGGGATCAGGCTGCTGCGGATGAGCAGAAGTCCAGGGGTCAAGTGATCTCACCCAAGATCACCCCAGACGTCCCACTGGCTTGGGTTTCTCTGTCTTCTTTCTGCTGACCTCCAGTTGACTTGGCAATGTGACCATAGACAGAGACGCATCAATGACACCAAAGAGGGCGCCTTCGCCTCCCGCTCTAGCTCGCTGCTCATTCTGATCTTTCTGATCAGGTTCTGTTTGGATTATTCTTAATGTTTCTTATGAGTCACCCCAAAGTTTCTGAAAATTGAATCACATGGAGCCCTCGTGGGCTCCCTAAGCCCCATGTGTTGATGCCAAAAAAGGACAAGAAACATTAAGATGCACACTACTTTGAAGCAAGACGCTCACCTGTGTGTGTGTGTGTGTGTATCAGAGGACAACTTACAGGAGTTTGTTCTGGCCATCCATCATGTGGATGCCAGGGATTGTACTCAGGTCTCTGACTTGGCAGCAGCACCTTCATCCACTGAACCATCTTGCTGACCCCTTGCTGTAGAATCTTGAGTCAATGATTTGAGTTTCCCGTAGCCTCACCTTCTCGAAGTATTAAATAATGCCTAGCGCATAGTCGACTATGAGGATTTACAGACACAGTAAATGCTAGTCACTTTGCAAATTGCTGACTCTGGCGGGAATGGAGAGAACGTCCCTTAACTTTTCTTGGATTTGAGTGAACGGCTTTGCTAGTCTCAGTCTCTAGAAAGTGGAGCGTAAGTCAAAACGTTTGAGCAAACCATTGTCAAGGTGGACAATGTAGAGAGATACATGTGAGACAACCAGGTAAGTGGGGCAGAGGGGGCAGCAGCCAGGTCACAGGATATGTTAACAAACTGTTCTTACGTGATCAGGATGCATGCTGGGTACTTGGTAGCATGGGGCACCTCCAGAGAGGACAGGCAGAACACTGAGTCTTGACACCATCTCTTAAGGAACAAGAGATGTTCTTAAGGAACATTCTGTCTCTCTCTTTTTTTTTCCATTGGTCAACATCACGTCCTTACAGCACTGGAGTGAGGGGCAGGAGACAGAGGCTTCTTATCTATCTGCTTTTTCCCTTGTGAACCTGTCTCGTAAAACCCAAGAGATGGGCACTTAAAGAGTGCCTGGCACCAGTACCTTGGCATTGACAGCCAAAGCTCAGAGAGGCAGGGAGACTGAGGAGCTGCAGCAGAAATTACAGCTAAGAGGTTGGGGACAGGCTGGACTAGTTTTGAGTATCCGAGGTCGCCTCGGCAGCTGCTAACAAGAGCATTGCCAACTACTGGGCAGTGCAAAGCTCTCTCTAGCCAGGGTTGACATCCCCATGAACCACAGAGGATGCTGCTGTTAAATCTTTCCCCGAGGGTCGTTTCCATAGTGACAATCAGAAAACTGCGGCTGCACAAACCTAAGAAGCCCATGAGTGGGTCTGGTGCTGTGAGAACAGGATAGGGAGCTTAGACAATGGGCAGGTGTGGAAGGATGCAAAACTGACCCATGACACTGCCCCAGTATTCCTCCGATGAAAGCCCAGGAGAATGGGCGGATCTAGAGGTTCTCAGCCACATCTCTGTACCTACTCTTTCAGCACAAAGCTGGTTCTGAAGCTCTGGGGCTGCGTAACATACTGTAGCATATTCACGGGTGAGGGCCCAGGATGGAGTGGACTAGAAAATCCAAAATAACGCATGGGAAACACTGAGGATAAGGTTTAGCAATAGGATGAGAATAGAGGGAGTTTAAGAAAATAAAACCTTACATTTGAGAACCAGGTCTGCCTATGTTCTTAGCACTTGAGAGGTGCAGACATGAGCTCAGGGCCAACCTTAGTCACCTTCCGAGTGGGAGGCAGCGTCGTCATTCCAACTGAGCAGAGCATCCTGTGAGAGTCCTGGGGCTGAGCTTGCATAGAACCTTTCTGCTCTTTTAAGAAGTTGTTTCTGTGATAACTGTTTATTGGAATAATCTGACTCTTCTTCCAAGAAATGAATGCTTAACTAGAGTCCATGTTTGTAATAAAATGCTCTTACAGTGGGGTTGTAGAAACCAGTGCTGTAGAGTAATGTGTACTTGGACCGTCACTACCCTCACCAGGCTTTCCAGCCAAAGGTGATCGATACATGGCGACCTGGATCTGATGATTGAGATGGAGAGGCCTCTTCTGTGGTATCTGTCTCCTAGAGACTGAGGAGACTCAGAGTAGGGGCTTTGTGAAACTCCTGGTTCTCATGACAGACAGGGAGTATGAAGCAAGCTATGCCTCCAGCCCAGAGAGCCAGGGCTGAACCATCTGCTTCCTCCAGCGGATGCAGGCTTTTGCCTCTGGGATGGATATGACCAGACAGGATTTTCAGGTCCTGCACCCACAGATTTTAATCTATTGTACATCATAAGCATTTGAAAAAAGTTGCATTTGTACTTGACATGTATAGATGTTTTTCATTATTCTTTAAACGGCACATAGCAAGCAGCCACTTAGAATTTCACATCGTATCCAGCATCTATTATAAGCGACCTAGAAATGGCTTAAAGCACACAGGAAGTTATATGCATATAGGTTATGTATACATCATAGTCAGAGCTATATATGGAACTTGAGCACTCATGGGTTTGGATATCCATAGATGGTGGTGCCTGCTCCCCCGCCCTGTGGATACCGAGGGGCATCCGTGTGGGCTGTCCCAGTGGATACCGAGGGGCATCCGTGTGGGTTGTCCCAGTGGATACTGAGGGGCATCCGTGTGGGCTGTCCCAGTGGATACCGAGGGGCATCCGTGTGGGCTGTCCCAGTGGATACCGAGGGGCATCCCTGTGGGTTGTCCCAGTGGATACCGAGGGGCATCCGTGTGGGCTGTCCCAGTGGATACCGAGGGGCATCCGTGTGGGCTGTCCCAGTGGATACCGAGGGGCATCCGTGTGGGCTGTCCCAGTGGATACCGAGGGGCATCCGTGTGGGCTGTCCCGGTGGATACCGAGGGGCATCCCTGTGGGTTGTCCCAGTGGATACCGAGGGGCATCCGTGTGGGCTGTCCCAGTGGATACCGAGGGGCATCCGTGTGGGCTGTCCCAGTGGATACTGAGGGGCATCCGTGTGGGTTGTCCCAGTGGATACTGAGGGGCATCCGTGTGGGCTGCCTCCGTGGTTAAGAGCACTTACTGCTCTTCCAGAGTACTTGAGACCACTTCTTAGCACCCACATCAGGCAGCTCACAGCTGCCTGTAACTCAGCCAGGGGATCTGGTGCCCTCTTTAGGTCTCTGTGGGTGCATGCACACACATATGCGCTCTCTCTCTCTCTCTCTCTCTCTCTCTCTCTCTCTCTCTCTCTCTCTCTCTCTCACACACACACACACACACACACACAATTGGTCGCTTATAATAGATGCTGGATACAACGTGAAATTCGAAGTGGCTGCTTGCTATGTGCCATTTAAAGAATAATGAGTACAGATTATTGTACAATTGTACAATAAGAAGGTAAAAAAGGGAATTCTTTCCAAAAGTTCACTTAGAGGATACACTTTGCCTTATTGTACATTCACCCCAAACCAGTTCAGGTTGGATTGTCCCCTCCAGCCTCCTACTTGAACACCATTGATTGAACAGAATTTAGAATTGAAACTTGATGGCTGTTGAGGGGAGGAGGAACTTACTTTATTGTTCAAAGTGGGATGTTCACGCTGCTTGGTGCAAGTGGGGATGACGTTGTGAACAGGTTGCTAGGTGCATTTTTTTGTTTGTTTGTTTTTTTTGAGACAGGGTTTCTCTGTGTAGCCCTGGCTGTCCTGGAACTCACTTTGTAGACCAGGTTGGCCTCGAACTCAGAAATTCTCCTGCCTCTGCCTCCCAAGTGCTGGGATTAAAGGCGTGCGCCACCACCGCCCGGCCGCTAGTTGCATTTTTAAGGAGAGTGCATGGTCCAAATCAAGTGGAGTCCCAGGCTGCTAAATTATTCCTTATGTTTTCCTGATTCAGCCTCTTGAATGCTAGAACTATAATCACATGCTATGATAGGGCAGCTACTTACCGCCTCTGTCTTTAAGGGTTATTGTGGGATGATGCCTACAAACTGTGGTGGTGTTGTTAATAAATGAGTAGCTGTATATTTGAGGCATTTTAAAGATCAATTGCGTGTGATATGACGTACAGTAAAAACTATAACATGCACACCTATGTTTACTGCTTCAACATTCACAATGGTCGAATCATGGAACTGGCACAGTGCCCGTCGTTTGCTAAGCAGGTACAGACAATATGGTGCCTACGGAATGGCCTAACACCCAACTGTTAGTAAGAGCAAGAGCACATTGGTTGCAGGGGAATGAACAGAAACACAGATCACCATGTTAGCCAAAGTAAACCAGATCCATTAAGACAAATGCTGCATGCTTCCTCTCATACGTGGGAGCCTAAAACAGGCGTGAAAATAGAAGGGAGATACTTAGGGGTGTGGAAGGGAAAGTGGGATACAGAAAGCGTTTGGAAGGGTAAATGGTATCTTAATGAAACTATTACTTGGACAACTAATTTGCAATTGTAAATAAATGCGACAGATCAGTTTGCTGCATGGTTTGTACCAAAAGCATAATTGATAAAAAAAGAAAAAAAAAAACAACAAAAAACCCACAAAATCCTGGTGGGATCTCACATCACGGTTGAACATGAAAGAAGCCAATCTATGTGAACAGTGTGGTCGGCCTGTGCCTCTCCGCTAGCCTCCCCTACCCCTTGTGGTACTTTCACTTCTTAATGTCAACCTATCTTTTTACCAAACAATTTACTGTAGCCTTTTCCTCCGTGGTGCCCTCTGGGAATTTGCAGCTGCTTTTAAGAATGGTCACAGGAAGAGTATTGAGTAGCAGCTGCGATGTAAAAAGTTGAGATATAATTCTCTTTTTAAGACAAAATAATAGGGAAGAAAAGTAGTTCTACTATATATTGAATATAAAACAAATTTATGTTAACTCTTTCAAAAGAGTATATCTTTTAGGTTCTAACTTTTCCAATGCATTCAGCTACCAATATAACAAAATCAACAAATCTTACCATTAAAAGTTGTGAAATATAATATGCAAATATCAAAGATAGTGCATAATTGACCTGAATAATTTGTTGGCCAAGTTCACTCTCACACAGATACTGGATGAGTGGTCCCAATTTCTATTTGAGTTCCAGATGTTTCCTTGCCCAAGAGAAGTATACCTTCCTTATAGCAGGACACACTGGGCTCTAAATACGTGAATAAGTCTTTTGGAGAAGAAGACACTGTAGAAATAAGGTGTCTGAGGAAACAAAGGTTCTTCCCAGGTAACTGAGCAGCTGCTGGCTTGCTGTTACCACTTAAAATACAGGAAGGACCAGGGAGAAGTCATACACCTATGCAAAACCCACTCTTATAAACCAGGAACTGGTAGCCCAGGCATATAAGCCAATGTGCTGGTGAGTTATAAGTCAACTTGATGCAAGTTAGAGTCATCTGAGAGGAGGGAACCTCAACTGAGGAGCTCCCTCCATCAGCTTGGCCTGTGGGGAACATACGTGGGGCATTTTCTGGATTGCCTTTTGATGCAGAAGGGCCCAGCCTATTGTGGGCAGTGCCACCCCTGGGCTGGTGATCCTGGGTTGTATTAAAAAAGCAGACTGAGGGAGCAGGAGAGAGGATGGCTCAGAGGTTAAAAAGCACTGAATGTTCTTCCAGAGGTCCTGAGTTCGATTCCTAGCAACCACATGGTGGCTCACAACCATCTGTAACTGGCTCCAATGTCCTATTCTGGTGTGTCTGAAGACAGCTACAGTAATATTCATATACGTTAAATAAATAAGCAAGCAGGCTGAGCAAGTCATGGTGAGCAGAGTTTCTCTATGGTCTGTGCTTCCGTTCCTATCTTGAGCTCCTACCCCCATTTCCCTCAGTGATATATTATACACTGTAAGATAACATACATTCCTTTCCTCCCCAAGTTGCTTTTGGTCATGGTCTTTATCACCACTACAGAAAGCCAACTAGAATAAAGAACACAGCAAGAGAGTCATAGTATATGTTACTCGTATTTCAGGATCATGTAGCTTACTGTGTTCTGCTGTGTTGGTGGTTAGTGATTACAAAAAGAGAAATGGGTGTAAGAGTATGTTCTACGGGGATGTGGTGAGGTGTGGGGGAAGGGGGTGCTCGGCAGGCCCATGCCAAGGCATCCCTTCCCCGAGGGACCAGTCATACAACGGTATAGCATAGAATAGAGTTTATTGCGGGCATGGCGGGGGGAGTTAAGAGGGTAGTAGAGGCAGAGAAAGGCAGAGAGAAGGAGAGGGTAGAGACGTAGAGACTGGCCATGACTATGTGGAGAGAGGGGGGAGGGGAAGAGCCCAAGAGGGCAAGAGACAAGAGTAAAAGAGGAAGAGAAGAGGGGGCAAGTAGCCGCTCTTATCGTGGACCGGACCTACCTGGCTGTTGCCAGGTAACTGTGGAATGGAGCATAGACAGAATCCTAACATTGGTCACCAGATCAGCTTAGGTTCCCTGAGATCAAGAGGAAGGACTGGTCCATCCATTAAGTTCAATCGAGAAGGTCTTACAGGAACATTCACTCACTTAACCCTGATGTCATCTATATGTTCTGTCACTGAGTCACAGGCACATCCAGCCTGCCTGTTTTCCTCCCTTTCTGCTATCTAACACTTCACAGGCTGCCAGTAGGCAGGTGATCCCAGGAAAGAGGCTCACAGGAGAGTTCACAGGAGCCCTGAGCGGTTTCATTGCTTATTTTCAAAAGATTTCCTGGAGGAAACTTGCAATCTCCACACGGCATGATTTTTTTTTTTTCTCACTTGCTCTGAATGCCGCGTTTGGATTCACCCCGAAGCTGCTGAACATAACATCAAAGCCTTCGATATAAGAAGAGAGAAATTGCCTTTTCAATAGAAGGGATGAAAATAACTGAAATTTCCAGGGTGCCTGTTTCTGAAGATCTTATAAGGTCTTTACATGGCTTGGTGAAAAGCCTGCCCCCCGCCCCACCAAGAAATCTTTCTTCCCTTGAAAAGCATTTGGTTGGTAAAGTTTCTCAAAAGTTTAAATGTGTTTCTCAATACCGTTCTCAACTTCTGATGTTCTGTCTTCAGGTTGAGCACATTTCAATTTCACTTACAGACATCTCTCTTTAAAGAGTAGATCTGTGATAAGTGCTGACTTGTTTCTCATTCTCAGGGGGTTCAACATCTCTTTAGAGCCATTTCTTAGCTTTTTTCTTCTGGATCAGTCGATTTCAACCTTCATCTTATTTGGGGGTACCGCCAACCAGGGGTTTTGGGGTGATGGTGCTATAGTCCTGGGTCACAGACTCACGTGTCATTCTTAAATACCAATAGAATGCTGTGTTCTGTAGTCTGGACCTGATTTTTGATACCTTTGTGCCGGGTTCTACCAGGCAGCTGAGTCTTGTTATTGTTCCCTGTGCTAGTCAGATCGCTGTTGCTGTGACAAAGACCACGATCAAAAGCAACTCGGGGAGGAGAAGGTCTATTTAGTCTTAAGTTTATAGTCCAACCTTGATAAAAGTGAGGGCAGGAACTCAAGCCGTAACCAGGAGGCAGGAACTGAAGCCCAGTGCATTGAAGAACCTCACTTACCCGGCTTGCTCAGCCTGCTTTCTTATACAGCCCAGCCAGCCTGGGAGTGGCACCACCCACAGTGGGCGGGGCCCTCTCAAGCCCCTCCCACGTTAAACATCAAGAACTGCCCCATAGATTTGCCTGTGGGTCGATCTGACGTAAGCATTTTCTTCAGTTGAGGTTTCCCATTCTCAGATTCGTCTAGTTTGTTACAAGTTGGCAAAAATACCATCTGGTGCATTCCCATTATGGCAATGTGTGGGGGCAAGTGGACCGTGCCACCAGACAGAAGACCTGGCAAGGTTGAAGCAAGTTCTTCCCCCTCCCAGGAATTCTCATAACTGAGTATGGTAGGTGTTAGAACCAGCTCCCAGCCAGAGTCTACTGTCCCGGGACATGTGACCGTAACACGCTACTAGGAGGACCAAGACAATCAGTCATGTAGGGACAACACCTGAAGTCCTCACCCATGCAAATAAAGCATCCCCAAAAATGTGTATAAGGTCCTGGTCCACAAGGAGTAAAGTGCATGAACTATTTCACTAAGAATTATCTGAGTTCTTTTAAGTCTGAGGCTTACTAGTTGAGTGTTTTAGTATGAGTGGGATTAATATCAACAGAGAATGCCTGGGTGTTTGCAGATACTTGCTTCTTACTGGAGTCCTGAGTTGAGTGGGAGGTGGAGTTTGTTTTTGCAACAGAGTCTCCGAGGATTGCGAAGCTGTTGCATGGTGGAGGGTTGATCATGGGGAGCTCTGAAGTTCTGTGGGGGTTTTGTCTATGCTTTTGGTAGGTTTTTGGCTGGGGGGAGATTGCGGGGTGGGGGGATTGAGGAGGAGAGAGATCGCTCTCAGACTTGGCGGTGAGGGAGATGGTGCAGGAGGAGGGGCCAGCGGGAGTTCCTTTGTTTTTCTAATAGAGCCCTATAGAAATAGTTGGGTGAGGGAAGGGGAGGCGGGTGGGACCAAGGGCTTGTTTAGAGCTTCCGCTGAGGGGTCTTAAGGGGGGAGGGGTGTGTAGATGGATTTTATTTCCCACATTAATTGGGTAAGGACTGTGAGTTCTGACATAGGGTGGTTTTAGGACTTTGATCTTTGAGTTCATCTGACTGAGGAAGCAAATAGACTGTGGTGTTATCAGCCTGTCCTGTTTTAGATAGTCCTATGCACTGCCAAATTGTAGCTAACATCAGAAAACAAGCAAACAAACAAATAACAAACTCAGGGGAGGGTGTTTTGTTCTTCTTGGGTGTCCCTGGTTAGGGTGAAGGAAGCTACTCGGGTCCATGAGTCAGGACTGTAAATATTACCATTGACCATGCATGACGCTATCTGAAAGGCTTCCTCCCAAAACAAGGAGGCTTACTTTTTGGTGATTTTTATTCCATGGGATTTTAGTAGGGCATGTATTTCCTTAACCTGGGGGATTAGATATAGCTATAGATACAGATATAGATATAGTGATATAGATATAGTAATATAGATATATCATAGATAGATAGATAGATAGATAGATAGATAGATAGATAGATAGATGTGATAATGAGCTGTCCATGACAGAAAAGAGAAGAAATGCCTTGTTCAATGGGGATGTTCCCTTGGCCTATTGGCTTTGGGGGGGGAGGGGTTCCACCCAAGTCCAAAACGCTAAACCTTCCAAAGATTTAAGAACTGCCTGTTGTCCTAGTGACACTTAAGTGGCTGCTGCGTTACTAGGTGTTTTTATTTAGGGGAAGTTAGATAGAGGGTCTCTACCCATTATTATGGGCTGTCGGATTTTAGACGGGCTAAAGGGACCTTCTGCCCACACTAGAGAATAGCTCTGGCCAGAATGCATCAGTCATCTCTTTAGCTTTTCCAAATCCACGCGATGACCCTGACTGAGAACAAAGCAGGAAACAGACAGGTTGCTTGTTTCTCTCCAGAGTTGGGGGGCTTTCCCTTCCCGTCAGTCAGATCAGAGGTCTCATTGAATTCCCTTGGTATCAGTTGTGGCACATCGGCCGTTTGTGCCCCATGTCTTGGCACCTGTTGTCAGATTGTGTACCAGAGTGCAGCCAGAAGGCTGTTCAGGGAAGGCAGAGCACAGAGACTAAGTCGCAGGATCCTTAGTCCAGCCAGAATGATAGATTCTGAGAGGCTCTAACCTGACTGGAACAGCCAAAGCATTGCTGCTCTCCATGGACAGGTGGTCAGGTCTTTTCCACTACTGTCATAGTCCCAGCAGTGATGAGACTCAGTGAGTTGCTAGAAGCCATAGCTGGAGCCACTGGCGGAAGCTGAGGTCCAGTGATGAATGCCTTGGGAGAGAAAACTCTCCTCTGTAGTGTGACAGCTTAATAAGTTAGACGCCTTCAGACAATTCTTGGTGGAATAACTCGTGCACTTTATTCTTGGGTTGACAGAGACCTTAACATTTTGAAGTGAGATCCAGGGGTAGATGCTTCCCATTGGCTTACTCTGAGATGTTAAAGATGCTTTATTTGCATAGGTGAGGATTTCGGGTGGGGTGTCATGGTCACATGCGCCGGGATAGGCAAACTCTGACTGGGAGCTGGTTCTAACACTTAACTATTCTCAATTATGAGAATTCCTGTGTGTGTGGAGGGGGGAGTGGGGGGGGAGTTGAACTTACTTCAACCTTGTCAAGTCTTCTGTCTGGTGGCATGGTCCTCACATCCCACAGCAATGTCTGTGTTTTCCACCAGTTTTGTTTTTAACTTAAAACAAAATTTAATATTCAACACATATCTTACTGAAAGGAAGTTTAAAATTAATCTGAACAGCAATCCCAGAGTGCCTGGCACAAGGCACGGAGTGTTTATAGACTCTGCTCTATTTTGTGAGGATTTCTCCAGTTCTTATTACATTTAAAAAAATGATCTGAAGATGGCATGCGTTTATAGTGTGGAAGAACACTTTACGTTCTCCTAGAACTCTGCACACTGAGTGGATCGCATCACCTGACTTCCCTAGGAAGAAAACTACCTGCCACAGACAAACATTTCTGAAAATGAAAGGGACATTCTGCTTGAGACAAATGCAATCAGAGTCCTCCAATCAGATCCTGATTACTGGGCTTGTTCTAAGAAATTGGTGCGCATGATTATGGAGTGGCAAGTCTGGCATCTGCCAGGTGAGTGGCTGGGAACTCAGACAAGAGCTGAGGTCTCAGTCTTGAATCTGAAACCCACAGGGCAAGAGGCAGGCTGGAGACTCAGGTCGCTAGACTGTGTCACCAAAGACCACGAACACAGATTATAATCAGACCTCTAAGAGATGTGTTAATTCCCCTTCTGGTACTTCTCATCCACGTGAGAAGCTGACATGCTTCCAAATATCTCCTATAGACTTCCAGCCAAAACTTTAGACTTCTAGAAGGATACAGGGATGTTAGTGTTGTTGCTGTAATAATTAGACATTCGCTCAGACCAGATGTTCTATAAATATCTTCTAATTTGAGCAGCATCCCAGGAAGAAAACACCAGAAAAGTCTGGACAGAAATATCCCTGCATACATTTGAGCCCAGAGCTTGCCAACTCCAGTGCTGGCACTGAGAGAGTAGAGGTGATGTCACACAAGGGTGTGGTCCATGCAGTGGGTAGGTCAGGGCATAGGGATTGGTGGGATGAGGAGGCTAAAACACAGATTCTGAATAGCAAAGGAAAGAAGGGAAGTGAAAAGAGTCAAAACTAGAGAGCAAGAAGACTATGCATGTGGGAGCAGAGGCGATTCTGACAGGTCTGTGGAGTCCAGGGGGATGCACACAGCTGGAATGCAACCTCTGGAGCAGGGCAATGAGGAAAAGACTAGAAGTCTGGAGGATCAAAGCCTTCATGTCTGCAGTGTAAGGAGGAAAACAGCAGCCATGATGATGGGATGTCAATGGTTACTGTTTCTGGATAGTTATCGAGCTTCCACAGTGTGTGCTGAATACCATACAGCCTGACTCTCATCTAACAGGGATAAGAGAGAGTGAGTCGTTCCCTGATGCCCGGTGTCCCTGAGAAGAGCTATCTATCTACAATGCAGGGAGACACAGAGCATCAGAGGGAACTCATGTAAGAAATTGGGGAGCTTGAGGATATTACAAAACTACTTAACCTTCTCTCTGGATCTTCACAATTTACCTTTATAAGGACACCGACCATGTTACATGTGATCCTTCCTGATCATCTCATTTTACTATGATCACCTCTTTGCAGCCTTCTTTCGGAATGAAGTCATGTTCTCCAGTATTATTACATCTTAAGACTTCAGTGTGTAAGTTTGGGGAAATGACATAATTCAGCCTGTAGCTATACCTCAGACCAAGAATGTCTCAATTTTAAGCCTGGGTGGGTTTCTAAAAAGTCAGTTGAGTTTTAGCCAAGCGTCCTAGCTGTGACAGAAACTTCACAAAACATCCTATGGGAACAGATCCCTAGAGAGTGTGCCTGAGTCTCCCCAGCATCTGTAGCTTTGGGAAAATTGGATGTATCATCGCCTCAGGGAAAGCAATCCGTGAGCATCCACCTGAAATGCTGAGACCCTGTATGCAGTGGTTTGAGTGAGAATGGGCCCCCTGGGCTCATATGTTTGAATAATTAGTTCCCCATTTGTTGGGCCACTTAGGAAGAATTAGGGAGTGCGGTCTTCTTGGAGGAGATGAGTGTGTCCCATGCCATTTCTAGTTAGCTCTCTGCCTCCTATTTGTAGATAAAGATGTAAGCTCTTAGCTGCTGCTCCAGTCATGCCTCCCTGCTGCCATGTTCTCTGTCGTGATGGTCATGACCTCTAACCTTGTAGAACTGTGAGTCCCAGTAAACTCTTCTATAAGTTGCCTTTGTCATAGGGTCTCTGTTAGGATTCTGTCTAAGCTCCGCCCCACAGTTACCTGGCAACAGCCAGGAAGGCCTGGCCCCTCCCCCTCTCTTACTCTGGCTCTCTTGCTTCTCTCTTCCCGCCTTGGGCTCTCCCCTTCCCCATTCCTCGCCCCTCTCTCCGCGTGTTCATAGCTGGCCTCTACTTCTCTACTCTCTCCCTCTTTCTGCCTTCCTCTGCCTCTACTGCCCTCTTAACTCCCCTCCCCATGCCCTGAATAAACTCTATTCTGTACACCATCTGCTGAGACATCCCCTTCCCCCATACTTCACCGAGCCCTCATAGAACTTACCCCTCTGTCTTTATCTTTTTATAAACACATCAGTCTCTTCACAACAATAGATAGCGGGGAAATTCTATGTTGTTCGAAGTGCTGTCGCTTCAGCATAGCTCGCAAAAGACAACACCTTGAACAAATGAAGCCTTCCCTGGAGCTCCTGGGCTACTGCTCAAAAGAGTTTTTGTGACTTGTTTGGTTTTTGTCACATATTTTTTTTATCATAAAAATTATCATCTGCACTGTGCGATATGAGGCTGGACCTTGAAGATGTTTCTGAGATTTGTTTCCTGGTAAATGGCGGTTGTGGATTTTTCTTCCTATATAGCCAGAGGCAGTGAGGAGCCACATTGGATGAAAAGCGTTCAAGTTTTAACAAGCACCGTTTGACCAAGATGTCTGATGAGGGTGGATGTGGGCCTGTGTACCGGAGGCTTTCCACGGCAATCTCTGGTCCAGCCAGGTGCCGGAGTGCAAGGAGGCGAAGTCGTTTCTGCTACTTCCGCTGCAGTTGGCTCTGGCTCTGGCTCTGAGTGCTGTCTCAGTAACTCCAAGTACTGAGTAGGACCAGGCTGATGGGAGGCCAACTAGCCAGTGAGGAGTGGGGGGGTGGGAGGGGTGGGGGGGGTGGGAGGGGTGGGGGGGTGGGAGGGGTGGGGGGGTGGGAGGGGTGGGGGGTGGGGGTGGAGCCAGCTCTTACTACAGAAGCTCTCAGATGCCGGAGTAGTTCTCGCACACCTCTAATCCTTCTGGATAGGATTCTTAGATACAGTTTTGGGGTGGGTCAGGGTCTGGCAGCGGGAGACGGTCACCTGCAGTGTCTACTGGGTTCTAAGCCTGAGCTCGACTGGGGACCAGGCTGCCTATCACAGCTTACCACCTCACAGGTGGAGGACGGGAGATCTGTAGTTTTTGTTGTGTGGGGGACAGAGTAGGAGGTGAGCTCTGAAAGACGGGCCGGGGTGATTATATATTTAGCTACAGAATGTGAAATGACTAGTTCTCTTCCAGGAAACATTAGTCAAGGTTTAAGGAGGCAGGTGGCTGTTTTATGCAGCACAAGAAAAGAGTTTAATGAACCGGGATGAGGGACATCAAGAGATATTCCCGGCAGACATTCATGAAGTCAATCTCTCAGGTCCAGGAAGTTCTAGTGTAAGTTCACCCAGAGGGAAGTTACATCTTAAACGGTACTCAACACCTGGTTTGTCAGAACGGATTGTTCTCTTAGAGAAGGCAAGTCCACCCACTCTTTTCCTAGCATTCCCTGAGACCACGTGTACCTACCACTATCCTTTACAGAATTCCACTTCCCTGCCCCTCCCCCCCCAGCCACACTGGTCAATTTCACAAACTTACAGATGCTTGCAGCAGGTATGTGTGTATTTTCTTCTGGTGTCACTCTGTCTTATGAACATTCCTTTGATCTCTCAAAGGCTTGTTAAATCCCAACTCCTTGGCAAAGATCCTCTTGATCCTCCGAATTTGAATACTTTTCTCTGAATTATCTGAAGACCTTATAGGATTTTATAGTCACGATAAGGTACAACCTACCGCATCACCTCCTGGGAGTTTTTCTGGGCTTGTTCTGTCTCTATTAGGATTCTAATAGATTATTTAATTTCACAAAGATATAGGCCTGGGTTTTCATTTTTTTTTGAAGCCTTGCCTGTCGAACAATTCTTGTTCGTAGAATGTGCCTATTAAGTGCCCACTAAATGACACAGAATTGCTGTCTGTTAGATGGTGTTGAAAAGATAGGAGAAAATGATGCCCTTTCTATGAGAACACCTTTGACTGGGAAGCAGTGCCTGGGGTGTGGGGAGCTGGTCTGGAATGTGGACGGGGTGAGTTTGGCCCCAGGGCAGTAGAATTTTCAGGGCATGAGGTTTTAGACCAGTATTTGCCTATTGTCTTCTTAAGATGTTTTAGTGCTCCTTGATAGACCGTTCACCAGTGAGACTGGAGAGGGCCATTGTAGTGACATAGTTGGGGTCAGTTTTCCTTTAACAGTAAGCCTCAAAGCATTCTTCCAACTCTTTCTCATCCATAAGTTGCTCAAACCCTAAAACACTGGTAAGCTGAGGACATTTCTTCACCCCTAGAATCTGATTGTGAGGTGACATCTCTTTTGCCTTTAATTTTGTGTGTGCACAAGCACATGGATGTGTGAGGGGAGTTTGTATGCATGTAGTATGTGTTGGCAAGTGTGTGGAGGCCTGGGAGGCTCCATCCATTTATTTATTTTTATTTTTATTTATTTTATTTTATTATTATTATTTTTTTTTTGAGTAGGGTCTGTCTTAGGGTTTTACTGCTGTGAACAGACACCATGACAAAGGCAACTCTTACAAGGACAACATTTAATTGGGGCTGACTTACAAATTCAGGGGTTCAGTCCAGTATCACCAAGCCAGGAGCATGGCAGCATCCAAGCAGGCATGGTGCAGGAGGAGCTGAGAGTTCGACATCTTCATCTGAAGGCTGCTGGCAGAATACTGGTTTCCAGGCAGTTAGGACTAGAGTCTTAAAGCCCACACCCACAATGACACACCTACTCCAACAAGGCCACACCTACTCGACAGGGCCACACCTTCTAATCTTGCTACTCTGGGCAGAGCATATACAAACCAGAACGGGGACTCTCATTGGCTCTGAGTTCACCCAAGTAAGCCAAGGTGACCAGTGAACTCCAGGAATCCTCCTGCCTCTGTCTTCTCAGTTCTGGGATTAAAGGAATGTGCCGAAATGCCCAACTTCTTTGGGTTCTGGGGATGAAATTTAAGTCCTCATGCTTGTACTGGAAAAAATAGCGGGGTTTGAAATTAATTTCTCAGCTTCATTTCTTGTTTAAAATGCGATAGTAGCCGCAGTTAACCCTTTCAGGAAAACCTTGATCCTAGTCATGTAGTATACAGTATGTGACCAAGGGCCTTTAGTCAGTTTCACTAATAGTTCTTGAACAGCTGTTTGGGGCTTAGGGTGAGACTGCAAGACAGATCCCACCAAATCCACTTTCCATCTTTGTGTTGCTTTCCCCATGAGCTCAATTTGCCATCAGGAATCGATGCCTTCCCTAAATTCAGCTAGCCTCTGCAGTCCAAGAATGCCGTAGGCGGTAAAATAAAAAATCATCGCTCTGTATTGGATAAGCAATCTTGTAAAATGAAGATGGCTTAGAAATAATCGGAAAAAAAAAGTTGACAGGGCTGTGCCAAGGATGAGACAGAAGGGACCCAGAGAAGGGTCCAGGGTGTAAGCTGTCGCCAGCCATGGCCCAAAGCAAAGCCAAGGCCAGGACCTTGGTTGCCTGGGTAACTTTTTATACTGAGTCTGCCCTCTAGTGGCTGAAAGAGGGAGTCGATAACTGTCTCCGTTTGGAAACAGGCCCTTGCCGAGGAAGAGGAAGCAGGCTGGGGGAGAGGGGGCGGGGGGGGGAGGGAGGGGCAGTTAGTTGAGCAAAATACTCAGTAGCCTTGTCTGCAGCCGCCGCCTCTGTGGGCGGCCCCTCAAATTCCTCTAACCTGTTCCCCGTGCCTGGCATAGTAGAAGGCTCAGAGGTAAGAAAGCTTGATCCTGTCACCTGTCATCCCACAGAGTCGATTTACCTAGCCTCACTGTCTTAATCAAGAATATTTAATTTGAGAGTTGCGAAGATTATATGAACGAGTTCATATAAGATAGTCTGGCTTGGGGCTGGTACACTGCAAGCATAAAGGGTTTTTGCATCCCCTTTAATCTTTATTCACGTTTGAGTACACACACATAGGCTTGGGGCTGAGAATATAAATCGATCCCTATGCAGATCACCTTTGAAGTGTCTCCAAGCAGCAGAATTTTCCCTAACGCCTTTAAAAAGAAAATGGTCACCTCGGATCGATAAGCTCTTGCAATTGTAGGTTTTGATAAGTGGGCTTATCAAGTTTTTCTCTCCTCTTTCTCTTCAGATGTATGAGCCTACTTGTTCCTTCTCAACTAGAGACTGTATCTCATTCACCTGGGAGCTCTCTCTCCCTCCCCCACCCTGCGCGCGCGCGTGTGTGTGTGTGTGTGTGTGTGTGTGTGTGTGTGTGTGTGTGTGTGTGTTTCTGTCTTCCTCTCCCCGCTTCCTCCCTCCCTCCTTTCCTCATTGGAGTTTGGGTTTTTTGAGACAAGGTCTCTGTAGCCCAGACTATCAAGGAACTCAATATATATACCCCAGGATAGCCTTAAACACGTGGTGATCCTCCTATCTGAGCACCCCGAGTGCTAGGATTCAGGGCATTACAGGCATGAACCGTCATATCTTGATCATCACAGGATGTATTTGAATAGAATTTCCTGGGATCCACTTCTGAGGAGAAGGGCTGTAAGCGTTGTCATTCTGAACAGGCACAAGGCTGCAGTCAATCTCCTTCCAGACCCGAGCATGGGGAATGCTCACTGGCTAACACTGCCTCACATTCCCGCAGGTCCACATCCTATACTAAAGGGCTGAGGTCACAGCGCTTTCTCTGAGCTCTGCTGGAAAGGGATCTATTAAAGTAAGAAAGGCAGAAACCGGTCCCCGCCTCCCGGTGGATGTTGCAGTGTTATCAGGAGTGTTAAGGATTTGAGGAGATAGATCTCGAGACCCGCACAGATCTCAAAGTGATCCGGACAAATGACTCAGCTTCTCTGTGTACTGTCACGTGCTGGGGCTGGCTCACTGGAGCCTGAGGTACCGCTCTCCTCCATCCCGTTACAGCAGAGAGCTAGAGAAAAAAGTGAAAGAGTTCTGAATCGATGTGGGGCGCGCACGCGGCGGGGGGATGGGGGGGATGGGGGTGGGGGGTGGGGGGAGAGCGGGTCTTCCAGCTAGAAGGACCAAACAAGTATCTGGCAAGTTTGAAAGCCTTGAGGAGGCTGCTGTGTGATGCACATGCGTGCGTAAGGGGGAGGGAGAGGGAGGAGGGGTGGGAGGGAGAGGGGGAGGGGTGGGAGGGAGAGCGGGGGAGGGGGAAGGGGAGAGAGATTGAGACTGAGATCTGGGTTGAAGAGGCCACTTTGCTCGTGAGTGAGACAGAGATAAGACCTGAGTAGAAGAGAGATCAGTGATAGTCAGCAGGCGCACATAGCTTCTGGTTTAAACCAAGCCCGGAGAAGAGAAGGTGAGGAAGCAGGCATATTAGGGAGCTGTTCTGGAATTCTCCAAGCAAGATACACCCAAGGCACGGATGAAGTTGGTAGTTGCTATATCTTGAATCAAGAGTGTCTCCCAAAGGCCGATGTGCTAAAGGACAGGTTACAGGGCAGAATACAATTAGAAGAACTTCAGTCTCTGAGGGCGTGCCTTAAAAGAAATAGGGAGTCCTCGGGCCCTTGTCTCTCTCTCTCTCTTTTTTTTTTTTTTTTTGGTTTTTCGAGACAGGGTTTCTCTGTGTAGCCCTGGCTGTCCTGGAACTCACTTTGTAGACCAGGCTGGCCTCGAACTCAGAAATCCACCTGCCTCTGCCTCCCAAGTGCTGGGATTAAAGGCGTGGGCCACCACTGCCCGGCTCCCTTGTCTCTTTCTTTGCTTCCTGATTAGCATAAGGCGAACTGGCATCTTCAACCGCCAGCTCCTGCCGTAGTGGACAGTCCAGGCCCAGAGCATCAGGGCTAAGAGACCATAGGCTGAAACTGCTGACTCAGCAGCCACGTGACCCTTTTCCTTCCCTAAGCTTGTTTCGTTAGGTTCTGACAGGAAGCTGACTCACTTTAAGAGGATGAGACTAATGTAGCAAAGCGCCAAAGTCCAGTCTATTCACCATGAAAGACTGACAGCTCACCTGTGGGCTCTGAGAAGCAGTCAGTGGAAGATAGGTGCGTTTTGGCTTGAGCCCCTAAATAGACCAAGCTTCCTGGTAGGATGGGAAGGATGTGGGAAGAGCTGCTTTCCTAGGGGAAGAGGAGGTGGCGGTTTACATGTGCTATGTTTTGAGATGCCAAATAGCCATCCTCAAGCAAACGTCAGTGTGAAATTGTTTACATGACCCGAAAGTCGGGCAGAATGCTCGGGCCTGCGGTCAAAACGTAAATGAGTTCAGCATACAGGTGGCATTTTAAGCCAGAAATTTAATGAGATCACCAGGGAATGTAGACAGAAGAGATCCAAGTGCTTAAAGGTAATATGGGGCCATCGAACAACACTAAGGAGGCCTTATAGTCAACGAGGCAGAAGGTAAAGTGGGCGGTGAGAAAAATATTCACGAAAGCTAGAATAAACGGCAACATCGAAAATGGTAACAACAGGCCAAGTGAGCTAACGGCAGGGTCACAGCGCTAACTACTGAACTTAGCGAGGAGATTGCCGGTGACGTCACAGTTCCCATGGAGCCTAAATCCAGGTTAGGAAGTCAACTTTGAAGCTTATTAATCTTGCTCATCTTTCTTTAATAAGAGTGTCTACGTCCCAGCATGCTAAGGGGGAGGGAGGGTATTTGTAAAATGAACATGTAAATGCATAGGACTACCCTAGGCAGTGTCCTGTGTCCTCCCACAGTTTCAAGCATTTGAAATGCTTGCTTCCCAACTGGTGGCCCTGGTTGGTAGAGACTTGGAGGTCGTGCCTTGTTGGAGGAAATGTGTCACTGGTGGCAGACTTAGAAAGTTCAAGGACTCATAGTGTTTCTAGTCCGCTCTTGGCTTCTTGATTGTGTGGTTCATGGTGTGTGAGCCGTTAGCTTTCTGTTTCCGTTGCCATACTTTTAATCCACTGTTATGGACTCAAACCCAGAATTGTAAGCCCAAATAAACTCTTCTATAAATTGCATTGGTTGTGGTGGTTTTATTACAATAATAGAAAAATAACTGATATAGACTATGATAGTCCTGTGAAGATGCTCTCACTGTAGATAGTTGGGCCAGAAAGGAGTATGTTACCAGGCAAGAGTATACTTGAATCACTTGAAGCTATATTTATTTGTTTGTTTGTTTGTTTATTTGATTGATTGATTGATGATTGATTGATTGGCACAATCTCATGTGTCCCAGCCTATTGTTGAACTCACTATGCAGCCAAGGATGACCTTGAACTTCTGATTAGCTAGCTACCATATCCTGAGTTCTCTTGAGCATGCCATAAACCCCTAGTGTACGTGATGTTGGGGATGGTACCCAGTTCCTGTGCACGCTAGGCAAGCACTCTTCCAACTGAGCTATAACCCCAGCCTCTTTCTCACAATTAATATTTTCATTTCATAAGTCTCATTTTTATAACACCAACATCATTGTCATCATCAAATAACCACGGCTTGATAACACTATTAAAGTTCCTCTTAGAATTAATTCTTCCAACTTTCATCCCGATCTCCACATAGTCCCTTCTTATAAATTCTGTGATAATGACTGCATATTTATTCTATAAAATTAATTGATGTACATTTTAGTATATGAGTGTTTTGTGTGCATGCGGCTGTGTACCACATGCATACATACAGCGGCTTTGGAGGCCAGAGGAGGGTGTAGGAACCACTGGAGCTGGAGTTACAGATGGTTGTGAGCTGCCATGTGGGTGCTGGGAACTGAACCCAGGTACTTTGGAAGAGCAGTCAGTGCTCTTCACTGCTGAGTCACCCCTCCAGTCCCAGGTATATTTTTTTAATCCTCATTATCTTCATGATCAGATCTCCCTGGACCTTTGATATGTTCTTCCTATACGCTAGGCTTGCCAAACTTGTTTCACTTACTGACTCAACTGGAGACAGTTACTGAACAGGGCCACCTTCCTCTTCGAAGACACAAAGATGAGAAGGTTGGCTGTGGTGAATGCCTTCACACAGCTTTCAGTGTAACGGAATTATACAGCACTGACCTTACATGAGCATTTACAGTGCGGGTGACAAATGAAATGAGAAGGTGTCCTCTTTGTCCATATTTTCCAGGGCTCGACCCTAGGGCTTCGTTCCTTCTCTCTAAATGTATCCTCAAGAGCACAGCCCATCTTTTGGATTCCATGAATTACTCCTCAAAGTTGCCCCTGAGCCAAATTCCTCAAAATATATTCAACCAACATCTACTTGAACTGCCTTGGTAGGAACTTCAAAACCACTCTCAGGGTCGACAGCAAAAATCAAAGCAATCACCATTGCAGTTCAAGAGCCTCACACACACCCACTCTGTCACCCCAACCTGTGCCTGGTCCACCATCATCCACAGAGGTATCCTTGAGCCAGATGCCCACTTGGACACAAGGACTTTAGCCTGGGCCTTCTGGTCAACCTCACACCATTTTTTTTTTTTTTTTGATTAGGCCACCATTATCTCTGTTACTTACTTCTCTTCAGTGTCTCTGGATGTGCCCCAGTTATCTCTGTTCCTACTGGAAATGGCCCCACTGACCATGAAGAACCATTAAACCTCACCAGACTTTTGTTATGTACCAGGCTCTGTAGTTAAGTGCACTGATGTGCTTCCTCATTATGTCCTCAGAACAGCACTGGGGCTCAAGTTAGCCACAGCACTGGTCTCACTTTACAAGTAAGGAAGCTGATGTAAAGAAAAGCTAAGGACTTTGCAAATCACATAGAAGTCAAAGGAAGGAACACATAGTATGGACCTATGTCAGTGTGGTGGTTTGAATGGCTTTGACCTCCATAGACTCATATGTTTGAATGCTTGGCCATAGAGAGTGGCACTGTTAGGAGGTGTGGCCTTGTTGGAGGAAGTGTGTCACTGTGAGGGTGGCCTTTGGGGTCTTATGCACTCAAGCTCCACCCAGTGTGGTACACAGTTACACATTCTGCTCTCTTCTGATCAAGATGTAGAACTCTTAGCTCCTTCTCTAGCACCATGTCTGCCTGGACTCTGCCATGTTACCCAGTGTGAGGATAGTGGGCTAAATCTCTGAACCTGTAAGCCAGACTCAATTAAATGTTTTCCTTTAGAAGAGTTGCTATGGTCATGGTGTCTCTCCACAGCAACCATGCCCAAACTAAGACAGTCGGCAACCACGGAACACCTGAGGCCACCAGCACACGTTTTCTCTGGGTCTCTACAATAACCTTCAACCATGTCCCGCTTAAGCTTTACACAGAGTAAGACATTTTGCTCTTGCTGTTTCCTTTGCTTTGGAGACAGGATCGTAGCCGGTGGCCCAGGTTGACACTTAGCTCACCATGCCGCCCAGGCTTCCCTCAGACTCATGGCAAACTCCTGGGGGCCTCCAAAGTGACTGGGATTATTGCAGTGAACTCCCACCCTCAGCTTTAAAACTCCCTTAATCTTCTTTGCTAAAGTGATTTTCTTAGGTTAACAGATAGTATAGTGGTTTTTATTGCAGCAGTATCTCTCTCTTTCTCTCTGTGTGTGTCTATGTGTATGTGTGTTTGTGTTTCTGTGTGTCTGTGTGTGTGTGTGTATCTAAGTATGTGTGTCTATGTGTCTGTATGCCTGTGTGTCTATGTGTGTGTGTATGGTGTGTCTGTCTCTGTGTGTGTCTCTTTGTGTGTGTGTGTGTGTGTGTGTATCTAGGTATGTGTGTCCATGTGTCTGTATGCCTGTGTGTCTATGTGTGTGTGTGTGTGTGTGTGGTGTGTCTGTGTCTCTGTGTGTGTCTCTTTGTGTGTCTCTGTGTGTATCTCTGTGTGTGTCTCTGTGTGCATGTCTACCACTGTATTTTATTCTCTTCCATTCTCCTCTCCTACTGTGCCCCCTTGTGCCCCACGCCCCATCTGGTTTCCTTCCTTCCCTGGTTAGTTCCCACTTCTGCTCTCTGGCATGCACACCATCACCCTTCCTATTGCTACCCTTCATTCTCTTTCATGATTCCTCTCTGTCTCTTCACACGCACACACACACACCCATCCCCCCCTCTAATAGGCCATGCATGTAAGGAAAGGCCGGAGTCTGCCTTATTTCCTTTAGCACAGTACCTTCCAGTTGCATCTATTTTCCTGCAAGTGTCGAGATTCCATTCTTCCTCAAGATGCCATTTCTATTTAAAGTTTTTCAGTTGTTCTTGGCCACCCTGGGGAAAAATTCCAAAGCCCATAATGAAGCCTTCAGAACTGTCTCCACGGTCGTCTTCTGTTTGCCTTTTAAGGCTTTCTGGTTCCCTCTACCCCTTGCCTCCATACAGCTTCTAAATACTTCATTTTAAAAAAAACTTTTACTATTTTTTTCCCAAAAGGAAATCATATTATGAACAATTTTTCTTATTCTAATATCTCCTCTCTAAGGCCACAAATTCTTTAAAATACACTTTTCCCTTTTCACATTTATAAGCAAGAAAATGTCCTTATGTATATCGAGATGCAAGGTGTGTTGTTTTGATGTATGCAAATATTATGGAACAGTTGAATCACGTGAAGGAATATTCCTAGCACCTCATATTTTTTTTGTGGTAAAAGCATTTGAAATCTCTCAGCAGTTTTCAAATATACAATACACTGTTATTCATTATAGTGGTGTGCTGTGCACGCAATCCCACCTCCAAAATCTATCTTCCTTCCTTCCTTCCTTCCTTCCTTCCTTCCTTCCTTTCTTTCTTTCTCTTCCTCTCTCTCTCTCTCTCTCTCTCTCTCTCTCTCTCTCTCTCTCTCTCTCTCTTTTTTCTGGAGCTGAGGACTGAACCCAGGGCCTTGTGCTCTACCACTGAGCTAACTCCCCAACCCCTAAAATCTTCCTTTCTAATCAAAACTTTTCACTGCTTTATCAACATCCTTATGCCCCACCCCATCTGAAGCTCCAGAAAACACCAACCATTCCCTCTGCCTAAATGAGTTCAATTTTTTAAAAATTTCATGTATAAATTATGAATATTGTGTGGTACTTGCTTTCCTGTCCCTGGTTTGTTTCACTTAGCCTAATATTTCTCTAGGTCTGTCCATGGTGTCATAGATACAGACATTCTGTCTACTCAAAAGTTACCTTTACAAAGATGTGATTTTGGTTGCCAACTTGACTACATCTGCAACCAACTAGAACTCAAGCAGCTGGGCAGATCTACAAGGGATTCTCTTGATTGGATCCTTTGAGGTGGGAAGACCCACCCTAGATCTGGGCCACACCCTCTGGTGGCAGCCCACAGCAAAGGCTATGGAAGAAGGAAGCTTTTGCTCTTCACTTGCTTGCCCTCCCTCTCTCTG
The DNA here is from genome assembly GCA_036184795.1 of Tokudaia tokunoshimensis. Taxonomy (NCBI): domain Eukaryota; kingdom Metazoa; phylum Chordata; class Mammalia; order Rodentia; family Muridae; genus Tokudaia; species Tokudaia tokunoshimensis. The sequence continues at coordinate 39,303,563 of BTHU01000006.1, forward strand.
GCAGGCTCGTCTGTCCTGCTGCTGAGGCATTCCTCTACCGGTGTTAGAACCAACTTCTGCAGGATCCAACGTAGACTGGAGACCAGCAGCTACCCAGAAATTCTCTAGAACTCCAGCAGCAGACTGGAGCTACTGAGACATCCATCCCTATGGAATGACCAAGCCTTGGCCTTTCTATTGGGACAGCCCTTGTTGGACTAGCTGAACCACAGTCCATAAACCACTGTAATAAATCCTGTGTGTGTGTGTGTGTGTGTGTGTGTGTGTGTGTGTGTGTTCATTCTATCACGTCTGTCCTCTGGAGGAGCCTGGCTAATACAAAAGATATTCCATTATGCACATATACCCCATCTTTTGGTTTGGCCCTTTGACGCTTGCCTGCTTCCGTAGCCTGACTATGGGAATGCTTGCTATAATGGGCATAGATAGCTCTACAAGATGGTGGTTAGCATTTCTTATGGTACTTTCTCACAGTGGGCTTGGTGATGCTATTCACATTGATGTAAATAACATCTATGTCCTGGTTTCATACATTTTAAGCCATGGTTTTAGTTCCTGGGTTCTGGTGAGGCCCTTCCTGATGGACATGGTGGAGTAGAGATATTTACCTCATGGTGCCTGGGAGGCAGAAGAGGGTGAGGAAGGACCCGGAGACAAGGTATACCCTTCAAAATGACACCCTAGTCACATACTCCCTCCTCTCAGATTCTAGATCCTTTTTTTTTGTTTTTTTTTTTTTGAGACAGGGTTTCTCTGTGTAGCCCTGGCTGTCCTGGAACTCACTGTGTAGACCAGGCTGGCCTCGAACTCAGAAATCCTCCTGCCTCTGCCTCCCAAGTGCTGGGATTAAAGGCGTGCACCACCACTGCCTGGCCCCAGATTCTAGATCCTAATACCCTATATGATATGATAGTGGACTAAGCCATTGATGAAATTAGATTCCTTCCAGCCACTTGTCAGTAGTGCCACCAGGCAGGGACCAAGCCTTCTGCATAGGAGTCTTTGGGAAGCTCATATTCAGGACACCACGGCTGGTTCATTTGGCAACCCCGGATGTAGACTTTTGTTTTCGTTGTTGTAAGAAATCACACAGTGATTTCTGTGGGGACTGAATTTTTTTTCTTTTCTTTTTTTTTGGAGGGGGTTGTTTTGTTTTTTTTTTTTTTTTTCTTTTTCTTTTTCAAGACAGGGTTTCTCTGTGTAGCCCTGGCTGTCCTGGAACTCACTCTGTAGACCAGGATAGCCTCGAACTCAGAGATCCGCCTGCCTCTGCCTCCCGAGTGCTGGGATTAAAGGCTCGCGCTGCCACTGCTGGGCTGAATGAATCTTCATTGTAGCGGACAGTAAAAGGGCGCCATTTATTCTCCACCCTTGACTATGCTCATTTTGTAGTGATATCTCACTATGGTTTCAATGTGCATTTTTCTAGTAATTAGTAATCTAGAGCATTTCCTCATACACCCATGTACCTGTCCCCTTTCAGCTTGCTGCGATCAACCACCATGCACAAGGCAACTTACAGAAGGAAGGGTTTATTGGCTCACTCCAGACGCGTAGGAGTCCTTCGTGGTGGCGAGGCATGGCAGCGAGAGGCAGGAAAAACCCCTGGAGCAAGAAGCTGAGTGTTTACATCCGTTAGCATAAGCATGAAGCAGAGAGAACCGAAAATGGCAGGAGGGTTTACACTTCCGGTGACATTATCCCTCCAATAAGACCACACCTCCTAAACACCTCCGACCGTGACCGTGCTGCCTACTGAGATCTCTGTGTGTTCAACTGCGTGAGCCTGTGGGGGGCGTTCTCACTCAAAGCTCCACAACCTCTTTGAACAGTGGTATTTGCAGCGTTTTTGGAAATGCTTATTCCAGCGGGTTGCGTGTTCTTAATTTTCATGCATTGAATGCTTTAAATATTTCGAATATTTATTTGCCAGATGTACAGTATGTAATTGTAGTCTCCCAACCCTTAGAGCGAATCTTCATTTCATCAACAGTTTCCTTCGCCTTACGGAAGTTTTCTTAGTCTGATACAATCTTACCGCCCATCTTTTGTTTTATTCTGTGACCATTCGGAGTCACTTTAACAAAAGCCAGGCCAACGCCATGAGCTTTTCTTCCAGTTTCACAGTTTCTTGTCTCACGCCGTATCCTCTCATATCCTCTGATTCAGTCTGAATTGATATTTGCTGATATGAACGAAGAGTCCGATTCCATTCTTTTGCACGAGGACATACGCGCCTCATTTACTCTTTGTCTCTTCTGTATTTTTGATATCTGTATTGAAAATCAGTTGCCTGTGTGCTTGTTTCTGGCCTGGAGCACTTTCTTTATTGCCACAAATATGGTTTGTTTCAGTTGTGAAGGTTCTCGTGAATTTCTTCATTTGGGGAAATCTCTCTGTGACCGGCCCACCTCCTTCACTTCTCGTAGTCTTTTCCTACTGCAAATATTATATAACAGTTGGCAGATTAAATGTCTCTCCTGCACACCTGCCTTAATTCCCCAGGTCTAGTGAGATGATGCCTTAGGTAGCATAATGGTACCCCAAAGATGCTTGTACATATACTGTAGATATGTGACCTTACGTGGCAAAGCTACCCATTCTTTATTTAGGCAGGAAAACATCAGAATCAGGCTAACTTTATAAAGGACCAAAGATTATTTAGTTCATGGATTTAGAGGTTGACTTTCCAAAGAGCATGGTACAAGCTTTGGTCAAATCCCATGGAGAGGGTATGCCAAGCCAGAGAGACTGCATGGGGATCGGTACAGACTTGTAATCCTAGGCTCTTGTGAACTAACCATAGTCTCATGAGAAGAATTACTGCACTTCCTTCTGAAGCCATACCCACACAAATCTAAGGGCCAAGCACTGGGCCTTGCCCGGTAGAGGCCCCTCCCCTTCTGACTGCCACCACATTGGACATCATGCTTCTAACAAACGAATGTCTAAGTCACAGATAAACCACAAAATGTGGCAAAGGAGCCCTTGCAGATGTGACAAGATAATGAGTGAGATTGGGATTTTGATTTTGGATTATCCAAATGGTCCTGGTATAGCCTGAGTCTCTACTGAGTTGGGACAGTCATTATCAGAAAAGACAGTGAGGGCGCTGGAGAGATGGCTCAGCAGTTAAGAGCACTGACTACTCTCTTCTGAAGATCCTGAGTTCAAATCCCAGCAACCACATGGTGGCTCACAACCATCCGTAAGAGAGATCTAATGCCCTCTTCTAGAGCGTCTGAAGACAGCTACAGTGTACTTACATATAATAAGTAAATCTTTAAAAAAAAAAGAAAAGAAAAGACAGTGAGACAATGGAAACTTCCAGGAGTCAGAAGAGCTAAGAAAACATGTTCTTTCCTGGAGTTTCCAAAGGGACACAGCTCTGAGGACATCTTGAATCAATCATGTTGGGGTGTTTTTGAAGATTTATTATATACAAGTACACTATAGCTGTCTTCAGACACACCAGAAGAGGGCATTAGATCTCATTACAGATGGTTGTGAGCTACCATGTGGTTGCTGGGATTTGAACTCAGGACCTTCAGAAGAGCAGTCAGTGCTCTTAACCACTGAGCTATCTCTCCAGTTCATCCTGGGAGGTGTCTTAAAAGCAAATATTTCATGGGCTCAGCTGAATGACCAGGAGAGGGATCTGCACTCTGACCTTTATGGATGTTATCTCAGTCCGGAAGCATCTAAGACAGTCCAGTCCCATGAGGTGCAGATGCCACGCTGGCCACTAGATGTCAGGCTTTGCCCTCCTCCCTGTTAGCCACCCCCTCTCCCATCTTCCCCGCCCCTCCCCAAAATGTAGAATGCTTGTTTACATATGCCTTATCCCAACTAGTCTCACAAGTGCATTGCAGTTTGGGGGGAGCCCTTACTCACATTTACAGCTGGGAAAAGGGAGACCCTGACACTATCTCAGCCACCAGTGGATCTGGGGCAACAGTGTGTGGTGACATTCCAGTTAGTTAGCCATGCAATGCTGCCTTAATCTAGTTGGGTGCCTTGCATCTAGGATATGTCTGTGATGTTTAAAATATGAACACAGAGACAAAACACATGGCCCTGAAGACAGAGACAGGAGAAAACTCGGGGCCCTTTTTCAAAGAAATCTTACTACAATATTGTCATTTATCTTTATTTTTAGTCCCATTTTCATGAAAGGGAAAATATGGTGACTTTTGAACTTCTCAAACAGTATTTAGATGTAAGCAAAGGCTTGGTATTGAACCTGTTGGAAGACACTCATGTGCAGGGTAACCAGAGCTCTCTGTGAGAGAAGAGAGACCAGAAAATGCAAGGCCCCCTGAAAACTGAGGGCAGTCTGTCCAAAAACCAATGTGTTATCAGTGGGTAGTGGTTGGGATACGGATGGAGTGTGTGTGTCAAAGGGAGAAAGCTGGCGAAGATGAGCTAGATAACTTCTAGCTTTTTGGCTCCTAAAAATACAACTGTTATGAACTTTATGTTGTTGATAGGTCCCCTAAATTCTGACGGAAAACCTCCACTATCCTTAACAAGCAAACACTCTCAAGCCAGGGTCCTCTTCAAGCTGATAGCAACGGTGGTATGCTGGGTAGAATTCTTGCCTACTTTATCAACATAAAAAGGCATACTAAATTTCTCTCAAGACACCTTATTGAAAAAGATGTTGAAGGTTCTCATGAGAAAAAAAAATCATAAAATGAAAGCTCAAAGATCTAAAAGCTATTATTTAATCAAGAAAGATCTGGACAAGGTTTTCTCTTACCTTGTTCATCTTCTTCCTTATCAAAATCCAATATGATTACCACAAATTATAGGACAGAGAAAATCAATTAGTCTCTCCATATATGTGTGCATATGTGTATGCATATGCTACCATATATATTTATATATTGCATTTATTTTATATTGTGTTTATATATTATATTTATACATATTAAATACATATAAAACATTTTTCTGAATCAACTATATGACTGTGTGTCAAAGGACCCCATAAAAGTCTGCTAAATGTTCCATGTAATCTTGACCATTGTATTGAGAGAGGCAACTTACAGGTACACGTGCTTCTGCCTAGCATTCCTTAAACCTCTGCCACTGCTCAGACTTGGAAGACTATTAGGAAGCATGAACCATAAAGACAGGATCAAACTATCTGGGATGTATGCCCTTTGACCTGCTCAGGAGTAGCCTCTGCCTCAACAGAAGCTTAAAGAGAGTGTCCTGTGGGGATAAGGCTGGGACCACAGCACTAACTGGAGGACATTAGGACTGGAATTCCATCATAGTTCTCCTCGTTGAGAACCCTGTCTCCCCAATAGAGCTGGGAAACCCACGGATCCAGCTCATCTGGCTTCTAAGGTCCTGTAAGTCTCTTATAATCCCTTAGCGCCCATCTCTCCATAAGCTACACCCTTCTTCTCTCTGCATAAGGGTCTGTGTGTTTAAGGGCAGAAGATCATTTCCTCCTCTAGGAAGAACATAGCTACATCCCCAGCCCTCAGGACAAACAGCCACAGTCAGGGCTCCTGTGCTGTAAGGAGTGGAAGCCATTTAAGCAAGATCACCACAGTTATCTGTTCTCTCCAACTTCCTTGTGTTCTCAGGTGTTCACACTTCAGGTGTGCATACTTGAATAGTCTCGTATTACTTTTATTTGGTTAATTATTTGCATCTTGAGGAAGGGCATCAAGCCGACTTGTGCTGTAAGCGGTGAGTGGGACCTGGGCTGTCCTTACTTGGATTTTCCCTTTTGATACCGAAGGAGGTCAGCCTGTATTTATGTCTGATTTTCTTTTGAGTTACAACACTTAACTGTGAAGATAACGACTTCCCCCACCCAGGTGGGCATTCCACAAAAGCCAAGGGACTACAATCCTCTACCAGTAATAGTTCAGGAGGTTTGTTCAAAGTGGAGAAGGAAGAGGTGGACAGAGAGTCAGTGTGTGACCTGTGGGTGGTGGCAGATCACTGCCTAGGGCCCGTCTTTGGAACTGCATGTGAAGGCCACCTAGAGTCACTCTTGGTCTCCCCAAGGACGTCCAACTCAGCACCACAACCTGGACATCCAGATTCTTCTGGAATGCTTGGTGCTACTCCTTCCTAGGGTTAATGAGACCGTCCGGTTCAGATCGTTGAGCCACAAGGTGAATGAGCCCCCATCTCTCAGAACATCAGCAGCTAACTACTCGGGGACGCTGAGATCACTTCTCCACTTGCGGTTCTGGAGACGGAGGCACAGGGTAGTGGAAACTGCCTTCGGTTCTTTTGCTGCGACTGCCAGCTGGTACACTTCCTTCCTCTCCTTTGCTTTCCCCGGGCTTTTGAAAAAGCAAAGTGAATGCAGAATCCACTCTGACAGGACAGGAGGAGAGGAGGAGAAGCCGAGACTTAGGGCTTTTGAAAGTGAAGTGGATTATTGAATGCTAAAATAAATCTGTAATTTCCAGTTTTAAAGAACTGCCTATAAGGATAATTGAGCAAATAAAAAGCTCACTTTTTGAACCTGGTAAGGGATGTTTCATTGACTTAATGAGTTTTCAACTCAACAAAATTTCTTTTCAGGAAACGGCTGGTTTTTGTTTTGGTTTTAACTCAGTTTTTCTTTTAAAGCATCCAGATTTCCTTACATAAAGGGAATCTCCTGCCGTGGATTTTGGTGTGAATGTAGATAGCTCTCAAACCCCTATATTTAGGCTCCAGTTTTTTGTTCTTAAGCAGGCTTAGAGCTGGGTAGACTCTTTTATTTCTACAGTTTCATTGAGCCAAAGATGTCTGCCAGCTCTTCAAAGCCTACAGATGATGAAACCTGACGATCACCAAGGGACAGACGGGATCAACAGTTTTAGAAGCAGTTCTGACTGCTGCTGGTCTTGATGGTCACGTCCTGTAATGTGCTGGGGTTGTTTCCGGTGTAAGCGTGTTCTAGTGAGGTTCCGTCGGACCTGCTCAGCCTCAACGGTGTTAACCTTACAGAGTGCTCTGTCACCTCACAATGTTATAATCTTACCGGGAGGTCGTGAGCTTCCAGGGACCCAGGTGGCCAGGCTTATGGGACAAGCATTTTTACCTGCTGGGCCATCTTGCTTGCCCTTGTGATTCTTTTTTTTTTTTTTTTTTTTTTTTTTGGTTTTTCGAGACAGGATTTCTCTGTGTAGCCCTGGCTGTCCTGGGATTCACTTTGTAGACCAGGATGGCCTCGAACTCAGAAATCCTCCTGCCTCTGCCTCCCAAGTGCTGGGATTAAAGGCGTGCGCCACCACCGCCCGGCTTCATTTTAACAGAAAACTCTACACCATGTGTTTCATTGTCTTATGAGTCAGTGGACTAAATGACACATACGATATAATTACAATTGATATGCCACGGGCAGAAGTATCTACTATTATCTAATTTGTGTTAAATTACCCATGGTACTCAATTTGTACAGTCTCTAGAGTGGACACAGATTTGATGATGGGATGAAGGCGTATACACAGGATTGTGGTTCTGAGACGGGTTTTCTTCTTATTGCTTTGAAATTTCCAGATAACCAGGCAGTGGGGGCACAGGACTTTAGTCCCAGCACTTGAGAGACAGAGGCAGGCTGATCTCTGTGAGTTTGAGGCCAGCCTGATCTACAGAGTGAGTTCCAGGACAGACAGCTAAGGCTACATGGAGGAACCCTGTCTCTGAAAATAAATAAATAAATAAATAAATAAATAAATAGATAGATAGATAAATAAATAAATAAAGAGTTGCAGAGAGTGCCCGCCTCTCTCCAGTAGAGGAAGCTGGAAGCTACAGCTGCCAAGGAAATTAGAAGCAAATTTCTGAGGAGTTTACCAGTTGCTGCCCGGAACACTAATGGGCTAATTACAGTGGTCTAACTACTTCAGGTCCTTCCGCTGGTAAGCACCGTCCAACACTCCGTTATTTACATCCTAATCCACAGGCTTCTTGTCAACCTGGCCGCTCTCTGATGTCACACAGAGCCTCTTCATAATAGCTTATACACTTGCTTGCTACCTGCTCTGGGTACCAACCTGCCCTCACAGGACAACCAGCCTGTGTTCTCTTTCCTTTTGTTTAAAACAACAAACCCAGCTGTTGTAATGTGCTAAACAGACTTCAGGCATCTGACTCAAAACATGGTTCTCTTGGCTCCTAAATCTTTAAGATTCTTCTTGCTGAAGAGATAATTAAAATAACAGACATGCCACTTGTAACGTATCAGACAACACTACGGGTCTCCAAAAAACACTGGATTTGTTGGCTCATGGCACTTATCGCCCCCAATACCCTAGGTACGTGTGGTTCCCCTATTCCCGGTGGGCATCTATTATAATAATGAAGCAAGGCTGCTCTGCAGTGTACCGTGTGGTAGGAAATCAGACAGTGTCGGCCTTGCCTCTTCAGATGTGGAGCCAGCCCAGGTCATGTTGCGTAAGAAATAGATTCAGGGAGCTGGAGAGACGGCTCGTCGGCTAAGAACACTTGTTGTTCTTCCAGTGCTTGTCCCATAAGCCTGGCCACCTGGGTCCCTGGAAGCTCACGACCTCCCGGTAAGATTATAACATTGTGAGGTGACAGAGCACTCTGTAAGGTTAACACCGTTGAGGCTGAGCAGGTCCGACGGAACCTCACTAGAACACGCTTACACCAGAAACAACCCTAGCACATTACAGGTTTGGTTCCACATGGTGGCTCACAATCACCTGTAGCTCCAGTTTCAAATGACCTGGCCCCCTTCTTCTGGTCCCTTTGAGTACCTCCCACATACATGGTGCATAGACATACTTGCCAGCAAAACTTACAAGAAAAATAAATCTAAAAGAAGACATCGACTGAAGACCATTGCCTAGACTTCATACATGTGTGCCAACATGTGTTGTAACTTTAAACCAGCTGACATGTGATGGTAACAGAATCAAGGTTTCTCATTTAGTAGAGTTGGACATCTTTAGCTCTGTACGAGGGTGGTGTTGGAATCTTTCAATTTGCTAGTTAGTTTAAAGCCTTCTACCGATGGCCATTTTTCCTCTGGTCGCTTCGCATCTATGAATTCCTTTCCAGTGTCTTGTCTCTTGCTAGCTGCTGTTTTCCCGAGTTTGCTGGTATATTTACTCTGTCCAGAATGCAGTAATCATCCATCGAGTCTCTTTTCTATTACAGCTGGCTTTTCAGGAATTGGCATTTTCTATGAAGCAAGATTGCCATTTGCATTTAGAGTATCACATAAAGGATGCAGAATTTCATTCATCAGTGAACTTGTTGTGTTTTTGTATTTATTGATGTCAGTATACTTCATGTTAGCCGTTTGGTCTTATTCCTTTGCCTGGGGTTATTGGACTATTGTGGCATCTACAGAATTATGATTTTTCTATTAGTTCCAATAAATGTATGCCATATTTCTGTGAGTAAAATAACATGTCTCCTATAAAATGACCATAAAAATCACTGTCAATGCTAAAGGATAAGATATTTAATTTGGCCTCAAACTCATAAAATTTGGAAGTCTCTTATTCATGAGAATGCACTATCTGCACTGGGTTTCTATTGGAATAAACACCATATCAACATCCAGTCACAGCATTTATCTTGCACCTTCTGAATGTCTCTAGGATACACACACACACACACACACACACACACACACACACACGTATGTGCACAAACATGCATGCACATATGTGTATGTACACACATGTATGCACACACACGTAAGTGCACACACATGCATTTGATCACCAGACTTTCTTCCATCGCTTCCCCTGAGCCAGAAAACTCACTGTAGAAATGACATTCTTAAAGTGTGACATGAGTGGATCCGCTGTCCTGGGTGTTTTCCCGACAATGGGATCTATGTTTTGAATCTGGTCTTAGGTGTTCCTGCCATTTGAATTCCTTGATTCTTTTATCCCTGTGTCAGAGTCACCTTCACTTAACAAAGCTGTGTTCAAATGCTTGCAGACGTAGGAGGGGGTAAACCGTAGCGTGTGTTTTATGGTGTTAGTGTAACACAGTGCAGAAATGTCTCATTTATTTATAAACGTGAGATTTATGCCACCATCCAGTTCCAAAAGGGATTTGAGGTGGTACACAGAGCTGTTGACTTTGCTCTTATCTGTGTGCCTTAAACTGTAATTTATGCCAGCTGCTTTGTCTCATCTATTTACCTTTCTTGGCATTTGGTGATTAATGTCAGTGAGTGGAAGAAAACCTCTACTGAAGATATAAAACATCTTCTTATTTGTGAGATTTTTGGCAAGCCCTGCAAGAGGAAATGATTTGAAATTGCACACCAGGCAGAGAAGAGTCAAACAGCTAGTTTAATTTTAAAGAGGAATGCTGATTGAAAGATAAAACCCACTTCTGAAAACCCATTTCCACTGGAAATCTGCAGATGCCTCCTGCTGCCATGTAGGTGATGACCCTTGCTATCCCTTTGAGAGCTGGAAATGCCATTGAGGCTTGACACCTTGGTCACTGCGATGATGCTAACAAAGCGGAACAAAACAAAGTCAGGCAAGCTTGAGATTCAAGAATGCAACTTTTGGGTTAATCTCTCTTCCCACATTTTGTCACATCCTACAGCGAGGAGTAAAATACAGATGACAAGGGAAGAGGAAGGAGGAGAGAGGTTGGCCGGGCTGCAGAAAACAAAACAAAACAAAACAGCTGGAACAGATGTTTGTGTGGTGTTTTATTAGGTGGAGGACTGGACACACATTTAATGGGCTGACAGATGGCTGATGGCTCTTCATCAATAGAATTTGAGGGGATGTTGCATCTCGGGAAGGAAAGAGTTATGACAGACTTGAAACTGTGTTCACTATCCAGAGTCACTAGTCTGTGGCATGCTTGCCTGTGGCCAATATGCTCTTCCCTTTGCCCCAGGTACCCTTCCTTCCTCCTCACTGAGCGGGGGAGGAGACTTACAGGAAGTATCCTAGAAAACACAGGGGGAAGCAGACCTTGTTGGAATACAGCCACAGTTATCATTTCCCATCTGCATGGTAGGGAGTCATAGCCGTTATCTCCTGGGCAGAGGGAGGACCAGCAAGTGAGGGATTCCCCCAGCTTCACTCTTAGCCCCCATCTTTGTGTGAGGAGGCATGTATAGATGACTATGACACACAGGACTCACGGGACAGTCATTTTCCTGAGCTTTGTCACACCCAAGTAAATCACCGTCTCTCTTGGAAGGGCATGGGGCTTTGCATTTTTAACAACCCCCACTCCACGGTGATTCGGATGGATCTTATATCTGACACTCGCTGGACTCATCCAGATCATCTCTCAGTTTCTGTTCCCTGTTAATATTCCATGGTTCCAAGGCCACTTGATTTTGCCTTATTTTGTCCCTCGAGGGAGAAGTCCTGGGCCACAAATATCCAGTAGTCTCCCAAACCACATCTCCATCAGCCTTAAGCTCTGCGCATGGCTTCCTCAACACATCATGTCTTGGCAGGCATCGTGTGCAGGTGTGGACGGGTCACGGCCCAGTTCCTGCGGGGACAGAAACATGGCCGCAAGATTCCATTGGCAATGGTCCAAATGCAGCCCTGCCATGAATCTCTGCTCGGGGACAACCAGGTGGCATCAGAAACCCGGGAGAGGGAAAATGAGATACTCTGCTGCTGAGTAAGCAGGTGACTGCTTGCCAAAGAAAGACTATTCAATAAGACGGGGAATTGGGTCAACTGAGAGAGAGAAAATATTCTGGATGACATGAAGACTTCTGGGAAGCTGAAGAAGCATGCTGGACTTGACCAGACCCAAAAATCTGAAAATTGTCAGAGGCAGAGACAGCCTATTCCTGGGGAACCAAAGAGCCTTTCACAATTTCCCCACATTGCTGGGCTTCTAGTGCACTCTGGGGTGCAGGGAGAGCTTGCCACCCCAAGAAGCTCCATTGACGTCAAGGTCTAGAAACACAGCCAGTGCCCTGACAGGAGCCAGGTCATTCTGTGATCATCCCTCTATCTCCTCTTTTCACTGTGTGTCATTGGAATAAAATGTAGGTTGTGCTCTCTGGGCCTTAGTCTCCTCATCTGTAAGATGAGAGTGTTGAACTAGACTGTCCTGCTGATGTGTTCCAGAGCTAAGTTTCTATGGAAATAAAACAAAAGTAAATAACAGAGATGGGGAAAAAATGTAAAAAGAACTGCTACGTAAGATAGTTATGAGGAGGGATAGCATTTTGTAGAGAGGGAAAAGCTGCTAAGAGGGGGAAGGAAATCTTGTTGAAGACCATATGGGAATGCCCTTGAGTTCATAAACACACACACACACAGACACACACACACACCCATACATACACATACAGCCATATACATATGCATACATACATGCACAGACACACATACTAGTGCACATAGACACAGACAGACATAGACACAGACAGACAGACAGACACACTCTTCTACAGCAGGATAGTCCAAGTCTCCACTGGGCACATCTTGGGGAGTGGTCCTAGAATGAATGCACATAATGCATGTATAGGTGTTCCCATAGGGTCTCCATAACCACCAGGGCTAAGCTTCATTTCATCACCAGATTTAATTTGGTGTCTGAGAAAAGTGGAGGTGAGTGTTCAGCTTGAGGCCATCTAAGGTCAAAGTTTAAACTAACTTAATTGCTGGAGTCTCTTCCAAAGAAAACAACCCAAACAAGGCAGGAAGCAAGAGAGATCCAGGCCGACACCAGGAGTACATTTTTAAATGACAACTTGCAGGAACTAATTAGGGTCCTACAAGAACGACATTAATCTCTGTGGCAGGCGATGTTTTCAGTGTCACAACTACCTCTCTCAAAACATCACCCAAACCACCATCCCAACACCACCACCTTGGGAACCAAACTTCCGGAGCATGAACCCTAGGCTGGGGATACATGGAAATTATATTCCAATCAGGACAGCCCTCAAACAACGTTCTCTTCAGACAAACTCTTGTTTTTGGACTTATCCCTCCCAAATACCTGACAATGATCACAGAAGCTCTTTTACTGAGAGATTTGTACCTGACTATCTTGGGCTCGAGGAGACTTGTGGGTTATCTCTCCGATGGTTCCCATTAGAACATAGAGGTGTGATCACTGAATTGCTTGGAGCTACAGAGCCACATCCCCCTCCTGGATGCTCTGTTTATTTTCTGTACCTGAACATGAGGACAGCCTCCGGAGAAGGTCACTTCTGTGTTATTGGTTTAGGATTCTCCCTGTGGTGGAAGCGGTTTTGTACTTCCAGGCAGTCAATGACTGGGTATCTAAACATTAGTGTATGGAAGGTAGGACACACTTACCCTTAGAAAGCTGTGTCAGAGAAGGGTGCTACTTGAGGTCCTGAGCACTGAGTCAGACCCAAGTAACAGACGGTAGGACTTCCCTTGAGAAGTGTAACAGATTAGCCTAATGCTGTTTGTATTCTAATGCTAATCTGGGGTTCCTAAAACTGTTTGCCCCAAGAGAGAGTCTGAGCATAAGATACTTAGTGCCCCACCCTCAGTTGATTGTGATTGGCGAATGAAGATGTCAGCAGCCAACAGCTGAAGAGAAGAGAGATAGGCGGGTGGGCTTAGAGGAAGGAGCAGGGAGGAGGAGAGAGAAGAAGCCGCCATGGAAGAAGACAGATGTACAGGAGGGAGAAGGAGAAGCGCCATGGGGTAGGAGTAAAGAAAATGTGGCCATGTGGGCTGGCCAATGGGAGCTGAGAGCAGCCCAGATGGAACCTAAGAGTTAGTTAGTAGTAACTTATTGGAAGAAAATAGATTCTAACAGCACGGGGGCTAAGCAGTTGACCAGCTATTGTGCTGCCTAAGGCATAGTAAAAAATACAAGGCTGTATATGTCTTTCATCTGGGAACATATATATATATGCCTGACCTGCTAGGTGTTTTATTTCTAAGGCATAGTAAAAAATACAAGGCTGTATTTGTCTTTCATCTGGGAACACACACACACACACATATGTATGTATACATATACATATGTACACATATACACCTGACCTGCTAGGTGTTTTATTTCTAGAACTGGACTAGAATGAACAGGTCTTATCCTCTGCCCCAAATCACCCAACTTCCTTCAGCTCTGCCACATCTGCTAGTCTGCTTTTGAAAATGTTCAAAACTCAACAGAGCAGTGGTGGCTCACACTGTTAGTCCCAACTCCTGGGGGACACAGGCAGGTGGATCTGTATGACTCAAAGTGAGCCTTAGCTACAGGGAGAACCCCAAATGAGACTCGAGAACGGAGTTCGATGCAAAAGCAAGAGGTTTATTGTTGCAGGGCACTGAGGTGGCCCTGCCCCCTTCTCTTTGTTTCAGAAACCTTTTATACAATTTGTAGCAACATCAACTAGGCTTGTAATAATTGGCAGTTCTGGTGACCTTTGCATTAATTGCCTGGGCAGGGACCGGGACTCAGGGACCTTCCCTAAGGTCGGGTAGGAAGTTCCAAGTGGGGCTCTCTCAGGTCTTTATGAGTTCTTGACCAAGCTGGTCTACATAGTGAGTTCTGGGATAGCTGGCAGGCTACAAACAACAAATGTAAATAATAAATAAATATGCTCAGAACTCCATTTTTTTGTCCCATGCTTGAAGTCGGTTCTCTTTCCTAGCCATTAGTACATGACTCATTTCTTCTCCTTTCTACTTTATGGAATATTTTTCTCTAGTAAGAAGTTATGATTCATTTATCTTTGTTTTTTTTTTTAAAGCACTTTTCTCCCACTTGAAGGTTTTGCCCAAAAAAAAAAAAAAATCCACGATATTCACTCTTCAGTGACTTCCTGCTTTAATAGGCTGTTTTGTCAGCTGTCTCTTGGAATCTGATTTGGGGAGGTGACGGTCCCTCCATCTAGAGTGGCAGATTTGCTTCTCCTGGTGCTTCTTGCTTTTAGGAGTGAGAGATTCTCAGAACTCTGTCGGTTACCAGGTTCACTGAGATGGGGAGACAAGTCCTGGAGAGAGGCGCCTGTCTCACTCAGACAAGCTCCAGGGCAGGTTCATTTTGTCCTCAGCTCTAGGAAGACACCTGCTGTGTGGTTCTGTTTTCCTTTCAGGACTGAGATGAGCCCCTCCTCACCTCTGCATTCAACTCAGGATCCTGCTTCCTGCCCTGTAAGAAGAATGCTAAGTCACTGCCTGCCTGCTTTCAGGCCTCCTGTGGTCAAAGCTGGCTCTCCGGTTAGCATGTCCATCCCATTTCTGGTCCACGGAACCTTACTCTTGCATTGGGTTCTAAGCTGTTGTCCTTTTATGTCACTTATCTGACCCCAGAGAGTCCGGCAGGAGAGCCCAGAGATGGTCAGAGTTCTGTGCTAACCTATGACAAATATTGTTCCACCTTGGCAAAGTTTCAGACTTTGTGACACAGACAGGCCATCCCTGAGTTCCGTGTGAGTGTCCCTGCAGAGGTAGCTGAGGGAAGGGATAAGTTCGCCACCTGCAGTTCTTTGTCATCAGGGAGTAATTCTTCAAATGGCTGTAATGCAGACAGCAGTGCCTCATAAAAGCAGGAAGTGTGGCTGATCCTAATAGGGCGAAGCAAAATTTCCCGTCTCTTTCCCCATTTGAAAAGTCATACCGATGTACCACCCACTGTGGGCTTGTTGTTTGAGGTCAAATTGAAGTTCATTAAGAAAAGGTATTTGAAATTTATTTTCATTATTTTTGATTCTGTGTGTTTGTGCATCTGTATGTGAGTATGTGAACATGAATACAGGTGACCATGGAGGCTAGAAGTGAGTGTTGGGTCCCCTGAAGCTGTAGTTACAGGTGGTTGTGAGCCACCCAGTGTGTGTGTGTGTGTGTGTGTGTGTGTGTACACGTGTGTGCTGGGAACTGAACTCTGGTAAATCAAATTTACATTGGCTTATAGGCAATTCCACTGGGCCTCTCCCAGGGACTTGTTGGTGGTTTATGTCATCACCTGCCATTGCCTGGTGCAAGCCAGGTGCAGCAGCCTATAAAAAGGACTGCTTGATACCCCTCCCCCCACCCCACCCCCGTTCCCACGTGTTCCAGACCGGCCTCTCTTTTTCTCTTTCTGTCCTTCTCTGTCCCTACTTCTCTGCCTTAATAGCTCTGTCTGTCTGCCTCTCATTCCCCTCCCCTCTCCCAAATAAACTTCCCTTAAACTAGGTCTGTCACATGGTGTGGTTTCTCAGAGGGACACCTTTCATGGGCCTGCCAGGTAACCCCTTACCCCTGCCTGCCACTGCATTGTATTTCATAACAATGAACATTTCAGTTCAGGAAATGTCCTACAGATTACACTTAACACATACCATGTTAAGGCAGCAGAAAGACACACCTTTAGGCTTAGTGTCTCTTCTATGAAGTGCCTGAGCTCTGAAGCAATACCCACTGAAATGACTTTTGATTTAGTGAAGGCTTAGATTAATAAGGATTCTCAAATACTTCGACACCCCCCGTCCCCCAGCCTCCCAGGCACACAGTCCAAAGGTAGGAGAGAAAAGATGGTAAATTGAGCAAGGGGATGTGGATCTGTTTAGAAGTAGTTCTTTGGGGGCAGTTCCAGTCTCTGTCATGGCAGCACAATCCAGCAGAAACTACCAGGTCTCCACCAAATCAGCATGAGTCAGCAGGAATGACAAGGACCAGTAGTTCTCTGCCACACCTCTCTCAACAAAGTGAAGATCAGCAAAAACACATGACCAATGAAGAGTTGAACAGCTAGCTATGCAAACGCCCCATTTCACTGTCCATTGAGTTCTATTTATGTTCTCTCCAAACATCATGCATCTTCCCATAATTCTTGCCTCAGTAAAACATCCTGTGAGTCTGCCTCAGCAAAATACCACATAAGTCTGTATCACATGACACAACTAGAAACTTCCACTTCATATCCTTTTTGTTTAAAAGTTGTCATTTTAGCTAACATTAACAATCTATAGTTTAGTATAGACTTTTCCACTTGGGGCATTGTGAGAAATTCTGAGACTTTGGATTAGGAATCCTCAACCTGTGTGTAAGGCTAAGATTCTTCTAGAAAACCTAAAAGGAATGGATGCAGGGTAGGGTCAATGCCACCTAAGTTGTTGAGCAAGAGAAAGCTTAAGGGAACTAGGGAGGGTCTATCTATACATGTTGTTCTCCTGTGGCCTTTGAACGGGATTTCCCAACGACATGAAGTTGGTCTAACAAGGCACAAAGCACCAAGAGAGTGAATTTTATTTACTCACTTTTCCAGTTTTGATAAGCATAAACAGACTCTCTGATGGTAGCCCACTGTGGACCAAAATGAGAGGACTGTAAAGGGGCAGAAGGACCTGCCCATGTAGCTGAGTGGCAGTGGGATGCTGTCTGACACACACACATCTAGATCATCCAACAGGAAAAGAAAACCTTTAACACAGTCCAAGATTTAGTACATATTCAAAGAGACAAAAATGCCAGCAGCCACCTTCATTTTAAAGATTTATTTTTGTCAGCTCTTCGAGATTTCCATTGTTAAATGCATCTTGTTATTTAGATCACATTCACTCCTCAGTCCTCCCCTTAATTCCTCCCAGATCCACCCTCACATCCTTACCCTGACCCGTCCAGCAGGTCTAGTTATTCAGGGTCCCGAAGAGGCGCTACCTGAGGGTCATGGGGGAGAGAAAGAAAGGAGGCCAAGCAAGATTCCATTGTCAAGGCCCCGTTTATTGTCACACAGGCAGCACGTTTTAAGCAGTGGGGATGAGGAAGTTGGGAAGGGGAACTATGGGGAAGTGACCTATGGGCCAAGCCCTGAATGAGGAAGTTGGGAGGGAGAGCTAGGGGGAAGTGAGCTATGGGCCAAGCCCTGGGCCGGGTGCCTGGGACATTCTGTGGTTTTTCCCGGGAAGGTCACAGATTTTTATCTTGGTCTTAATGTTCCGTCAGGAAGGTCAGGAATTTCACTCGAGGGGAGAGGCGGCCTGTCTATGTAGCCGGCAGTTAGCCTGTTGGCCCCCAACATTACCCCTAAACTTAATGTTCTCTCTCTCTCTTTTTTTTAATAATGTTTGTCTTTAATAACTCATTGAGTCCAATTTGTGCAGCCCACACATTGCAGGGTGTGGGGTCATTTAATGGAGCATTTTCTACCTCCCAAAAACCACACCCTTGAAAGATTAACGTGCTATCTCCAGAAGCCATCGACTGTCCATAGCTCCTCAGTTAGGGGACGGACATAAGTCTGCCCTCGCTAGACATTGACAGCGTCTTCTGGGTATGCTAGGGCTGCTGTGCTCATGAACACACAGCTGCCCACCTAATATCAAGCTGCTTCATTTTTATAGCCTAAAGGTGTCAGTGCAAGAATTCTTTTGAACATGCTGTGCATTTTTTTTAAAAAAGTGCTCTTGGACTCGGGATTGGATAGATGGTAGGGAATAACGGATTTGAATTTTGCTGAATTTTTACCAGAGAGAATTGATTGAGCACACTCAACTCCTAGCTAGCGGGCAGCATCCCAAAGCTCCAGCAGCTGAAGGATGACTTGCTTGTTTATTCACCAGCAGATGCTGAAGGTAGTGCTTTATCAATAGTCTCATGTAAGGAACTGGAATGACAAACACTTTTCCTTCTAACTCTCGGCTTCCCCACTACTCCGGCTAGAAAATTAACATAATGCTTTCTGAAATTACAAATGGGCAATGACTTTCTCATCTGGAAAGATCTGGGACATTCCTCAGTTGCCTAGATGGACGCAGGTGTAATGGGAATATGGATGATCAGACTATCTGCTGTTCAGTTTTATGTTTCCTCCTAGGAGTCTCTTCAATATGCTAAGATCTGCTCAACAAAGCATGTAGCCATTTCCGACAGTCTGAAATGGAAGAAGGAAACTTAGAAAACTGGCACTGTTTGCTTTTGGCATAAATCTGAGGTGACAAAATCCACTGCAGTGCCAAACTCAAGCCACATACAGAGCAGCACCAGGTTCTGTGGTCAAGCCTGGGCCCAGACACTCATGTTTCGGATGGTTCAGATTTTGCTTTCTAATTGGATCCATTTCTCTACACTCCCACAAGTATCCAGGCAATGTCAACACAGTGCCAGATCCTCTGATTGAACAGACAAGGCTGCCTGTGAGAAAGATGGTGTTTTCCCAGGCTGGCTCATGTGTGGATAGATGAAAGTTCAGGTTTAGGAATCCTTCCACTATCAACAGACTCCTGTCTCTGCTTGAAAAGATGCCTTCCTGTGAGATCCACCCTTCTAGTCTTCTCTGTCTAGTCTGTTACACAGAAGGCACCTTAGCAAGTCAATTTCCACACACCAAAACCTCTTATCTAATCTATGGGTGGTCTTGAAAGACCCATCACCTAAACAAATCTTTGCCATAGGAAACTGCCTGGTTTATCTGGCACGCCTGGATATATAGTTCTGCAAAGTCTCTGAGAATCCTTCAAAAGACAAACCCCATAAAATCTCAGACAGCAATCACTGACAAAAGGCTACTTCCAAGCTTAGGTGCCATCACTCCAGATTCACACCGGATACGAAGGTTCTGCTACAGTAGTCCATTGAAATAATATCAACTTGGGACTAGAGAAATGGCTTAGTGGTTAAGAGCACCTGTACTTTTCCAGAGGACCCAGGTTCAATTCCCAGCGCCCCACCCCACATGGCAGCTCACAACCATCTGTAACTCCAGTTCCAGAAAATACTCTGCCCTCTTCTGACCTCTGAAGGCACCAGGCACACAAATGGTACACAGACATACATGCAGGTAAAACACCCATGCACCATAAATAAATAAATAAATAAACAAATAAATAAATGTAACATGGTTTCTAAAAAAAATTAACAATGTTAAAGCCCCATTTAAATTGTGCCTAAAAAGAAATACAGAGAACATTCTCTTTGTGAAAAATTCAGACAGAATGGGTTAAGTTAGTTTCCTTCAATTTTCTGCTTCCAGCCCTGGCTTCCTTCTGAGCTAGGATTTTCCAATCTTATCAGTATTTAATTCCAGATCCTTTATTTATTTCATGAATTTGACTGTGTAATCAATTGGCCTCTGGGTTCTAAGCAGAATTACTAACCCTACACTTTATTGTATTATAGTTTAATCTCAATCGGGGGTTTCTACCCCACCTTTGACCATTGAGTTCCGTGATAAAAAACACACAACCTTTATATTTATAATAAGCCTTAACCAGCACTTGAGCTGGGCAGATAGCTATCCTGTATGCTATTAGGATCTATTTCCCTATCAATAATCCCAAGTTATAACTTGCCATGCTCCTTCTGGGCAGCTCTTAACTGCAATTGGCCAGTTCCCATGGCTAGGTTTTCATGAATCACCTACTCCATGACGTCTTGTCTTCCACCTCTCTCAACCTTCTTCTCTCTCTCTTGGTCTCCTCAGATCCCAAGCCTGGAACCCAAGAACCCTACCTATCTCTCTTCTACCTGTGGCTGTAGGAATCTTTATTCACCAATGGGGATAACTATGGTGTCACTTGGGTATGCAAAGACTCTCTTGCCCCATGTGGCAACCAGGCCTGGGGGGTGGGGGGGGGCAGTAGTTAGCATTACAAAGCAAACAAAAGATCAAACTTCAAAAACATTTCATTAAGAATTCATTAGCATATCAAACCCCTCAGCTTTTTAAATTGCCTTCTGGAAAGACTAATCCCAGTTGCCAACTGCACAGGTTGGAGAAAGGTCTCAGAGATTTTTTTTTAAGATTTATTTATTATATGTGAATACATTGTAGCTGTCTTAAGACACACCAGAAGAGGGTATCAGATCTCATTACAGATGGTTGTGAGCCACCATGTGGTTGCTGGGAATTGAACTCAGGACCTCTGGAAGAGCAGCCAGTGTTCTTAAACACTGAACCATCTCTCCAGCCCCGTCTCAGAGATTATTAGTACGGCAAACTCATCGATATGACTGCAAGGGCTCTTCCAGAGAGCATCAGCAGGTGGGACTGACTGCAAGGGAAAGACTGTTATGATCTAAGCAACAGATACCACAAAGTCATACCATGCGGCAGATCTCACGTTGGAGGTTTACTGGGGAGGGGGTATACAGAGGCTGCCTTTCGGAAAGGGTGAAGGGAAAGAAGGGAGCCGGCAGAGGAGGGACTGGCCTTTTATAAAGGGATGCAGCGCACATGCCGTGGGAGGATACAGGATTCGCGCCAACAGTGGAATGAGTCGCATCTTGGCAGCTAGTGATGATGTATCCCGCTGTCTCTGGGTCCCTCGGGTAGGCAGTGGAAATGCCTGGTTGCTAATAAAGACCCTCTTCAAGCTATGGTTACACCATCGGATAGGCTGGAAGATACCTGATGGTTGGAGTAAAAGGGAAGAAGGGAAAGCCTGCCAGCGCTGTACAATCTTTTCTGTCGAGTGAGTGTATCAGTTGATGCGGCCATGTCTTGCCACCACTAGACCGCGGCTTCTTTGTCCTTCCAGTGGACTCATACCAGGGGAGCTCCTGGAGTTCCAGGCTTACATCCCCAGGCTGCACCATCATTTCCCTTGTGTTGACAATGAGCAGCTAATGGATTCTCTGCCTTCCCAGCCATCTTTGCAACATTCAGCTTCTTGTATAAACTAAATAAATTACTTATAAGCAAAATCTTTCAAAAAAAAAAAAAGTAGGCGTCTGAGGCAGGACTGTGAACTCAAAGCCAGCCCAAGCTACACAGAGTGACACTCTTCTATATAGAACTAGAAAAACAGACTTAATCTTCCTGAGAGAGCTCAGAAGATCCCAAACGGCCAAAGTAAACCTAAGCAAAAGAGTCAGGTAGAGGAATCACAATACTTGATTTCAAACTACAATACGGAGCCAGAGACAAGACTACCATGGTCCTAGCACAAAACCAGACATGTGGGCCAATGGAATAGAATACAGGACCCAGAAATAAACAAAGATATCAAAACCATCTACTGGGGAGAAGACAGACGTGGTGCTGGGGAAATTGGTTCCACATGTAGAAAAAAATGAAACTGGTTTCATGTCTGTTAACCTATACAAAAGTCAATTCACGAGTGCAGGCATGATGTAATTATGTCACAATCTCAAAGAAAAATTCAAAAATCAATCACAAAAAGACTTTAGTGTAAGACCTTTAGCGTCACACTGTGCACTGATAGAGGAAAATATAGAGAAAATATGTCCAGATACTGGCACAGGCAAGAGCCTCCTGGCTAGGACTCACATGTCAACAGCAAGAATTGGCAGATGGGATCGCAGGAAATCCAAAAGCTTCTGTACAGTAAAGGGAAAAAATGATCAGATTGAAGAGGAAGCCTACAGAATAGAAGAAAATGTTATTCATCTAACAGAGAGCTAAAGTGTATAATATATAAAGAATTAAACACGAATAAATCATTTCAATTCACAAATGCACAAATTATCAATAAATGTGTGTGAGAAAGTATCTCACATCCTTGGCCCGAAGGGAAATGAAAATCAAAGCCAGAGATTCTATCTCACCCTGGTCAGGGTGATTATTGATAAGAAAGCAAGCAAACAAACACAACCCTAATTATATGGGAAGAAAAAGGACCCCCTCATATATTGCTGGTAGGAACATAAATACTACTCCGGCCTCTGTGTAAATTGATAACTTCCGTAACAGTTATATTTTGGTGTTGAGATAAAACACTATGACCAAGAGCAATGTATCGAAGAGTTTGCTTTGTTCTATGTTTCCGGAGAATCTACAGTGACAGAGAGGTACAGCGTCTGGCATGGCACCAGGAACAGGAAGTTGAGGGTTACGTCTTCAACTACACAGATAGCAGAGAGAGCAAGCTGGAACCTGGGGGTCCGGGGTTGGGGGTTGGTGGTTGAGGGGTTGGGGGGTGGGGAAGTTTCAAACCTCCAAAGCCTGCCTCCAGCCATGTACTTCCTTTAGCAAGGCTGCACCTCCTAAAGCAGCGGTTCCTAACCTGTGGGTCACGACCCCATTGTGGGGGGTCAAACAACATTTTCACAGGAGTCCCCTAAGACCCTCGGGAAACACAGATATTGACATCATTATTCATAACAGTAGCAACATTGCAGTTGTGTAGTAACAAAAATAATTTGATGGTTGGGGGTCACCACAACATGAGGAACTGTGTTAAAGGGTTACATCATTAGGAAGGCTGAGAACCATTAACCCAAAGGTTCCATAAACATCCCAAACACTGCAAACAACCGAGAACCAAGTGCTCTAATATGTGAGCCTATAAGGATTATTTCTCAGTCAAATCACCACCAAAGATTTCTGAAAAAAAAAAAAAAAGAGAAACAAACTAAAAATAGAACCGAGAGCTATCCAGATGATACACACTTAAAGAATCAAAGTTACTAAATGATAGATACCCATGCATCTATGTTATCTTGTACTGGTTGTGATTATTACAAACTCAGCCTAGATACTATCAAAGAATGAATGAGCTAAAAACAAACGTTTTTACACACACAGAGACACATGAATGCATGCATGCTCACAGTGGAGTCTTGTTCAGTCATAGGAAAGAACAAAATCATGTTGCTCTCAAGAAAATGGTTGAAATTGGAGATGAGCATATTTAGCAAATGAAGTCAGACATGGACAAATACCACCTGCTTCTTTTCATGTGAGGATTCTGTATTTTGGGGGTGGGGAGATAAGAAAATAGACATTTGAGGAAGAGACTGTCTGAGAAGATGGAATCCAACAGGAAGTTTAACAGCAAGAGAGACAGATGACAGCAGCTATGTGTGGAGTGACACACACATGGTCAGAGTCACCATCTAGATCCTCCGTAGGCAGGCGGGGATGTACAGATTATCAGCAAGCCGGCCCAGAGACAGGGATGTCAACGAATGTTGTTGCAAGCATCCAGTGGAGAGATGAAAGCATTTGCCTAGCATGATAGAGAGAAACTCACTGTGGACATGAAAGGAAAATTGTGTGTGTGTGTGTGTGTGTGTGTGTGTGTGTGTGTGTGTGTGTGTTTGCTAGACCACTTTGTTACATTCTTTTTAAAGATTTATTTATTTATTATATGTAAATACACTGTAGCTGTCTTCAGACACACCAGAAAAGGGCATCAGATCTCATTACAGATGGTTGTGAGTCATCATATGGTTGCTGGGATTTGAACTCAGGACCTTCAGAAGAGCAGTCAGTGCTCTTAACCACTGAGCCATCTCTCCAGCCCCACTTCATTACATTTCTTATCTCTATCATTTTAAATGAAAGCATGCCCTATAATGTGGATGTAGGCTTGGCTCCTTCACTTTCCAATTAGTGGTTAGGGTCTCAAAGTGAGAAGGACGGAGAATGTGATGCTAATAGGGACTTCTGGGTCCTGTGTGAGTAAATCACATGACCTCACATGTGTAAATCCAGTATTTTCTCATAACTCTCCTAAGTTGGAAGGGCAAGTTCGATCTCTTTTGTGTTACAGTAAGAAACTGAGTTGAAGAGGGATTCAGTGGCGTGTGTAGAGTATGGAAGAAGTGGGATATTTGGCTCAAGATTTCAAACTCCTTTATGGTTAAATGCATCTACGTCCCCAGCCTACACCACAGCTGGATGGGGACAGTGACAAAATAAGAGGCCGATTGCAGCTGTGGTGGCCGTGGAGGAATGACAAAAGCTCAGTCAGGACACAAAGGTCTCAGGTTGGTTTTCAGAGCTGAGATAGCAAATCTCTTGCTTGTTAAATGACACACAAGTCACACCATAGGGAGCATGTTTGACACAATCCCTCCTTTATGTTCATCAGCAGCAGATCCAAGTGACCGATCTTGAAAGTGGATAAGTCTGCATAACAGGAGGGAGGAGTAGGACCAGAGGTTGGCTGCGCCATGTACATGGTGCCTCGACCCAGAGCAAGAGTCAGAGAAAATGGCTTCAGCATACTGCTGGCACAGCTCGACGGAGGTATGACGTCATAGCTAGCTTCAGCTGTCAGTGCTGACAGGCCTGCAAGGAGGAACCCTAAATTAAGGCGTTTCCCCATCCGACTGAATGGTAGAGCATTGTCTTGATTGATGATTGATGCAGGAGGGCCCAGTCCACTGTGGGTGGCCCCACCACCACTGGGCTAACTGTCAGTCCCAGGTTGCATAAGAAAGACTGAGCAAGCCGGGCAGTGGTGTCACATACCCTTAATCCCAGCACTTGGGAGGCGAAGGCAGATGGATCTCCTAGTTTGAGACCAGTCTGGTCTATAGAGCAAGTTCCAGAAAAGCCAAGGCTACATAGAGACCCTGTGTCAAAGAATACATACACAGAGAGAGAGAGAGAGAGAGAGAGAGAGAGAGAGAGGAGGAAAGGAGGAAGGGAGGGAGTGAGGGAGGAAGGGAGGGAAGGAGGAAGGAAGGAAGGAAGGAAGGAAGGAAAGAAAGAAAGAAGGAAAGAAGGAAGAGAGAGAGAAAGACTCAACAAGCCAGTAAACCACCCCTCCATGGGCACACACACACTCAACACACATTTTGTTTTTGATTATTAAAATGTTTATAAATAAGACATTTGAGTAACTTTCTCCTGTTGTAAACAGAGTGTTTGAGATTCATGAGGTGGTGACCAAAATTGCATAGGTAAAAGTCCTGTGCCCAGACTTCTCTCTGTCATATAAAACTTATCTCACTCAATTCATACACGATTATTGGAGGAATCATCTGAAACACACGAGCAAAGTAAGACCTGTGAATGCAGGAAAAGTCGAGCAAAGAGGTGTGAAGACAGGCTTGGTGGCAATTTTGACTACAGAGCCTTTCATGTGCGTGCTTCTTGCTGTTTATTTTAAAAATGTCAAGTCAGTTACTAGCTTTTGAAGTCACAGATCCTGCCAGCAGGCCAAATCCAGACTCCTTTCTTGGTTCTAATAGGCCCTATAAGAAAAGGACGAAACCTTTCTGGTCCTTAGCTGACCTAACATTGGCAATAAGGTACTGTCTGTGGAGGAAGGCCATGGTACACAGGGAAGTTGGAGAAGGCTGAGTCCTATAACCCATGAAGAAGAGGTCTAGGAAACAGAGGGAAGGAGGGAAGGACTGTGCTCTATCACTCTGCAGCGGGGTCCAGGGTACACAGGAGCGATGGAGTATTCTATCACTCCTGCATAGCTGGCTGGATGCTTTCCTGGGATTCTAGCTCAGGAGCATTTCATTTGATAGCTCCTGACTTTTTAAGAAAATGAATTGTTAATATTTCAATATTAGCATCAATATTTCAATATTAATATATCAATATTTATGCTGAAGTCTGGATTCTCCAGGCTCTAGAAATATCAGAGGATGTTTTGTTACATTGTATCTCTGACCCCAACTGGTAACATCTGGCGGCATGGACACAATTACTCCTTCCTCCTCGGAGGTCTCTCCTGCCCTCCAGGTTCTGAGGCTAAAGAACACACACTCACTACGGTGTTGGCATCTCTCACCCTGGCACAAGCCTCTTGGTTTTCCTGGAATAGAGCCAGAATCTGAGACACGAGAGTACATCAAGCAATCTCGTGCTTGCCGCCATCATTTTGCATTCTACGTGTAAAATTATAAAAGTATTAAAATAAGAAAATATCTGGTAGCCTTGACAATTATAGATGGATCCAAGTTCAAGAGTGGTACAGGTTTGCAAAGAGAAACTTGGATGGTTACTTTTAGAAAACCCAAGGAGCATCCCTAATTAAACAATATCAAAGAAGCTTTCCAAAACGGAACATGCTCCCTGTTCACAGAGCGGGTGGAACGTGTGATACTCTGAGGTCTATTTGTGCTGCTGATCCTGGAGATGCCATCTGAGAGGTCTGTGGACTGTCTGTTTTCTGAGATAAAGACTCAAGGACATGTATTGTTAACAAAACAGAACCATCTTATGATGGCCATGACGTCATCTTGTGACATTGCTGGGCTTTAGATAGCAATTAAGAGCATCAGTCTTCCATGTCCTCTCCATCCTCTTTTGTAAATGAGCTGTAGGTTCCCTTCTAACTCTAAGGCCCCGGGATCTGTGAATGAAAGAGTTAATAGTGCAAGGAAAGGGGATTGGCATATTATCAGGTATCACCTTACCTGCCTTTTAAGGTTCCAAGCTGTCTTTGAGGGGTAGGGGAAATCTGGTAAAGTGAGTTTCAAAATAATGGGCTGAAAAGGAACAAAGATCATTATAAAAGCAAATCAGGCAGACCAAGGTGTGCCTACCCGTGACAGGCTGATTTGCACCCTGGGAGGGCAAGGTAGAAACTCCCAGGGATCCCAGGAAGCCTACAAGATGAAGGAGCTCTATATCTTTGGGTTGAGAATTTAATCTTAGGGCTGAGGGACATAGATGAGTGGTTTAGCACTTGCTTTCCATGTAAGGTACCATGCTTGCAAGGTCATGGGTTTGATTCCCAGCATTCACTCACACACACCACACACACACACACCACACACACACACACACACCACACACACACACACCACACACACACACACCACACACACACACACACACACCACACACACACACACCACACACACACACCACACACACACACACCACACACACACACACCACACACACACACACCACACACACACACACACACCACACACACACACACCACACACACACACCACACACACACACACCACACACACACACACCACACACACACACACACACACACACACACAGAGAGAGAGACAGACAGACAGACAGACAGACAGAGAGACACAGAGAGGCAGACTGAGACAGAGAGAGACAGAAAGAGAGACAGAGACATTCTGTAGATCAGGTTACACCACTGTGCAACTTTTCCCTGCAATGCCAATGACTAAGTTTCTGAATGACTAGATCTAGTAGTGTTGGAGTTTTAAAGGATTTACTTACAGCCTAAAGTCCCCTGGGATACATTAACTGCAATTATAAATGACTCCCAGCTGTAAGGCAATTCGTCTATCTATCAGACAAGCAGCCTTATAGATTCTTTTTTAAGCCAGTGGCTGAACACGTCCACCAGTTAGCATGCAGTCTGCTTAAGCCCTAGGCCCTTTATGGTCTTTGTCCATCCACTCTCTTCCTCACAACTGTGTCTGCCTTGGATGAGAAAAGCAGTAAAGAGGATTCACCGTCCATCTGTCTCACTACAGTACCACCTACCTGCTCATTTCCAGATGGTAGACAGGGCATCATTCCCCCAACCTATGCGGTCGAGAAGTTTGATATTGCATTCCTGAAGTCTCTCACCTCATATAAAAAGAAAGAAAGTGAAAAGCTGAGCAGTAATCATTACGTTGGTCAGATAGATTTGAGGTTGTAAGATCCAAAAGGTTTCCGAGACTGTTTGAAACAGAAAAATGCTGGCAAGCCAGCGCTGGAAACTAGAAAACTAAACAGAGTTAGATAGATAGATAGATAGATAGATAGATAGATAGATGGATGGATGGATGGATGGATGGATGGACGGACGGACGGACAGATGGACAGACAGATGAATAGATGGATGGATGGATGGACAGACGGACAGACAGATGAATAGATGGATGGATGGATGGATGGATGGATGGATGGATGGATGGATGGACAGATAGGTGGATGGATGGATAGATGGATGGATGGATAGATAGATAGATAGATAGATGGATGGATGGATGGATGGATGGATGGATGGATGGATGGATGGATGGATAGATGGATGGATAGATGGACGGACGGACGGATGGACAGACAGACAGACGAATAGATGGATGGATGGATGGATGGACGGACGGACGGACAGACAGACGAATGGACGAGCAGACAGACAGACAGACAGATAATGAGAATTTAGTCTTGATTCAGAAAATGGTATTTTATTTGGGCAAGTCTGTATACCAGTATACCCCTATGCACCCTCACCAGACACCATGGGTGCCCTACTAAGTGTCCCAGAGTGCTAGCCAAACACACATCCTTCAGTCCTTCACAGAACCACCAGAAGTTTTGTTCAGTTACTCTATATCCTCTAGGTTTGAAAAATCATGGAGCTTGGCAAGATGCTTGCTATCAGAGGTGAACTCTGGACTCAATTTGAAATTCCTTGAACAGTGAGTAGGGCCCTTCACATGTATTGTAGCCCTCATTCTGAGATCTGTACTTGCTCATCAGAAGGCTTGAATGAATCCCATCCTGCTTCATAAATGGATCACAGAGTGCTTAATTAGTAAAGATAACTCAAAGCAAAGAAAAATACAGGTCACCATCAGACTTGTGTGTAATGTATGTGCATGCAGTACCTGTAGCGACCAGGAGAGGGCGTCAGATCCTCTGGAGTTACAGACGGTTGTGAGCCACCGTGTGAGTACTGGGTGCCCTTAACTACTGAGCCATCTCTACAGCCCCTTCCAACGTTTAAACATTTATTATCCCTTCTTGGCTTGTGAGATAGGGTCTCGCTACGTAATTTAGGCTAACTTTGTACATGACAATCCTCCTGCCTCAGTGTCCTGAGTGTTAGGAGTATGGGTGTGAGTGACCACATCTGCCTTCTCTGGAGAATGAAAAGGAAAGGTCAGAGGTCTCAATATGCTTGAGGTGCTTGGGCGCATTATTTTGGTACCTGGGACTCCTTACGATGTGGATGGCGGAAAATCAATCTCAGCTTGTCAGGCTCACGGACTAGCAGATGCTCACGCAGGGATGTCTCACGCCGCTGCCAAGAGAAGATACTTGATATTAAAACACCGCAGCAGAACACCCGGGCCTTACCCACCTGAGCGAGCTGTGTGCTGCTTCGCAGGATAAGGCTTTTACCTAGGCAAGCAGATATTTTTAAATACAAGGGAGAGTCTACTTAAAGAATTCTACCCTTCAGACTATCCTCTGTGCCATTTCTAAACCGTTACATTCTTTTTTTTTTTTTTTAAAAGCAAACTAAAAATTGTGTCTCTTTTGTTCTGGCTAGAAATGTCAGTGATAACTTAGGCCCTCCATTTAATCTGTCTTCAGAACCTTCAATTTCTGGGCTCCAATTACACCCGCAAGCTCCCTGGCCCTGTGGCGTTATAGCTAATGGTACAGGAGCCGTCGGCTATTATATCTGAGTAGTCTTCTAGCTAGAGGACAACGCTTGCAGAGGAAACTATGGTAACACGTTGGGTTCTTTTTTTTAACTCCTGTTTCCACCCTGTCATCCTCCAGGCAAGCTGTCCTCTGGGAAATGTGTTCATTTGCATTCGGAACACCCCATTCTTGTAACTTGCCTCACACCTACATCCATTAGTTGTTCTGCCCTGTGATCCTGAAGAACTGGACCTTTGAATGACACTAATTGAGGCATTGCCACCCCTCCAGGACACCCTGGCCTGCGGCACAACGGGTCCTTTTTATTTAGTTTTGCATCCATGGTAGCTGGAATACAGGCCTGATTTAACTGCTACAAAATTTAATAATTTGGTAAGAGTGAATTATTTCACAAAACAAAGAAATATTAGTGTGAGTCCACGCCCAATCCTTCCGGGTCGGGTATACCGACCTGGGTATTTGGCTGTTAGGTTTCTCTTCACTGGAGTGAGACAGAATGCTTACAGCTCTTGGACCGGTGAAAGGACCGATTATCCGGAGATAGTCCCATGCGGGGTGCAGTGACTCATCCGCCCTAATTTCAAAGGTGACTGAAGAAACTGATGGAAGGAAATGAAAACCCCAGGCTTCCATCTACTTCCTGATTCATGTTTCACGTCTGCCTATTTTTTAGCAGACTAGAAAAAAGTGGGACCAAACTGTCTGGTTTGAGCTTCTTCCTCTTGCTCCCCTCCCGAGGAGCACCATTTTTGATGTCGTTGTTACGCATCGGTTTTCACCTGCGCCCTTCACTCCCCCATCCGTCCACAGCACAGGTTCAGCAACACCCGTCAAAATCTCGAAACATTCTCCTTCAGAAAGTCTCATACACTGCCCAACAAACGTATGCTTTTATAAAAATAAAAATATTTTTTTTGAGCATATGAGTCTGTATGTGTGTCAGAGAAAGTTCGTGTGTACCAGGTGGGTGCTGGTGCCCATGGGTGTCAGAGGGTGTTGGATTCTTTGGACCTGGGTGTTCCAAGCAGTTGTGATTGATTGTGTAGGTGCTGGGAACCGAGCCCCGTTCCTCTGTGAGCGTGGTGAGCATTTTTTAACTGCTAAGCCATGCTTCCTAGTCTTGAAAAAGCACTCCCCACCCCCACCATCCCCTACCCTCCCACCCCCGTTTTGGAGACAGGTTCTCACTGTGTAGCCCAGGCTAGCCTCAAACCTACCACCGTCCTGATTCTGCCTTCTGTACACTGGGCTGAGGGCCTTTTCGCAAACCTTAAGCATTTCACATGTCTGCTAAAGATTCTTGATTATGTTGGATTGTTTCTCAAAGAAAAATGTGCATATTCCATATCTAATATCCTCTTCCCACACCCTAAGAAGACACACCCAGGCTCTACCTCATGTTGACAAGTTGAATAGTTGTGTCTATAAGAGATTTTTCAGCTCCTTGGTACTAATCCCCCCATTCCAGGGATTTACAACATGCTTTTTTAATTTGAATTATCCCTTCCTCCCAGATACTTCTCAAAATTAATTAGGACTCCCAAATTACCAAAAAAAAAAAAATAATAAAATAAATCTGTGATGCTGTGTTCCTTAGCAGTCACCGAGCAGGCTGGGACACCCTGTGTCATTTTGTGTTGATTTCCTCATGTGTAAAATGGGAATTCTGCTATCACGCCACTGTCACAGATTTGGTGTAAGTGTAATTTACACAGGACAGGGATAGCCTCTAGAGTGCCAACCCTTGTATACACTATTCAGGGCACACTTGATGTTGTGGCTGTGAACCAGCTCTCTGAGGGGGAATCAATCCCTATTTGTCAGCCTATGTTTGTGGTATTAAATATTCTTGGTGTTTTAGTTTCCTTTCTGGTTTGCGGCAACCGAATCCCTGACACATGCAACTTAAGGAAAGAAAGTTTCTCTTGGCTCCCAGTTCAGAGGGTTCAGTCCGTGATGGCGGCGGAAGCATGGTACTAACTGGAAAGTGACGGAATAAAAGGTGGATGCTCGCCAGGCGTTCTTAGTCAGTCTAGACCACAAAACGGTGTCTCGAGTTTTAGAATGGGTGAAACCTCTCTAGAAACAGCCTCCCAGACACACCCACAGGTGGATCTCCTAGGTATTTCTAATGCCAATCAAGTTGGTTAGGAAGATTACCAACCACGTCTTCACGGTTGATTTCAAATCACGTACTTAGAGACTTCCTGACTGTTCTTGATACGATCTAGCCTCAGCAACACACCAGCTAGTGCATACACCTTAGATGCTGAGCTCACTTAGATTAAAGTCACTGTAAACAAGCATAACAACAAATCAACCACCGTCAATGCCACAAATTGAAGACCATCAATAGAAATAAGTGGGTTGCCAAGTATGGACACCATGAAATTAGAAAAAAAAAAAAACCATGGCTACCTTTTTTTTTTTTAAAGACATTCGTATCTTTCTATTTTCAACAGCTAAGCCAAATGATTGTGTGATATTGTGACCACCCAGTTAGAGCCAAGTGGTAACAGAACCCCTTTCCTAGATAACTACTTTAAAATAAAAAGTACTAACAACTGTTACTATAGCCAGTGTTTAGTGAATGCTATTCTGCTCTTCCTGATTATTGTTCTTCATGTTAGACCAGGGAAGTGAAACCTGGGTTCTTAGAAAGCAGAGGGATGAACAGGAAGGCACCAGCAGGTAGCCTGTGGTCAGCCACCAAAGGACAGCAGTTCTGTCTTCTCCGGAGCTGTCTTCAGCAAGACTCGTTTTAAACCTAGTCTACCAGTGGGGTTAGCTAGTTGGATTTATCACATTGCTGCTCTCTTCTGTTCCCACAGTTGACTTTACAGCAGGGAGCCTTCTTGACAAATTCTGATCATTAAAAGAGGAAGCGGGTTCATTTCTATTAATGGCTTAGATATTCATCTCACCATCTAATTTTAATTTAGACTTTCTTCCCCTGTATAGTAATGACAGGTTCCCCTGTAGTGGATGTGTAGCAGAACAGAACGTTTTCTCCTCCAAGGTCAAAGGAAACAGCAGAATAATCCTCACGCAAAGGCCCTTGCTTCCCTTCTGTCCACACGGTGCTTTGTCACTGACCACCCCCCCACCCCCAAACAAGGATTTTCTTATTACCTTGGCTATCCTGCAAACAGAGTTTCACCACCACCCCTAAAGCTACAGTACAATGAGACAATAGAAACTCATATTAAGATCCTATTAGGTTCACTATGGTGGGAGTTTAAGAGATGAATCTGACTTTTAAGTGAATTATAATGCAAAGAGAGACAGAGGAATGAGGGCTGAAAATAATGTTCGTGACAAACCAAAAGCTTGAGTCTGGATGGCATCGATTCTTCCAAGGAAACACTGGTAAGAACACTGCATTGAATTTCATTTCATTTTCATTGGCTTCTAAAGGGGGTAGAATCATGTTGGGTTGACTGCTTAATACACGTGATGATTCTCTGAAGGGCTTGAGAAGGGCGAGGTATCTGGAAGCCTGTGGGAGGGTCCTCCCTGTCTTTGTATGAAATGCACCCCTAAACTTCCTTGTGTGGGTACACCGGTGAAAATGTTTTCATAACCACTCAATCTTGGCTGTACACATTAAAAAAATGTAACCATGATTCTTCAACAATATATAGGTTAGTTTTTGTTTTGTTTGTCACATTGACACAAGATAGGGAAGACATCTGGGACACATCTGGGAAGAGGAAACCTCAACTGAGAAAAGGCCTCCATTAGACTGGTCTCTAGGCAATTCCGTGGGGCTTTGTCTTTTTGATTAATGATTGATGTGGGAGGGCTGGGCTCACTGTGGGTGATGGCACCCCTAGGCTGATAGTCCTGAGCCCTTAAGAAAGGAGACTGAGGAAGTCCATGGACAGCGAGGTAGTAAGCGGCATTCCTTCATGACTTCCGCTTCAGTTCCTGCCTCCAGGTTCCGGTCCTGACTCCCCTTCTTGATAGATCTGACACAGGGTGTGGTCAGCCAAATAAACCCTTTCCTCCTCAGGTCACTTTGGCATTCATCGCCGCAAGAGAAAGCAAACCAGGACATGTTGCTTTGAAAGTTTGATTTGACCTGTAACCTTTCAGCATCTGGATCCCACAAGCAAACAGAAGTTTTTTTTTTTTTAAAAAAATGATCTGGATGTATTTCCATGAAATTTCAAATCACTTAAGCCATGCAGAAGGTCTATACTCAGATGCTTAGTTATCGTCCGTTGAGTAGCACAGAAGTCAGGGCATCCACCCATAAAGGATAAAGCAGAACCCTGAGATTATTTTCCTCAATAATGAAGAAAAAGATGCAAATCATCACATTAATAAATTATATAATAATTAATAAATATATCAATTATATCTCAGCTTTAGAGATATTTTAATGACTTTTGTATGTATGAGTTATTTGCCTTGTGGTGCATACTTTCTCCTAGACTGAAACATTCTACCCAGCAGGAAAGTTCCTTAAGCAGGAAGGTAAACAATTCATAATAACTTCAGGAAATTCCTGAAACTGACCAAATTCACTAGGCCCCTCCCTCCAGGAGTAAGCAATAAGAACTGAGAGTCCCCTCAGACTGAAGGAGCTAAGCAGTAAAGAAGACTCAGATTTGCCAAGCTGCCTGGAAGAAGAGGTTTAGACCAGAGTCACTTGGAAAGGATGCTCTCCAACCTATTGAGCTGCCTGTAGGCTGTGCAGTATGCTCCAGGTTTCCCAGCTTTGTGAGCTGTCACCCGTGCTGGGGTGGGCTTTGGTGATGCAGCTGTCATTGAGCCATTTTTGGTCCTGTAAGTGACCCCTAACCTGTACTCTTGTGGGTAGCCATGATAAAACTCATTGGTTCAGGAAGTTGGACTTGGGTGGCATCTATGCTTTGGTCTGTCATGGACTTCCTTTCAGTAGATGTGTTATGTCTCCCAGGGAGAAGTTTTGTCACGCAACATGCCTGCATGTATGTCTGTTCACCCTTTGCGTGCAATGCCAACAGAGACCAGAAGAAAACATCTGGTCCTCAGAACTGGAGTTACAGATGGCTGTGAGCCACCATGTGGATGCTGGGAACCAGATCTGGGTTCTCTACAAGAGCAGTCAATGCTTTTAATCGCTGAACCATCTCTCTAGCCTCGCTCTCAACTTTATAGCTCATCTATTGAAAGAATGAAAATTTTTAAGTTGGACCCTCTTCCTCTGGGGCCTGAGAATCTGAACTTGTGAACTCTGAGGGAGTGCCCACAGGGTGAGAACTTACAGAACAATCCTGAGAACTATAGCTGTGTATGCCAGATAAGGGACATGAGCCCAGTTACTAAGGACCATATCCTGACCATCTGGAGACACCCCGTGAGAAGTGCTTCTGACTAGAAGTCTCTACTCCCCCTCCCCATTGTTATCAGTGGACCACGTCCTGACCATCTGGAGACACCCCCGTGAGAAGTACTTCTGACTAGAAGTGTCTACCCCCCTCCCATCCTGAATTTTGTGGTTTTTACCTTTATAAGCTTGTGTGATTTTAGGCTCAGGGCTCTTCTCCTCCCCTCCTGCATGGGGTACGAGTTGAGTCCCAGCTAGCTGGCCCTGAATAGAAATCCTCTTGCGGTTTGCATCAAGGATTGTTTCTCGTGAGTGCTTTTGGGGTGGTGCA
The DNA here is from genome assembly GCA_036184795.1 of Tokudaia tokunoshimensis. Taxonomy (NCBI): domain Eukaryota; kingdom Metazoa; phylum Chordata; class Mammalia; order Rodentia; family Muridae; genus Tokudaia; species Tokudaia tokunoshimensis. Next base: position 39,339,181 of record BTHU01000006.1, read on the forward strand.
CTCTCCGGGCAAGAGCAAGGGTCCTCTGGACTGAGGGTCTTTCACTATCAAATGTTTATCTCATAGTTACAATCTATAAATGTGGAAATTCTTCTGCTATCGAATGAAAGATTAGAAGGAGAGTGTTCAAGTCCTATAACCTGGAAGTCCGGATATAACCCGGAGTCAATGAAACAAACAGCAGAAGTTTAATCTTGACCTTTAAAGTTACAAAGACAATATATGATAGCACTGAAATAGCTGTCAAAACTGGAAAGGACTGGAATGGACAGACAGAAGCTTGGGTAATTGATGGTATTACTCAGGAAATGATCCCATCCTGGGTTCTTAGTCTTGTGAATAAAAGAATTCTAAAAGGACTTAGAAGGAAGCCAAAGGACGATTTTTTTAGCATCTGAGAGATGAAACAGTACTGGAAAGCTGTAAATCTCTGTAGTGGCCAGGAGAAGAGGAAAATGAATATGGAGAAGAGGTCTCTGTGTGTGATTCTCCATTTTGAAAAACCAATAGCTCCACACCTCAGCCTGTATGTGCCCTTTAACTCTGAACCAATGTTAAAGCACGGATTGATGATGCGTGTCTCCTTCTGGCAGCCTTTGTGTTTTTATAGCTTAGATGGCTGGCATGGTATCAACACAGCATCCCATTTATGTCCATTTGATACAAGAAAAATGCCTACTAGGTCTTCAAACAATGACAAGAAATTCATTCATTCATTGCTTTGCACCTGGAAACCTTGAGAGTTTATACAGGCAGAAGCCGGACTCTTGAGAATTTACTTTTCTTGGTCTTGACTCTCCTATTCACTCACTGACTCCAACTCTCTTCCTCAACCATGCCCATTATTGACATTTCCCTTTGCTTTGGAATGGGGAACTGTCCCACCATGGTGACTGACTGCCGAAGATGTAAGACAACTTCTGGATCTATCCTAATTCAAAGATGTCACAGTGCGTTTAACATCTTACCAAAAGTATACAGTGTCCTCTTCTTCTCAGTGGCCTTGTTGCTTTTTCAGTCCAGAAGGTCCTGTGTTACATGCTAACAATTGCATCTCAATAGTTGAACCTGGACTATGTAATGAATTCCAGCCTGGCCAGAGCTACAGCATGAGACCTTGTCTTAGATATAATGAATAAATAAATACCACTTGCTCTAGATTCTCCACTGCCCTACAGAAAGGAATTGATGACTTTTAGTCCTATACCCATCCTTCTAAGTTGGGATTCATGTTATCAGAGTGATATGTAATCACTTTTAAAAATCACTTTGATTTTCCTTCCATCACAACCATCTCGTGTGATCTCTCCTATGAAGCCATTTCAACATACCTAGGTGCTGATTAAATTTCAGTTTCCATATGATTCTACAATCACTTCCACAAACTATTTGGCAGAATTTCCCAACAATTGTAAATATCATTTCAAATATAATGCTATGAGCCACTGTATTAGCTACATGTCCATTGATGTGTTTCTTCATACAACTTAAAGAGACGATAAACAAGGATGCTTTGTTCTTTATTTATAAAATGTTGAGGCAATAGTATCCTTACTCTTCACCCAGCAGGATCAAGGAACACATAAACATAGTCCATAGATATCTTCTTTCAGATCAACAGTAATTGGTAATGCCTGGCAAGTGCACAATAGTTTTTCAATGAACATATTTTTTATATAACAGATATTAACTCATACTTGTGAAATTTATAGCCAAAGTTTTTACTATCAGGGCCAACAATAACCATTTAGAGAATGTTCATTTCATTTTTATTAAAGTCCAAAGAAATCTTTGAGAGCAGAACTATCAGCAATTGCTCCTTATAAATTCCACAGAAGCAAATAGCCTACTTGGAAATGTTTATCACAGACTTACCCATTCTAGCAAAACACTAAATATGAGCCAACTGTCTATTGACAGGAGGTAGATTAAAAATTGTGGTGTGTTCACTTATTTGAACAACAAATGGTATATGCAGAAAGATAGAAAAATCTCCATAGTATTATGTAGTAGGGAAGGATGCAGAGTCCATTTACATGAATTTGAAGAAGAGGCAAAGAAATGTGTGTGTAGAGAGGGTGGGAAGTTGCCTTGTCATGAGGAAGACTAGCTGGAAGGAAACCCAAGAAAACTTTCTGGGTAAGTGTAAAGTTCTGAAACTTGATTTTGGCTGTCATAGACACTTGTCAAACTTCATTCATTTGGGCATTTAGGAGCTATGCATTGTATCTATGTTACATCAGAATGGCAAAGAGAGCAACAGCTGAGCTCACAAATTTGGGAAAACCTGTATCAGAGATGCAAGTGATGGCCGCCCTGGGTATGTCCTAACCTCTACGAAATTGTTTTTCCCAAAGTATAATTTGGTTTTGACATCACAGAGTTCATGAGGCCTTAGATGCTATCTTGCTGTCCTTGAGTAAGAGGATAGTTTTGCATGAGGTTGTATAAAAGAGACTGGCAGGCTCCCACCCTTACCTGGTGTCATTGGGAAGATCACTAAGAGTGGGAGATCATCACTGGTTTACCATTTATGCTGGTGAGCAAATATCACCAGAAAAGACCAAGGCTCCATCCAAGGAGGAGAATCAATTGCACAATTAGGAAGGACTTTCCATGATAGGCCGTAGCTCCTCATCCAGCTGTATATAATAAACTCCCTGAGTTTCTCACAAAGACTCGGACTTTGGGTGAGCCTCCACCAGAGTGCATGGACAACCTGATTCCAGCTTTTCTGTACATGTGTCTGTTACCGTTCCGTTCCTTCATTCTATATAGTTCTAGTCAGGTCAATCTCAAAGCCATGTGGGTCAAGGCAGGAAGGCGATGTTCAAGTAACCACAGGAGGAGCAAATCAAGCTGGCCTGTGTACTGACTGATTTTGTGTGTCAAACTGACACAAGCTGGAGTTACCACAGAGAAAGGAGCTTCAGGTGAGGACATGCCTCCATGAGATCCAGCTGTAAGGTATTTACTCAATTAGTGATCAAAGGGGGAGAGTCTAACCCTTTGTGGGTGGTACTATCCCTGGGCTGGTGGTCTTGGGTTCTATAAGAAAGCAAGCTGAGCAAGCCAGGGGAAGCAAGCCAGTAAGAAACATCCCTCCATGGCCTCTGCATCAGCTCCTGCTTCCTGACATGCTTGAGTTCCAGTCCTGACTTCATTTGGTGATGAACAGCAATGTGGAAGTGTAAGCTGAATAAACCCTTTCCTCCCCAATTTGCTTCTTGGTCATGATGTTTGCGCAGGAATAGAAACCCTGACTAAGACAGCCTAGGTGGGTATCAAAATCAGTAAGCAACAACAGAAGGCCCTGGAAGTTTCCATTGGAGAGGGTGACTGTAGCTTACCCTCCAAGATCACAGAAAGCCACGTGAATCCTCAGCAGTGCAAACATGCTTATCTGAAGAACAATGAGAGTCTGAGAATGGAAAACCAAAATGCTGGGACAGATTCGTAGGGAAATTTGAGGTCAGGTGGAAACACTGAGATGGGCAGCTGCAGGGTAACTTTTTACATACCTTGTTTCTAGTTGAAGAGATTAAGTTGTCAAGTAAGTAGAGAGTTTACTGTCTCAAATTCCTACTGTAGGCATGTTATTGTGAACTGTGTAAAGTTTACCCTGTGTTATTCAAATGCTGATTTCTCTGTCCTCACATCTTGTTGCAATCCAGACGTGGAGTTGTAATGCTTATGTTAAGATTCCTGTGACTCAAGTTTGTGTAAACAATGCTCATCATGTATTCTCTGCCTTGTCAATAAAAGCTGATCTGCCAATGGCTGGGCAGAAGAGAGAATAGGGTGGGATTTCTGCCAGTCTGGGGGGCGGGGGAAGAGAGCAGAGTAAGGGGGTATTCGGCCATGAGGAGGGCGAGAAGAGGAATCATGGAAGAACACATCTGAAGGCCAGAGAGCCAGACCAATACTAAAATGCAAGTATTTCAGGGATTTTGTCTAGGAGGTAGCCAGATTAGCTTAGAGGATTAAAATAGATCAATGACTGCCCAGTTATTGTTCAGTAAAGCTTGTTTAAATAAATCTTGTCCCTCTGGGGAACTAGCTAGGATAAAGAAAAACAGCCACTATATTAATTTACTGCATACATTTATATCAATAATAATTATTAAATTGTATGACCAGCAAGACCAGAAAGGAAAACCCATATATGAAGTTAAGGAAGAGCTGTTAACACTAAGGGAGACATAGTGGCATTCACACGTGAGGTTAGGTAAACCAAGATCCATGCTTTGCTGTGAACAAGCTGTTGCAGTGTTGCTATGCAACCCAAAGTTTTGTGTTAGAAACATTCTTTAGTGCAAGTGTCAAGAAATGGGGCCTTTTGGGAAGTGTTGAGGGCCAGAAGAGAAACGCAGAAGCAGGGCTGGATAGATGGGTCAGCAGTAAAATGGCTGCCCTTGCAGAGGCCCTGGATTCAGTTCCCAGCAGCCACATAGCTGCTTACCTCTATTTTTTTTTTTTTTTTTGTTTTTTTGTTTTTTTGTTTTTTTGTTTTTTGTTTTTCGAGACAGGGTTTCTCTGTGTAGCCCTGGCTGTCCTGGAACTCACTTTGTAGACCAGGCTGGCCTCGAACTCAGAAATCCTCCTGCCTCTGCCTCCCAAGTGCTGGGATTAAAGGCGTGCGCCACCACCGCCTGGCTGCTTACCTCTATTCTTAACTCCAGTTCCAGGGGATCAAACACCTTTGGCATCCAAAGACGGTTCATGAGTATGCCGCATGCTCCATATGTGTAGGCAAATTACTCATACATATAAAACTAAAACAAAATATAACCAGGAAAAGTGAACAGATCCACTTTCTAGGACCAGTCATTGAGGTTAGATGGTAATGGCCAATAAGATGGTTTCTTCGATGAGATTGATAGTCGAGGCATCCAAGGCAGAACAAAAGGATGAGACTCTCTGGGTTTAGATTATGAATGTGCTCGAAGAGAACCAGATACAGGAATCCAAATGTGTGCCCATATTTGCTCTTCTGATTGTCACATCAGTTAGCTTATTTATATTGGAACAGTGCAGGCACTTAACATAAATTTGAATTGCAAAATATTGTTTTTAATGCCTTACAATAGTTATTCATACATGCTTCAAGTGAAAATTATTTTGCATGCAGAAGGTTGTCTGTTGTGGACTTACTAGGCCAGACATTAAGAAGGGACAGTAAGTGCTCCACACCTGATCTCTTTCCTGTAATTTTCAAAGCTAGGAGAGGTGGTAAGTCCTATTTGAGCCGAATGGTCATGCAACATTTTCTTGTAAGTAATGTTGCGTAAATGGAAGTATAAACAACACCAATAAAATAGAAGAGAAAATAAGAGCAGCCTAGATGTAGAATATAGATTATATCAGAAGGTGGAAAGTCTAGAAATAGTGGGACAAGTTAGCCCATGAGAGATGGGCTGTGCTGGAGCTGTGCAGAGAGAGGAAGAGGAAGGAGGAACATGAAAAAGTCAGAAGTAACTGAGTCTGGCACTTGCCTGAACCCAGTGTTCCCAGAGAAGATGTGTACAGGACAGGTTCCCAACTTGCAATGTGAAGGACTGAAGAGAGAAACAGTCCTCCCCTGACTGAGGGTGAAGAAAATGATGCTATGTCTCTGGAGCATGCTGGGACAGAGCAGGTGAGGAACCCAAGTGTGTCCTCTGTCTCTCCCTCCTCCTCTCCTTCCCTCCCTTCTTTCTTCCTTCCTTTCTTTGTTACCACCATCCTCCTCCTCCTCTTTGCCCAGTACTTTCTATTTTCTTTTATGTGCCTCATAGATGTCCTTTTTTAGAAATGAAGTACATTAAAATGGTTAGTTTGTAGAACTCGACGACATCCTAACGCAGAATGCTTCAAAGTGGTATTTAAAATCAGCCACCTCCATCACTGGCCAGAGAAAAGTAAATCATTGAGAAGTATTATTTTTTATTGTCTAGTCAATTTAATCAAAATCTATTTACTGCGTTCCGGAGCCTCAAAGCAACTATCCACTCGCTACCACCACCACAGAAGTAAAAGTCACTCTTCCTTGTGGGGGATTGATATGTATGCAGAGACAAAAAGAAAGCAAAGATACAGGGAAATAGCTCTTGCCTATAGGTATGCCACGTGCCAAAGTCAGTTTACATAAATTTTATAAGAATTTATATTTTATTATATATAATATAGAAATATTTCCAATAATTATTAGTATTGCTGTAGTTGTGTGCATATGATGTATGCATATGGAGACACATGTGGTGAGGTTTGCACATAGAGGCCAGAGAACAACTTTGTTCCATTGGATCTTTCCTTCCTCCCATCTTTACAAGAGTTCTGGGGATCACACTTAGGTCTTGTATGACAAACACTTTTCCTGCTGATCCTTTCCTCCAGCTCCTAATATAATTTTTTAAAAAGGAAATCTTTGTAATCTAAACTGTATAGTCTTAATTCTCAGAGACGTGAGTGTTAACCAACTGTGAGCAACTTCATGCCAAGAATGGTTTGTAAAGGGAAGTTGATAGCTGTTATTTCAAGTAAGCATCTAAAATCAGTGTAATGTAGAGATCACCATGGGAACTTCTGAGTTCAAAAAGACGAGCAGTTGATATGCCCACAGCTGTCCCACTAATGAACTGGGGTCTTCTGACTTGTAAGTTTAATATTCTCATTGCTGTCAATTTTTGAGTGACAATTTTTAAAGCTGCATTTTATGGAAGTTAATGATGTAAGTCAGTCTTGAGTGACTTAACATTTTGACTCATAGTTTGGGCTTTGTATTATTCAATGTTCACTATTTATTTAATTTGAGTTTGAGTTTTATTTATTACCGTGTGTGTGTGTGTGTGTGTGTGTGTGTGTGTGTGTGTGTATGTGTGTGTGTGTGTGTGTGTGTATGTGTGTGTGTGTATGTGTGTGTGTGTGTGTATGTGTATGTGTGTGTGTGTACCTGGAGCAAGGTACATGTATAGAAGTCAGAGTCAAACTTTATAGAGTTGGTTTCCTCTGTCCATGATGATAATAAAATTCAAGTTCCCAGGATAAGTGGTGATCAAACTCAGATTATCAAACTAAAGTGGCAAGCCCATTTATATTATCTGCTAAGCTATTCCCATGGATAAATCATATGAAGTGAACATTTCTGGTTTCTTTGGAAAGTCAGTTGTGTCAGACAGTGTTTTACTGGGGCAGACGCATGAAGGAGTGTTTTTCTTTCTTTTTTTTTTTTTTCTTTTTTCTTTTTTTGGTTTTTCGAGACAGGGTTTCTCTGTATAGCCCTGGCTGTCCTGGAACTCGCTCTGTAGACCAGGCTGGCCTCGAACTCAGAAATCCGCCTGCCTCTGCCTCCCAAGTGCTGGGATTAAAGGTGTGCGCCACCACCACCCGGCAAGGAGTGTTTTTCTGAAGCAGACACAGGTGAAAGGATGTTGTGCTAAAGCAAACATGTGGAAGTATGTTTTGCTGAAGCAGACAAATGAAAGGACCCATGATATAAATATAGCCCAACAACAGATGGTGGACACGCTGGATGGTATTGGTACGTCTTACTAATGTTTATTGGTCATCATTTGTCATGACTCCATAAAGAAAAATGCACCAAAAAACTTCTGGTGCTGTTCTGGCGGCTTCCTGCTGCTTCTGTGGACTCAGGCTGATTGGCAGAGTGAAGTGGAAGTTTCTGGATATGTCAACCGGTACAGACTCACGCGGAGTTTTGCTAAGATAGACTCATGTGGTGTTTTGCTGAGGCAAGACCCACTGGAGGCAAGACCCTTGGGAGGACATGGGATGTTTGGAGGGAATATAAATAGGACTCATTGGACAGTGATGGCGGACTTGCCTAGCTAGCTTTACAAGGCATCGTTGGTCTCACATCTTTGTCTTCGTTGGTATTCACTTCGTTGAGAGAGGAATAGCAGAGAACTTCTCCTGGTGTCCCTGCTGGTCCTGGTCACTCCTGCTGACCCATGCCAATTTGTTGGAGGCCTGGCTGTTTCCTCCAGGTTGGGCTACCTGCTGCTGATTCATTTTCACTATTCTGACACGACTGAATACTGACTGCTGACAACACAGGTTGGATTTGCTCCAAAGAACTATTTCTAAACAGGTCCATTTCCCCCGTATCCTGATAACCTCTCTTTTCTGGTGGGTAGTGGGCTAGAAGGGAGGTTAAAGCATTTAAGAATCCTTATTAAAAGTAGGTTTTGAAAAATTTAAGAAAATAATCATATCCCCTAGGGGAGAACCCAGCACTATTTTTTTTTTTTTGCTAAGTAGACATAGTGATAAACTGACCACTGAGTTCTTATCTTATACTTGCAGATTAGCACACCTCTCAACCCTTACTGGGGAAGCTTCCTTTCCAGGAGATGATGATTAGTACGGAGATCCACAAGCAGTAAACATGCAGACAGCGAAAGACTGTAGAGTTCTTAGCCCTAAATGGAACAACTCTATCATGCCCTGAGGTGGCTTGAATAGAAATGGCCCCCATAGACCCATGTGTTTGAATGCACGGCCCATAGGGAAGGGCACTGTCTTAGTGTCTCCATTGCTGTGAGCAGACACCATGACCAAGGCAACTCTTACAAAGGGCAACATTTAATTGGGACTGGCTTACAGGTTCAGTCTGTTATCATCAGGGCAGGAACATAGCAGTATACAGGCATGGGGTTGGAGGAGCTGAGAGTTCTACATGTTCTTCTAAAGGCAGCCAAGAGAAGACTGGATTTTGGGCAGCTAGAATGAGGGTCTTAAAGCCCACACTCAGAGTGACATACTTTTTCCAACAAGGCCATACCTCTAAATAGTGCCATTCCCTGGGCCAAACATATTCTTTTTTTTTCTTTTATAAGATATTTTCTTTATTTACATTTCAATGTTATCTCCTCTCCAGGTCTCCCCTCTGGAAACCCCCTATCTCATCCCCTCTTCCCTGCCTCTATGAGGGTGCTCCCCCACCCACCCACTCCCACCTTCCCTGGCATTTCTCTACGCTGGGGCATTGAACCCCCATAGGACCAAAAGATCACTCCTCCCACTGATGTCCAACAAGGCCATCCTCTGCCACATACATGGCAGGAGCCATGGGTCCCTCCATGTGTACTCTTTGGTTGGTGGTCCAGTCCCCAGGAGTTCTGGGGGGGTTGGGGGGGTCTGGCCAGTTAATACTGTTGCTCCCACCATGGGGCTGCAAACCCCTTGAGCTCCTTTAGTCCCTTCTCCACCTTCTCCATTGGGGACCCCATACTCAGTCCAATGGTTGGCTTTGAGCATCTGCCTCTGTATTTGTCAGGCTCTGTCAGAGCCTCTCAGGAGACAGCCATATCAGCTCCCTTCAGTAAGCACTTCCCAGCATCCACAATAGCCCAAAAAGGTTTGGTCCAAGCATATTCAAACCACCACAGGCACTATTAGGAGGTGTGGCCTTGTTGGAGTGTGTGCGGCCTTATTGAAGGAAGTATGTCACTGGGGGGATGTGCTCAAGCTATGCCCAGTATGTCCCACAGTCTCCTTTTGCTGCATGCAGATCAAGATATAGACCTCTTGGCTTCTCGAGCACCATGTCTGCCTGCAGGATACCATGTTTCCTGCCATGATGATAATGGACTAAACCTCTGAAGCCATAATCCAGCCCCAATTAAATGTTTTCCTTTTTAAAAATTGCTGTGGTCATGGTCATGTTGTCTCTTCAGAGCAATGAAACCCTAACTAAGACATACCCTCTTCCCCAAGGTTCTGGGCTTATCAGTGCTTGCCAAATGTGACAATGTAGTTATACACATAAACTCACAGTGGCCACGACTGTATGCACAAGACTCACACAAGATCAAATCAGCCAAACTCCCAGTATGGAAGAAGGGAGGGCTTATGACATCCTATCCTAATTGAAGAATTATTGGACATTAATGACTGTGGAGATTTGAAGGAAAATAACTCCCATAGGCTCATAGGGAATGACACTACTAGGAGGTGTGACCTTGCTGGAGTAGCTGTGGCTTTGTTGGAAGAAGTGTGTAACTAGGGGATGGGTTTTATGGTCTTAGAAGTTCAAGTCATGTCACTCACTCTTCTGCAGCACCATGCCCGCCTGGATGTTGCCATGTTTCCCACCATGATGATAATGAACTAAATCTCTGAACTGTAAGCCAGCCCCAATTAAATATTTTCCTTTATAAGAGTTGCCGTGGTCATGGTGTCTCTTCACAGCAATGAAACCCTAACTAAGACAATGGCTGCTTCGAGGGAGGAATGGAAGTAGGGAGGATGGAAGGAAGAGAGAGAGAGAGAGAGAGAGAGAGAGAGTGAGAACATGAAGGAAAAGTGAAACTGAGAAGGAGAAGTGGTAGAGGTGGAGATGAGAATTGATGGAGGGGAAGAAATGGGGATGGGTTTGATCCAAACACGTTATATGCATATATGAATATTAATTACAATATTTTTTTTTAGAAAGATAGATCTGTTAACCAGAGGATACCATGGGCTTGTCCTTTTCTCAGGGTCTTGATCACTGCTTATATTCAATTGCCATGAGTGAGGAGACTGCCTGCTTACAGACTCCACCGCTGAGAAGCCGCCCTTGCAGAACCTACTTAAGGGAAGCTGAGGAATACAGTTTCCAATTAGGTTGGTCATGGGTTCGAAGTAATCTAATCTAACACAGAAGAAAGAAAAAAACATTTTTTTTTGCAAGAGCAATACGTGCTTTTAACCACTGAGCCATCTCTCCAGCTCCTCCATCCATATTTTCAGAAGAAAACACTTCAGTTTGCAATTCTGCCTCGTAAATAACCCCCTTTCCTAGAAAGAAATGAGGTCCTTATTCTCGTGGGAATTAGCGTAGGCAAATAATTAGTATTGCAACTTCACAACAGTGTCATGAGCAGAAGGCAGACCCACCTCAGCAAGAGTCCACCTCAGCTTCTAGAAATAAGCAAATGAATAGATTAGTAAATATGTATTCACACAGACATAACAAGGTCACATTGTTCTGACACCATCAGCAGGCTGTATTTGTGTTTTATTTCAATAACGTTTCTCGAGTCAGACAAGAGAGCGCATTTATTCTTCCTGGTACAAGCACAAGGCAAACTATTAAAATATAGCAATTTGCTTAACATTTGGAGGACCTGTATTTACACAACATGAGAATTATTTGTGTAAACACTGACATTTCCTTGGAGACTTTTACTCCAAGGCCAACACTAATGAAAAAACATTTTTATATGGAACAACAGTATATAAGAATCCAGGGGCAAGATCTCCTGTTCTGGTGATTTTGAATCAAGTATGCAATGGTTGATAGACACCTAGGGATGCCGCTATCTGTGGTGGCAGCCACAATTATCATTATTAATGTCGCCACAATTATCATTATTAATGTCAAAGAAGTCATTAATTACCCAGCCTCATCTGTCTGCCGGATCTTATAACTAGGTGTTTAGCACTCTGCTAATTGGCAGAAGCAATGACTATAATACCAGGTGCAAGTTGTCAGCGTTTTCTGTGGTCCTTGTGCCCTGTCATTTAGGCTACCCTCTCATGTGCTACCTTAAAGGGCAGAAGTGAAGTTGCAATACTAATTATTTGCATACGCTAATTCCCACAAGAATAAGGAAGTCATTTCTTTTTAGTAAAGGGGGTTATTTATTAGGCAGAGCTGCAAACTGAGAAGTGTTTTCTTCTGAAAATATGGATGGAGGGGTTAGAGAGATGGATCAGTGGTTAAAAGCACTTGTTACTCTTGCAAAAGACCCATGTTTAGTTCCCAGCACCCTCATATCAGCTCTTGGATGGTTCTAGAGGATCTGAAACCCTCTTCTGCCCTCCACAAGCACAGATAATACATGCAGGCAAAAATCTATATGTATACAATAAGAACAAACCTTTGAAAACATTGAAATCAGAGAATGTTGGTGGGTTACTGTTTGCAAAAGCTGTAGGGCATGCCAAAGTGGAAGTGTGGTAGACTCCCCTGTCACTGTGCAGAGTCCCAGCTGACTATCATAAAGAATGGTGGTTTGGTGAAAAATGTCTTCCGTAGATGTGTGCACTTGAACATGTGATCCTCAGTTGATGGCGCTGTGTGGAGAGGTTTAAGCTGAGCACCCTTGGTGGAGGTAGTCACTGGGGGTGAGCTCTGAGATTAAAGGCTTCCCACTGCCTCCCACTCTCTCCCTGTCTCCTGCAGCATGTGAACTCTCAGGTTCCTGCTCCAGCCACAATGCCTGCAAGCTGGCTTGTCTTCCAGCCACTGTGGACTCTTATTCCTCTGGAACTACGAACCAAAATAAATGCTTTCTTCCACAAGTTCCCTCGGCCATGCTGTTTTAATCTCAGCAGCAGCAGTAGCAACAACAACAAAGTAATTAATATAACTTGTTAAAGCATAAATAGGGGGAACTCTCTATTATATATATATATGGCAACGAAGAAGTTGATAAAATTTCAGGAATTGTTTTTCTTGTTAACATGGGGCTGCTTCAAAGAAAAGATCCACCTCTTCAGAGACTTCAAGAATTTTCCTTCTCAGATCCGGCGTTGGTGTCTGGTTAATTATTTCCCCAAGGCTTGTTTCTTCTTCACCAACCCTGATGATTTTAATGGTTCCGGTACTGTCTACCTCACCTTCCTCTGTTGACCCAGTCTTGGATGGTGCTGAGGTGTCTCTTAAATGTTTTATTTCTTCTCATTGTCTTTCCTGAAACAACACAGTATGAATATGTCCTCATTTCCATGTGGTTATTAAGCATTTGAGGACTGACATTTTCTCAGTGAGACAGTTTCAGGTTAAGTGTGTTTAATAATCTATGTATTCATGAGTTGAGATGGTTCCCCGCCCCATTACAATTTTGATGATCTCCCTGAAGACTCACATTTGTATTTTATTGTCCTTGAGAGAGGACAGGGGAATAGAGTTCATTTTTAGAAAACAGAATCTAGTAAAATATGTAGTGTATAGTTCCTACTACCCTGCTTTAAGTTCCAGTCAGACCGCGGTACCAGCCACCACCCTGGTTCCCTTGGATCTGCAGGTGAAAGAAGACACATACACAGAGTATCTCATTTTGACCTGTGGCTCAGTGACTGGGCTCTTCTAAGCCTCTCATGGCTAGCATGCCCTTCCCTTTACTCCTTGCTCAACACTCTCTATCTGCCCTCAACCTAGTTATCCGGTTACCTTTTCCTTGCTGTACTGGCTGGTTTTGTGTGCCAACTTGACACAGGCTGGAGTTATCACAGAGAAAGGAGCTTCAGGTGGGGAAATGCCTCCATGAGATCCAGCTGTGGGGCATTTTCTCAATTAGTGATCAAGGGGGAGGGCCCCTTGTGGGTGGTGCCATCCCTGGGCTGGTGGTCTTGGGTTCTATAAGAGAGCAAGCTGAGCAAGCCAGGGGAAGCAAGCCAGTAAGTAACATCCTTCTATGGCCTCTGCATCAGCTCCTGCTTCCTGATCTGCTCGAGTTCCAGTCCTGACTTCCTTTGGTGAAGAACAGCCATGTGGAAGTGTAAGCTGAATAAACCCTTTCCTCTCCAGCTTGCTTCTTGGTCATGATGTTTGTGCAGGAATAGAAACCCTGACTAAGACACTTGCTCCGCACCTTAAATCTGCCCTTAGCTTAGTTGTGTTTCTAATCTTCCGTCTGCTACACTAGGCCCAGTCGGGGAAGCAGCCAATGGCCACTCCACCCAAGATCTCACATGGCTGGTGACTCTTTCTCCCTCTGAAGCAAGCAAGGTAAATTCCTTTTCCTTCTCTCATGTCTCCTAGCCTGCCCGCAGACACCTGGAAGTCCCGCCTCTTCTGCCCAACCATTGGCTGCTGTCATCTTTATTGATCGATCAAGAACCAATTAGGGAACAGGACCTTCAGCATTCATGTGCAGATTCCGATAAAAGTATCAGAATCACCCTCTACTAAAATAGTCTTTCGTGAACTTGATACTAAGCATTTGATGGCAAAAGAGACGTGTTGGTAAGGTTTCTTTAGCTGTGCCACCACACTGGCCTACTTGAATGGTAAGTGGCAAGCTCCCCCTGGCCTTTCCTTGATATTAAGATAAGGGTGATATCTATGAAACAAAAATGTCTCAGACCTATCAGCCCTGCTTGCCCAAGGACAGATAACTTCCTGAAATGCTGGGGTCCATTCATATAAGATAACAAGCCACATGTTTTCACTTTGGTAAACAAGGTTGGTTGCCCCAATTGCACAGGATGTGCTTGATCATACATAGGCAGGAAGTACCTCAGGATATATGCTTGGCCCTGATTGGACAAAGGCAGGAAGCACTTGGCCTTGTGAGTTTTGCCTTTATAAGCACTGGCATAATGTGATTTGTGGTCACTCTGGGAATCCTAGGTATGGACCTGACCAGTGTCCATCATTGTGGCCAGTATTTTAAAAGCCTAGCTTCAAATTTGGCTTAAATATTGTGGTAGTGGTCCCACAATGTGGGATTACTAAGGTGGGGTTAACAAAGATTTTTCTCATTTAAAGTATTGCTAGAGACCAGTGGGTTGAAAGACCAAAATTAGGGTCCCTGGTTATTTTATTCACAATGATCTGTCCCCCAAGAATCCATTTTTTCTTCTTTTTACTTCCTTGACGTGACTGTTTGCCATTCTGACCTTCCCACATCTAGCTTTGTAGCTGGAAACATTTACTTATGGTGGTTGTGGTGGGGCCCAAAGTGTCAAGTCTTTAAGTTTGCCAGTGACCAACACAATGTCTTACTTCCTACATTTCTAACTACTATGTCCTATGAAGTGGCAAACTGATTTGGGATGTGTGCCTGGAGACTGAGGTGTTAACATCTGCCAACCCTAAACCCTGCGTGGTCATCACTAAGTAGCAGACTAACTCCTAGAATGTCACTGTCTAGCCTCTCTTTGTCAGATCCCTTCCCTTGGAGCATGCATGACTGGGACCTGCCAGGTGCTTCTTACCAATGAACTTTTGGTGTTTTGATTGAGAATGGGCCTCATATATTTCAATGCTTGGTCCCAGTTGATGGAACTGTTTGAGAAGGGTTAGGTGTGGCCTTGTTGGAGGAGGTCTGTCAGATAATTCAAAGGCTCAGCTATTCCTCTCTCTCTCTCTCTCTCTCTCTCTCTCTCTCTCTTCCTCTGCTTAAACAATTTTTGTTATTTTGCTTCCATATGACATTATTCATAATAAGATCCAACTAAAAAGTTGCCTTTGTTCTTTTTTTATTATTATTTATTTTATGTATGAGTACACCACTGCTCTCTTCAGACGCACCAGAAGAGGGCATCAGATTCCATTACAAATGGTTGTGAGCCACCACATGGTTGCTGGGAACTGAACTCAGGACCTCTGGAAGAACAGTTGGTGTTCTTAACTGCTGAGCCATCTCTCCAGCCCCGCCTTTCTTCTTAAAAAATACTTTTGTGTGCTGGGAGTATAGCTCAGTGGTAGAGAGTGTGCCTAGTGTGCACAAAGCCTTGGCTCCAATCTCCATTCTCCACAAACGAATAACATGAATATGCTCATTGGACAATGAGACGAAAGCTGCTTGCAAATCAAATGCCCACATGCTCCGGAGTGGATTCCCCATAACTACAAAGGGACCAAAGTCCTGATAGTACCTTCATATTAAAGAAGCATCTCTTGAAAGGTGACAGTGGCTCCCCCTGCACACAGAGTGATGCACTATTTGCTTATGTGTCACAGCAAGCACTTACAGCCACAGATGGCTCCAAAATGGCTCCTGCCTTTTGTATCTGTTCCACTCACACACCACATTCAATTGAAAGGAGCTCTTGGCTTCATCTTGTCTGGGACTTTAATTCATTCCTCCAAGCAGGGCTACAGGTTTTCTACAGAGGCGTCAGATGAAATGAGCCCCTCCCTTATCTGTGCTGCTGTTTGATCTTCATATAAATTCACCAGAGACTTTGTAGAATTACTAATATTCAGCTTAACTCCTCAAGCCGTGGAATTTTTATATATTGTGCCAGCCTCTCATGAGAAATCCTGCCTAAAACACAGACCCTACCTTCAAAGAGTCATTCCTCAACCCAGTAAGGGATACTGGAGTGAGTGACAGATGCCTCTCTAAGACTCCCAAGTACATTCATGAAATTTAATGGACATTCTCAGCTGATGAGTATTTCAACATGTAGTGGGGATAGTAAAGATTCCTTTGAAAGACAAACATTCAATTTTAAGCAAAACTGGCATTCTCTTGTACAAAGGTTCTCCCAACCATCCCTCTTCCCAGATGTTCCTTTTCTTTTCTTTCAATGGTGGTGATGCCTCATCTTGGCCCTGTTGCTTTTGTAATAACTGTTTCACACATGGTGGCAAGAGGCCGTTCTGCTCTCTACCCTCTGGCTCACTCTACTGCTGGCTCTGATACCTTAGCACCCACTCTCCCAGGCTTTCCTTTCTTTTCTGAGACATAGAAAAGTAATTTTAAAAAACTGTTTATAGAACCAAGCTCTGCATACTGAGCCTTTGCCTCAGCTCATTTCAAAGCTGCCTCCTAGCAGAGTGTTTCTTAAAGGGAACTCTTCCCTTTGGCCAAGAGATGCTTTTCTTGTATCTGGAACAGATAACCGACTGCAAAGCAATTTCAGTGCTACTCACTGACACTTATGAATCTTAATTGCTATTAAGATGTACAGTCCTAGACATGGTGACACACACCTACAGTCCCTTTAAGCTGGAGACTGAGGCAAGAGGATTTCTTAAAGTTCATCCTGGATAACATAGTGAGACCTTATCTCAAAAAATATTAAAACAAGCAAGACAAAACAGTTTGTTGAATACTGCAAGGTTCATCCAACAGTTAAATGTATAGTGAATATTTGTCATATATAGGCATCTGTTTACTCTGTGCTTTTCACAGTTTATATAATTAAGTTCTTGCAAGCTCTCCATCAAACAGGCATTGGTACTTTGCTGATTTGTATAGATGATGATACTAGGGCTTAGAAAGGACAAGTGATCAAGGTCATAGAGCTAAATGGTAGAGTGGATGCTGCACCCAGTTAAAACTCAGATGCATTTTATTCCAGAACTTTCTATTGCTTCCTATTTATTTCCTTGCCTCATTATCATCAAATCCACCCAATCATCAACTGTGCATGAGCTTCAAAACCTGGAGTATTTTAAACCACTGTGTTATGGTTTATGCATACTTAACCCAGCGAGAGGCACTATTAGAAGATGTAGCCCTGTTGGAGTGGGTGTGGCCTGGTTGGAGTGGGTGTATTCTTGTTGGGGGAAGTGTGTCACTGTGGGTGTGGACTTTAAGATCCTCATTCTAGCTGCCTGGAAGCCAGTCTTCCACTAGCAGCCTTCAAGTGAAGATGTAGAACTCTAAGCTCCTCCAGCACTGTGCCTGCCTGGATGCTGCCATGCTACTGCTTTGATGATAATGGACTGAACCTCTGAACCTATAAGCCAGTCCCAATTAAATGTTGTCCTTATAAGAGTTGCCTTGGTCATGGTGTCTGTTCACAGTAGTAAGACCCTGACTAAGACACACTGTTTCTTTCTCTCTCCTTTTCTATTGCATTCCATGCCCACATTTAGGGAAAGGAATTCCACATCAGTGGGGCTACATAAGTCTGTGATCACATGCAACCAGGGCCACATGAGGCTTTGTCTCAAAAATGGGGAGAGGGGGAAGGCCTTCAATTAGCTCCAAATCTAAGTTGGTGTTGTTGGTTTTACTTTAGCCTGATTACAGTTACCTCAGATTCAGGTGTGGGAGCAGCTTCATTCTTCTCTACTCTTTGCTTTCCAGACATCTCTGCTTGTCTTTTGGTACTTTAACAATAACACCTGTCTTAGGGTTTTATTGCTATGAGGAGATACCATGACCACAGCAACTCTTCCCGCCTCCCCGCTGGGCATGGAAAATGCTTTATTGTGACACTGGGCCTCAGCAGCAGGCTGTTGAGGTACTTTGAGGAAGGGTTCATGTAGTGCTTCAAAGAGCCTGTGGGCCTCCCTTGATGTGGTGAAGAGCTGTTCCAGGGATCCAAATGTAGCTAGGAGGGTCCTGTTCACAGATTTCATGGTGGTAAGACTCAGTGGCCTGCGATAGGAAGTTCTGCTTCAGCTTTTCCATAAGGAGGTCAGCGGGTTTCTGCTCATATGCCTTCTAGGTCTGACCATAGAAACTCACTGATGGAAGAAAGGGCAGGGTCTGGAAACAGGGTCCTTGGAGAAATACCATTTACTATTTCTCTCTCTGGATCTTCCAGCTAGTTTTCTGTACAAGTCAGGACCACCTCCCGAAGGATGGTATCATCCACACTGTGCAGGAGCCTCTTATCAATTATCAATCAGGGCAATGGCCTACAGACACAGACCAATCTCGTGGCAGCAATCCCTCAATTGAGATTCCCTCTTCCCAGGTGACTCTAGGTTGTATCAAGCCTGACAACAAAACTAACCCTGTACTGTGGGTAAAGAATGAACGGAGGGTTCTAAAAGTTGGCCACACATTGCCACTGAGAAAGAATAATTGTATATAGCTGAGTGTAAGCCATTGGAGGAAAAGACTATGAGTGATGTCTTAGTCCATGTCGCACTGCTGTGAAGAGACACCATGACCACAGCAACTCTTATATACAAAAATATTTAATTGGGGCTGGCTTACAGTTTCAGAAGTTTAGTCCATTATCATCATGGTGGCACACAGGCAGACATGGTACTGGAGAAGGAGCAGAGAGTTCTACATCCTCATCTAGAGACAGCAAGAAGAGAGAGAGTGGGCATGGCCTGAGCATGTGAAACTTCAAAGCTCATCCCTAGTGACACACTTCCTCCAACTAGGCCACGCCCACTCCCAACAAGGCCACACCTCCTAATAGTTCCACTTTCTGGTGGCCAAGCATTCAAATCTGTGAGCTTAAGGGGGAGATTCTCATTCAAATCACCGCAGGTGATGGGCACTGAAATAGGTGTCTTCCAGTTGACATACATGGGACCTTTGCTCTCATCTTGACACTTTCTCTGACTCCTTTAGGTTCTATGGACTTCTTGTCAATGCTGCTGCTGAATTTGGGTGAAAGCCCCCCATCATCCCCAGCCCAGCCCTTCTATTCTGACTCCCCTCAAGCTGTGCAAAGGAAGTTCAAGGTCATTATGACACAACCACTTCTAGAACTTCTCTAGTTCACCAGTAGCCTAGAATGCATGCCAAACAGTCCTAAGCCCTCTTGGAAAGCAGGAGGAGGTTCTTTTCTAGGCCTGTTGTCACGGGAAGATATTCGATGTGTGTGCATATGCAGACTTAGATAGCTGAGCGACTAGTATTGGCAGGGCAGGTGGGTATCTTGTGGCTATGAAGTCATCGGGGTCCCTAGGCGTGTGTGAAATCTGTTTGTCCTTTTGGGCTGAACGAGGAGCGAGGAGGCAGCTTTGAGGAACCAGGAGCTCGGGCCAGCTCTCTGCACTGTTGTGTGGTAGCATAGTACTCTTAAGAAGTTTGAGAATGTCAAATGTAAGTCCTTAGTAAAAAAAAAATAGTAAAAAAAAATATTTGTATTAAATTAGTAACTATGTATATACATATACATATATGTATACATATACATGTATTTGGTCAGGTAAGGGGATACAACATCTTTTAGTTAATTGTTTATTTGTTTTTTGTTTGTTTAGAACTTTTAAATATTCGGATAAATGATGAGCCTTGAACCCCAGGCTTGGTTTAACAAACTGAAGTGAGATTTCAAATTCTTAGTCACCCTTCCCCCCTCCCCTTGGTGCCATTCTGGGGTCCAGCTCGAGAATCTTCTTAAACCCTATTGGTATTAATTCTTTCCTAGAGGAGTTCCCAAGTCCTTGTACTTTCTGATTTTGCTCCCCACCTTGTCTAAGAATGTTTAATGGTAGAGGTTGGAGTCCTGTGCTTTACCAACCATGACTCTTGATTAATAGCAGAGAGGAACTCCTCCCTCCATCTCCTCCTCTAATCCCTGAAGAGACTGCCATGGGCTTTCTGATTAAGAAAAGAATTAGATTAGAAGATGAACAATTAGCCACCTCTCTAATGACTGGGAGAACTCAAGACCAAACAAATCCTTCTATTACCAGGAATCTTTCCCAGATAACACCCCACAATACACACTCAAAATTTGGGCAGTCATTACTCAATACAGCTGTCAATCAGAGAAACTCTGTGTTGACTTTTAGGAAGATTTAGACCTATGGGTAATATGGGATATTTCTATGGGTGAAATGCTGACTCTGTGATCTAATATAACTCTACATATAAGTGATTGTTCAGCAGTTTCGGGGATCTGGTCAAACAGAGGCAAACGTTAGGAAAGTGACTTAAAATACACACTCACTCCCCTTTCCTGTGATGAGAGATTGGTTAAGAATTCACACATGAAGATAAAACAATATTTGGGGGCTGATGGCAGAGGCTATGATCAGAGTAACACACAGACTGTTGGTGACTTTCTTCATGCACATTGGGAAGGTGGCCTGAGTCAGGGTGAGGCAAATGGAATCTTAAGTTACAGGACCAACCTCCAAGGGGAGAAATGAGGACAATCAGAGGGCAGCCATCTTCAGAGACCTCATGGGTGGGAACGGAGTCAGTTGGTGGGGATTTCCAAAAGGGCTTAGAGGAATCCAAGGCTGAGAATGGATTTCAAATGACCTCCTGTCCTCTGTGATGTCACTTTCCTTTGATGCCTTGAAGAACGATTGAATCAAACACCTGTACACAAGACCACCTCACAGCCATAGTGTTTGTGGGAATGAGGAAGGAGACACTGTGGTTGCCTAGGTAGGAATAAGATGAACATCAGATGCCTATCAAATGAGTTGAAACATTCTAGACAGGTAAGAATATAGGATACAGAAATGCATCTCCTTTGCCATCCCTGTGTGATGACGTCCTCTCCCCTCACTTTTGAAACTGTAGATTTCTATGTGAGCACAGGTAATGCAGGTGACTATAAAGGGGAAGGATTTGGGTATGTTCACATGAAGGCACCAAGCCATCTTTTTCAAAGGGTACAGAGAATGCAGGGCATCCAGACTTGATTAAAATTATTTCATTCATTATAGAACACAAATCTTCGAGATTAATAGATATGTAGACTAGATGACCATGATGTGTTAGTCGTGGGATTTTGGCAGCCGGTGACTTTTATGTCTCCGACGTCGCATCTGTGCTGTGAGGGACACAGAGATGGTACGTCTGTCGGGCAGAGTTCCAGTTCTGCCGCAGGTGGCACAGGTAAATCATGATGCGTTACAGGGTCACTTGCTCAAGTGTGTAATGTGAAGACAGCAGGAGTCCAAAGACAGGACAAAACAGGGAAGATGAGGGTTCCCAGGATTGTGCTGTGAGCCAGGCTGCAAAGGGAGTCAGAAGATCTGCTCAACCAGAATAAGGTCCCTGTGCAAGCATCACACATAGGCATGAACTCAATGTGGCACAAAAGGTGTCATATTTCCATGAAACCAACCAGTCATTCTGTGCTCTTCCCCAGACAGGGAGTTGGATCTTAAGGTGCTTTGGCAAACAGGTGATAATGAACACTTTGACATACCCGGTGTGTGTCAGGAAAAGCAGCAGGGAACCTCTGTGTGCTATGAGAGAGGAAATATTTGAAACACCAATTTGAAAGCAGGCTGCAGGATGGCCACATAGATGAGGAACTGGGGACAGCCATGCCAGTGTGGCTTTGATCCAGGCAGGAGTGACTCGTGAAGGAACCAAGATTATAATTCAGTCAGAGGAACAGGGGGGATTTTTTTTCCCTTGCAGCCCAGTCCCGACTTAGTATCATACCTTTAAGAGTCTTCTGGGGACAAAAAATAAAACATGTGACAGAGACGAATCTGCCACTGCCATCTTACAGAGTCAATGCATTTTTAAATTCCTTTAGTTTGGACGAATCCTTCGTTCAACTTTACGACAGAAGCCTGTCGAGAAATGTCCCTGCTTCTTTTTGGTAACTTTCCTGGTCATCCAATTTTAGAAACTGGAGATGGTTCCTGCAGAGCAGGCCTTTGGTGGGAAATATGAGCACGCAGTATTTTATCTGGGCGGCTTCTGTGAGGTAAGGAAGGGAGGGAGTGTCGTGCTGGGCCGGCGACCTTGAGTTCTCTGCTGCACTGGGGTTGTGGGTCACAGGGTTGGTGACCATAATGTGGGTTTGCTGTGATAGTCAAAGCTTGATGAATGGACACAGGATGCCTAGCCCGCATTGTGCGAGTGATTCTGGCATAATTTATGTCTCAACTGTGAAGCTCCAATAAGCCCATAAATCCAGGCCAGCATCGAGACAATCCCAAATGTCAGCTACTCTGCAAAGTGAGTCCACGGTCCTCCATGAATTTATGGGGCTGTGATTCTCACCCTTCTCCCCGTTTGGAAACTCTCCCCATTGGTCTCTTTAACTCTGTTCTATAAAGACATGGAGGTTACAACTGCTTCAGGACTTTCCTCATTAATCCCGGGGTTTGCATGTTCCTTTGAAAATGCTAAGATATAGAACTTTAAAAGGACGGTGCTGCTCTGTTCTGTTTGCCGCTCACGTCTTTGTTCCTAGAGATAAGTGCAGCATCAGTAAGAAGCTCAGGGAAGACTTTATCGTGTTGATTTGAGCGGGTTTCTGAAGTCATTTTTCAAGAAGTGTAAAATGTTTGCTCATTATTCTGCATTTACTATTACTGAAGGATTACTTATGATCTTATAATGCGAGGTATCATTTTAGTCCTTAATAAAAAAGGAGTTAGGAAACGCACAGATAGTCATTGTAGAAAAAAAAACAAACTTTAATTCTATTTACACGAAACTGTTCTTTTCATTATGAGCAGAACTTAGATGAAGGCAGAAAGCTGGAACCTATTTGAAAATATAACCAGAGCAATGAACCCTCACGGAACAGATACTTAACAGACAGGAAGTGGGAGGGAAGACCATGGGAGCTACTGGCCTGGGCCTTACGTGTTTTACATTTAGCAAAGCTAAGTCTCGGGGTGCTGAAATTTTTGTCTTTTTCATCCACAAAACTTGCAGCTTGATGTCTGCGTCTGCTGCGAGACATAAAGAAGCCCGGGTTTCCATAGGTACCTTGGTTGGACTGAAGATGATTTAACAACTATAATTGCGCTCAAATAGCTCAGTGTAAGCAATTATCTCTAATTACTGGTAGAGTTTCGCTCTCCTTTCTAATGAAGAGAACCAAGGGAGGGGAGCTTATCTCCAGGCACCAATTTAATTTCAGAGTTAATGGGAAGAACTGGTACTGCCTAAAAGGTTTTGATAAATTTTCATTCTCTCCAGCCCGGTTCTCATAAGGAATTAATGATGTCTCTATCCAGTTTTCTCTAGTCCTTCCTCTAGGGCAAGTTCTAGACCCTACTACTACAAAGCTAAGTTGCTCAAAAAAGCACCTGTAATGGGTGATGATTAGTGTGCAGTGGGCTCTGGAAGACAGCAAGATTTAGCTTCTGAAGACTTCAAATCAATCAAGACTTCATCCCACCCCTGATCAGAAGTACATGCTGTGTGTGTGTGTTTCTCCCAGCGCCCAGCACAGAGGCACAGAGGCCCGACGATACTTAATGAGTTTTCTGAATGAAATGCCAATGCAATTTTTAATGTGTGTTTGAATTTGGGCATTTGGGTCCTCCTCCTCCTTCCTCTTCTTCTTTCTCTTCCTCCTCTTCTTTCTGGGAATAGGAAGAAGAGGATATTCATCACAACTAGAATTATTTGACATGTAAAAATTGATTGGAAACAATGACACATTAAAAATTTTTTTTCTATTGGGCCAGCTGCTACCATCAAAGTCACCCTTTGACCAGGATGAAGGGGTGCTGGAAGTTTTGAGGCACCATCCGTCTTTGCCCAAGGCCCCGATGGATTTTGTGGTTAGATTATTTATCTATTTTAATCTCCACTAACCTCCTGCCTGTGGAACAAGGAAAAACATCTTGTAGTTTACTCATAAGCCAAGACACAAACCTATTAATTCTGTCTCCTTAGTGGGGCTTTTTGTGTGACTGCATTTTTTGCTTTGACAAAATTGAAGAAAGACTCACATACAGAGCAGGAGAGTCATGAAAGCAAACCAAGGGGCTGGAATGGTTAAGAACACTGGCTGCCCTGCAAGGACCTGGGTTTGGTTCCCAGCAACCACATGGCAGCACATAACCATGGGTCATTCCAGTTCCAGGGGATTTATTGCTGTTGTGTTTATAAAAAGGAAAAGGGAGCCAGGGATATGTTTGTAGAGGAGCTACGGTGTGGAACGGGGTAAGGGTGCCTCCATGGTCCTGTGCTGAGGCATCACCTTCCCCTGAGGTACCAGCCACATGACATCTTATTTAGGTCATGGAGAGGGGAGTTGAGGGAGTAATAGAGACAGAGAAAAGGAGAGAGAGAGAAAGAGAGAAAAAGAGAGGGGGAGGGGAGGGGAGGAGAGGAGAGGAGAGCAGAGGAGAGGAGAGGAGTGGAGAGGAGAGGAGAGGAGTGGAGACTGGCCATCAACACGTGGAGAGAGGGGAGGGGAATGGGAAGAAAAAGGACAGAGAGGGAAGAGGGTAAGAGAGTAAGGAGGCAAGAGAGCAATAAAGAGAGGAGAGGGCAAGTATCCCCTTTTATACTGAGTCAGACATACCTGACTGTTGCTAGGTAACTGTGGGGCGGAGCCTAGAAGAAATGCTGACAATCGCCCTCTTCTGGGCTCCACAGGCACTGCATGCACGTGGTACAAAGCCATACATACACCCATACACAAACATAAATAATCTTTAAAAGTAAAGCAATAAGAAAGAAAGAAGGAAAGAAAGAAGGAAAGAAAGAGAGAAAGAAAGAAGGAAAGAAGGAGAGAAAGAAGAAACAGAAGGCAAAACACAGCAGAAAACTTGGGTTCAAACAAACTGTGACACCAAGTTAAGTTCTCTGATTTCCTTATTTGTCGACGCAGATGATAATAGCTGAACTCCGGATGTCACTGGATGGAATGGATACACATCAGGTGCTTAGGTGATGCTTGGTGCACTGTGTGTAAGTATCGGGCAGAGGGTGTCATGGAAAGAGCAGATGCTGAGAGTACTCCCGCTAGGAAGAACTGCAGAATATCAACAGACGTGTGGACATCGTTCTGGAAAACTCATGTGGGAGAGTGACTTCCAACAATGTACGCAAAAGTTTTTTTTTTTTAATCTATAGTTACTGTTGAATTTCAGTGTTCAAATATGAGAGAAAACGATGGCTTGTTGAATTGAAGAAAAAAAAAATCCTGGGAGGAAATGCCAGGATTTGGGATGATGCTTTTCAACCTTGTTTCGTGACAAAGTTTGGAAGAGCAGTATTTGTGCAAACTGAGGTCTCAAAAGTCTGTATTTCTGAGGAACTACCAAGTGAATCTACACAGACTGGCAGTAAGGAAACCTAAAGAGAGTGTGGGGTGCTGGGTCTGTGGTAGGAACTCTGCAGTAGTGCGCTGAGGGATCTCACGAAACTGAGCCACGCTGGAATGATACATGCGGGTGAGATAGCCCCCGTCAGCTCACTGGTGAGGGTCTCCTCGGGGATCACCTTTCATAGGACGATAGAAGGGTGTTTAGTCCATCCTGCTGTAGTCTGACCCGAAGCGAGATGGGAACAGTGGGTGTCTGCCCTGGAAGGAAGAGCCTTGGTAGGAATTTTCCTTTCACTTTCACAATGGCCACTGATAAAATACACCGCCCTGAGCTAGTGTTTATTTTCTGATCTCATTGTGTAGGCCAGGCTGGCTGGAGAGGCGTGACCCTCCTGCCTCAGACCTTCCAATGCTAGACCTGCACCTGTATCCCCGCATGTAGCACATTGCACTGTGTTCTTAAGATTACTCATCTGTCTATATCTATCTATCTATCTATCTATCTATCTATCTATCTATCTATCTATCTATCCATCTATCCATCAATCCATTTATCCATTCATCTATCTATCCATCATCTATCACTTATCTATCAATCCATCTATCCATCCATCCATCATCTATCCATCTTTCATCTACCCATCCATTTATTTATCCATTAATCTATCTATCCATCATCTATCATTTATCTCTCTATCGATCTATCTATCATCTATCTATCTATCTATCTATCTATCTATCTATCTATCATCTGTCCGTCCACCATCTATCCATCCATCTATTTATCATCTATCATCTATCTGTTTATCATCTACCACCTATCATCTGTCCACCTACCCACCCACCCACCCACCCATCCATCCATCCATCTATCATCTACCTACCCATCTATCACCTATCATCCACCTATTCTTTCTATCTATCTATCTATCTATCTATCTATCTATCTATCTAACATCTGTCTGTCTGTCCATCTTCCATCCATCATCTAAACTGTTTACCTAGCAATCATGTCTTCATTCTGTCTTTGGCAGTGGATTTTTGAGGATTTTTTTTAAAAACCTAAAATCCCTTGCAATTGGTTGTGCCAAGCCATTACCCTTGCAGATTGTTGAAGTGCATTGACAGCATAAAAGTTGGAATGAAAAGAGGAGACTTTGCTTGGCAGGAAAAGTAAACAATTCAGTGGGAGTCTGCATGTTTGAAAAGGCTGAACTAACTTTCAGAACCCTTTTAAGTGAATCTGACAGGGTTAAAATAAATTGTCTTCTTTCCCAGAATCAGGTTCATACAAGTGGAAATCAAGGCCTCCTCAAAACTTGATTAAAGCTGAAATTACTTTGTACAGAGACACCTTGGAAATTACGGAGGGAATTTGACACTGGGTTCACTCACTTCATGAATTTCAGAAAGAATGAGGGAGCATGTGGGAAGAGCTGGGTGTTGAGAACTGTGCCCTCTGAAATTTGCTTTCGCCAATGGCCCTCCAGGATGCTCCCCAAGGTCCTCAGTGTTCCCTGGAAACCCTTGAATGATCCATGTATCTAATCAAAGACTCCATGACTACATCTTTAGCTAGCTTTTGCTTCCTCCCCAACTCGCTGTTGTTTGAGATTCTTGCTTATATACAAACCTGCTGTGAAGATTTACCTTGTTTCTTAGAGTCCACCTTACATTTGTGACAGCTACTAATCTCTTGTATCAACATCAAGTTTGGCGGGTGTTAGGATTCTGTCTAAGCTCCACCCCACAGTTACCTGGCAACAGCCAGGTATGCCCCTCCCCACAGTTACCTGGCAACAGCCAGGTATGTCTGGCCCACTATAAAAGGGGCTGCTTGCCCCTCCTCTCTCTCTCTCTTATCCTCTTACTCTTGTCTCTCTTGCCCTCTTGGGCTCTTCCCTTCCCCCCCCCTCCTTTCACCCCTCTCTCCACGTGGTCATGGCCGGCCTCTACTTCTCTACTCTCTCCTTCTCTCTGCCTCTCCTACCCCCTCAACTCCCCTCCCCTTGCCCTAAATAAACTATTCTATACTATACTGTAGTGTGTGTGGTCCTTGGGGGGGGGGAGGGATACCTCGGCATGGGCCTGCTGAGGCATCCCCTTGCCCCCCACACCCATACAACATATTCTTACACTGCTTTCTCTTTTTATGATCACAACAGAGGTTGTAATTTTCAAGCATCTGGTAAGGTGACATCCTGGACTCTCTTTTAAAAACTGCCTAGCTCAGTCTTTCATCCTCATGAACCCTCCTACATTTCTTTATAAAGTCACTTAAAAACAATTTCTTTTTAATATGGGATCTCACTCTGTGGCTAGATGACAGGGCTCCTATTCCCACGCCTGGTTGGTCATCACTAATTATTTTTTAAAACATTTCTGATGCCTGGTGAGCACACAATACAACTGCACACTTGTTTAGGCCCAATTATTTTTTTTTTCGTGCATGCAGTCAAACAACATGTACAACAGCCAGTTTCTCAGGTCTCTTCCTCAGTCAAACTAGAGATTCCATTTTCTTATTGTTTAGAATACTCTCATAGCCACTTGGTGATTTTCTTAGTACTATAGCAAGCAGTATTTTCCATCATAACTGACGTCAATGACCTTGCCACATATTGCCTTGGAAATAGTTGAAATTTTTTTATTAGTCTATTTACTTCTGTGTTCTGTTTTGTGTCTGGCATTAGTTACCTGTTCTGAAACATGCCAAATAGTAAGATTGTAGCATTTATCTTGACTGTAAGGTTTTTTTGGACTGGCTTCTGGTGTTGCCATCTTAAGTATGGCACATCTCCTACTTATTTTCCCAAGTGAGAGAGTGCCAGAGACAAGCAGCCCCTCCACTAGGATGCCTCCAGTGACTCTTGTCTTTTTGTAGTAGTGCCTGTTTGCAGGTGTCCGCCTCTATTTAGTTAAGTAGATACAGATCAAAAGAGATACAATGTATCAAAAGAGATGCAATATATCAAAGGAGACACATTGGGCATGGTATTTCGGAACTTCTGGGTCTAGTTCAAGCCTGACATAATGGTTTCTGTTGGTAGTTCTTCCGAGTGCTCATTCTAGAGGAAGTGAGTGCACATTCTAGAGGAAGCCAGGGCAATGACTTAAGAATACAGAACACCCAAGCAACCCTGTCAAATGGGCACTCCCTGTCATCAGCTAGCTCTAGCTGCCTGGGAATGTGAGTGAGCCTCCTTCGAAACCAACTGCTCTGGTCCAGTCTAGTTCAGATTACTGGATCCCAGGACAATGACTTTACAACACTCCCTGAACTACCTTGAGCAAGAACATCCAGATAAGTCACTCCGGGTTCCTTGGTCCACAAAAAACTCTGTAAACTATTGAATGCCTGTTGTTTCAAACTGCTCATTTGGGGTAGGGCGATTTGCTACACAGAAGTTGACTTCAAAGAATCCATTGCAGTTGTTGGACTGAAGATGTAACTCCTAGGTGCTCAGGGCCCTGTGCTCAATCTCCAGCATTGCTAGATAAATAGGTAAATAAACTTGCTTGAATCATTAAGGCAACAAATCACATTGAATGTAATACTTAGAAGCCTAACATTTTCCCCATTGAGGATCAAATGTCACTCAGGCTGGTCTTAAACTAGAGACTCAAGTTCAAATAAGTCCCTCTCCTCAACAACCCAAAATAACTGGATTTGCTATTTGGATGAAACTGTTCAAATTGGATTAGATTATTATTTTAATAAACTGATTTTTGCCAGGCATGGTGGCACACTTCTTTAATCCCAGCACTCCAGAGGCAAAGGCAGGATTATCTATGTGAGTGCAGGGCTAGCCTGCCCTACATAGAGAGTTGCAGGTCAGCCTGGTCTACATAGAATTCCAAGCCATCTAGGGATATATAGTGATAACTTGTGTCAAAAAGAAATAGAACTCCTTGATTTTGTAGTCTAGCCCTCTTCTTTTGGAACTTTGTGTATGACAGTTACCAAGATTGGCATGTGCCTTTCCCATTTCTAAAATAAGACTATAGTTAAAATAAGACTATAGATAATTCTTTCATAAAATGATATGTTTTGCCCTATACTTAGAAATTAAAAAGAATCACGTATCTCTTAGAAGCTAAAGGGATTTTTTTTTAAAGATTTATTTATTACTATATGTAAGTACACTGTAGCTGTCTTTAGACACCAGAAGAGGTCCAGATCTCATTACAGATGGTTGTGGGCCACCATGTGGTTGCTGGGATTTGAACTCAGGACCTTTTGGAAGAGCAGTCAGTGCTCTTAACCACTGAGTCATCTCTCCAGCCCACTAAAGGAATTTTTATCATAAGATATTCTAAGTCTTTAGGTTGAGCCTTCTTTGATAATTTTCTTAAGTCCCTTCCCAGCTATTGGTATAACCAGATTTTCTATTCGAATTAACTTTTCAGGTCAACTAAACCTTAAAATCAATTAGGAAGTGTTTATGAAATTGTCATGTATGTTATTAACCTATATTTTTCCTCTCTTGTGAACTTTACCACAAAACTGATGGAAATAAGATGGATTTGCAAAATTAAGTATGGCTATTTATTTTAGATAACATTGTGTGTGTGCATTTGTGTGTGTGTGTGGGTGGGGGTGAACGTGTGCATGCAGAAACCCCACCCCGCCCCCACCTCCAATGACTGCAATACCCAAGGTGACCAGAAGAGAACACCAGATCCCCCGTGTCTGGAATTACAGTTGTGAGCCACCATTGTGGGTGCTGGGAAATGAACAGCTGTTCCTTTGAGAAAGCAGCAAGCACTCTTAACCACTGAGCCAAGCTCTCCAGCCACTGTGGATGACAGTTCCTGATGCATGTTCCACAGTGAGACCCAGTCTGGAGGAATGGCTTGGCTACATTCCCCAAGTGATGATACAGTCAATACAGAAGAGAAAGACCCTAGGGAACCTGATCAGTCGAATACTGGGAAAACCTTGAAGAGAAGTTATTAAAGAAACACACTCAAGCATTTTGCTTATCATTCCCTAAAGAAACAATGCTTCGTTATTGATAGTTAAAGGTCATTGTGTGGAAACCTTCAGGCTCCGACAGCGGGAAAGCATGCATGATGGTTGTCATGCTTACGAACATGAGGTGACAAAGTAAAAGGAATAGCGAACGCACTAACAGGGGTTTAAGCATGTAGTTCCATTGCATGATCCTTCTCCCCATTCCTTATCCATGGAGAATACATTCTAAGAACCACATGAAGGCCAGAAACCACAGATAGTACCAAATACTAAAGTTATTGTATGTTCCCTATATATGCATGCTGTGTTAAAAATGTAATTTATAAGTTAGGCACAGTGGAAGATTAATGATGGCCAATAATGGAATATGCATGGCAATGCACTGTACTAGAAGGAATGTGGAGGTGCTCTCTCATGTATGTATATATCTATATCTATCTATATGTAATCTATATCTAAATCTAAATCTATGTCTATATCTATCTACTCTATATCTAATCTGTATCTCTATCATCTGTTTCTATCTATCTCTATCTAATCGATATCTATATCATCTATATCTATATCATCCAACTATACCTATACCTTTACCTATACCTATCTATATCTATCTATACATAATCTATATCTAAATCTAAATCTATGTCTATGTCTATATCTATCTACTCTATATTTAATCTGTATCTCTATCATCTATTTCTATCTATCTCTAATTGATATCTATATCATCTATATATCATCTAACTATACCTATACCTATACCCATAACCATACCTATACCTATACCTATACCTATATCTATCTATATCTATTTATTTAGTCTTCCACCATCTCTTTCTGTTTTTTGTTCACCCTTCCTATGATGGTATGAATTGATACAATGTTTGTGTGCTAAGATGACTTAATGTGAAAGACACACACATCTCAACGTTAGGTGTCTGTTTAAAGGTTATGTGGTTGGGAGTACCATGAAACAGCATCGGTCTGAGAGCAGAGGTGACTACCAAGTGATTAACACGGGGGAGCATAGAGAGTGTAGATGTGCTGGGTAGAGGGGCCATTCATATTTTAGGTAGGATAAGGCAGGATTGTGCAAGATTTTCATCACGCCACTCAGAATACCATGCAATTTACAACCTAGGAATCATTTGCCTCTAGAGTTTTCTGTTTGGTGTTTTAGGATTGTCCCATGAGTAACTGAAACTACAGAAAGCAAAGGTATGGATAAAGGGTGATTACTGTTTCCCTCTGTTGCAATGCGGTGTTGCCCCGCCTCCAGTCCTATTAGGATTCTACCCACAGCTCATGCTTACCACGGCTTCTATCCCTGCTCATTATTCTCTCTGACCTCTCAGCTGACATGAAATAAAGCCCTCCCTCGGCCTGCGACATTTAGACCTGTTCTTTATGGCGCAACTTGAACCGACTGAACTCTGTTGCTTGCTCAGCATTTGTAGCCACATCCAGAGAGGTTTATGACAGTCCATCCAAGTCTTCCGTCTCTTAAGACACCTCTAAAAGATTCTGTCTAAGGAGGGGTTCTGTTTAGACATACATTCTGACCCCACGGTCTTGTCATTAATCAGCACTTGGCAAGGCCTTGGCTTAGCTGCTCCCCTGCACCCCGACATGTGAAATTCCACATTCCTCGTGGACCACACACTGCGGAGACTGCCTCCCAACCCTGCAGGGCCCCCTCAATCATGTCCTGGGACAGCTCCTTCCTCTACCCAAACAGAAAAGTCGAGAGAGACTGTTACCTTCCCGGTCAACTTCAACTAGCTCACTGGCTGGGGACACTCATCGATGTCATGGCTTCCCAGCGAGGTCAGAGCTCCAGAGTCTGAAGGCTCTCTCTTCAATCTCTCTCTCTCTCTCTCTCTCTCTCTCTCTCTCTCTCTCTCTCTCTCTCTCTCTGTCTCTCTCTGTTGTTGACATATCTCGTTTCTGCTCACTGCTGCAGAGGAAGTACACTGACTTCTCCTTTGCTGAGTGTTCTCCTAAGGCCATGAGTCACGGAGCTCTTCCTCATGACCCCCAGGACCATCTAACAGTTGTTATCTCTTACCATTCTACACCAATGGATGGTTTAAAAATATATCAGCAATGCAGGGGCATCTCATCATCAGCATCTTAAATGATAAATAAAAACGTAAACCTCTTCCATCTAGTATGGACTTTAAAAGCTGACTCTTGGGATCAGACACTTGGCAGGGCGCAGGGCCTCTCTGTTCCCTCCTTGCCCGGTAACCATCAGCTTAACCAGCGGTTCTTAAGGAGCTGTCCTTCTTGAAGAGGCGCCTCCCACCACCCAACCCCTGAAAACTGTGTTATGTGGTTTCTCTCTGCAAATAAGCATTTCCTTGTTCAGGTTCAAATCATTTACCTTGTTATAGGCGATTGCTATACTTCACCTGCTAATGAAGAAGTCCGTGGAGATGACCCTGTGAAGGGCTCTCTATATTCCAGGGAAACTAATCAGGAGGGATGTGATACGGTACCAAAGCAGAGGTCAAGACTCTGACTCCATTCTGGCCTCCATCACTGTCAGACAACTGTCCTTGGGTTTGTAGGGGTTGGGGCCATTGGCCTTCTCCTGGCTTCCATCCTGATAAAATGGCCTGGTCATTATAATACTCATTTACCTTCCTGGCTTGCATTTTAAGATATCCATGGGATAAACATACTCCAATGTGTTTCATGAAGTAAAAGTATCAGAGGGTATTAGAAAGTCTTCCACCTGGGCCCTTGTGGAGGTATATGGTGACCTACAGCCTTTGTTCATGTCCTGGATTTGGAGAGTCAGAGAAGGCACCAAGCATCCTTCTAGCAGGACCACAGCATCACTAGTGTAACAGACCCAACCCACCCTGCTCCGTGTCTAAATATCTTTCACTGCTGTGAACTTGGATTCTTGCCCATGGCTTAGAAAATGTACTCATGAGATAATCTGTTGATTAATCTTCATTGACTCCTGCTTAGTCTCTGGCTTCTTGAGTTGAATTTCATCTGCTCCAGTGTTTGTTACTGCTGGAACCTCATTCCGTTATCTTCGGTCTTTCAACTTCCACATTTTCAATTTGGGTTTCCTTTTCTGGTTCTTCTTTCCTCACGTACTTGAATAAAACTCCCTTTGTAAGTTTTCACACCCATCTGGGTCATTTTGCTTTTTCTTCACTAACTAATAAAATCTTTAAAAATACTGTGATGCACTGGACCTCGCCTGTTGCTGTCCCATGGAAAGTGTGTAAGACTCTGCATGTACTATCCCCCTGTTGCTTTGTAGTCTTACAAAACCCACAGGGTTTTCAACAATCAATTCCACAGCATCCTAGTGAAGTCGCTGCTTGTGCCTGGGCCCTGGGCAGTGCTCTTCTTAGTTTAGACATGAAGGGATAAGAGAATATGCTCCTAGGCTGCATTGTCTGGTTCTTTCATATGTTCTATGTCTAGTTCCTTTTATATAAAAAAATTTCTCTTTATTTTATGTATATGTGTGTTTGCCTGCACATACATGCAGTGCTCACAGAGGCCGAAAGAGGGCGTTGGATCCCTTGGAACAAGAGTTAACAGACAGTTGTGAGTCACCACAGGGGTGCTGAGAATTGAACCTGGGTCCTCTCTGCAAGAGCAGCAAGTGCTCCTAACTACCGGAGCCCTTCTCTCCTGGGCCCTCAAGTTCATGTCTTCTATCCTGCTAACTCTCTAGTCCACAGCACACACACTTAACATGGCAAAAAGAGGCAAACCGTATTCACGCTAATTCTTGCTGCTGATTGGAAGTAACCTGTGTGTCTGTGGATCTGGGTCGGAGCCCCCTGATCTCAGTTCATCTCCCCCGCTCCCCTGTGAGAACGTGGCCTCCTGGGCTGCTTTTGTGCAGATACTCCTCGGTTATCAACACAGTAATACACAGCTCAACCCTGCTCTGTTTCCTCAGCCATCAGGGGGTCAGACGGTTTAATTCATGCAGTTTAATTCATTGCTTTTGCTCTCAGTCTGTGATTCACCAGTGTCACAGTGGTGTGCCTTTTAGTTACGATTCCCATGTCTTATAGGTTCAATTATTTTCACCCTAAGACAGCTTCCCAATGTTTAGTTACCTGTAGACACACAGGACTAGACAGCATGGGGTCCCTCTGTCCTCAGCATCTTGTGTAGACGGGATAGTTTGTCTGTTTGAACCTGGAGCCATTTCTGACGTTGTTCTAAGATTGAAGGTAGCAGCTTCCCTCTGCTCTGTTATTTGCAAGCCTAAGTCCAGAAAGCATTGACCCTAGTTAGAGATTTCTGCCTCGTAAGGCCCGAAGGAAGGCCAACAGCTATAGTCTGGATCTTATGTGTCCATCAAAGGCTTGCATCCTGAGGTTTGGTCCCCAACATATTAAGAGGCAGGGTAGGTTCTACCAGGAGGAAGTTAGGTCACGGGGAGCACGCCCTTTAAGGAGGACTGGGACTGTGGCTCTCTCTCCAACTCTTGGTTTCCTAGTAGCTCCTGCTGGGAAGAACTGTGGTGTCAGAGCTTCAAAGGCTCCAGAGACTGTGGGCTCAAACTGTACGTGCTCTGAAAGCATGGACCCGAACAAGTCTCTCCTCAAGTTAAAGATAATTTATCTTGGATTCTCATCATAGACACAGAAAGCTGGCTAACGGGAAAGAGGCCAGAGCAGAAGGGATGGATGTTTCCTTTATCTCGGGAACTCAACTCTGAGACATAGTGCTGTTTATCCCAGTTGTGAGCTGAGTCGAGAAACTTCATGGTTCTTACACTGTGCATATGTCCTCTTAATATCCAACTTCTGCAGGCATTCTCGCCCCCCAGGCAGCATCTTCTGTTTGTTTCCAGCTTCTCAGATTCTTCCACCAAGAGAACCTTCTGCAGTTGCTATTCTCTGGGGAAGCTGCTTGTGTTAGTCAGGGTTCTCTAGAGTCACAGAACGTATGGGTAGTCTCTATACAGTAAGGGAATTTGTTGGTGACTTTCAGTCTGTAGTCCAACTCCCCAACAATGGTCAGCAGCAGCTGTGAATGGAAGTCCAAGGATCTAGCAGTTGCTCAGTCCCACGAGGCAAGCAGGTGAAGGAGAGAGAGAGAGAGAGAGAGAGAGAGAGAGAGAGAGAGAGAGAGAGAGAGAACTTCTTCCTTTTTCCAATGTCCTTATGCAGGTCTCCAGCAGAAGGCATCGCCCAGATTAAAGGTGTGTGCCACCACACCTGGATCTGGGACTTGCTTTGTCCCAGATGACCTTGAACTCAGAGATCTCCCTGTCTTAATCTTCTGGGATTCATAGCCACTATACCTCAAGCTCCAGGTCAGAGTTCATTCCAGATATAGTCAGGATGACAACCAGGAGTAGTCACCACACTGCTTCCATGGTTCTGCCTGAGCACAAAGACATTCTCGGATCCCAAATGTCCTTCTTGCTGAGCTGCAAACATGCCTTGGAGGTGTGGACTGAACAGAGACTTTACTGTGCCTGAAAGGAGTATCATATGAAGTAGTTAGAACCAATTCATCACCCCCTTGATCTCTGCTGGGTGATAGACATGAGACCCAGAGTAGGACCATTTCCTAGTGGCTATGCAGAGGTTTGAACTCAGCTTCACAAGGCCTTGCCGGTGAGCTAACTTTTAGGCTACTGATGATATGTTTTCCATCTACGGTGTGTCAGGCAAGGTGCCTGGTGGTGGGGTTGCTGCCCTAAGTAACTGTTACAGGGACCACCATGGCAGCCTTGGGTCATGGAGGGAGATTTAAGAGGGTTGCTCCAATACTGCTTATATTCAAAAGTTAAATTCTGTACCCCAAGGTCTAACTGCTCCAGGATGAGCCAATCCTCATGGATACTAGCTTTTGTTGTATAAACCTTGCCCTCCCTCCCCCAAGGTTATCTGAAATTAGTTAATAAAGATGCCTCCAGCCCATAGCTGGGCGAAAGAGAGGTGGACAGGCCTTTAGTTCCCCACACTTGGGGTCTGAGGCAGGGACCACAAGGGAGAGAAAGGAGGAAGAAGGAAGAAGGTGCCCTGAGGTAGGTCAATCATGAGTGCACGGCCATTAGGAGTGGCCAGTTGGAGCAGGAGTGGCCCAGGAGAACATGGCAAATGATATCGCATAGAGATTATTGACAGGGAAGTAGACATCATAGCATAGAGGATTGCTATCTGCCCAGCTCTAGCACTAAGACTTATAAATATAAAAGCTTTGTTTCCTATACTAGGGGCCTAAATGATCTATGGTGGGGTAGAAACCCTCAAATAATGGGTTTGGGGGGGGCAGGTGTGGTATCTCAGTGGATATTTGTGCCAGAGATACATGGCCTGTGGACTCTGTGTCAGGATGAGTGAGGCACATTCAGAATTACCACATCTCTCATCCAGAAGATGCTGTCTGAACCCTGCAGTGTGGCTCAGAGCAATGCCTGCCTCTGGCTTACTGATCTGTGACTGGAAATGGCAACCCCAGCATGCCCAGAACCTGGATCTCTTCCTTTGCTATTGACTCTTCTCAGAAATGGCAGAGTAGAGACAAGCCACCCAGAAACACTTCCTAGAAAGCACACTAGAGGATGGCATTAGTTTTTCTCCAGCCACCAGACAAAAGCACTTTGGCTTCGCCTGAATTAAAAAAATAGATCTGAATAGAACCGCTGGTCCTAATGTAGAAGTGCCTGCTGACCAAATTCACATCAGGTTCCAAAATGAATTTCCATGCATGCTGGCCTTAGAAAGTGGAAAATGTCCTTCCTTGTCATTCTTTAATTTTATTTGACTATTACAAGGGGGGAAATTAGAGTGTTCAGAATGTAGAAATTGAATTATAATCCAGTACAATGAACTTCTCTTTCCAGAAAGTCAAATGCTGTTTGCATTTGAGCTGGTGCGCTCCTTTGGGATCCTTATAGAGATTTTTACCCTTTCTTCCTCATGTACTTTTCAAATTAAATCGTCGCCACTTAATTCAACTTTGGTAATTTTCCTTTCGTACAGACGATGCTGTTACAGCAATCAGACTCTCCGAAATGAAAGTAGGCCATGCGTTTCCAAAGACAGTTTGGAGTTCACAAAGAATGTCTAGAACTTAACTGAAAAAAAAAATCACATCCAGGCATTTGATGGTGGCTGTGAATATCTGATTCTGCCTAAAGTGGTACATGAAGCACTGAGTTTAGAATCAGGGCCTGTTGATTTATTGCTTTAAAAGTCTTCTGGCTATCTGGTGAGTGTTATATCAATTTCTACTTTTTTTTTCTGATTGCAATCATTAAAAATGTATGCAGAGGGAACTGGCCTACTATGCAGTAGGGCTACAGAAGGAAATAGTAGAGTTCACTCCCTGGCCTGGTCTGAAATATCACATGACCATGGTATCTCCTAAAATAGAATGTTGATCCACCAATAACCAGTGTGTATCAAAAAGAAACAAAGTAAGCCAGCCATTGATGCAATCAAGACATTTTGTGTGATGCTGTCCCAACAGAAGCAAACACACATTCAACTCCAAATGCAGCCAAGATAGCTGGGGATTTACACCAGAAATTGTGAGGGGCAGTGGATGGGGTAGGTATCGGAAGGGGAGACATCAAAGGCAGGGAACTGGAGAGAGGGCTCAGCAGTTAACAGCACTGGCCGCTTTTGCAGAGGACCTGGGTTTGGTTCCTAACAGCCACATGGCAGCTCACAACCATCTGTAACTCCAGCTCCATGGATCTGATGTCCTTTCCTGGGATTCATGGGCACCGTGGGCCTGTGGTATGCATATATATGTATGATTCAGGCACACATGCATTCACATTAAGAATTAAATAAGGTATATGCCAGTTTGAACCCGTATTCGTGGCAGCCGTTCCTCTCATGAAGTTAGAGGGTCAGAGCTGTAGAGCGTAGAACATTCATTCTCTTGAGAAGGAACACAGCCGAGTGATGAGCTCATGACTGCACAGATGAGAATTCTCCTAACTGCCCTGGTGGGCCTCATAATGAGATTTGTCCCTATGAGTCCTAGAAATCACAGCGAGGCAAGGTCAGACTGCCCCAGTCAACTGTGGTGCCACATTTGTGGATATTTTAAGCTCACCATGTTCAAATTTGCTGTTATATTTCTGTCTAAGGCTAGATATTGAACTTAATGGCCTTACATTTAAAAAGAAGGAATGTTCTGTTACATTTGGTTATTAAAAACTAAAGTTTCTTGTCTTGGGACAATTTCTGTCATATTTAAGAAATCGACTGAATGTTAGATTTTTCTTCCTAAGCTAAAATTTACTGACTCATTCAACTAACTGTATTATGAGTTTCCTATGTTCTGGGGTGAGGACTGTGTGTTGTGTTGTATTGTGTATTGTGTGCATGTATGTATGTTATGTATTGTGTCTGTATGTGTGTGTGCATGAACACGTGTGTGTGTGAGTGTGTGTGTGTGTGTGTGTGTGTGTGTGTCTCACTGGCTCTCTCAGACACTTCTGTGCTCATATCCATCTCTTAAGTTCTCTGTTAATTCCAAAGATAGGAGAGGAGAAAGACCACTGATAGGAATCATTATGGCCAAATTAATTAAAGCAAGCTTTTTTATTCCTGTACAAGGGCTGCCTCCCATTAAGGCAGAGCTCAAGAGGTCAGCACTGGATATGAGGAAGGCCAAGCCTTTATAGCTCAGGGGTGGGGAGTTCTAAACGGGGGAATTCCGTAGGTGAAATCGGCAGAGTTACAGGAGCAGAACAAACAAATTAGTCCTAATGACCTCTTGAAACAAAGACATGATTACTAAGTGGGCACAGCAAGGTAGTCATTTCAACAGGTACTCATGACACAACAAGGTAGTCATGGGTGGTCACATAACCTTCCGAAACAAAGGTAGGCTTACAAGACAGTTACAATCAACCCTTTGAAACAAAGACATGATGGCCATGCCTGGGACAGACGGAACAGAACCATTTCTAGTTAATCTTACAGGTGGGACATAGCCCAGTCCTTGAGACACAGAGATTTAATGATAAACAGGAGCAAACTGAGTCTGTCTTTACTCTGATGGCTTCTAGGCCTAAGATGGCGGCTCCACACAGCATGTGACATATCAGCCATTCGGTAGTAAGGACAGTGTCACTGAGAACGGTGACTCTCAGGTTCTATCGCTCTAGCTTCCGACTCCCCATTTCGTTCCTGCTCCTGGCTCTTCCTCTTACATTTGGGTTGATTAGTTTTTGTCAACTAGACCCAAACCTATGCAAATCTGCAAAGAGGGAATCTCAACTGAGGAACTGCCTCCACCAGAGTGTCCTATGGGCATTTTTTCTGATTGATGATTGTTATAGGAGGGCCCAGCCCACCATGGGTAGGAGTGACCCCTGGGCAGGTGGTCCTGGGCAGGTAGCCCTGGATGCTCTAAGAAAGCAGGCTGGGAATGTCCGTAAGCAGCTCTCCTCCATAGCCTCTGTCTCAGCCCCTGACTCCAGGTTCCTGCCTTGAGTTCCTGTCCTGGCATCCTTCAGTGATGGACAATATGGATGTAGAAGTGTAGATCAAATAAACCCTGGTCTCCCCAAGTTGCTTAGATCATGGTCTATATCACAGCAATAGAAAACAGACTAGAACAACATTTGAACAGATCTCTTTCTATTTTATTCTTTGCTTTTGGATACTGCACCATGTGGTCTTCAAGCAGTGCATAATACACTGGAAACTCTCCCTACCTTACTTAATCTTGGCTGTATCTCTTATCCCCATTTTATAGATGTGGAAACTCACAGTGGCTAATCCTGAGGCTCCTGCTTTACTTGAAGAAAAGCTTATGACCAGCTAATCTATTAGGCACATCACTATTCTGTGTGTAAAATTTTTATTTTGGTTTCTAGACATCAAGTCTGGGGCTTAGCAAATACTTTTTGAAGAAGCCCCAAACACAATCCTGCACCTTGTGAATTCTTTCCACTGTGTGTTTAAGCTTACCCTCCCTCTTTTCTGTCTTCTGTTGATATTTCATCCTTTTTGATTAAGGGTCAGTTTTTTTCCTTTTCAGTCTACGGACAGTTATCCCTACATTGTAACACACTTTAAAAAAAAAATTACCCAGCGATAAACAGCATTTCAGTCCTGCTCCTGAAATTCAGAATGTTTTAACACTCACATCCTCCTTACCATCTGCCGGGTTACAATTGTCTGGAAGTTCGTATGGCCCCAGATTTCAGCTGGAAAATTAGTCTGCGTTATTTACAGACACTATTTACCCTGAAAGATCAGGAAGTTCTCCATTCTCTCTAAGCAGGTTTTCCTTACATTTTTGGCTGTTTCGTGTTCTCCTTTGGCACGGGGAAGGTGTGGCAACAGTCTGTGTCCTTAATCGCCTCCGTGTTTTGTTTTGGTTTCTTTGGCTGGTTGGTTGGTTGGTTTTTTCGAGACAGGGTTTCTCTGTGCAGCCCTGGCTGTCCTGGAGCTCCTGTTTCTAATTTCCTATGATACCATTGCTCTGTCGTTGTTGTGGAGTGATATTTAGGATGCATGTCTGTGTGTCAGGTGCATGCAGTGTCTGTGGAGGTCAGAGAAGGTGCCAAACCCCCTGGGACAGGAGTTACAGATGGCCGTGAGCTGCTGTGCAGATGCTGGAAATACAACCTGGACTCTCTCTAAGAGCAGTCATAGCTTTTAACCACTGAGCCATCTCTCCATCCCTCTCCTGTTATGTTCTTAACCATGGTTGAGACCATGTTGAGACTTCACACATGTTCATGTTTGCCACCAAGGTTTAACTGTTGCTAACTCCTCCTCTTCCCTCTCCCCCTCCTCCTCCCCTCCTCCTCCTCCTCTCCTCCTCCTCCTCTCCTCCTCCTCCTCTCCCCCCTCCTCCTCTCCCCCCTCCTCCTCTTCCTCCTCCTCCTCAGTTTCTTATACTTACCTACCTGTACTAATGTTTCAGAGTTATCATAACAAATTACCCTCGGCTAAGCTATTTAACTGACAGAAATATATTATCCCACAACTCAGGTGGCTTCAGGTCTGAAATCCAGGTGTAGCAGGTATGATTTCTTCTGATGTCTGTGTCCTTGCTTTGTTTTGCCAAAGGTTACCTTCTCGTGGTGTGCTCCTGATGACTAACACTGATTGTTGACACGACAGGGTCTGGAAATCACCTAGGAAAGAAACCTGTGCCGTGTCTGTGAACAAGTTTCGAGACTGGGTTAATTAAGGTGAGGAGAGCCACCTTTAATGTAGGACCACACACTTCGAGTCAGAGTAAGCCCTTTCTTAATTCACTCTCGCTAGCCTGCTTTGTTTTGTTCGAGCAACAAGTAAAACAGGTACAGAGTAATCTTCAAGTACGTTTTCCTGTGTGAGCGCCCGTCACAGCTGCTCATCGTCTTCTGAGGATGACAGGCCTGTTGAGTTAGAGAGCCCTGAATGCCTCGTTTTCATTTTATCGCCTCTTGGGGGAGTTGGCTTAGCAGTTAAGAGCACCGGGCAGTCTTCCTAAAGTACCCAGGTTCAATTCCCAGCACCCACATGGCAGCTCACAGCTGTCTGTAACTCCATGGATCCAGTATCCTCATGCAGACATAATGCAGACAAAACACAAATGCACACAAAGT
This sequence comes from Tokudaia tokunoshimensis, assembly GCA_036184795.1. Taxonomy (NCBI): domain Eukaryota; kingdom Metazoa; phylum Chordata; class Mammalia; order Rodentia; family Muridae; genus Tokudaia; species Tokudaia tokunoshimensis. The sequence goes on from BTHU01000006.1 coordinate 39,381,105, forward strand.
AAAAAATAAATAATTTAAAATATAAATATTTTAAAAATATTTAATATATTATTTTATCCTTATAGTATACATTTATTATTATAAATTATATATAATATAAAAGTAATAATATAATAAACATTTTTAAAAAAAGAAAAACAAAAAAGTTATAATTTTATTCCTTCTCTAAAGGCCCCCCCACTTCAAATTCTCCAGTCCCCTTCTGAAGTATTAGGAGTTAGGACTTCAAGGTTTGAATCTTAGGGGACTATTACTCAGCCCATAACACGGTCCTTTTTCCCGTTTTACTGTCTCCAAATCTATTCTTATTTTCTATTTAATACATTCCTGGTGGCAGTTATTCAGAATTTTTAACTTTTGTCGTACCCAATGCTGACTGGACCATACTTTGACCTGCATCGTCTCTCACATAATCTTCTTAAAAGCAGAAGTAGTAACATTATTCTCTAATGTCCTAGCTAGGGAAACTGAGTCACAGAGCATGATATCATTACCCCGGGTCACTAATGAAGGCCATGCTCACAGACAGTCGTCTTGTCTCCATGGAGGAAGATCATCAACAGGTAATGTGGTCCCAGTGTAGAAAATTAGTTCATTTCCTTGCCTGCCTTGAGAGTGGATGGACTATGCCAAGCTCTTGACGACCAGGGAACCCAGGTTTGTAAACCCACTTGGAGAAACCACTGCATGATCTTGGCCTCTATATTACATATTAAAAACAGTATTGGAATTCCTTAGACTTTAACAGTGTAGATTGACCCAGGACATGTGTGTGTGTGTGTGTGTGTGTGTGTGTGTGTGCGTACACCCATGTGCACATGCTAGCACCCTCTTAAAGGCTAAAGTATTGAAAGTCTTCTATTTACTGTTTTGAAATTTCCAGTACACACACACACACACACACACACACACACATATATGTAGCATAGATCACCACAAAAGCAGATGGGTTGGTGGAGATTCCGTATGGTTCTAGGATGATATACTAGCTTGATAATTTTCTATCATGAAATATTATGTTTTCATCATCAGAGATGAAACTGGTGTATGGACGTAAAAGTCTGAAAACTGGAAGATTGCCCCGGCTCTGATCTCTATGGAAGTTTCCTGCAGTCTTAAAAATGTCTTGATGTTCTATCTTGGGATTATCACTTTCTCTAACTTCCCTGTGGCTTTTATAACAGGAATAAGTGATTCTGTGAACCCCCCATCCTCTCTCTCTCTCTCTCTCTCTCTTTCTCTTCTTCTGCCTTCTCTCTCCTGTCCTTCCCTGTAACTTTCTCTCCCCTCCCTCCACACATTTTTATTTTTAAGTTTTAAGGCAGGATTTCATCTATTCAAGGCTGTCTTTGATCAATCCGGTCTCTAAGCACCATCAGACACGCACTTGTGTTGGGCTTTAGGATGACGGTCCTGTGCCACCACACCCAGAAAGTGCTCTGTGCTCAAAGCTTTGGAGCTTTGGGTGTCTTAGATGGATATAGGGCCAGATCCTTTTGTTTTTGTCAAGGCATCTAGAGACTTCCCACATGTCTCCTTACCTCCCCAGGTACTGCATACAGGTGGTAAACACACATAAACAAGCCAACACTATAAGACAAAATAAAATAAATTTTTGAAAAATTAAAGAAGGGCACTGGAGAGGTGGCTCAGAGGTTAAGGGCCCTTAATTCACAGTAAAAGGGAATCACAAAATGCTTTTTTAAAAAATTCACCCTGCGTTTGTCTATGGCTTCAGGAATATGAAGGAAAAAAAAAAGATCAGACATGGAAATCTCAGCTTCTCATAGCTCCTGGCAGCTGGAGTCATTAAAGAAAAAGAAAGCAGAAAAATGGACCAGAGTACATGGTACTGTCCTTTAGACCTACCTGCTCTGGGTGGGGGTTGAGGCTTCAACACCCACTCTTAGACTCTTTTACAAAGGGGAAGCCTGGGCCACATAGGTTTTCACCGCTGGGATTTAGCAGAACAGAACTGCACTCTGGGTGTTGCACTGGGGTCTGCTGTTGGGCAGTCATGGGCAGATCCCTCTGAGCTCCAGTTTTGCCTGTTCTGTCTCTAGGTATTCTGTCCACCAGTGATTTTATCACAGCCGTATTTAGCATCTTCAGATGTAGAAAGGACCCATCCTGCCACTCTAGACAATTCTAATTTTATTGCAGCTGAAACTCACTTAAATGTCACCAGCCACCGGGAGAAAGGAAATAGATGATGTCTCTTACTTCTACCCAGAGTCAGGTGAGCATATGCTAGTGCACACCATCACTGTCCTAGGGCCAGGTGACCATCTATCTGATAACTGCCATCACTGTCCTAGGGTCAAGTGACCATCTGATAACTGCTATCACTGTTGGGAGTCAATAGAATATTGGGCATGAGAAATGATTTGAGTAAATCCATGTGAGTGCGTGTGTGTGTGTGTGTGTGTGTGTGTGTGTGTGTGTACTTGTGTCTTGTTATACTTCCCGGATCTTCTATACCTATTTCACTTTCATGAGTTGCTGGAAATCTAATCTCAAGAAAGGACCTTTGAGACATCTGAATTTTGTTCTGAATGTATTGTTCTGTTGTGCGTCTCCCGTCAGGTGCCCTGGTCCCTCAGTATTAGTGGAGATTGGTTTCAGCAAAACCCCCCTACCACTAAATATTCAAACCCTCATGTGGTCAAGGTTCCTCTGGAAAACAGTGGACTGTTCTCACGGAGTGTACAGGTGCTCCCATAAACGCTAAATCATTTCAAGAGGACCCGTGGTGCCCAGCGTGAAGACTACACTCATTTGTTCCATGGTACATCTTAGAAAATGTTGACAAGATTAAAGAGGACTGGAGAGACTTGGTGCAGATACAATTTTTCTTCCAACCTGTTTACTTGAATCTAAGGATATGGAGGTCTGGCTGCAAACATCACCTAACATAGTTAGAAAAAGAATGTTCGAAGCTGTATAATATTGCTGAGGGAATCTTTTTCTTTTTTAATCCCCCAAAGAAAACAACACACACACACGCAAATATTTTAAGCTTCATTTCACAACAAGAAAAACAAGTCCTTGCAGGAAGAATGAAGAAACCACTGACAGACAAGATTACGTACTTTGCCCGAGACAAATTAATTCAGGAAGATTGATCTGGAAAGCGTTTGGTGGTTTCCATATGACTTAACATGGAAGAAATGACCAAGTCAGAAGTAGATCCTGTCTATTCCAAAGCAAGCCGGATGCTCATGGCCACAGACTTGGTGGCCAGCTCCAGCCTTTCTTTTATGAGTTCTCTCTACCCTACGTGACTTCTGTCCCTTCCCTCCTGCTCAGTGCAGAGCACATAGGGCTGTGTCCAGCTGCCATTTAGCAGTGGCTCATGCAGACCCAGTCCCTCTGACCTTCTCTCACACTAGCTGATCTACGGTCGGGGAGCACAGCCCTGTTGATTCCAGACACAGGTTATCGATTGGTGAGACAATACCGCAGCAATTAATTATGGGATAATTATTAATGAGGCACCTTTAATTTCTCTTCTATTCTTGGGACTCTGTGGAGTGCCCTTTGCCTGTCCTATAACTGATGCTATTGTGGCTGGGAAGACGCACTGTTTAATATGTATTACATGTGAAACAATGCGCTGATATGCAAATCAATATTTTTTTAATACAGAGAATGTTGTAGGGATGAAACTTTCTCTTAGACTCACAGAACAGGACGATCCATGAGGATGTAAATCATTTAGCAGGGCTTCAATGTAAAAGGAGACTCAGAGCTGAAAGCAAAAGGTGATGCATTGACCATTAAAAAAACACACAACTCTACTGAGACAATATTCTTGAAATACGGCATCAAAACCGAGGAGAGAGGCTTCCTTATGGTGTTCTAGTTTGCTTTATGTAGCCGTGATAAAAAACTGACCGAGAGCAACTTGGTCAGGGTCAGAGGATTTATTCAGCTTGTAGGTTATAATCTGTCCTCAAGATAAACCAGGGCAGGAACTCGGGCAGGAACCTGGAGGCAGAAACGGAAGCAGAGACTTTGGAGGAAATCACAGCTAACCTAACCTCCCAATTTCCCTATCCAATCCGTAGGTAGATTCACATGCAGATTCCCTCTCCAATCCATATGTAGTTTCACATGCAGATTCATGTAGAGGTCGTGAGTCTGGGTAGTCAAAGGGCATCGTCTAAACAACAAATTCACATTGCAATAGTGGGTTGAAACCAATTGCAGAAGAAACCAGTTCCTGTGTTTTTATAAGGTAAGCGGAAGAACACACTATTCTATAATAAATACTATAGTATGAGCCACTAGGCTGATCAGCTTTAAAACTCGGAGAACTGTGTGCCTCAGAAAGCCCCTTTAGTTCCACAGGTCCCCGGAAATATAGAGACACTCTGTAAGAGTGATAGCAAGGAGATATTGTATGATTTCAAACTTTAGAAATCAGACCCTCCTACCCCCCAACACTCGGGTACACACGTACACACACACATGCACGCATACACACACGCACACGCACACACACACATTTACATACACCAGCTGATTTCCAGTAGTGCTTCTAATTTGTTTCTTTTCCACAGGAAAGGAAACGCCCCCTGACCTCTTTCTTGACGCCCCCTACAAGAGTAATAAGCATTGTTGATAGATCATGTATGTGTGTCCTCTCCTCCTCTTTCCACAAGGGTTACAGGTGTATTATACTAAGCAAGCCTCCATCAGCTTGGCTATTCCTTTAAAAGCCCTAACACTCCAAGAGCAGTCATATTTTTAAGAACTGGAACTTAGGGACTCACAAGTAGGGGGCGCACAATTCAGTCCGTAAGAATCACTACCCACATCTCTCCTGAGACAATATTTACCTATTCTCCTGAGATCAAGGAGAACTGAGATCAGTTCCTTCTGCTGCTTAATTAACAACCAAATTACTAACAATTAACTTAAATTGAGTATTTATTGCTGGCTAGACACTAGTTAGGCTAAGAAGCAGAATCTTAGTGGACCAACATGGCAGCCTGCGGCAACCTAGGGTGATGATGTAATGGCTACCCAGAATGCCATGGGATCATGCCGGTTTGGGTCTTCTATTGGAATTTGGAACTCTTGAAGTCCTACTTGGTCCCTTTTTACTTTAGACATCTCAGTACGTCTCCAGGCAGAAGGGCTCCCACCTTTGGCCTGTCTGTTAGCGCTGGTCTCTGAGAATAGAAGCCCTTTGTAGATCAGACCAAAGCACGAGTCACCGCAGACTCAATGCACATTAATTAGCTGCATAGTGGTTGGTGAGGGGTGTCATCAGTCTCCAGAGAATCAAAAGAGGACCCTAAACAGCACACAAGGAGAACTGGAGGATGACAGCGATGCTTCCAGGTGTCTGACAAACAGATTAGTGGCAGAAATAATGACGTCAGAAATAGGGAGGGGCCGTATGTGGGGAAAGAGCAAGAGGTTTTCAGACCCTCAACCTGCGCCTTAACCTTTGTTGTTATGGATGTAGAACAAACGGTTCGGATGCAGAGAAAATCAAACACGGTTTCTCGTGTCTAAGACAAAGTATCACTGAAAAGTACGATTAAGGAGCTGCCTCTAGCTTCAAGGTGCTTGTGACTGTTTAAAACTTTTTTCTAAGCAACACTGCACACAATCCCAGTGGTTGTACCTGCAGTTAAGGCCTTACTGGGGGAACTACCTGCCATCAGAAGTTGTGTCTGGTTTGGTTGAATGAAAGGAATCTAACACTTCTGAAAGAGGAGTATAAATGGTTCCCACGTGGCTTCTGCACTGAAATTAAGGGCCAGAGCTCTGACTTGCGTGCCCTAGGCCTTCAGTCCTGAATTCTACTCTACATCCAGAAGGATTTACAACCCAGCAGCCTCTCCCACACACACTGCCTGCACACTGAAGACTTCTTAGGCCACGCTAAGATATGGCTCCCTTCTTCAAGATGTGCTCCTATTTCTGCTTTTATGGTGTCTCACCTCAAAGAAGAGGCTTAAATTATTTCGCTTGCACATCAGAGAGCTATAACCCTAAGATCCCTGATCCAACAGAGTCAAAGCTTTAAGTCATAGCATCCGTACTGGCTGGTTTGTGTCAACTTGACCCAGGCTGCAGTTATCACAGAGAAAGGACCTTCAGGTGAGGAAATACCTCCATGAGATCCAACTGTGGGGCATTTTCTCAATTAGTGATCAAGGGGGGAGGGCCCCGCCCATTGTGGGTGGTACCATCTCTGGGCTGGTAGTCTTGGGTTCTATAAGAGAGCAGGCTGAGCAAGCCAAAAGATGCAAGCCAGTAAGAAACATCCCTCCATGGCCTCTGCATCAGCTCCTGCTTCCTGACCTGCTTGAGTTCCAGTCCTGACTTCCTTTGGTGATGAACAGCAGTGTGGAAGTGTAAGCTCAATAAACCCTTTCCTCCCCAACTTGCTTCTTGGTCGTGATGTTTGTGCAGGAATAGAAACCCTGACTAAGACAGCATCTATATTTCTTTTTACCAAAGATCTCATTAAAAAAAAAAAAGAACTAAGTAAAAAGGGACCTGTAACCACAGTAAGATTATCTCAGGAAGAATGCCTCTATTTAAGTGTAGTCAATATAGAATTTGAAACAATAAGATCTATATGGGGAAAAAAAGCCACCTGGAAAACCTACACTGAGTTTTAAGGTTTAAAACTAAGGAGACCAGAGCAAGAATAGGACGTAGAGAATCTGGAACCTGTTAGAAGTGCATGCTGGGAGGTGGGGTTGACTGGTTGTTCTGGGGTTCTTTTAGAATTATTGATAGGCTTTATTCATAGAAGGGTTTTAGGTTTCTAGGAGAAATGAAAAGGAAGTATGGGAAGTTATCACATACCCTGCCACAGTCAGCCCCTCCCTGTTTTCTGGATTATTAAATTGTGGGATGCTGTGGTATTGTGTTGGACAGTCTGTGGGGTTTTGGCAAATGTATATTACATGTACCTATCATTAAAGTGTCATTTGGAAAAGATTTTATGCCCTAAAATCTCCCCCCACACACACACATTCTTAGGCCTTCTCCTTTTGAGTTCTTCAAGAAATTTTAGAGTTTATTGTTCTATATTTAGGTATATGACCTGAATTTGTCCGTATTTTCCTCTTGCTGGTGAGTTTTACATTGGTGATGTTGTCCTCTTACCCTCACATGGAGATCTCGAGCATATCTTACAGGAAAGGTCTGATGCAGAAACATCCAACTTCTATTTGTCAGGAGTACCCTGGTCTCTACTCCATGTCTAGACGACACCTGTGCCCTGTGCTGTACTCTGTACTCTGGCTTGGGAGGTTCTCTTTTAGTTCTGTGAGAGTCTCCTTTTCTGCTCTCTGTCAGGCAACTTGGGATATCCGTGTGTGTGTGTGTGTGTGTGTGTGTGTGTGTGTGTGTGTGTGTGTTGTGCGTGCGTGTGTATGTGTGTGTGTGTATGAGTGTGTGTGCATGTGTGCGTACATGCATGCATGCATGAACATATACCCAGGATGAGAGGGTGTCTTTTTTTTTTTTCTCTTACTACCTTGAGAATCTTTTCTCTGTCCTTTGTCTTTGAGAGTTTTGTTACCGTTTGGGGAAACTGACTGGCTGAGTCCAGTCTGCCTGATGGATAGCCTTTGAGCTCCCTGCGTTTAGATGATTTTTATCTTTCTGCCCGTGAAGAGGCACCCAGTCATCATCTCTTTAAATAAGCTATTTGCTCCTCCATTATTCTCAAATATTTTTAATACCGTTGACCCAAATGTTTGTTTTTTGAAAGGAGGCTCAGAGTTCCTCCATGCTTTCATATGTATCCTTATTCAGTTTCGAAAGCCCAGGTTTGTCCCAAATGCATAGAGCAGGCGTATCTTTATGAACCAGAGTACCTAAAAGGGCTAATCTTCCTCTTCAAGTTTCTTCAATGAATGTCAAACCCCCCACCTCACCCTTTCTTAGTCAATTCTTGTACCTCTGCCCTCCCTGCCCCCCACCCCCAGGGTCCCTACTCTTGGTCACTACTCTTCACATTGCACTGACAATATGCCTGGCAGTCACAACTTGAAGCAGGGGATTTCCTTTGGCTTTTGGTCCAGGGGCTCAAGGCCTAGTGATGTCATTTCCCTGTACGTCCAGCATGACATCATAGCAGCGGGAGGGTGTGGAGAGGGAAGCTATTCACTTGTAACCAATCAGGACAGAGGAAAGCAAACACTAGATTTCAACCACCTTTCTCCCTCTTTCTCTTTTTACTCTGAGTAGCAACCCACCCCATGGAACAGAGCCACATACTCAAGATATGACTCCCCCCATCAGTTACCCCTCCAGGGAAGCCCTTACAGGCACACCCACAGGTATGCTTTGACAATCTCCTGGGTGATTATATATCCATCAAGTTGACAAGGAAGATCAACCATCACATTTGATTGTTAATGCTGTAAAAAAAAAATAGCTTTGCCTTTTTGTATATTTTTTTTTGTGGCATCCCCTGTCCCCATCCCTTGGCCTAGAATCTTTCCCATGGGATGTTTTTGTTTTGTCTATGTGGCTATGAAGTGGAAATTTCCGGCTGTGTCATGTGATGCTTTCCCTGAAGCCGACTCATGTGATGTTTTGCTGAAGCAGACCCGAGAGAGGACACGTGGTGTTTGGAGAGAGTGTAAGAAGGACCCAACAGACAGCTTGCATAGCTAGCTGTGCAATGCTTTGTCGATCTCCAGGCTTCTCTGATTTTCACTTCATGGAGAAAGGCATGGCAGAGAACTTCCCTGGCATTCTGGCTGATTTTGATTGCTTCCACTAACTCACGCTAATTTGTGTTTGGCGACACTTTTTGAACTGGACTGTTGGTATCCTGACACTACTGATTTGAACTGCTGACATCATAACAATGGAGAGAGGAATTGCCCTAAAGAATTCCTTCTAAACAGGTCCACATCCTCTTGTCCTATTCATCATCTTTTCTCCCCTATCTTTGGATGGTGGGCTTGACAGTATTTAATCAGGCTGGAAAGATGGCTCAGCAGTTAAGAGCACTGTCGACTCTTCCAAAGGTCCTGAGTTCAATTCCCAGCAACCACATGGTGGCTCACAACTATCTGTAATGAGATCTGATGCCTCTTCTGGTGTGTCTGAAAACAGCTATATATATTTATATCAGTATACTCATATAAATAAAATAAATCTTTTTTTAAAAAGAAGTATTTAATCTTATGTTTAAGAACCCTCATTAAAGCAGGTCTTGACAAATCTAAGCCTACACGGCCACATGAATGAGATTTTTAATTGTCATTGAGACGGGAAATTCCACTGTATGTATACATGTAATATTCAATTGTCATTGAGATGGGAAATTCCACTGTATGTATACATGTAATATTCAACTTTCATTGAGACGAGAAATTCTACTGTATGTATACATGTAATATTCAACATTTTTTTTGAGACGAGAAATTCCACTGTATGTATACATGTAACATTCAAGTGCTTGTTCTCCTTTAGAGGATCATTTGGGTTGGTTTTGGGCTGAGGGCTCCAACAGACAAAATGATTATGAAATTCATGAGCATGTCTTGGACTAAATATAGCTGTAAGTATGTAGGGGTTGAAGAGACAGCTCAGAAATTAAGAGCATTGGTAGCTCTTACAGAGTACTTGATTCAATACCCAGCACCCACATGGTGGCTCACAACCATCTGTAACTCCAGTCCCAGGAGATCTGGCGCCCTCTTCTGACCTCCACAGACACTGAACACATGTAGTGTATAGACAAACGTGGGTAAAATATTCAAACACATTAAAAAGTTTAAATTTAAATATAAAAGAAAATGCAATTATAAGCAAGTCTAGTAAGTAATGAACATGGAAAAACTTAAAATCAAATTAAACCCAAAACGCTTCCAATTAAAACTTGTGTGAATGCAGCAATACAGTATATTGATCTAAAGGAGATTAATAACCCACCGTGTTATCATTTACCACTGTAGCCACAAAAGGAAACCTTAAGCTGAAATAACTAACGAGTTAGGACTTAGCACTTGCCACAAGGGAGGAATTCATAATTTATCCTTTCATCATATAATTTTAAACTTTAATAAAATATATGGAGCAGCCATTTTCAGTCAATGAACAACAGGTAACTCAAGGTTCTGGTCTTTAAGAGCGACCCCGGTCTTTGGTTTTGAGAACTCCAAATGTCAGGGACCGGGGCAGCAGATCATAACTTGTTATGGTTTGTATCTTCAGCATCTCTCTACAGCTCATGTGACTTAGACCTCATCTAATGGCACTACTGGGAGGTGGTGGGATCTAGGAAACCTACTGGGAGAACCGGTGTCATTTGGGAATGCGGGTGAACATTATATTGGAGCTGTGGCTTCTCTCTCTCTCTCTCTCTCTCTCCCTCGCTTTGTCTGGTCCTCCTTGCTGTGCTACACTTGCCACAAGCCCACAAAGATGGGGGTCAAACAAACATGGGACCTCAGAAACTGTGAGGAAAAGCAAATCTTTCCTCCCATGGTTTGGATGACTATGTCCCCCATAAACTTCAGTATTTGATCACTCAGTTCCTGGTTGGTGGAGGGCTCCTCACTCTATCTCCAACTCTGTCTCTCTGCTTTGAGATTCCATTGAGTATGTGGGCTTGCAGCTTTCTGCGCCTGTTGCTTACTGCCATGCCTATCCACCATACCGGCCTCTTAACCCTCTGGATCCATAAGCCCAAATAAATTCTTCTTTTGTAAGTTGCTCTCTGTCATTGTCTTTTATCAGAGCAACCCAGAAGTTGTTTATATCAAGTATTCTGCTATAGTAATGGACAGTTGACATGTTTGTCACATAATCAGAAGCAGTGTGATAACAGGCAGAAGAAAAAAAATGTCTATCTGCCTTCAAGGAAAAAAATATCCATCCACCTTCAGAGCTACCAATGTAACAGGCCATTTAAACTGGGAGTCACATTAAGGGCCTCAGAAATTCGCATAGACATGCCATAGAGACTTTGAACACACATCAAGTTGAGTATATGTATTATGAGATTGGAATTACAAATGGGTCTGTAAACCTTTTTAACCACCATCATAATTTTATGCACATAAAACCCATTAGGATTTATCTAAATAATTTGCATATTCCTGTCTATCCATCTGTTTTTTGTTTTCCGGACTGTTGAAGAATCGTTTCCCCAGGTTTTGAAGAAAATAATTTAACAGATCTTTCAGAAATAAATCTTGGTAGTGGACGCTCCCATTTTCTAAATTTACAAATATTTTACTTTTATTCCTGCGTCATAGCTACACAGAATGCGGCACTGGACGTCGAATTTCTTTTGTCTCGAGTTATTAAGCCCCTTGGCTTTTAACCTCAACTATGAGAAAGTTGGTTAGAAGTTGCTATAGTATGGTTATCTTCTTAGGATGCTTCTCGTGGCACATCTGTGATTCCTGGATACATGAAAGGTTTTTGAATCTTGCAAAATTCTCAGTCATTATCATTCAAAACATTTCCTCTGATCCCCCCCCCATTTCATCCTTTCAAGACCTCACTCATCACCACATTAGGGGTCCTCCTACGATCCCCTTTGTTTTTTAGCCACTTCTATTCCTTCCCGATTTTTCTTCTTAATCAAATGCTGGCAAACTTTTCCCGATGCCCCCTCTCTTTGGTTGTGTCTGCTGAACACATTCATTTCATTTTGATACGATTAGACTCTCGTGTTTCTGTAAATTCGGCTTCATTCATTGCATTTTGATACAGTTAGACTCTCGTGTCTCTGTTAATGCTTGCGATCTCCTTATTGTAACATTTAGAGTTGCTATTCTGACCTCAGTCTTACTGCTCCATCTGCAGACTCCACACCCTCAGCTCACTGTGCACAGGCTCTGTGCTTCCCACACAGAATGTATTCTCACCTACGTGGATTTCCTGCTCCTAAGTCACATCCCATTTCGACCTTTGAGACCTAAGTGGAAAACCTTCATTCATATAGTTGAGTGTGCTTCCTTCTGAAGAGAATTCTGCCTCTCCCTGTCTAGAATTTCCATGAGACAGAATCACAACATTCGCCTTCGATCAGCTAGCATCTAATAGATAACTTTGTATGCCTTGGAACAATTCTAGATACTTACAATGCTTTGTATCTAGGTCATTCGTGCCATCTAAATCATCTATCTATCTATCTATCTATCTATCTATCTATCTATCTATCTATCTATCTATCTATCTATCTCTACCTACCTATCTTTCTATCAGTCATCTATCTAATTACAAAGTACTTCAGAAAAATTAGAGTAAAATTAGTGGATCAAAGTATGTTGGCGATTCAGGAGGATGTCTCAAGTTTTGAATAAAAGGCTCAGAGAAGCACTCACTGAGAAGACTGCAGTTGAACAAAGACTTGAGAAAGAGGAGGAGCCAGACACATGCAGGGGGAGGATGGACTTCAGGTAGCATCAACAGCAACAGCAGATGTGAAAGTCCTGAGGCAGAAGCATGCTTGACACGAAGAAACCAACACAGTTGGAGGGGAGGGAACACGTAGAGAGTAGCAGGCGATGAGGTGAGAAAAGAAAGAGAATCAAAGCCTTAAGGCTTGATAGACAATCTAAGAATGTTGGGGTTTACTTTGTATCACATGGACAGGCATTGGAGACTTTGTACTAAGATGGCCTGTATCTGTCTTGGGATCCAACAGGAGAAAGAAGGCAGGTGAGTCAGAAGATGGTAACAGTAGTCCAGGTGAAAAGAGCAGCAGCTTTGAGCAATAGGGCACCAGTGGAGCTCAGCAGAAGCAATTAGACTTTGGATGTGGTCGGAAGTCTGAGCGGACAAGATCTGCTGTGGGAGGAGACTGGCAACAAAGAATCCAAGATGGCTCCCGGTTCTAAGCAGTCAGCAGGATCGACTTTTTGAGATGCCAAAGTCTACTGGGGGAGCAGATGTTGTACCTGGGGAGGCTGAGAAATGATAAGTTTTGACCATGACTTTGAGATGTTTGTTAGATGTCCAAATAGAGATGTCAAATAATTAGTCAGATATATGGATGTGAAGTTCAAGGAAAGGTCTGTGCTGAAGAAATAAACTGGGAGTCATCGGAACATTTTGGTACCTAAGTGCGTGTGTGACTAGTTGCAATTATCTTGTGCTTTATCTTGTGATTGGATGGATTAGCTGGTTGAGGGCCTGGAGGGGAGTGAGAACTAACACATTGGACATTCCTTAATTAGTGGGAAGACCCGTCCACTGTGGGTGGCGCCATTCCCAGTGCAGAGGAGTAAATACGTACAGAATATAGCAGACAGTACTAGAGCAGAAGGAGGAGGAGGAAGAAGAAGAAAAGGAAGGAAAGAGAAAAGAAAGAGAAATAAAGAAGGAAAGAAAAGAAGGAAGGAAAAAAGAAAGGAAGAGAGAGAGAAAGAAAGAAAAAGAAAGAAGAAAGAAAGGAAGGAAGGAAGAAAGAAAGAAAGAAAGAAAGAAAGAAAGAAAGAAAGAAAGAAAGAAAGAAAGAAAGAAGTTGTATTTAGAAAACACCCCTGTCAGAGATTTTGTCCTTTACGTACAGAAGCAGAAGCAGCTGTCTGAGCAGCACGAGAGCGTTTGTCTATTGCTCTCTGCTCTTGACAGTGGGTGTAATTAGATGAGTTCTCCCAACCTCCTACTCCTATGACCTCCCTGGCTGCGATGGACTGCATCCTGAAAATCCATGAGCCCAACAGATCTCTCCCTTCTATTGCTTTAGCACAGCAACAGAAAACAAAATTAAGGTGATAATCTCCTGTCCTCAGATTTAAGCATTTCTGACTATACAAAAACATATGCTATTGACCATAAGAAGAGAATGTTCTCTGAGATAGGTTCTGTGAATACTCTGGCATGTGTAACTGTGTGACAGGAAGAAGGTTCCTACTGGGATGAAGTCCAGGAGGAATGGGTAGGCTTGACTACTTAGGGTCTGTGGTGACAGACGGTATCAACTGGATTCTATGCCTTCACAGGAAAAGATGGGTGGAAACTGAAGTAGGTACCCACTGTGGTGGCTCTTATGACGTTAGAAGATCAAGGCTAATGAGCCAGCGATGAATGATGATGCTTTTATTCTTCATACAAAATTAAGCCAAGACTTTATTATCAGAATGCTTGCAGAAAGATGTATAAATGTATGAAATGTACATTCAACTAGCTCTCTTCTGCCCAGCTATTGGCTGTTGGTATCTTTATTCACCAACCAGAATTAACTTGGGGGCAGGGTCCCAGGGGTTAATTGCAGATACAGATCTTGGGGGGGCGGCCCTTAGCATTACAACAGACAGTAAAGGACAAAATCTCTGACAGGGGTGTTTTCTAAATACAACTTCTTTCTTTCTTTCTTTCTTTCTTTCTTTCTTTCTTTCTTTCTTTCTTCCTTCCTTCCTTTCTTTCTTCTTTCTTTTTCTTTCTTTCTCTCTCTCTTCCTTTCTTTTTTCCTTCCTTCTTTTCTTTCCTTCTTTATTTCTCTTTCTTTTCTCTTTCCTTCCTTTTCTTCTTCTTCCTCCTCCTCCTTCTGCTCTAGTACTGTCTGCTATATTCAAATAAGGCCCTAACTTTTCTCCATGACACAACACTGCTGTCTAAGCCAAGGTTCCACTTCCCGTGAGCCATGCTCAGTCCGTTCCCAGCTTATAGATGGCATCTGGGACTAATGTGTTCGACATGCCAGCCTCCGGTTCTCCATTCCTTCTGACCTAGCCTTGAAAGAAAGTTCTTTACTGGAAGTGCAATCAAGAATGGAGATGATCTCCATTTTCAAAAGCTAATAAATAAATTATAGAAATAACTGAGAAAGCAACCAGAGCAAGCTGAGGGAGGCTTTCAAGTTTTTGTTTCTTTGTTTTGTCTTTTTTTTTTTTTGCCACCAGGTTAGTGCAGCATCTGGGACGGCAGGATGAGAACTTAGGAAGAGTAGACGCTCTAGAAAAGCAGCTGGAACACTCACAAAAGCAGCAAAATCTAATTTTTCCAGAGGGCAATTAATGAAAGCGCTGCAGAAACTATCAGAGGCCGTAGAGTCGAGCATCTGGATGTTAGTAAGCAGACAAACGAGCCTCCTGCTTTTCCACCTCCTCATTCCAGGCTGCCTTCTGCCTGCTTCCTGTAGCCTTGAAAGCCAAACTGGGGTAGCTGGGGAAAAAAAAAACCAAAAACCACTCAACTCTCAGCCACAAGAAGGCGCAGAATGAATCTGAGTTCCCGAAGAAGTTACGTCCCAGAGGGTTGTCTCTGCTTGGCCTGAGTGGCAGTTCCCTTCCATGTTCTTCCCTTGTTGCAGTTATTCGATCTCACTCAGAATTGGTTCTGTGCAAACCGTTTCACACCTGAGGCATTTTTCAAAAACAATCACAGGCGCCTGAGGGGGGAAAGGCATTTGGAAGGAAGCACGGACTGGCTATCTCTTTCTCTTAAAAAAAAATATTTTCAGTTTTGTGTGTGTTTTTGTTTGTCTGTGTGTGGGTATCGCATTTAAATGGAGGTTCCTGGAGGGATCAAAAGAATGTGTTGGATCGCAGAAAGCTGGAGACACAGGTATTTGTGAGTTCAGACATGGATGCTGGGATAACCTCAGGAGACCACAATGGCTCACCTCTGGATGACTTTGAGCCTTTGGGCAGGCAATAAGTGATGACTTAATAGCGATCTGAAATGACTGCTGCAGGGTGGACAGTCAGTCCCCAGTGTATGCAGTAATGCCTGCGGCAGGGTGGACAGTCAGTCCCCAGTGTATGCAGCAAGGCCTGCTGCAGTGTGGACAGTCAGTCCCCAGTGTATGCAGTAATGCCTGCGGCAGGGTGGACAGTCCCCAGTGTATGCAGGTGAGATCAATGCATGTTAGGAGCTGCCTTTGGAATTATTAGCTGATCATCCAGCTATTGAACAGAGATCTCAGTGACCACTCAAGACAGAAGAGAGGCTTTGAAGAACGACCGACACGCAAACCACCAGCAGCAAATGAAACCACAGGACAGGAGAGGTGTGGCATCCCAACTTTGTTAGATGCTTTACACACACACACACACACACACACACACACACACACACACCATGCAACTCGGGAAGATAATGCATTTGCACAATCGGGAAATATATCACTTGAAGCCATCTGCAGAGAAGCCTAGACATACTAGAAAAATATTTTAAATAAATGGCTACAAGTATATTCAAAGAACTAAAAGAAACCCTATACAGGGAGTTAAAGAAGAGTATCAAAGCAACATTTGCCAGACAATAAACATCTGTAAAGAAATGGGGATTTTAAAAAAGGAAACGAGGAGACAGTTTGGAGTTTATAGTACAATAATTGAAGCTATACTGCGGTGATGTTGCCAGATGCGCTTGATAACAGGAAAAAAATGACAGAAAGGAAAAAGAAGTCAAAATGGGGGGGGGGGACCCTAACGAGCAACAAGCATAAGGAGGGTATTGAGTTTTATAAGTCACGTGCTCACAAGGACTAAGAAATTTCATGGTCTGACGTCTCCAAATTGGAGAACAGGGAATTCAGAGGTAAAACTCAATTGAGTCAGAGTCTGAGACTCTAAGGGGCCAGTGGATTGAATCCCAGAGACCACAGGCAGTAGAGACAGAGGCTCTCATGCCACAGAATGGAAGAATTGCCCAGTTCTAGCAAGACCACCCATACTTCCCCCATCTTTTTGTTCTATCTAGGCCTTCAAAGGATGGAGATACCCCAGCCACAGCTCACCAATCATGGCCTCTTTAAGAAGCAAGCGTACAAGTCAGCCAGAGATCATGTTTTACCAGCTGTCTAGGTGTCCGCGAGATCAGTCAAGTTGGCAGACAAAATTGAACACCAGAATTGGATACTGTTGATTGCCTTCCAGCACCCCTTCCCAGAGTTTCAGTTTCTCTCTTTTCACAGCATACTGCGTGTACTCCTTGGGGAACATTGATACATTGTCACACACTTCTGGAGCTCTAGTGTATCCAAGAGTGGGGTGTATCGATGTTGTGCAGGTCACATGTCTGTGAAACTTCATTACCTAGACTTATACAACAAATATAGCCTCCAGGGTGGACAGCCGCTGGCTAACTTGGACTCTGAAGCGTAAGTACTAGCCAATGGACACGCAATTAAATATTGTCCTGGACATACAAACTTAACCAAGTCACCAATGGGATAAGAGGATAGACATGACATGTGGCTGTGAATATTGTCCTGACCAAATAGCTCCATGCTTCCTTTCTAGACAGTGTGTCACAATGATATAAATCTCAGAATGGTTACAGTGTTGTGTCCCTTGGGAATAAACACCACATAAGATGTAATGGTAACACATAAGAGTGTGGGGGTGCCAAGCCAGGTTCAAGCTGTGTGTGTGTGTGAGTGATGCGTGCACAGGTGCTGATTGAATACTTTCAATTGTTTCTGTCTCCTTCTTGTGCCTGATCTTAATGCCACATTAATTTATTAAAGAGTTGCTAAGACTCCTGATAAAAAAAATTCAGTTGATATCAGAATGTGTAAATTTCCTCATCCATTCCCATTTTCCATATACACCACCTGGAGACTCATTCCATTTACAAACCACTGTGTGTTAGTCCTTACGTTGTAAATCTGTCTAGTTATAGTAAGCTAAATCTAATTTTCTTCCCCTCACACTTTTTCTCATTTGGAATCATGTCACATAAATCTGTGTGACTGGGTTAAATAAATTCTTAATTTTGCATTAGCAAAATGGGATTATTCCCAATGATATCAAGGTAAGGATTTTAAGTTCACCCTGATAAATGTCATTGGTTGGGATTGTAATGCCAGAATAGCATTATTTTAAAACCTTAGCATGGGGCCAGAGAAGCATTCTTGTTTTGGTCTACAAGGCTGTACTGGCTGGTTTTGTGTCAACTTGACACAAGCTGGAGTTATCACAGAGAAAGGCGCTTCAGGTGAGGAAATGCCTCCATGAGATCCAGCTGTGGGGCATTTTCTCAATTAGTGATCAAGGGGGGAGGGCCCCTTGTGGGTGGTGCCATCCCTGGGCTGGGAGTCTTGGGTTCTATAAGAGAGCAGGCTGAGCAAGCCAGGGGAAGCAAGCCAGTAAGAAACATCCCTCCATGGCCTCTGCATCAGCTCCTGCTTCCTGACCTGCTAGAGTTCCAGTCCTGACTTCCTTTGGTGATGAACAGCAGTGTGGAAGTGTAAGCTGAATAAACCCTTTCCTCCCCAACTTGCTTCTTGGTCATGATGTTTGTGCAGGAATAGAAACCCTGACTAAGACAGAAGCTAAGTCTGAAAAGTGAGCTATGATTTACAATGTTGCAGGCTTCTCAGACTTAGGGTACATACAAGTCACTGGAAGCCATTGTCAAAATGCAGATTGGCTTTCTAGGGAATGTTGTATTTCTGTATTTTAATAGGATCCCCAGTGATTCTTGGTCCATAGGGGACCTTGTAAAGACCAAGGGAAGGGGGTGCATCATCGTTAGAAGTAGGTAAATACATTGGTGGAAGGCAAGGTCAGGTGGCAGCAGAGACATCTGGACCTTCAGAGAGCCTTCAAGAGTTAATATAACACGAGCTCTGGAGGGCAGAGATGGAGGGCTGGTCAAGAACTTCCTGCTCCACCCGAATGACATCAAACAGGGACAACTAGGATCTAAGAGTTATCTACCTTTGTCCTTCCATACCTGAGCCAGTTTTAAGACCTGGACACAATGACAGAGAAGAGAAGGCCTCAGAGAAAGGAGCTGCCACGGGACAGAATGTGGGATGGTATTTTGGACTGTGCCTCTGTCCCTCACACAGGGAAGACTCTGCAAAATAAACAAATGTGGATCTTCTAAGTCTTGAAGCACTGAAACATCCAGGATCATTTCCCTTTTCTCTGGGGCACCAGATCATGTTGCGAGTCATGCATGCCCTGCATGCATGCTTCTGTTTCTCAAACAGAAATTGTGCAGTTTTAAAAATGCAATGGCAGGTGCTAGGCAGCACCAAGAAACAAAACAAATGTAGAGAAAGCTAAATTACAGAGAAACCGCTCCAAGATGCATCCGAGCAGAGCGAAGTCATGAAAGATGCATTTGGCACTGGCAAGAGGAGGAGGAATTCCCCCACACTGCCTTGGGATTGAACTGGGAATCCCTCAGCTGTGTTTTCAAAGGGGGAGTTCTTGGTCCTGTGCCTGTGCTACATTCTGTCTTGTTTCTGTTGTATAATTGATTGTCTCTGGACCCTCTGTGCTTCCTAACTTGGCGAATCAGGCAGCAGCCAGCTCACAATGTTTATCTCTGGTCGCATGTGCCACCTGATGGCATATGCCAGGTAGTTTGTTATCAGCAAATTCCATGACTATGTCAAGATTTGGGTTCCATCTTTCTTGTGGATGAAGAAGTGAGTGCGTCGTCACTCCATCACAGGCATCTCCACTGTCTTGGGGAGCAGTCTGAAGACTCTCCCATTGGGATTTGCTGTATGTAAAGTCCACATGGCACCCTTCCTCTCCACAGATGTTGTATGGGCTGAACCGCTGCCTGGACCTGCTGTAGGATTCTTTCTTCTCCTCGGGGACATTCAAAGCTGGAAGACATTCAGCCCACTGAGTGAATGGCTCAGAACAACATCTCTCACGTATCTGTCACACAGCTGTTGCCGTTGAGGCTGAAACTCAAGTTGATTTTGCAAAGGTCTCTAGTTGCCCTCCACTCTATAGCAGGCTTTTCGAAGATATCCCAGTCTAACAAATTTAACATGGACCTGAAAGGAGGTACTGTCTCTTTTCGTGGTTTGAGGATGATGTTAAAATTTGTCATTTCCCAATGACTCCTGGTTTTTCTGCCTGAGAGGCAGTTGTTTGCAGACGCGCCACACTGGCCTCCCTTACCAGTTCTTACTCACAGGTAACTGAATGCATTTGTGCATGTGGATGTCCGTTTTAATTACAGTTGGGAGACCAAGCAAATAACAATTTGAGCCCTATTGTGAGCTGTAATAATGAAGCTGAGGAAATACTCTGCTTACTTCCTGGCCTGCACGTGCCCTACTTATTTGAGGGCATCCTTGATAGTGCCTAGTGGCCTTCTCCACAAGTGGAGAGCCTTTGGGAAAAACTAAAGGCGTTCATAGCTGTTTAGCATTGATCATGTGTTTTACCGTGATCTTGACAGCTATGCCTTAAGGGTTTTTAAAGCTTGCATCTTCTTGGGGACTTATGGATTGATTCTACTTTTGCAGAGTACTCTCTTGTCTCTTCTAATCTGACCAGTTTGCACTACTTAAAGCCATGTATACCCTGCTTCTGCATTCATATAATTCACTCTTTCCGGAAGATGCCATCCTAAAGACCAGTCCAGATAGACTCTGCTCCATGCTTAGCTTGAGACTGACCTTAACTCAGACAGCCTATTTATTTTAGCAACCCACGCTCTTGGGTCTCAGTTCTGCACACGCTCAGCTGATGCCCACAACTTGCAATAGCGTGCTGAAATCTGGTGCGACAGGAATTTTGAAAGCCACGGTTGTTCCAGCTCCCTTTACTGTGAAAGCAATAGGGTGGCTGTGTTGTTTGTTGATCCACTTGTGTCTGTGTTTGAGCTGTGGACTCTGCATGGTTGTGTGAATCAGGAGCAGGGCTCTGCGTGTGTGTGCTAAGCATACAATCTCCCATCTGCCATCAGTGGCATTTTGATGACATTAGGATACTGTTGAAGCTATTGAAAGGACACTTTATTGTTTTGAATTCATCCATAGTTTTGAGTCATCACCCCTCTCTCCCATGGTCATGCATACGTGGCTAGCGTTATCCCAGAAGGTCACACTGATGAGTCGGATTTGAAAGAAAGACTAGGAATATTTTTATTGCTGATTTTTTTTTTTTGAGACAGAAGATTTTTTACTGAAGAAAAAGTTTGAAATGAACAGTTCTTTGCTGTGCTCCAGGAAACTACCGTTGAGCCCACTGGTTCTCTGCAAGAAAAATGTTGCCCTCGCAGATCTTGTAAGTCCAGTTCTTCAGGTGAGAATGTCCTGGCAACAGTAGGGAGGAGGCGAATTTGACTTCCGTCCTTGAACAACCTTCTGTGTTCCTTGTCGAAGGCAGACTTAAGGACAGAAAGCAAAAATAAGCCCAATAAATTGTTTCCAAATGACCTTGGAATGGTTTTTTATTGTCGGCCATATTTCTACCTTTTAGAAGAAGCTATTAAAATGAGTACAATGAGTCATTTCCTGAATCTTCCCCTAGTGTCTGTGGCCAGGACCCCTCATGAATACAAGAATCTTTAGAGTTTTCACTCTTGGTTTTGCTGCTGTGTTTTGCACACATGTATATGGGGCTGGGGTTCGTCTTTGTGTATGGGGGTGGGGTGCCTATGTGTGTAAGGGGATGGGGTTCACCTGTGTGTGTTTGGTGGTGGGGTTGCCTATGTGTGTATAAGGGAGCAGAGTTTGCCTATGTGTATAAGGGGGTGGTGTTTGCCTATGTGGTTAGGGGTGGAGTTTGCCTATCTGTGTATAACGGTGGGGGTTGCCTTTGTGTGTATAAGGGGGTAGGGTTCACCTGTGCGTGTATAAGGGGCTGGGTTTGCCTATGTGTATATGGGGGTGGGGTACCTATGTGTGTAAGGGGATAGGGTTCACCTGTGTGTGTTTGGTGGTAGGGTTGCCTAAGTGTGTGTAAGGGGGTAGGGTTCACCTATGTGTGTATATGGGACTGGGGTTTGGCTATGTGTATATGGGGGTGGGGGTGCCTATGTGTGTATGGAGGTGGGGTTTGCCTGTGTGTGTATAGGGGTGAGGTTCACATATGCGTGTATAAGGGGTAGAAGCCAGAGTACAGTGATGGGTGCCTTCCATCTTGCTTTTTATACAGGGCCTTTTCATCTAACTGGCGCTAGGTGATTAGACTAGACTGGCTGACCTGGAGATCTGCCTTCATTGCTTCTACAGTGTGGGGATTATAAGCACATGACACTGCTTCTGGATTTTTTTTAACATGGATTCTGGGGAATCAAACTGATATCCCTGTGCTTGGGTAGCAGACACATTGCCAATGGGGCCATCTCCCTTCTCTTGTTCTTGATGCGATGTGGCTAGGACATCCCATATTGCTTTTAAACGTAGCATGTCACATGCATTGGAAGTATTGACTATTACTTCTGTCAGAGCACCAACCTAATGCCTGTGACATGCTCTGTCTACACTATCCCCAAGTCGGTCTTGACGGGAACTGACTGTGGGCTGTGACTGGGAGAATTACAGGAAACACTAGGTCATATCTGACTGTTGAGCAGTGTCCTATCACAAATGTGTGCTCCTGTTTGCTTTCATAAGTTGTCTTCATCTACCTGAATGTGATGGAAACTGGTTTGATCCTGTCTCCTTCTGTCAACAGAAGCAGCTGCTGGGGCCCAAACCATCTTAAGAGATGGTGTCTTCCCTTCATTTGCCAAACTCTCTTCGTGTGAAAAGGTTTACAATCTTCCCTCCTGAACGCACTCTGGTTGCATCATTTTCTTCATCAAAGCATGGTGGCGGGTCTGACGTGGCATACAGGGCAAGAGCAGGCTGTTATCACTTCCTTCCTGGGACTTGCTTCTCTGACCTTATTATAGTGACCAGCATTGACATCTTATTTTTCATCTCCGCATGACGTTTTGACCGGGATGCCTGTCTTTCTCACCCACAGTTCTGTAAAAAGCCACATCTCCAGAATCAACTCTTGACATACTAATGATTTCAATTATACCTGTGCAGCCAGAGATGGCCCCACTGTTGTTCATCCTCTGAGAGTTAGCTCACTGCATCAGCCCCTGGAGATTTCTAGCATGAATTCTGCCATTTCTGTGACTTGGATGTTGTTGCTTCCCACAGAGACCCATATATGAAATCCTTGGTACCTAGATGGTGCTGCTGGGAGATGATGGAGAATATTTAGGATGTCAAGGGAGCACCTTAGGTTATAGGAAGCATGCAGAGATGATAACGAAACATACATTTCTCTTCTTTCTGGTCTTTGGCTTTCTGGCCGTGAGGTTGGGGCAAGAATTCTTCAGTCTACTCTTAACATGTTCAGGTCCAGTCTAGTGCCACCCGTGATCCCAGACCAAGTCAATGCCAAAGGTCAAACTATCAGGTTGCAACTTTCATTTGTGTAAATCTCTACCAAGGTCTTGGCTCAGTAAATTGATTAAAAGAGCCAACTTAAAAATGGAGAGCAGAAAAAGAGATTTATTCAATATGGCCACATTGAGAAGAGAGACAAAGAGTGCAGTGAATACCCATGTACATCTTCTAGATCCAGAAGAGAGATTAAAGATTAGCTAGATGACTGAGGATCTTCACATCTAAACAATCTTGATCAAACCATGTCTGCCCACTGTTGACCCGTCCACTGTTGATCCGTCCGCCATTGACCTGTCATTGTCTGGGCTTCAGCCTCATCCTGTCAGGTGGTCTGACAAGTTGTTCCTCCCACAATGAGATTCCTGAGTGCCTTAGTCAGGGTTTCTATTCCTGCACAAATATTATGACTAAGAAGCAAGTTGGGGAGGAAAGGGTTTATCCAACTTACACTTCCACATTGTTGTTAATCACCAAAGGAAGTCAGGACTGGAACTCTAGCAGGTCAGGAAACAGGAGATGCAGAGGCCATGGAGGGATGTTTCTTACTGGTTTGCTTCCCCTGGCTTGCTCAGCCTACTTTCTTATAGAACCCAATACTCCCAGCCTAGGGATGGCACCATCCACAATGGGCCCTCCCTGCTTGATCACCAATTGAGAAAATACCTTACAGCTGGATCTCATGGAGGCATTTCCCCAACTGAAGCTCCTTTCTCTGTGATAACTCTAGCCTGTGTCAAGTTGACACACAAAACCAGCCAGTACACTGAAGAAATCCCGTTTCTTTAGGGTCTATTGTTTCAACAGTCTGATGGTCAGATTGAGAGACACAAGTGTCTCCTTAGAATGTCTTCATTTCTGCCGTGCCTGTTACAGTGGGTGTCCCGTGCTACTAAACACACACCAAAACCCAGAAGGATTCGGAAGCACTGCATTGTATACCAATGCTCTCACACCAGTCTTTTACATCCTTAATTTCTGTTAAGTGTTAAACATTTATGGACCAGGTACATCAGGAGATTATAACCATGATCACGTATAGCACAACCTCTCTGAAGTAGGTGCAATGCAAAGTTGCCCATGTAGAATGGATGCAAGACAGAAGAACCCATTTTCTTAAGATCAATCAGGAAGAAACAAGCCAGGACTTGGAAGATCTTTTTGACCGCAAACCGCCATTATCCTTACTGAACGTGATGTTTCTACTTGCTTTGAGCAACATGTTTCTTCCAGGTCAGTTTTGCTCATGGAATCTGGGCGGGTCACAGCAAACTTGTGGAGACAGCTTAAAATAACTGTCTGGTCATTCTCAGTATCTTTTTCTGACTCACCCCTACAGGCTTTGAGTACCACAAGGCCCATAATTTCTGAGATCTGACTGAGATCTGACCCAAGGATTGCTTTTGCCAATGGGCGGTGTTTTGCTCCATGCCAGATGTTGCTTCATTCTCTCTAGCTTGGACATCTTGTTATGTGTGGGTACCTCCTTGATGACCAATCAGTTGGTCAGAGGCAAGTTGGGCCACACTGCAAATGGCAAGATCAAAGGAAACAGGGATCAATGTGTTACTTGGGTTGAATGTCCAAGCACAGGTTGAATGTCAACCGACAGGTTTCTCAGGGAGTGTCTGTGTTGAAGAACAGAGCGTTCTTTTCCCTGGACAGGCATTCATTCTCACATGTGGCTTTTAGGAAGCAAAGCAACAGAACCCGCTGATGAGAAGTGGGGTAGCTCCAGGAGGCTCCCTGGAGCCAACGGTCCCAGCTGCCAAGGAGGCTGCTCCCCTCCAGCCTAGAACAGCTAGCTTCCCTGTTTCCTTGTGGATGCCGAGACTCACATATGTTTTGGCCTACACCTGTGTCTCTTTCTGTATCAAAATCCATTTTTTTAAAAAAAAATATTTTATGTATATGAGTACATTGTAGCTATCTTCAGATACACTAGAAGAGGGCATCAGATCCCATTGCAGATGGTTGTGAGCCACTATGTGGGTGCTGGGAATTGAACTCAGGACCTCTGGAAGAGCAGTCAGTGCTCTTAACCACTGAGCCATCTCTCCAGCCCCATCAAAATCCATTCTTAAAGATTTACTTTACTATTTTAAATTATGTATATGTGTGTGGGGAGGGGTGTGTGGATGTGAGGGCAGTTACTATACGAGGCTAGAGCTCTCAAGACTTCCAGTGACTGGAATCACAGGCAGCTGCGAGCCAAAGGACTTGTTGCTGAGAACCTGACTCAGGTCCCCCGGGAGAGCAGTATGTGCTCTTAACTACTGAGATGCTGCTCTAGGCCCTCAAAAATCTACTTGTAAATAGTAGCTAAAGTGATTGTGGATTTGCAAGGCCTCCTACACAGGAAAATGACAGGGATTTAAGGGAAAGATGCTATCCACCTTAGTTACATTCAAACAGTTCCAAAGTGAAGCATGTAAGAGAAAGTCTCCGGTGCTTCTAATTGTCTATCCTTCGGGCAGAGCCAACGTTATTTCATCAGCTCTGGCAAAGCAACCGACTGCCTTTCCATATCAAGACTGAAAGCGTGTTGAGGCTGGAGAGTGGGCTCATCATCACTATCTTGTACATGCTTGCTTCCCAGCACCCATGTTAGGCAGCCCACAACCTCCCATAAATCCAATTTCAGGAGATCCAAGCCTCCTGACTTCTGTGGACACCTGCACTCAGATGCATATACCCCCTGCAAGACAGACAGACAGACACACACACACACACTCACACACACACACACAAAATTAAAAATAAAGTAGTTAATTAAAAAATTTAGAAGGACTGGGCTGAGCTGGCGGTGGTGGTGGTGCATGCCTTTAATGCAGAAACTCAAGAAGCAGAAACAGATGGATCTCTGTGAATTCAAGACCAGCCTGGTCTACACTACATAGTAAGTTCTAGGACAGCCAGGGCTGTACAGTGAGACTATATGTCAAAAACAACTTTAAAAGGCCAAAAGTATGACTGTATTTAGATCAAGGGATCACTTCTCTAGACCCAGTGGAAAGAAGGAGCCATCGAGTTAAGCAGAAGAAACATTGTCTCACAGCTATGGATTCTGCAAGTGTGCTGCAGGTTGGTTCCCCGGAGGATTGTGGGAAGGATCTATCCCAGGCTCCCTTCTCTCCATGCCTTGCCTATGACTGTTATCTCCCCTTCTCTTCACAAAGCTTTTCTGTTCTCATATTTCCTTCGCTCTGCATAGCCTCTTGTCCTAAGGCCAGGAGGCATCTTGGGTGAGAGTTCACACTAGCAACTTTAACTTTGTTATTGCTCTAAGGTCCCTGTCTCCAAGATGTGGGTTATTGGGGCCTCCTGAAAAAAAAAATGGAGGGAATAAATCTCAGTATTGCAAAACATCACCTTCTAATGATCTTTGCCTCCTCCTCACCAGTTATAATCCATTTGTGACTTTGTTGGCATTTTTAGTTTCCTTTTTCTTGATTAAATTTATGAGAAATCCATGACTTTTTTTTTCCTCTTTCCAAAGAGATGTTTTAATTTTTCCAGCCATTTTAGTATTTATATTTCCAAGACCTTCTTGTTTTTACCTGTGTGTGTGTGTGTGTGTGTGTGTGTGTGTGTGTGTACATGTGCATGAGCTTATATATACTGAGGACCAAACCTAGGGCCTGGTGCATACTGGGTAAGTTGATCTCTACCACTCAATGCCACATCTAGATATGTTGTGTGTGTGCTAATGAGGTTTTGACTCCTGAGTTTTGTCGTAAAAACATTCAGGGCTAGAATTGACTTTAGACTCTGATTTAGATAATAAAGTACACAATGACCACATGTGTGTGTGAGTCAGGACACCTGTGTTCAAAAGTTACTTCTGTCCATCATCTCTTGAGACTACGATTAAAAAAAAAAAGTAAGACTGTTGAACAGCTCCTGCCTCATCACTTCAATAAGTCACTTCTCAGGGATAATTATAGAAGTTTCACTATTTTACATTTAATTACTTACTTATTTTGTGTGTATGAGGTGTTTCGCCTAAATGTATGTCCTTGCAGCATGTGTATGCCTGGTACTCTCAGAGGCCAGAAAAGGGTCCTGGATCTCCTAAAACTGAAGTTACAGTGAAATTTCTACAGTCCATAAACTCATATAAATGAAAGGTGAAACCTGGATATCCACATGTAGCTAGCTAGCATAGCGGTTCTCAATCTGTGGGTCATGAGCTTTTTGGTTTGTTAGAATTCTGTCTAAGCTCCACCCTACAGTTACCTGGCAACAGTCAGGTATGCCCCTCCCCACAGTTACCTGGCAACAACCAGGTAGGTCTGGCCCACTATAAAAGGGGCTGCTTGCCCCTCCTCTCTCTCTTATCCTCTTGCTCTCTTGTTCTCTCTTGCCCTCTTGGGCTCTTCCCTTCCCCTGTCCCTTGTCCCCCCTCTCCATGTGGTCATGGTCGGCCTCTACTTCTCTATACTCTGTCTTTCTCTGCCTCTGCTATCCCCTTAACTCCCCTCCCCATCCCCTAAATAAACTCTATTCTATACTATACCATTCTGTGTGTGGTCCCTTAGGGGGAAGGGATGCCTCAGCATGGGCCCGCTGAGGTACCCCCTTTTCCCATACACCCACAGAACATATTCTTATGATGAGCTCTCTTTTTATGATCACAACATGGGTCAGTTTGTAACAATGAAAATACATCCTACATATTAGATATTTACATTACGATGCATAACGGTAGTAAAATTGCAGTTATGAAGTACAACAAAATAATTTTATGGTTGGTGGTCACCCCAACATAAGAAACTGCATAAGGTCATGGCCTTAGGAAGGTTGAGAACCACTGACCTAGAGATTTATCTCTCATTTTCACAAACAGCAATTCAGAACAGTGGAAAACTTTAAGACATGGTAGAGGAAAAGTGGGAAACACACTCCAAAATCTAGACAAGGGAAGGTCCTTCTGAGCCAGACTCTGGGTACTCAGGAAATGGAGCCAGTTTTCAACAGATGAAACACCTACCCCAATCCTACCCCCTGATAAAATTAAAAATCTATAGAACTAAGGAAACAGTTGAGTGAAGAATTTTGAGTGGGGGACATATCTTTACCAGCTGTACATCTGATATCTAAATAAATGTCGGGGACACATTTCATTGTTACAAACTGATACCAAAGAACTCAAAACGCTAAGCAGAAAGAAAATAATCCAAATGTAAATGTGGATCCAGTTGTTTGTGGGGCAAGTGGATTGTACCACCAGACCGAAGAACTGATAAAGTTGAAGCAGGTTTAAAACCCGGGGAATCTCAGAATTGAGAGCGGTAGACATGGAACCAGCATCCTATCAAGCTCTACCTGTCCCGGAACATGTAACCATGACAACCCTTCAAGAAGCATAAAAACCTAGAGTTCTCCAAGCTAATGAGGTATGTAGATAGTCCCCAAGTGTTTACCCAATGAGTTCCCTTCCTGGGCATCTTTTCCCACAAAAGGGATTTAATCCCTGGTTCACCCTGAGTAAAACAAATGCATTCACATATGCTATAACATAAAGCAGTTTGAACAAACAAGGTCTGTCTTCTTCATCAAAGATTCCCACAGGGGAGGCCTTCATCATAAAAAACCATGCCTAAATCTCCAGGAGAAAGGACAAGGCCTTCTCTCTTTCAGCCCCTCCATACTTTCAGCACTCACTCGGAAGCAAATAGATTCCACCCCATCTGGGGCTCAGCCATCCCCTTCCTGCCTGGCAGTAGACACCAGCCCACAGCCCCTATTCCCAACTCCCCACGGTCCTCAGTGGCATCTGGGTAAATAGGAGATTGACAACTATCCATCCCAGATCTCACTGTTTCTTGCCCAGAAGAACATTGACTGGGACCCCTATCATGGACTGTGTTCTGCCTCCCCTGTGCAGCTGTAGTGTTCTGGGACCCCAGCAGTGAGGCAGGCACAGCCCAGCAGTCGCTAAACAGTCAATGTTCAAAGGAGGAAATGCAAATGCCCAATAAACACTTTAAATATTGGTACCAACATAGTGGGGTATTCCTGTGACAACCTGACCATGTTTTGGGGAGGATTGTGGAAGGACTTTGGAACTTCGGGCTAGAAGGTCCATTCAGTGTTAAGAACTCTGTGGGATGTTGTGTAGGAACTTGGAAGACCATGTTGAGAACAGTGCAGAAGATGGAGGCCTGGCTTGTGAAATTTCAGACGGAAGATTAAAGACTCTTATCAGGGCCACTGCTATTTTGATTGTGAAGATTCTGTGGTTTTGGTTAGCTGGGGCTGAAGAATCAGCTGTGATTAACAAGATACCAGAACTACTAAAGTGAAAACTTTACATTACTGGGACGATTGATGCTGGTTAACTGGAGCTAAGAATTTAGTGGTGATTAAGAAGAGACCAGCATCACTGAGGTGAAATCTTCTGGGAAGTGTTTTCTGAGAGCACAGAGGCTGTGTTCCAGAGATAGCCAAGGTTGAACCTTGTGCTGTCAATGGACTTGGAAATGTGTAAGAGTCACCCAGGTGGTACTGGTTTTGAAGGCATGAAGGGGTCATGGAGAGCAGCTGAGACTTGGCACTGTGAGAGGCCATGGAAGGCCATAGGTGAAGGTGCAGCCTCAGTTGCAATTGATGGCCAAGGACTAAAGGGGTCATGCATAGGAGTTGAGTCTTGGTACCATGAAGAGAGCCTATGAGAGGCTTTTGGTGAAGCCTAGTTACAGCTGAAGATAGCAATGTTTTGGAGATGCCAGTGCCATGCATGACCCCCAAGAACAGCAGCAGCAGTGGAGTACAGGCATCTGGAGCCTAGAAGACAAGGTGTCTGCTACAAAGGGCAGAGTTCAAGAGGTGACCCAAAACCTTGGAGGAGCCTGAAAGATCGTGAGTGGATCCCAGACATTGGACAGTTGGAGTTTGATTTTGCTTTTGATTGTGACTGTGCCCTGATATTTTTCCCTCTTGAAGGAAGAAAGTATTTTAGTGGAGCCCACAGTTAGGAGACTTTGAAGTTTTAAAAGACTTTGAATTTTAAAATACATTGGATATTTTAAATGACTGAACTTTTAATATGTAAAGACTGTGGGACTTGTAAAGTTATTTAAATCTTGGGGATGAATAAGAAAGTAAGGGTTGAGGCTTAATAGTGATGTGTTTGTGTGTCAAGTTGACAAGGGGTCAATTGTACTGGCTGGTTTTGTGTGTCAACTTGACACAGGCTGGAGTTATCACAGAGAAAGGAGCTTCAGTTGGGGAAATGCCTCCATGAGATCCAGCTGTGGGGCATTTTCTCAGTTGGTGATCAAGGGGAGAGGGCCCCTCGTGGGTGATGCTGTCCCTGGGCTGGTAGTCTTGGGTTCTATAAGAAAGCAAGCTGAGCAAGCCAGGGGAAGCAAACCAGTAAGGACCATCCCTCCATGGCCTCTGCATCAGCTCCTGCTTCCTGACCTGCTTGAGTTCCAGTCCTGACTTCCTTTAGTGATGAAGAGCAATGTGGAAGTGTAAGCTCAATAAACCCTTTCCTCCCCAACTTGCTTCTTGGTCGTGATGTTTGTGCAGGAATTGAATCCCTGACTAAGATGAATGTGTTCAACATTCCTGCATTTCCATAATTCGCCAAGAAAACAAATGGCAGTAAATGTTAGAGGATGGGTGGGGAAGGAGGAACACTTAGTTGCTGTTGGAGGACAGAAACTGGCATGGCTATTGTGGTAGTCGGTGGGGAAGGTTCTCAATGTGCACCACTCCTGGGAGTCTGTCCAAAGGGCTCTACATCCTACCACAGAGACACTTGCTCATCAAAGTTCACTGTTCAGTGTTGCTCACATCACAGTAGCAAGGAAACGGAGAAGCTCATCTGTCCGCCAAATGGATAATGGAAATGTGGTACATACACAAAATGGGATTTTATCCAACCATAAAGAAAAGTGAAAGTATTCAGTCTGCAGGAAAATGGAGGGAACTGCAAAATATCATATTCATTGAGGTCAGCCAGGTTCAGAAAGACAGCCAATCACTGTGTGGTCTCTCCTCTGCAGAACTCTAGCTTCTATATTTATATGTGTGTAACTACTTATGAGTGAGAGACGGTTGCCTGGAAACTGGAGGGGCTGGGGAGCGAAGGAGGAATTATTTTCAGAGTAAATTACCCTATAATCCAATCTTAGTTTTCTCTGCACTGTGTTTAAAATGAAGAGAGTCATGATTGATTGGATTAGCATGATGAGAAATGCTACATTCTTGATTACGTTCTGTCAGGAATTGCTGTCCACATTTCCTTCTAGATACACTTCTTCTGACTAGTCATGTGACACTGACCTCTTCCCCTTGGGTCTTGTTTTCAGGGCTTTCACCTTTTGTTAATTCTCATTACATACATCTAAACCTAATAAAAAATTTTAAAACATAAAGTAAAAAGCCAAGACATTTTATACTTTGAAGATAAATGCTTTAAGTTAAAACAAAATAGCTCTAAATTATATACATCCAAAATTCATTTTATATATATATATATATACAATCGTAATAAAGTCATATGCACATATATATGTCCTGAAAAAAATACATATATATTTGCATTATATATGCATACATATATGATTTTATTAAGATTGCAAACCATATAAAATGACAGATATGTATGTTTGTCAAAGATCCTATTTTTGATTCTGTTTTCATAATAATGAAATTACAGATCACAGCCCAACCAACAGTAGTGTTCAGACCCTGGGTTAGCTTACTCCTTACACAATAAAAAATGTGCCAAGTTGGTAAGTCTCACCAGGAAGAAAGCAAAGTTGTGTCATCAACTTAAAGGGTGATTGAATTGCTGGTGCTGGCCCTTCCAAATGTACTAAAGCCAAAAGGTTATAAAGAAGGAGACACTGGTTAATGGTCTCTTGACACTAGCTGAGTGCCGTCTCATCTTGGCTCCAACTTGTATTCTGTTTATAATATTCATTTCAGATGTGGACATATTTTTTAAAAAATTTCACACAAGGTTTTAAAAAAAAAAAACATATCACCTAAACTCCTCAAAGTTAAAGACTAAAAGCAGAAAGAGGGGAACTATAGCCATCCTGAAGGAGAACACAGATTCTGAAGGGACACACCTATGCCCCTTCCTTCTGCTGTCATACTATTAAGGCAATAGATCCCCCCCAAAGAATTAAAATTTCCCCTGGGCATCCCATGCTCGTGCTCGGAGGCAGAAAGGGATGAAGCCTGGTGGCAGTCAGAGGAGGCGCCTGCTGCCAGGGAGAGATTTCACACATCTCTGACAGCTCCTCAGACTGCCTTGCAGGACAGATCTGGAGCTGAGGCAAGAATGAATCACTAATGGGCGGGACCGTACCGTAACCAGGCAGAGCCGCTGAATTACACTGAATTATGTCTATCCCTTGCCAGCTATTTAAACCTGAGTCTAATATGGCTATTTCTGAAGAAAGAGTTGGGTTGTCTTTGTTCTTCTTCCCAATCCAATGTGGCCACATTAAATAAGCCTTCTTTCTCTTCTTTTCACCATCTGGAATCGGTACATCGAGGATGGGGTTGGGGGAGGGTGTGCAAAGCTTGTTGGGACTACCCAGGGTCCAGGCTCTTAGCCTAAAAATCCAGTACCAAGGTTACAAATGGGGCGTAGCTTTAACTTGGTGGGAATAAGTAATGACGTTTCAAATGACATGACCTTACTGGTAGCCTTACAGTTGTTACACTGCTTGCCTGCGGTGTGTGCTAAGCGGTTCCGCTGGCCTACCCTGCCATGGACAGATCCGCCGACAGAATCTGAATAATAGAAAGGATGTGTGACAAAAGGCAGCTACATTCTCCATGTGGAGATCGCAATGTACGTTTAAGTGGAAAATCTGGGCTTCGTGTCCCACCCAGAGAGCCATCAATAACGCCCAATAAGCAAGTTACCGGAATTAACTAGTGCTGAGTGCAACCTGCTTCTCAACATATGCTCGCACCTACAGGCTGTCCCTTAATTTCGTATCGATCCAGTCCCCTGGCTTGGTTCTGACTCCTTCCCGTTACTTTCTCGGAGGGGGGGAGGGAACAGATCAATCCTGGTAGAGGCTCTGCTTTGTCTAAAAGTGACTCATCTTCATGACCCTCTCATTCTGAGAGGCTGAACTTCAGAAGGCTCTGCAGAGAAGAAACAGCCAGTAAATGAGACCATGACATTCATTCCTCTGGGTCAGGAGCTTGGAGGAGATTCCTGGATCATGCAAGGAGACGTTCAAAATGCACTAGGGGCGATGCTGTATGCATGAGAGAGGACAAGGATTTATGGAATTTAGACAAAGCTACATCTAGCATGTCAGACATGTATTCAAGGAAGCCAGATTGGATCATGAGTTCTAAATGCAAATAGCTGTCTTTCCTATGCTTTCTGGGAAACATGGCCACTGCCTTATATTTGAGGGGCATGGGGGTTCTGGTTTTCCCATTTAGGAATTCGGAGTGGGGCCTGTGGGGCTGGGGTTGACACCTGATATACTCTGCACTTCCTACAAGTTCTCCTACTTGCATCCAGGTGAGGAAATGTACGTTTTGGTATTTTCTGGTGAGCTCTTGCAATTTTATACCATATGATGAGTTTATATTTTGATATTTATAGTGGACTGGATGTTGGTGTCACTCTTGTCAACCAAATCCTGTGTCAAAATCCCACGCCCGATGTGATAGTGTTAGATGTTTAAGCCTTGTGAATGAGAAGAAATGAGGTCATGGGGTAGGAGCCTCAGTGAATGAAATTAGTGGTTTTATGGAAGAGAACCCAGAGATTTTCTTCACTGTCTTTCTACCATGAGGTTCAAGAAGATTACCCAAATGGTGGGGGGGGGGCTCAGAAAAACCTGGCTATATAGGAGCTCTCAGCTCAGATTCTCAATATCGAGAACTGAGAAGTATTTGCTCTCTGTAAGCCTCTCAACCTGCAGTGATCTGTTACAGTATCCCAGAATGACTAATATAATATTGAAATAAATACCTTCACTCTTCAATACAGTTGGGGAATAGTAGCAATCTTAGTCACATTAGATTGAGGATTTGCTGCTGGAGAATCAAGAGTTAACTTTCATATTCCAATATCTTGTGACAATAATTTAAACCCAGCATGAGTAAAAAGGAAGGCTCTATCCACCGTTACAATAGCATTAGGGAACTTTGTTCCCTGCAGCATTGACTAACAACATCTTGCTACGTATTTGCAAACACAAATAAATCACTTCCTTTTCTATTTTAAAATACTAAAACCTGGAAATTAAAATGACCAAAAAATTTTAGGGGGTGGATTTGAATATAATGTTCATTTATCTGATGTTAAAAGAAAACCTCCAGGCAAATTTAAATAGAGTTTATTTGTGCAAACAATGGTTAAGGGATCGAGAGATGTCAGAACCAGATGTCTGAGAGTTTTTGGCTGCCATGTGGACAGTCCAGGAACCAGAGAAACTGAAACACAGAGATGTTGTGTGTGCTACAGCAAGGGATTTGTTCATTTGCGTTGGGAATGACCTGATCAACTGGCTGCCTGTGTCCACCTCTGCCTGAGACTGCCTCAGAACAAGACTGTTACAAAAGGTACAGTTACACGGAGTGCTGGCTTACCTATACACTAAGTTAGAGCACTGCTCCTAGTGTAGAAATTTGGAGTTAGGGAGACAGACTTGGGTCAGTGGCCTCCTGACTATTTACCTTCATAGCTAGGACTTGATAATTCAGAGCCACTCTCACAGGGTTTAAACACATGCAAGCAGGTGTGATTTGCTCTTGGGTACCATGGAGAGGTTAGACATCTTTTTTTTAAAAAAAAAATTGTTATTTTTAATTATGGCAGGTATGGGCATGTGCACATAAGTGCATGTACCTGTGAAGGCCAGAAGAGGGCGCCATATCTCTTGGAGCTGGAGTTACAGATGGTTGTGAGCTGCCATGTGAGTGCCGGGAACTGAACTTGGGTCCTCTGGAAGAGCAGCCAGTGCTCACAATGCCTGGACCATTGCTTAGGCCCAACAGAATCTTTCCTAAGATGGAAATTCCATGTTGAGTCTTCTTGGTTCTCTGTGTGTCCAGTCACTGCTGATTGTAGCTGTTAAACTAGGGAGGTCAGAGCTCGGTGGGAATTGGTGACGGTCATCTTGACTTGTGTTACCAAGGCCAGAAGTGTTTTGTTGTTGGAAAGGGTGAAAGCCTCCAAGAATGGTTCTTCTCGAGCTCATGAAAGGCAATGACATCTCCTTAGTGAGAAAAGGACACCGGATATGGAAAAGGACGGAACATATTCCCAAGATGAGAGGATGTGCTTCTCACAAGACAGAGAAGGTGCCCGTGCCCTGTCCTACCTCCAGGCCTCTGCTTCAGGCATGTGCCTTCATCACCAAAGGTGACTGAGACTTCCAGAGGGAAGACCTGTGCCCAAGGGATGGCTCTGATGATGATGATGTGGGGAGGACTTCTGTCATAAATGATAGAGGGCACTCCTAATGGATAACTACAGTCAACCTCACTCAGCCAGTCAAGTGACCCCAAGAGAACACTGGTCTCAGCTCTCACCCCCCTCAATCCTGTGGGCTGAGCAGGACCAAGCCTTAACTAGCGCTCAGTGCTTAACAACGCTGCACTGGTTTAACTGTGTCATCCATGGGGGAGCTGTGTTTAAGAGGCGCATGACTTCTGGAAGGGATAACACATTCTCTCTCTCTCTCTCTCTGCAATGTACTTCTAAAGCACATGAGTCACTCCCCAGGGGTGAGGCCCCTTAATATCTAATACAGAGTAGTCAGCCTTAAGAATACATACACACAAATAGCAAAAACAGACTTAGCAGGATATATGCATATATGTGTGTGTGTATATGCACATATATATGCACACACATAATATATATTTGTATATACATATGTATTATATATATGTATATGTATATATACATATATATGCACACACATAATATATATTTGTATATACATATGTATTATATATATGTATATATATACATATATATGCACACACATAATATATATTTGTATTATGTATTGTGTGTATGTGTGTGTGTGTGTGAGAGAGAGAGAGTGTAACCAATAGAATAGAAAAGGAGACTATCAGCTTGAGGGTGGGGTGTCATGGGAGGGATGCGAGGGATTCAAGGGATGGCTATAGGAGAGAGGAAAGGGAGGTAAAAGTGATATAATTCTATTTTTAATTGGAAACACTCTAAAACATATAATAATTTACAAGGAACCACAGTTACACACTCACTTGCTTTAGCACTATTCTGTGTGTTACTTCACTCTCCCAAGACACAGTGAGGAGGTGTCTGGGGCTGCCTCCTTCTACAGATGGGGAGCAGGACCCAGGCCTGGAGCTGACACAGGCAGAGGGGTTTGGGGGCCTCTCTGGGTAACAGAGCAGAATATTTTTAAAGTGTTTTTGCAGCGTGCGGATATTAAGATCTCATCTAAGCATTTGGCCACCCTGAGAGAATCACATTTGTGAGGGATCACAGGGACCAATTAGCTGGAGCTCAGAAGTCATGTTCACTCCTGTGACAGAGCCATGTTCAATTATGTTAAGAGGATGTGCCCCTTGACCGCCTCCATTCTGACTCTCTTCCCTCAACCTGACTTCACTTCCAAGCTTTAGAACTTCAAACCACGAAGTGACATACTGCCTATAGATCTTCAGTCAAGATTGCCTTTTAAAAAATTCCTAAATAGGGACATCTATTTCTTCAGAATTAACAAAATTTTAGTTCAATATTTTGGAAGGTGAAGTACCAGATACACACTGATATTTTTGTGGTGGTGTGAGTGTCTTTTGGACAATATTGTCCCCCAGCCTCACTCCCATCCACTTCGTGTTCATATAGGTGGAAAGGTCAGCCAAATGTCAACGCTGTAGACTCCGCAGAGCAGACTGGAGGGGTGTGGGTGAGTGCCAGGACCAAGCCAACAAGAGGAACACAGAGTTAGATTCATACGTGTGCGGGCATGGTGTACCATATTGCACGTAATAAAAACTGTCGTTTTATTACCAGCAACCGGTTCATATTATTATAAAGGTCAAAGAGACTCAGGAGAGCCAATGGTCTTGTGTAAGCCTGAAAAGCTAAAGTTTCAACTTATCTAAATTCCAATTAGAGTTCAGACCCAAAGGCAGAAGCCGACGGTCGGGTTTGAGGATAGTCTGTCAGGGAGAGCAGATTTCCCCTTATTTCAGGCTTTCGCTTCACTTCTGTTCTTCAACAGATTGGATGAAATCCACTCAGTATTCTGTCCTACTCAATCTCTCAGTTCCAGAAATACCCTCTCAGAAGCTGGGGAGATGGCTCAGTGGTTAGAGCATGGGCAGCTCTTGCAGAGAATCTGGGCTGGTCTGATGCTGCTATGTATTCTAATGCTAGACACTGGCTCCCAAGAGCTGGTCACCCCAGTGTGTCTGTCTGCTTCCAGTTTGTTTAGTTTGAGCTGTGGGCTCTTGGCTGTGGCTCCAGCCAACATGTCTGCTTGTTGCCACAATTTACTTTTATTTTATGCGCATTAGTGTTATGCCTGCATGAATGTCTGTACACCAAATATGTTCAGTGTCCACAGAGGCCAGAAGAGGGCATTTGGTCCCCCAGAACTGGAGTTACAGGAAGCCACCATGTGAGAGGTGGGAATCAAACCCAGCCCAGTGTGCCTAACCACTGAGCTACCTCTCCAACCCCTCAATAAATACTTCTTCATTGATCTGTTGATGTTTGGGCCACATTCCAAATGCTTTCATTGTCAGTATGAATGTAAGTTAGGCAGGTTTATCAAAAGACTTTGCTAGATGGGTTCCCCTAGTACCTTAAGACGGGATTTTCTCCTGGAACGCAGGTTGCTCCTCACAACAGACAGAAATATCAAAGTTCCACACTATAGTTCAGACATAGCGTCCCTGCCCCATGTCAGGGCCACCTGATTAATGGCATAAAAGATCAGACACTTGGGATCACCTGTCCTGAACCAAACCTGAGCCAACAAGAATCAACCCTTGGTATTTGAAAGAAGGTGTGAATGGCCCCAAGCTGAGCCTTCTATGACTTAGATGAACATTCTAAAGCACATTCAATAGAGTTGCCATTATCCCGTGTGTTAGCATTCTAAGCCCCGTCCCACAGTTACCCGGCAACAGCCAGCTATGCTCCTCCCCACAGTTACCTAGCAACAGCCAGGTAGGCCTGACCCAGTATAAAAGGGGCTGCTTGTCCCCTCCTTGTTCTCTTACTCTCTTGTCTCTTTTTCTTCTCTTCTTGTTCCCTCTCTGTCCCCTCGCCCCTTCCCCGTTACCTTCCCTCCCTCTCTCCACATGCTCATGGCCGGCCTCTACTCCTCTACTCCTCTACGCTCTCTTTCTCTGCCTCTACTACCCTCTTAACTCCCTTCCCCATGCCCTGAATAAACTCTATTCTATACTATACCGCCGTGTGGCTGGTCCCTCAGGGGGAAGAGATGCCTTCATGGGCCCGCTGAGACACCCCCTGCCCCCATACCTCCATAGAACACATTCCCCCTCTCTTTATCTTTTCATAAACACATCACCATGAAGCTTGATGAGTCCCCATCATTACAACAATGTCCCTTATGGTGGGGTTTTCCTCCTTTACTGTCTACTATGCCTTCTGATTTCCTGGTCCTACTTTGAAAACTCTAATCTGGAACAATTACACTTAAGCTATTGTCTTGGGTTGTCTTGTTCCAAGTGGAGCTGAAGAGGGGGGTCACAGTACCTAGGCAAGTTGGGATTGGGTCCCATAGCTTAAAGAATGAAAGGTTTCTTCTCAGGGACAAGGAGAGAGCAGCTGGGCTTTGAATAGTGATGTTCAGAGTCGTAAAGATGAGGACAGTGAGAACATTCTAGAGCCTAACGGATGTGATAAGAGATGTTGCCTTTGAGCCTTCCCCCCACATTCCAGCCAGTTGATTGAATCGTACCATCTACACTGCCGAAGGCACAAGAAATGAGTGGGATAGACCAGCTTCAAACACAGGCATAGAGCAGCTTGCAGAGAGACTCTCTTGTGCAATGGAAGCATCACCTGTCCATAAAATGGTCCATTAGTTTAGGCAGGAAATAGGGCAGTGGGAGTTCCGGTATAGAGAGAGGATTTATGGGATAGAATCAGGAGATTTACCCCAAATCCTGAGGGAGATAGTAGCATGAAAGTGAGGAGTGTTAACCACCCACATGGTGGAACTTAGAATAGAATAAGCAGATAATTAAGTTTCGAGCCATTCAGGTGACAAGCCAGCTTTTGGCCTAGGCATTTGTTCATGAAATATTAAGTCTCAGAGTTGTTATTTTGGGAACTTGGGCATGAGTGGAAAAGCCGGCAGTTACCATTGTGATTGTCGCTCGGCTCCAGAAAGACCACACTAGGCCAAACAGTTCCATGTGGGGTTTATTGAGAGAGAGAAGGGCAAGGTAATGGTGAAAAGAGAAGGGGGAGGGGGAGAGAGAGAGAGAGATCAGAGGGAGGGGTCTTCCTTTTATATATGGATAGTGACGTAGCCACAGGTAAATGTGGGAGGTGAGCCAAGTGGATTCTTGGAATATGGTGGGTGTTGCCTTGGCAATAGGTGTGTGGGTCACACTTTCTCCTAGGTGTGATGTCACTAGTGGGGTTCAGAGATTCTGGTACCAACAGTTACAGCAACTGAAATGCACACTGTAGGAAATGACCAAGGTTCATAGCTAAGAAGAAAGAACAGCTTACAGGTGAAAGGGAGACATTACTGCAGAGCGTATGTCCACTTTGTAAACTATTTCAGACAATGCTATAAAGTTTTATCTCTATGAATTACACTTAAAACTATTATTATTATTATTATTACGTGCATGTTTGCTGTACAGTGTGGGCACACATGCCACGACATGCCTGGGGAGGTCAGAGGTCAACTTCGTGGAGTCAGTTCTCTCCTTCCACCTTTTACAAGCTCTGGGGATCGATTTCGGGTTACCATGCTTGTGCAGCAAGCCTTTCTACTGACTGCTAACAAGCTCTAGGGCCCTGTGAATTGCAGCTTTTAACACTCTGTTTAGAGAGACTCCTGAGCTGGCCACAAAATGTTGCCTCTTTAAGGGTACTTAAAATCATTTAGAAGGAAAATGTCACAAAAATTGCCAGGAGAGATTGCTAAAAAATGCAAATTCCAGGACATCATCTCAGCCAGCTCCCAGATAAGTAGAGAATCATTCCCAAAAGCCATCTCCATAGGGCGGTTTGATGCGGGTTGGCTGTTCCATGCCTCCTCCACTGATTAATATGCAGTGCGACTTCCCCACACAAGAGCCTTTCAAACGCACTGACATTTAAGAGGCAGACTGCAGTAAACAACTCTATATCCACCCCACCCCCCATCCTCCAACACCATCACTTTCATCATCAACTGGAGTGACTGGTGTGGTTTAGCATTCACCACTCTTCATTAATATTCTGAAACAACCATGAAAGAGGGGAGGGGCATCTTTGTGTCTCTGCTTTGATCAGCTGAGAATAAAACCTGTAACTCTCCAGCCACCCCAAACCTTTCAAGAAAGGCTCCAAGGCGAGGTATGTATAAAACACATCTAAACCGATCAAACATGCGGAAACGAAAGTCATTAAAGGACATTTCCAGAAAGTGTTTTTCTTAGGCTTTGCACTCTGAATCCAGGGAATTTGCAGGCTGAAGAGATGGTTCAGCCATTATGAGCATTTGCTGCTGTTGCGGAGAGAACAGGGTTCAATTCCCAGTCCTGGCATAGAGGCTCACAGTCATCTGTAACTGTACCATATCAGCTTTCTTCTTCTTCCTGGAATAAGACTTGCTCTCTACTACTAAAACCAAAGAAAAGTGTGTCTTCTCCTCTCAGAGCATAGAGTCTTTGTGGCTCAATACAGTCTGTTGTCCCAGAAGGTTCCATTGCTTGAGCCAAGGTTACTGATGCAGGGCTTCACCCTCCACCCAACTACACCAATATCACTGACGCTCCACGAGCTGGTACTGCAAGAGTGGATGCTGCCTGGAAAAACAGGGATGATGAACAAAGATGGCCATGGTACAGTGATGTCTCCTAGTGAAGAGGTCAGCTCAGAAACTTGGGAAAATTCCACCAGATCCCCTCCCCTCCTGAAAGAAAAAGGTCCTAAAGAACAAAGGCACCCCTCCCCTCTGGAAGGGAGAGGCTAATTACATTCCTCAGACCACAGAGGGGAGAGACCTACCAACTACCGGCCACCTGTGAGTAGGGGAGGCCCAGAGCTGGTAGACACATTCCTGACCATCGGCCACCTACCTCATTCCCTAAAGGCCAGTTTAAAAGTCACACTGTTGCCAGGCACTGGTGGCACATGTCTTTAATCCCAGCACTTGGGAGGCAGAGGCAGGCGGATTTCTGAGTTCAAAGCCAGTCTGGTTTACAGAGTGAATTCCAGGACAGCCAGGGCTACACAGAGAAACCCTGTCTCGAAAAAACAAAAACAAAACAAACAAAAAAAGAGTCCCACTGTTCTGCCAATCACATTGTGCCTAATGTCTGTTGCCTTGAGAGCCGTATAAAGACTCACCGGACAGGCTGCACATAGTTGTTCTCTCTGCATGTGCAGGTCTCCATGTGACCCCAACATGTTGAAACAATAAATTCCCCTTGCTTTTTGCATCGATCCCCAACTCCTTGTTGTTCACTCGGGGGGGGGGGGGGTCCCTGGTGAGCTAAGGCTCGCCAGAGTCTTACATTAGCAGGTATGCAATCTGCCTATGGATGTACATGTAAAGCCCTCACCACTTTAAAAGAGAAAAGATGCCACTGTTTTGGTGGGATTGGGGTTTCTGGAGACTCACTGTATTTAACTACTATACACCAGAATGTGTTGGTGTCCACATAGATGCCCCCAGAAAACTCAAAGCCTGTTTTATTCTTGAATAGGTGCTGCTTGGTTAGGACTGCAGGTCACAGGGATACCTCCAGAGCCTTGCTGCTTCTGACTTAGGTCTTGTGGCAATGATCCCTATGCCTGGCACTGTAATACTCCTGCTCTTCTGCCTGGGCCTGTAGATTCCAGCTATCTTGACCTCAGCCCTGACCCTTGCCAGGCCTCTCATCAGGTTTCCTCCTCTGTTGGAATCCAGAAGAAGTTGGTTCTAATACTGGCAAATGAATGTCTCAGTTAATAGTCTAGATAAGCAGTTCTCAGCCTGTGGATTGTTGGGGGCCGACAGGCCAACTGCCGGCTACATAGACAGGCCGCCTCTCCCCTCGAGTGAAATTCCTGACCTTCCTGACGGAACATCAAGACCAAGATAAAAATCTGT
This sequence comes from Tokudaia tokunoshimensis, assembly GCA_036184795.1. Taxonomy (NCBI): domain Eukaryota; kingdom Metazoa; phylum Chordata; class Mammalia; order Rodentia; family Muridae; genus Tokudaia; species Tokudaia tokunoshimensis. Next base: position 39,423,486 of record BTHU01000006.1, read on the forward strand.
GACCTTCCCGGGAAAAACCACAGAATGTCCCAGGCACCCAGCCCAGGGCTTGGCCCATAGCTCACTTCTCCCTAGCTCTCCCTCCCAACTTCCTCATTCAGGGCTTGGCCCATAGGTCACTTCCCCATAATTCCCCTTCCCAACTTCCTCATCCCCACTGCTTAAAACGTGCTGCCTGTGTGACAATAAATGGGGCCTTGACAATGGAATCTTGCTTGGCCTCCTTTCTTTCTCTCCCCCATGACCCTTAGGTAGCGCCTCTTCAGGACCCTGAATAACTAGACCTGCTGGACGGGTCAGTGGATTGCAACTCCTTTGTGGTCGAACCCTTTCATGGGAGACGCACCTAAGATAATTGGAAAACACAGATACTTACATTTTGATCCTAATAGCAGCAAAATTACAGTGATGAAGTAGCCATGCAAATAATTTTATAGTTGGAGGTTACCATAACTTGAGGAACCTTATTAGAAGGTGGGAGCATTAGGAAGGTTGAGAACCACTGTTATAGATGAACTTACCAGCAAGAGTGTGAGCAAGCAGGTAAAAATGACTACTTTTATGTGGGCTGCCACCAGAAGGTATCCCCTAGATTTAGAGTGTGCCTTCTTGCTTCACATAATCTGGTTGAGAAAAGCTCTCATGGGAGTGCTCAGTGGCTTGCATTTCACTTGATCCTAGATGCAATCAAGTTTTAACAATCTAGATTAGTCATGACTGGGCTGGAGAGATGACTCAGCCCTTAAAGGTGAGGGCAACAACCAAAATATCAAGATTACCTATCACAAGCAATATACCACCTTTATATATTTACCACGGAATCTGTGTGGCATACTTTTCATTTGGGCTTTCTTTTTTGCATAAATAACACTATAGTAATCATTATAAGTTAAAAACAATAGGTTCATAGGAACTATTTTATAGGTTATAGATGTAATTCCTCTTATTATGTGTGCTGTGAGGATCTAGTTTGTGAGTTGCCTTCTTAATTTTCTTTATGACATCACCCCTACTAACAAGACTCCTCTTTCCTTCATTTAAATGTATCACAGTCTTTACCTTTTTTGTTATAAACATGCCTATTTTTGTTTCAACAAAGCATGTTCCTACCCCAAAGTCAAAATGGCATACCCCCACCTTGTCTTCTAACTCATCTTATTTTCTCTCAAGCATAAAACTTTAATCTAGCTGAAGTTGAGTTGTTCGTCACCTTTCACACAGGAGTAACACGGGTCCCAGTGCACCTGGGCCCTGTCCATCATGCCCACCTCTGCCCAGCCCTGCATCTTTCTCGCCTATGTCTGTATGGATGGCTCTGGGGTCTGCTTTCCTTTCCTTCTCCCTGTTTCTCACCTCCTGCTTCCCTGAAACCAGGCTTGTGGAGAACAAGTCCTTCTGATCTTCCTTGAAAGTTTTCAAAGTTACCATTTTCAATTACGTGTAAATGTGTGTCTCTCAGTAGATCTGTGCATATGAGAGCCAATAGAGGTCCGAGGTTTCGTTCCCCCTCACCCCCTGAGGAGCTCGAGTAGCATTTGTGAGCTGCATAATGTAGGTGTTGCAATCTGAACTCAGGTCCTCTGCAAGAGCAGTGTGAACTCCTAACCACTGAGCCATCCCTCCCACCCGCCTCCTGATTTCTTATTTGAGACTTTCTTGGCTATTTCCATTCCTTTTCTTTCTCCCTACATATTTTATAATAAGCTTATACTTGGGGGTTTTTATTGGCTCTGATTCAAATTTATAGGCCTAGATGAATGAAACTGACATGTTTATGGTATTGAATCTTTCTTCAATGAACGAAGCATATTTCTTCATTTATGTGAGACTTCTTTACTGCCTTTAAACACAGTCCTATCTGTGTCTACGCAATGGTCCTACACAATTTTCATGAGTTGTTTCTTTTAATGATCCTTTGAAAAACATTTTTGGCTATAATATATGCCATCTTTGTGGCGGTTTGAATAAGAATGGCCCTTATACGCCCTTATGTTTGAATGTGTGGTCCCCAATTGGAAGACTAAGAGGTGTGGCCTGCTCATTGCAGGGGTGTGAGTCACTGGAGGGCGTTGAGGTCTCAAAAGCCATATGCATTTCCAGACAGCTCTCTCTGTGTCTTCCGCTTGCTGTTAGGGATGTGAGTTCTCCACTGTTGCTGCTGCCTTGCCGGCCCTCCACCCTCTAGACCCTAACCTTCTGGAACCATAAGCCCAGTTAAACAGTTTAATAAGTTGACTAGGTTATAGCGTTTTATCACAGCAACAGAAAAATAGTAAATACATTCTGTAGGAAATCATATTTTCTAGCTGTCTTTGCTTTGTGAATATTTTGCTTGTGAATATGAATATATATCTTGTTGAACCACCGTATTAAATCTAGTAATAACTTATAGTCATTATGGAAATTCTATGTATTAGTATCTTCTAAGAACAACAGATCCTTTCTAACGTTCTAAGCCTCATCAAGGAAGCCTTCTCATCCAGTGATTAACAACTGGTCAAGGAACCGGGAAGGAGAGAAAACTCAGCTCTAAGTGGGATGTCTGTGTCACACCCCTTCCTCCTAAGGTTCGGGAGTCATTGTGGAAGTAGACACAGAGAGGCTGTAAGTGGTAATAGCTGACTGCAAGGATATGGTGCTTTCTAGACACAGCTGAGCAAATGCACCAAGGAACTCAGAGCAATCATTGACAGTGTGCACAAGACTTATGCAAGCTCCAGGCAGAAAATCCCGGATGGAGAGGGGAGGTGGGCAGGAAGTCCCGCCCACAATGAAGCTCTATTGGCAGTTGATAGCCGCTGAGAGAGGAGGGTGTAACCAGTGGTAGGTTGACCATTCTCAGTGGAAGCTCACACATCGAGAGTAGATGACCAACACAAAAACACACTTGATGAGAACACAAAGGTGGATGGGTAGAGACAGGGAGGTAGATCTGGGAGACGTGATGCTAAAAACCAGTGTACAAAATCCTCAAAGAACTAATACAGAAAAGGAAGAGAAGAGGGGTGTGTGGTGTGTGTGTGTGTATGTATGTGCGTGCATGTGCATGTGATCGTGTGTGTGTGCGCATGTGTGTATGTGAGAGTGTGTACGTGCATGTGTGTGTACGTGCATGTGTGTGTGTACCTATGTCTGTGTATACACACACGTTTATGTGCCTGTGAATAATTTATTTTCCTTGGACCATCAATTCATCATTGAAAAGACAACAATAGCCTTAGCTTGTTCCTAGCTATAAATGAAAGGGCTTCTAAAATTTGAGCAGTAACAATATTAGTGCTAGTGTTCAGAAGTGAATTTCAGATCTAAGTGTTTTATTTCTTATGCAAATGCACCAATACATTCTCACGAAGAGTAGTGAGTTTCACTGAGCGTGTTTAGGCCTCTGATGAGAACACTGGTTTTTCTCTTAACGAACTAATGTGCAGAATTATACAATGTTCTCAGTCTTTAAAGCAACACTTAAATTTCTGCGGTGAACCAAAAGTGATAATATGTGTGTATAATTTCATATTCTGTTTATTTGTGTGGGACATGGTGCACATGTGGAGAAAAAATGATAACTCACGGCAGCTAATCCTCTCCTTCCTTTCTTCCATCATATGGAGATCAAACTCAGGTCAGCAGGCTTGACAGAAACCACCCTTGCCATCTTGCCAGCCTGCACACCAGAGTGTATTGGGATTCCTCACAAGAACGTGGATAAGGGGTTATTACAGAAACATTCATTCCTCGAAGGCATCTGGATCACCAAAATAAGTCCCATGCACTCCCAAGCGTAATTGATAACTGTCAGAGGATGTATCCTTTGAGTTCCCTATACAGCATTCTGACCACTCTACAGAAGAGCCTTGTCTCCCAAAGCAATTCTCTGTGACTTTATTTAACCTCAAAGGAAATTTGTAAGCCTCATCAGTTTTTCAAGCTTTCAGAATCTTCTAAGTTTTGAGAGCTTTGTGACTCCTCTTGCTTCAATTCAGAGAAAATGGTCACACAGCATTCCGTCCCTCCTTCTGGCTCTCAGACACCCTCCTCCACAATGCCCTCTGAGCCTTTGAAGAAATGATATTGATATCCGATTACTTTCCTTCATTTATACCAAACATGGAGCTGCTGTCCTAATCGCAAGCCAGCCACAGGGTTTTGGACTGGATCACCGTAGCAAACATGGATTCCCTCCTGTGGCACAGGCCTTAAACCCATTTGGGAAGCAGTTGGTTGCACCCACTAATAGTCATACCACTATTGTACAAGTGAACGCCATCCCACTGCATGCTGGTAGTATAATATGCAGGATCCATGATTAATACTGTCAGCTACAGTTCTCCTCCAGTCTGTATAATGCAGTTCAGCATTATTAAATCAGGCATCAGGGAAGGAGCCTCCTGCCCTGTACCAGCCTGATTTCCCCATGATTTGCAGTCAAACCTTGCAGGATTCAGTATTTATGACTGATGCCAGAAAATGTGTATAAAGACTGCTAGATTTATTTAAGTGTAAATTTACTTAATAAAGAGGGAAAATCACGATATTGCTTGGATTATAGGACATCTTCTTACCCCTTCCCTTCGCTCATTGGCAGGCTGATTCCATTTCACAATACTATTTGCTTTGCATGTTTTAGCTTGTCTTGTGAGACATGCTTCACAGACCCTCGGGAGCCATTCACTTCTATTCCTTGAAATCTATGGTGCTTTATTTCACTCCAAACTCAAATAAAACCAATGTCACCCTAGAGTCTAGATTTCCTCTTTTGTGTACACTGCAGGAAGCTTAGCTGGAAGGAAGCACTGGTTTAAGCCAACTATTTCTGTGGTAGTTATTTAAATAAAGTAAGTTTAGTTCACATGATGAAGATCTAGAAAAGCTGGGCTGTCTGGAATGTAAAGAATCACAGAAATGCATTGTATGCAAACAACCGGAAATGGGGGGTGGGGGGAAGACGCTGATGACTTTAACGAGAAGTGAGTAGCTTGGAAATAACTTCTCTTGGAGTCCGATACTTCCACCCACACTCCAAGGAAGATGGTTTTGATGAGTTCTGTAGACCTACTTGCCAGTGAAGCAACTAAACTTCGAAAATAGGAGTGGAAAACAACTACTGTCTTGTCCATCCTATTGACATCAGAACATAAGAAAGGATACCAAACACCCTATAGTGTTCTGGTAAATACAGAAGACTGGCACTTGAAACACACCCCACTCAATAGGAGAGGAAAGCCACTCTGGGTGGGCATGGCCAAGAAGTCAAGAATCCTTGTTCCTGGAGTCCCCAGTGAAGACTGCTATGTCTGCAGAAGCAACAGGGTGCTAGTACTTTTTCATTCATGGTTTTGTGTTGCAGACACTAAATCCAAGCAAATGCATTGGACAAGGGCACCATAAAAACCGACTTTTCACATGCCACTCCTACTAGTGTAACAGAGTATTAGAGAATCCTGAGGCATAACCATCTTCATGCCGACTTGTTCCTACTAAGTACCACCAGCCTTAGGCTTATTCCAAGTCAGTAATAGGGGTTTACTAAGTCAAGTACACACTTAGAATTGTGGTTATGTATATCTCCACACATTCTGAACATCCTAGTTGCTTATAACTGGCCATCAATCATTTGATTGACACAAAATCCTTGACGGCTATCATTTATCCCTCACCCTTCACCCAATGTTGAATTAAACAGGTCAACCAGAACAGATCTCCTCCCCAGGACAAGGGACAATTGAAATCAAACCAATGGATGGGTAGTCAATGATGTTGACTGGCCGTGGTGGTTGAATTGAACATCGTCCTCTTCCATAGGCTCCAATGTTTGGTTACTCGGTCCCTAGTTAGTGGCACTCTTTGGGGAGGGTTAGAAGATGTGGCTTTGCCAGAGGAAGTACATCACTGGAGACTTGAGAGCTTCAAGTCTCACTCCACTTGCTATTGGCTCTTTCTGCTTCGTGCTTACAGTTCAAAATGAAAAATCTCAGCTTCCTGCTTCTGTTGCTATGACTGTTATACTCTGCCATGCCTCCCGGCCATGATGGACTCTTATCCTTCAGGAACCATAATCCCAGATAAATTCTTCCTTCTATAAGTTTGCTTTGGTCATGAGGTTTTACCACAGCAACAGAAAATTAACTAATGCACTGAGAAGGTGAAACCTAAATGAAAGAACTGCCTCCAGCAGTGCCTACAGCCATGACGGGTACAGACCATCCCACTGTGCTAGCTTCCGTCCTCTGCTCATAGGAATAGGCATGGTAAGGAGGTAGCTGAGAAAGCCAGAGGAGCAAACTAGATTGCAGCCTTCCTGCTTCAAGCGTCTCTTTAAGTTCCTGCCTTAGCTTCCCTCAGTGGTAGATTCTGACCTAGCAATGAAATCTTCCTCCCCTCCCCTCCCCACCCGTTGCTTTTGGTAAGGGTATTTTTCAAAGTATCAGAAAGCAGACTAGGAAAATTATAAACCTATGTGTGGCTTTTGGAGAGCATATTGATATTTAATTTTTTGAACCATGGGCTATTTTCTGTAGTTATTACACCATTTTACTATTACACCATGAATGGTGTAGAAGAGTTCTTCTATTTCTCCATAACTTCTATTTGGATGTTTTTCTCCTTTGATAATATCTGCCTTGATGGTCCTGAGATGACACCTCCTCCCTCCTGGATTCGTAAGTGATCAATGACATCAAGCATCTTTTCCAGTGGACATTGATCATTTACTTATCTTCTTTGGAAAAATGTTTATCGAACTCATTTGTTCATTTCTAATTTGGATATTAGGGTTTTTTTTCTCTTGTCAGGATAGAGGTGTTTTATATATATATATTGTCGAGATAGAAGTGTTAATATATTATTGATTTTAATTTATTCTAAGATATGTGGCTTATTAACAGTTCTTCTTATCGACGGGTTGCTTTTTACACTGCTAATGATTTTTTTTTTTTTTTTTTTGGTGCGCAGACATTTTTCATTTTCATGAGGTCTACTTTGGCTGTTTGTTTTCTTTCCAGTGATTTTTGTGACATTGTTGCCAAATCCAATATCAGAAAAACTTTCTCCGCTGTCTTTAGAGATTGGTAGATGTGAGCTAATATAGATCTATTTATTGTATTGATATAGATATATCATATTCAGAATGATTTTTGAGGTACATATTCATTGTTTAATAGGTAAATAAGCAAACTAACCTAAATGTTACTTCAAGTGCTCTCATTTTGGGGGAGTATGGTAAGAAGTTTAAGTCATTTTTAAGGCGTTGTTATTCATACATTGATGAATAACATTCATCATATGTTCTACAATAGATACATTTCAATACTAACATTTTGATTATTTTACCAACATCTTCTCAGTCCATGTTTTATCCACAACCTCTCCTCAGTGTTTCCCTCAGCCTGACTTCTCAGAAGTCAGTAGTTGCAATTCTCATCCTTACGTGTGTACTCCACTTCGAGCTGATTTTCTGTGATGTGTCTATAACATGCACGTTCCCGTTACTTAGGGTCTAACTTTGTCCTTTGTCCTATGGGTGTCATCTTAATTTCCCCTTGCCAATTATTGGTGTAAAGCTATCCTTTTTCCCATTGAATTGTCCTACTAGCCTTGCCCAACACGATTTGACTATAAATCCCAAGGACCTCTTCTAAACTCTCTGCTCTCTTCCTACACTCAATATGTCTGCATTTAGTCTTTCACATTATTTCGATTATTCTACCTTTGCAGCAAGTATGAATCCTTTAATGGTGTTCTTGGTTTTTCAGATCATTTGGCTATTTAGGGTCCCTTAAGAGTCTTTACACATCCTAAGCATATTTTTGATTTCTGTAAAATTGTCATACTGACTTTGATCATAATTTCCCTGAATCTACAGATTGCGTAGACAGTGTTGACACTGTATTACACAACGGTGTCTGAGAGCTTGGTCTGCTTGCTGTTTGGTAATCTCTTTTAGCTTTCACTGTACACATCCCTCACATCTTGGTTAACTTAATCCCTGGGTGTGTTATTCTTTCCACTGCTACTATAACTACTATACTACAAAAGAATTTCCTGTTTTCTTTTTGTCTCATTCCTTGATACTGTATAGAAACTCAAGGAACTTTGGTCTGTTGGTATTACATCCTAGACAAATGCCTGTTTTTAAAAGACTTATTCTTATGGGTATAATCGTTTGCCTTCATGTATGTATGTGCACCATGTCTGTGTCATGCCCACAGAGGTCAGAAGAGGGCATCAAATCTCCTGGAACTGGAGTTACAGACAGTTGTAAGCTACCATGAGTGTACTGGGACCTGAACTCTGGTCCCATATAAGAGCTCAGAATTACAGAATCACCTCTGCACCCCGGACAAATACATTTCCAAGATCACCTTTTGGTACCTTTGCCTTGTCAGTAGACCTACCATAAGGTGGGCATTTTTCTGCCTTTGTATTATTCCTAGACCTAACCTAGGAAGAAGACACCTGTAGTCCCATTACACAGATGGTTGTGAGTAAGTAGAGTGATCTACTTCAACCATTTCAGCTCTCAGTGGGACAGCTGAGAATCAGACACAGTGCCATGAAACCTAGAGTTCATTCTATGTTCTCTAAAACATACTTCCTTCTTAAAACATCAAGCAATGAAAACTATCTTTTGTACATGTAGTGATGTCCAAAATATTCAAGGTCAGATGTTACTTGCTCTTCTCATCTCCAGGTCTGGAGAAGAAACTTTTAGACACATGTCCTTGAAGTAGAATCTTTCTCTGAGGTTTAATCAATAGAACACAAGGAAAATAATTTGCCAAGACACACAGTTAACAGCCAAGACCCTAAATTTAGAACCATAGTCAAATTTAGAAGGATACTCAATCTAGTCAGTCATTAAGTGACTACTTTTGATGAATCATTGGTGACACCAAGGGCTCCATAAGAGAACCAGACCTGGATTTTGCTATCACTGGAAGAGCCCTGGGGGATGATAAGATCATTAGAGTTGATTTCTGAGGGACAAACTGGCTTCTTTGCTCCATCATACCTCCGTTCCAAGGTAACATAGGAGTCCCAAGAGGAGCTATACACTTAAATTAAACATTCTTCAGCCAACTCATTCATTTCCTTGTATCTACAAGAGAGAGTCATATTCCCAAGGAGCACAAATATGTGATTTCTGGAAGCATCTCCACAGCAGTTCAAACACTGCAAACAACAGCATGAATAGAGTTGCTACAAGCATACTATTTATTAGTCTAAATGTATGTATTAGATCTGTATAATAATTTTTAAAAAACAAAATACACCATCACATGAAAATGTGGTCTACAAAAGAAGTATATACATACTGCATGAATTCATCCACAAAACCCAGCATGGAGATGAAACTCCTCTCCAGACAATAAGGGTATCAACTCTACTCTTGCCAATCAGCATCAACTACATCACTTGACAATTCTAAAACCCTGCCATTTTTATTATTGGCCAAAGGACACAAAGAAAGATCAGATGATAGCACCAGCTTCCACTCAATAAATACTCTGTTATAGTCACTAGTGGGAAGAGTCTTGAGACATATTGCCAAACCTCTGTCTATATTAACCCAAAATGGAGGCTTCCCAACTCTTCAAAGCTACAGTTACACATTTCAGAGTCACACACTCTGGAAGACAAAGCCAACTGAACTATAAAGCATAGGGAGGTAGATGACTAAGAGAAAACAATGGGATTTTAAGCTTGATTTAATGCATCAGTTCAAGCCTATTGATTGGCCATAGTGGTATGTCAATGGCCCGGAAGTTTCTAGGATCAATAAAATAGGATTCTTACAAACCAAAGGGGATTTGAACATAGAAAACATTACTGGATCCAGTGTCAAAGTGCCAACTCTAGTATCATGGCCTCTCTGTTGGAAATCACTGAGAAACTATTGAAAAAACTATGGGACAGATTTGACTGACATTCCCAAAATCAGCCATTTGCCTCCCTGATTCAGAGCATTCCCTGGGCTCTTGGGAAAGAAAACACATATGTGGAACTCAATCACTTACACTTTGACCTTTTCAAATATTCCATAGGCATAACTCTTCCCTGGCGCCCTTTTTACTAGACTTCCTATTTCATTCCATGTGTCTGTTTCCCAAAAGGGCCATTAGCAATAGAGTCAGTGATTCACTGGAGATCCTTTGGGGCAAAATAATTTAAGTTCCTGTACCCTGGGAGGATTCACTTACTACCCCTCTTCCATGTAACCCCCAATTAAGTCCAGTTTGACAGAAACAGGTTCCTGGAGTTCACATATCATTGGGGTATTCCCTGAAGGCTCTGTGATTAATGATAATCTTTTCAGCCCAGCTGGTGATGGATAATGCCCTAGGGTTCCCTGAGAATGAGTTGATAAGGGAGTTCGGGTCTCTGGGGTTTCCAGGTTGACAGTCACTGAATTTCATAGGATATTATTACTGTATTGTTTCTCCACAGTCCCTGGTTTTCCCTTTTACTCAAGATATTTTAGAAAGAGCTGTGGTTACCTGCTAGTTCAAGTTAGTCCTGTGCAATCTGACTCAAGTGGTTTCATACATTCCCTTTGATTTATGAAATGTCCATCTTCCTGATTCCAAAAACCTGCAGATCATTCAGGAGCCACTAAGGCCAATCAATATGCTTCAGCTGACATATTGAATCAAGCCTAAAATCTCATTCTTTTTCTTCTACTTTCAAACCCATTTCCAGTTCTTTCCAATATACAAGCATATGAACATTGGTCTCCTGAGTAAAACTTTGCTATATTCCCTCAGTGCCACACTGATGTAAATAAAACTCTGGTGATTGGCATAAAGTTAAGAACACAGAATGTTATAGCTATTTAAAATACCCAGATATACTTTAATAGATGAGGAACCTAAATTTCAGGCTGATACAAATAGAGGCCCAGGAGATATGTCCCCAAACTCCCCCTTCACCATCTCTTGTAGTCCACAGGCTTCTTTACTGTTACTCAAAGCTTTGACTCTTATATTGGTGATTCTGTGATGGCTCCATAGACTTTTAGCCCCATGACTACAAAGTATTTTATTGTTATTGCTGTCTTTTGTTGCAGGAACTATTTTTAGTATAGACATAGGATATCTGTGGTTTTAACTCAACAATAGCTGAATATTTAGGAATAAGCCTGGAATTCTATTTCTTAAGTCTACTAAGAAACTGGATATATAGACACAATGTCCAAACCAATATAGAGATAGAACTCTACCCCGATGCAGAATCTATGCATTGAGTCTGAGAAATTGGACCATAACTTCTGCAGCTATAAGTTCATAACTTATAGCTCCTGGGTTTACTTATTTCCCATTTGGGATTCACTAGAAAAGACCAAGCCTGCTCTGCCACGCACCCCCCCCCCACCATGAGTTTCACAATCTTCCACAACAAGTGTTTCATCAGATAGAAATACTGATGACATATTGTGTTTTGTCAATTATTATTTTTATGGTGTATTGGTATATTTCCTGAATGCCAGAAAAATGAAAATTATATATTGGAAAAACCAAGGAATGCACACACTAGATCTATAGTTAAATCTTGTTAATTCCCAGGAGTTTGAGTCTCTACATTCAAGGCATAGTTATCCTCATAGAGGAGAGAAAGATATAGTTATAGTTAGGTTTTGTTTGTTTGTTTGTTTATTTGTATACATGTATTCCTGAGAGTATGTATCCTTGCATGATACCCACAAAGAAATGATAACCCCTCAAGCTGGAGTAAAAGTCAGATGTGAACCACCAGCTGGGTTTTGTAAATGTGATTTGAATAGGAATGGCCCTCATAGACTCATATGTATGGATGCTTGGCCTATGGGGAGTGTCACTATTAGGTGTGGTCTATTGTAATAGCTGTGGCCTTGTTAAGGGAAGTATGTCACTGCGGCCACACTTTGAGATCTTATAAGCTCGAGTCTGGCCAGTGTGTCACAGTTCCTCCTTGTGGCCTACAGATCAAGTTATAGACCTCTCAGCTCCTTCTCCAGCACCATGTCTGCCTACAACTGCCATGTTTCCTGCCATGATGATAATGCACTAAATTTCTGAAACTGTAAGCCAGCCTGAATTAAATGTGTTCCTTTATAAGAGTTGCTGTGGTCGTGATGTCTCTTTGTAGCAATAAAACCCTCACTAAGACAGTAGACCAGACCTGAATCCTCTGCAAGAGCAGCCAAAGATTTTAACCCCTGAGCCACCTCTCCAGTAACTATTGCTAGCTTTCAACTGTCCATGGTTTAAATGATGTCTTCAGACCTTCCCACCACCTTTCTCTGTTGGTGGCAAAGATGAGAGACCCTGGCCTTTCGTGTCAGTGTAGAAGAAAGATTTATGCCTGACTTCAAATGACCAATCTGTAGCTTCTCTCCATGTATACTTTTGCTTTTGTTTTGGCTACAGAATAGGGCTATATTTTACATTTATTGTTTCTCCCTTTAAAAGAACTTCACACTACTTGGTTTTAGGTATGAGAGAAGGTAATAAACTCTCAAGGAATGTACAGGTTCGCCCTGGCAGCTCAGAGCACCTGCCTTTCATTTATCTCACTGACAGCCAATACTCCTTACAGAGAGTCCCTTCCCTGGATTGTCCCTATTTCAGAACAGAGGACACTGGGGGACAGGTTTCTAAATAGACTCTTCATTCAGAAAAGCAAAGACATTGACTTTGTCCTCACACCTCTGGGGTTCCTGCTTTTTCCTTGAGCTCTGTAACCATCTGTGCACATACGCGCTTTTCTCATTACAATGCTTGCATTTGCATAATATTCTACTTTAGTAGTTTTAAAGATAAAGAAGCAGCCACCCAGAAAGATTCAATGACTCTGCTCATCCAGAGTGTAGTAGAGTCAAGACCCATTCTCATTACATGTCTCTGCTCTTCCCAGGTTCTCATAGAGTACACAATAGATGGGTGCTATTTGCAAAGTAACTTGAAAGGGAAATCAAGATGCCCTCAAATGTGCCTTATGGTCTCTCTACCTGCTTGGTTATAAAAGCCTAAGATATGTAAATCAATGAATTAAAATTCACTATTACAAAGTACTAAGTTAGCACCTTCATTCTCTTGAAAGTCTGATGCCTTGGTAATTAACTAAGAGCATTGGGAGAATTACCTTAACTTTCTTAGAATGTTGTGTGCTTGACAAATGTAGACACTGTTTTGCCTGGTAGTATTTAGCAGTGAATCTAGCAATGTGGATGAATCTTTGAGCACAGAGTAGATGTTCACTGAGTCTTATCTTGAGTCCCTAAGAAGGAATATATGCTATGAATGGATGCATTTAGTGGGATGTTTATTGGGTGACTATGGTGTTACACATCGTTGAACAAAATAGACAATGGAAAGTTGGGGAGAGAGGTCATAAGGCACTCTGTAGGACGTAAATGGTACAGGGAAATTAAAACAGAACAAAGTGGGAGAGGAAGGGTAGGAGCACGACGTGACATGAATTTAAATAAGGTGACTAGGCAGACTAAGACTAAGGAGATGTTTGTACAAAACCTTGAGGGGGTGAGGAACTTGGCTATGCAGGCCTCTGAGGAAGCAGGTTATGCTTGGCATGTTTGAGGAACAAGAAGGAGCCCAGGATGCCTAGAGTTCAGGAAGCAGAGGAGATGTGTAGGAGAAAGCCAGGCTTTGGTATGCCCTCGAGACGTGTAGGAGAAAGCCAGGCTTCGGTGCGCCCCCTTGTAATCCTAGGAACCAGGAGGCTGAGGCCAAAGGATTAGCTATTACCTTAGGCCAGATGAGCTACATAGTCCAGTCAAGGCCAGCATGAGTCTAGAATACTTGGTGAGGTATCGAAGTGGGGAGGGTGTGCGAGGATATGGAGGAAAGAGACAAAGTAAATAAATGAAAGTAAATGAATGAGCTAATGTATGCAAGACTCCAGATTGCTCAGATCCTTCTGGAACAGAGGCTAGCTCTCCAGGACCAACTATGGTGATATTCTGAAGGAAAAATGAAATATTAAAGGAGAAGGAGACGGTGACTGAAAATGTCAGCTATAACCCTGTGACCACGTTACAGTTGTGTGATGGTTACTTAGGACTGAGTCATTAGCATATATTCCTTACTTTGTTATGAATATGCATGTATGTATAATATATGCAGATGAGTACATATTAAATATATTTGTTTTATGTGGTCTCATTCTTTATAGTGTTGCTTAAGATGAATTGATTTCATGTCATGGTGTTTAAATATTATTTAAAAAAGAAAACATTGCCCATGGGCTTTACTTTTGAGAAAGACATCATTATAATTTGGGTTATAAGTAAGACAGTTGTGTCATGTTAGGCAGAATTATAATGTTGTTGCTGTGTATATTTAGAGGTTAAGTGTGGTTTAGAGATATAGTTGCCAATCTGGTAAGAAATAGACTTATGATAATTAATTTTATGTGTCAACTTGACTGGGCCATAGCATGCCCACATTACTTCTGTGTGAGTCTGTGGAGTGTTTCTGAGTATTTATGGAAGGTGTTACCATATTGACTAGCTGGTTAAACAGGTTCCTTCCCAGCACAAATGGTCACCAACAGTCTGAAAGTGACAAGAAGCTTCAGGAAGTTGGAGATTCCTCTGTGCCTACGGCTTAAGCTAGGACATCTGTCTCACCATGCCTTGAGTCAGGATTTAACCATCTTAGCTCTGGCTTCTCAAGTATTTGATCCCAGACTAGAACTTACCCCCATTACTCAGGCTTCCTGAGTCTCTAGTTTTTAGATAAGAAGTGATGGAACTTCAGAGCCTTTGTAAACACAGAGGGATATTACAGTCTCCTGGTAAACATACACACACACAGACACACACACATACATATACACACATATGTATACACACATACATATACACACATATACATATACACACATGTATACACACATATACACATGCATATACATATATACATATACACACATACATATATACACAGATATATACACACATACATAAACAAACACATACATATACACATATGTCCATACACACATAGGTATCACACACACTTATACACACATATATACAGGCAGTATACACACATGTATACACATATACACGCATACATACATATACACACATACATAAACAAACACATACATATATACACACATACATACACATACATATATACATACACACATACACACATGGTTTCTTTGGAAAACTCTAATTAATACAGCAAGCAGTAGTTGCCCCAAAATTCTTCCCTTCATAACCTTGTAGAAAAATTAATTGCATCAAGATTTTGCTACAGATAAAAATTAATGGTAAAACAATGAGATATTATATAAAACAATGCAACATGTTTTGAATTTTTCCAAAAAAAAAAAATCTATTGTACAACCTATATAGCAGGTACCTTTTGTGAGAACTTTGGTAAAGCTTTGTTTGCCCTTCCAGCATTCCTGAAGGTCTGTTTGAAGCTTCGATCAGAACGTTTTCAGGTCCTTTGAGCAGCCCAGGGGAGTCAGTGTAGAGAGCATCATTGCCTCACAGGGATTGGCATCTTGAAAGTAAAGCAAAGCCTCAGGAATCCAGGAGACCCAGACAGAAGGGAAGGAGTCTGCAGTGATCCCTCAGGATGCCCGCCGGATAAAGTCTGCTCTGGTGATTCCATACAGAACGATGCTCTGGGTCCATCTGGTCCCCACTGGCGGCTGCTGACCCTGCACAGGCTGCCCCAGTGAAGCTGAGAGTCAACCTGCCGTGACTAGAAGTTGAAGCTCGACATACATGGCTCACATGAAAATGGGCTCTGGGCAAGGGTTCACGCTTTCTTTAAAATGGGCAAAATTGGCAGAGGTGGAGGCAGGTTACAATGGAGTTTCTATCAAAACAAAACCCTGCGCTTGTTTGAACTAGGAAGCAATATTATATTTCCTAAGTGGAAAGCTGGTTAGAAGAAGTGGCTCAGTCTGGCTTATGGCACATCAAGGGAAGGAGGCACATTTACCGTCAAATTAAATCCTAGGTTGAAGGAGCTGCTCTCAAGAAGCCTTGGCAAGGAGCTACCCTGACCCTGTCCAAGAGAAGAAATCCAAGCTTCAGGGCATTAAAGAGTAAATGCATTCCGCATGTCCGAAGAGGCAAATTCAAAATAATACAGATGCGTCTTTGTTTCCTGAGTATCCGCAAAGACAAGACAGCCTGATAAGAAATCTTCAAAAGATGTTGTGAGATATTTTTTTCCTCCCAGGAGAGTGTCCTGAAATGTCTGTTTCCTGCTTCACGGATACTTTTTTTTCACAAGAAGAAGATTGTGATTGAGTATCTTCCTAGTCCTGTGTGTACACAGGAATGGAAGAAGAAAGAAAACGAGCGAGGGCATGCTTAGAGCAGGCAAAGAAGTTAGGAAAATGGAAAATTGGAAGTAAAGAAACAAGCTCATAGGAGTAACAGTGACAGTGAGCTCATAGGAGTAACGGTGACAATGAGCTCATAGGAGTAACAGTGACAGTGAGCTCATAGGAGTAACAGTGACAGTGAGCTCATAGGAGTAACAGTGACAATGAGCTCATAGGAATAACGGTGACAATGAGATCATAGGAGTAACGGTGATAGTGAGCTCATAGGAGTAACGGTGACAGTGAGCTCATAGGAGTAACGGTGACAATGAGCTCATAGGAGTAACGGTGACAATGAGCTCATAGGAGTAACGGTGACAATGAGCTCATAGGAGTAACGGTGACAATGAGCTCACAGGAGTAACGGTGACAATGAGCTCATAGGAGTAACAGTGACAGTGAGCTCACAGGAGTAACGGTGACAATGAGCTCATAGGAGTAACAGTGACAGTGAGCTCATAGGAGTAACGGTGACAATGAGCTCATAGGAGTAACAGTGACAGTGAGCTCATAGGAGTAACGGTGACAGTGAGCTCATAGGAGTAACAGTGACAGTGAGCTCATAGGAGTAACGGTGACAATGAGCTCATAGGAGTAACAGTGACAATGAGCTCATAGGAGTAACAGTGACAATGAGCTCACAGGAGTAACGGTGACAATGAGCTCATAGGAGTAACGGTGACAGTGAGCTCATAGGAGTAACAGTGACAGTGAGCTCACAGGAGTAACGGTGACAATGAGCTCATAGGAGTAACGGTGACAATGAGCTCATAGGAGTAACGGTGACAATGAGCTCATAGGAGTAACAGTGACAGTGAGCTCATAGGAGTAACGTGACTTGCTGGAGCAGTGAGGGAATGAGTAAATGGACTGATGGTTCTCAGCCATTGGAACACTTTATCAGCTAGGACCAAGGGAAAAAGAAAAACAAAGAGAAAGGAAGGAAGGAAGGAAGGAAGGAAGGAAAGAAGAAAGGAAGGAAAGAAGGAAAGAAGGAAAGAAAGAAGGAAGGAAGGAAGGAAAGAAGGAAGGAAGGAAAGAAGGAAGGAAGGAAGGAAGTCACTCAAAAGCACAAAACCAAAATGCATGTTCTTAGCAAAAACACATTGTTGTTTTTTTAATTTTTAATTTGAATTTTCTGTGTTTACGGGTGTTTTGCCTTCATGTGTGTCTGTGAACCACGAGTGCCTGTTGCATGTGGAGTGTAGAAGAGGGTATTGGGTTATCTGGAGCTGGAGTGGCAGGTGGTTGTGAGCCTCCGTGTGGTGCTGGGAACAGAACCCAGGTCCCCTGGAAGAGCGGCAATGTTCTCTTACCACTGAGCCTTCTCTCTAGCCCCCTTCGTTTGCTTTATTTCTCTTTTTTGGTGGTGATGGAGTGGCTGTTGCTAGTGCTTCCATACCTGTGTCTCATGAGACTTTGTAACCATCTGTCCAATCTTACAGAAAAATAATCATTTGGAGGCAGCTATATTCTTAGCATATACATATGTATGTATATATACACACACACACACATATATATATGAGATAGATAGATAGACGATAGATAGATAGATAGATAGATAGATAGATAGATAGATAGATAGATAGATAGACAGATAGTTCTGTTGTTGTTGTTTTAATTCAGCTTCTCTTCCACCCAGCATGAAATAATGGAGCTTGGAAAACTATTTGGGAAATAAGTGTTCTTTCTTATTTTAAAAACAAGTCAGAAAGAGAGAGAACGAGGTGGATTTAAAGCCCAGTGTCTTTTCCAGCCTGTCAAAACAGATGTTTTTAGAGCCATATTCCATAGCAACACCCAGTGGTCTTGAAGGACAGGATTCTGAAGAGGGGGTGCATGTGACAGTCTTGGGACATCTAGCAGTGGAGTCAGCCTTCTCTGTGAAAAGGAAGCAGGTAGCCTTGGAGCAGACTGGGCCGCTGAGGCTGCATGACAGGTCACCTTTGATCCTGCCCCTCTCAGCACTGGACTCCGTTCTTTCCAGGGCTTTGAAACTGGGTTTTCACCCACCTGTTATAAAACTACCCAGCTGTCTATGAAGATTTTCTGTCTGAGGACAAGATACAGAAAACATAACAGACTAATAAATAACATAGTTTTGCTATGCATGTGTGATTGCCAAGTCCATAGACAGGATGTGTATAGTAATGGCCCCAATTCTCTCATTGTGTTTCAACTGTCACTTGGTTATGAGGACAGAAGACTCGGTAATGTGACATTGCTGTTTGATTCATAACCTGCCCGTAGTTCGCAGGACCACCGCATGCCTTTACAGACTTACTTAACTAACAGCCTGGACCCTTCGGAACCCAGCCCACACACACACCAGCCTTCGTTCTAAACAACTCAACACTAATCCTGATGTAAATTCTTTGTGGATTTCTCTCTGTTCACAGCACAAAGTCCAGTGTCCCTCAGGGGTATATAAAGTTCCTTAGTATCCACCTCTACCTATCTCCCATCCAAAACAACCCCACGGATGCAAACTGCTCACCTTGCACCATCTTCCTACAGGAATTTTCTTTGTCCTGGTTAGTTTTTATCGTCAGCTTTCTACAGCAGTCACCTGGGAAAAGGGAACCTCAGCAGAGGGATTTCCAGATCATACTGGATCGCTGCTGTATCTGGGAGAGATTGCCTTGATTGATAAATGATGGGAGGGTCCAGCCCACTGTGAGTGACACCATCCCCAGGCAGGTGGGCTGTCTAAGACAGTCAGCGGCCTTCTTTCATCTCTTCAGTTTCTGTGTGAGCTCCCTCCCTGACTTTCCTGTCATGGATTGTGATCTGGAAGTGGAGGCTGAAACAAACTGGAACTTGCTCTTGGTCACGGTGTTTATCTTCTCAACAGAAAGCAGATTAGGACACTCTTCCGCTCCCCGTCTTCACCGTATAATCCCTGCTTGTTCTGTCCTTCCCCAGCACCGTACTTCTGCCTGGTACCTCTTCCACATTGCCCCAGAGTGTGCCTCGTATCCTCAATGCGTCACTTAATACACCATTCAATCATGGCCCGTATTTCCGCCCCCATTAGCCTGCTGACTCCTGGAGAATCTTACTTTCTGTATCCCGGTGCCTCAAACAGTGTCAGAGACAAATGTGATCAACATTTCAGAAAAAGAATGCATAAATGTGGCCTTGCCTCCAACATAGCCAGCCAATCAGGATAGTCCCAGAGGAAAGCGTAGCATCCATCCTCATGAGACTTTCTTTCTTTTTCTTTTTTTAATATTGATTTATTTTATTTGTACGAGTACACTGCTGGTCTCTTCAGATATGCCAGAAGAGGGCGTCAGATCTCACTACAGACGGTTGTGAGCCACCATGTGGTTGCTGGGAATTGAACTCAGGACCTCTGGAAGAGCAGTCAGTGCTCTTAACCACTGACCCATCTCTCCAGCCCCTGATCCTCATGAGACTTAGTTGTGACTATTTAACCGTACAAGCAAGGACAGAAGAGGTCTTTCCAAAGAAAGCCCACAGCAGGGAAAATGGTACACGCTCCACCCCACCCTGCACTAAGAAAGCTATGCCTCTGTAGTTTAGGGTACTTTTATTGAAAAGTTCTTAATTAGAGAAATTCCAGTATGATCTGGAAATCCCTCTGCTGAGGTTCCCTTTTCCCAGGTGACTCTGCTGTAGGAAGCTGACGATAAAAACTAAACAGGACAAAGAATATTCCCGTAGGAAGATGGTGCAAGGTGGTTGTTTGGAAAAAAATTTTCCAAGAAATTTTTAAAAAGTTACAATATTAACCCTAAAGTCACAGGTCATTATAAAAAGTTCTCAAACACCCTTACAATAAGTTAGTTCCCTTCCAAAAGAATTCTGTACAAAATGTACACTGATTTCGGTTTTTTTTTTAAGTCTTTCAAACGGTTCATTTTTATTCTTTGTTGGTTACTATTTGGTCTTTTGTTGATTTTCATTTCATTTTCTTTTGTTGGTGGTGGTATTTTTGAAATAGGGTCTTACTATGTAGCTTTGACTGTCCTGGAACTCACTCTGTAGACCAGGTTGGCCTCAAACTCACAGAGATCCACCTGTCTCTGCCCTACAAATGCTGGGATTAAAGATGTGTGTCTCCACACAAGTTCCATTTTTTTTAAAGACCTACTTTGTATAAATTAACTCAAATATAGATCTCTTCCACATTTTTTAAGGGAAAGATTTGTAGCTTAAATTATTGCTTCATTTTTCACGTTGAAAAACAGCAAGTGGTATCTGGAAAAGGTGCCCTGCTGCCCTTGACAAATACCAGCAATTTTCATTGGTTAAAATTGAGTCCTTTTTCTTTATTTTCAATCAACTACTGCTACAGAAATAAATTAGATTATCATGGAAAAGCTCAGGAAGTAATTTAAAGTACTTGGTGTTGAACAAATAAGACAAATTTTCATGTTCTTCTCAATCATATTGAAATGGAGGAAGCCACAGAGTCCTATAATAAATATACAAAATGTATTTCAGGTGTCATAGAAGATATTTGGAGGCAATAGGATTTTATATTGTGTGTCAGCAGTTTTATTGGACTACTGACAAGTCTATTTGCAGATGGAAGTCTTTGCACATTCAATGTGTTGGACCTGAGAATCTCTTCTTCAAAGAATTTCATGGAAAATGACTTTTTTGATATTTTTTGAAACAGATTGAGTGGGCTTTTAAATATGGGTCTTCAAGCCTACCTTTGTGGGAGTTCACATAGGAATACACTTCTGTTTGTGAAGTTTCAGTCTCCTTGCTTTGTGGCATCCTAAAGATGTTTTATAACATCTGAAAGGATCCTCTTGTATGTTGTTCAATCCCAAGACAACTAACTTCAGAAAGACCCATGAGCTAGGGTAAAATCTGTTTTCCATTACCCTACTGAACTGCTGAGCATGAATCGAAGAAAGATCTATTGGATTTATCAAAGAATGTCCCTTATGCATAAATCTCCGTTGGCATCAAACTATTTTGTATTCTATGAATACAGGGCCAAGGGACTGAGGGCCTCGTATTCTGACCTCTTTCTTTGTAAGGAGCAGCATGATGTGGATGGTAGCCCTGGGACTCTCCTTTGTCACATAAATTGAACTAGATGATTTCTAAGGTCTCCTTGTTGGCCTCTATCATGAAAAGAGATTCTGTGTTATGTAAAAATTACACTTTGGGGAGTATGTTAATTTCCTTTCTTGGATCACCAAATAATTTTACATTTTAGCAATTCAGAATTTGCATAGGATGCTCTCGGCAGTGTTGTAGATCCTGAATTAATGTTTTTTTTAAAAATGTCATTGGAATATATTAGGAGGATGTACTTGTCTCATTTTTCCATGAAGTTATAACCTGAGGAATTTTACCCACGTGCTCTTTGCCAAAACCTCCCGATTTTCCATTGATCGCCGGCTCTCCGGTGAGTTTGTAAAACTCTGCTCATACAAAGAGTCCTGATGTCAATGGTTTGGCAGGGTGATGAGTAACAAAATTAAAAGAATCTCACTACCAGGTTTAGGATAATGTACACACTGATGAATGTTGGATGTTTTACCATAGAAACCAGGGATGCCGTCAGTGGGGTCGCCTGTTGCCTGATTATCATAACCTGTGCCTTCCAGATGAGTGACCAGATCTGTGGCTAGAACAACTATGTACACATATAAGAAACCAGAGTCAGATTTAGTAAGCAGTAAGAAGAGCTGACCTTCAGTCAGTTCAGCAGGGTTTAAGTTAATGGATCGCCAGATTGAATGTAAAGAAAGACTCTGTGCAAATCGGAGATGTGCAGACTGGAAAGGACTTCTGGAGGCAATGGACTGTGATCCCAGATGACCTCAGAGGTCACCGGGATTGGAAGAAATAACGTATATTCTGCATATATGAAAGTCAGGAGGGCCCCTTCTTAGAAGGAGTTTTGTGGTGTATCTCTGCTATATGTTCATTTCTATGACGTGGAACCCACACAAAGCAGGAGTGCAGGTGAGCTCCAGGGTACGGCCTAAGGGCCAAGGTGAAATCAGAGACCGATTTCATTCTTTAAGTATTCTAGATCTATGCTTTCGTTTGAATCCCATGCTAACTGTAGAAATTAGGTAGGGCAGATGTAGAGTTACCGGGCTTTTGTTCTTGAGACCAAGAAACTAGAGCACAGAACATTTGAGTAATGGTGGCTAAATGCTTTAGGATCAGAGAGGACTGGTTTCCAATTATTCCCATTCTGCCCTTGCCTAACAAGGCTATAGTTAACTCAGCCTTCTCTGTCTCTATTTCTGCTCCTCTGAGATGGAAGTAGTATTTGCCTTAAATGTCATGGGGAATCAGAGAGTTCGTCACAGCAAAGCCTGTGAGTTAGAGGAATCAGGATTGTCACCATTTCTTCCACAATCTTTCACCTAGTTTTGTTCTTACTGCTTTGGAGAGTAATTAGCCATCACCAATGATTGATAGTATTTCACTGAGTGAAAACATTCAACAAGAAAAAACGGAGGTTTAGAGAAGCCTAGAGAATTCTGTGAAAGGGGTGGGACTTAGGTGGTTTCATGGATGTTTCATGGGGCAAGAGAGATGCCTTGGAGTACAGCTCCTGGTCCAAACATAAAAGACTGGGTGTGCCCTTAGATGCATTTATCTGTGACTCCAGGGCTGTGGTAGACAGAAGCTGAAGGCTCACTGGGGCCCGAGGACTGCCAACCTAGCTCCAGGTTCAATGAAGACCTTCCCTCAGGGGAACAGAAGAGAGCAATGGAGCAGGACACCCAGCTTTCTCCTCTGGCCTCTGTGCACACATAACTGCACACACACATGCACATACGCCACACACACACCCACCACACTCACCCACATACACACCCATATAATTACGTGTGCGGATACATAGTAGCATTTCTACGGATGAAAGAAGAAAAGTTACATACTATCCATATGCTCTGCAATTAGTCCAGGATTTAATCCATTCTACACGACTCTTCTACTGCTATTCTGTTTCCTCTGTTTCTTTTCAATTACTGGCAAAAACCTGTTCAAAGTGCATTCTAAGAGGTGAGCCCAGTCAGGCATCTGGCTGCAGCATCTGTCACTTCACTGATCGTCAGGGTTGATTTGGCTGTTCGGACTGGCTTGGTAGGTCTCCCCACACCCCTTACCACTCCATACACACACACACACACACACACACACACACACACCAGAACTAAGGACCGGTCTTCAGAGAACCATATACATGGAGCTGGACTCTCCTGCTACAACCTCCAGACGAGTTCTCAGAATACTTTACTGAAATACAACTTTATTTGATGCTTAGATTTCAGTGTGTTTCTGGCAAATTTACTTTATGTAATCAGACATCAAACTGGATTCATCATCATCATAAGACATTATGGGGGGGGGAAGCCAACGCACACAACCTTGGGCTATGGTTCATCTGCAGCAAGGAAATTATGTACAATCATTTCATGTAGCATTCTCGTTTCGCTTCAGCTAAGCGTTATTTTTGCTAAGGAAGTGCAATTACAGATGGTGTGTTTTCATTTTCATCAGTAGTTGGGGATTTTTGTAATGGTCTTTAGGCAAAATGGCTGTGTTCCATCTACCTGGACCGAAATGAAGCTCTCTGACTGTCAAACATTGCAGCTATTTGTATGTTTCCAATTATGATTTCTTCCCTCCCTGTAGAGTCTTCATTTCTTTGTTCTCCAAGTGTTTGGTATTGCTGGTGGGTACATTTTCATCCCCTTGGAACACACTTAACACCTTTAACACCAGACGCTCTTCAGGAAGCACAGAGGGACGTGTTAATGTTTCCTTTTAACTTTATGCCTATAGCTTGTCCACTGAAATGTGAACCAATGGAAAGTTCACAAAGATGAATGCCAGTTAAACATCGATACCTATAGTGATAGCCTTGGAATGACCAGGCCTGAAGACTTCTCTCTCTCTCTCTCTCTCTCTCATTCTCTCTCTCATTCTCTCCATGTCTTGTGCTCTCCCTCTCTCCCTCTCCCTTCCTCTCCTTCTCCCTCTCCCTCCCTCTCCTTCTCCCTCTCCCTTCCTCCCTCTCCCTCTCTCTTCCTCCCTCTCCTTCTCCCTCTCCCTCCCTCTCCCTCTCCCACCCTCTTCTTCTCCCTCCCTCTCCCTTTCTCTCTCTCTCTCCCTCTCATTCTCTCTGTGTGTCCCCCTCTCCCTCCCTCTCTGTCTCTCTCCCTCTCCCTCTCTCTCCCTCTCCCTCCCTCTCCCTTTCTCTCCCTCTCCCTCTCTTTCTTTCTCTCTCTCCCTCTCACCCTCTCTGCTTGTGTGTGTGGGTGTCTCACCTGCACTGCATGCACATGAGAGAGAGGAGGAGGAGGAGGAGGGTGGCCTGTAAGTCAATGTCTGTGTC
The DNA here is from genome assembly GCA_036184795.1 of Tokudaia tokunoshimensis. Lineage (NCBI taxonomy): Eukaryota > Metazoa > Chordata > Mammalia > Rodentia > Muridae > Tokudaia > Tokudaia tokunoshimensis. The sequence continues at coordinate 39,448,198 of BTHU01000006.1, forward strand.
TTTATTTTCCTTCACCTTCTTTCATAAGACAGAGTTTCGCTGGACTAGAACTTACCATTCAGCTAGCCTGGCCTACTGGGGAGCCCTGGGAATCTGCCTGTCTCTGCATCCCAAGTGCTGGGTTTACAGACGTGCACAGCTACATGTGCCCTCCTCATGAGAGTGCTAAGAACCGGAGCTTAGGTATATACTCATTATCTGCAGAGCAAGCATTTTCCCAGCTGAGCTGTTTCCCAGGCCCCTCTTGTCATTCTTGACAAGTTACTTCAGTTAGAAGGAAACAGTTGCTTGAGTCCAATCATCTCAGAGACAATGTGAAAGAAGACAATTGTCTGAATCCAGCCATCTCCACCTTGCTGGCAGGGTCAAAGAAGTTCATGTTCCCATGCTCAGGAACCAGCTCCTAACCCAACTGATGAGAATTCCCTTGCTCAACTCTTTATGTCACAATATGATTGGACAATGCTAGAGCCCTCCACGACCCCTCCCCATTGTTTTATCCTTTAAATAAGCTGGACAGCATCCCCTCAGGGTCTACTCCAGCTCCCAAGCCTTTTCTGTGGCCCTAGCCGATCAGTAGTGGCTTGATAACAATACATGTTTGTCATCTGCATTAACTTTGTGTTTGAGTTATGTTGGATGTATGCTGGATTTAAGTGAACCCCACAGCAGCACCTTAGCTATCCTTCAGTGTCACTCGAGAAATCCTTGAACTACCAATGCATTGGTTCAACCAACCCCTCTCCACTCCCACCCCTCCCTGGAGTCCTCACACAGACTCCAAGCTCCTCTTGGATGGAACCATTTTCCCAGTCTGTCATTTGCATCCTATCTTTTTTAAAGAGATGCTTGGTGACCAATGAGATGAGTTTTGAAGAAGCGCTTGCCCTGCGTCTGCTGTACATGAAAAGACAATACCACTGGAAGCAAAGTTAGCAGACGGTGGAGGGCCCACAGTGGTAATTCCAATATGGCGCTCTTCCTATCGGGAATGGACTAGCATGCTTTCTTATTGCATTGCCCTGCTATGATTTGTAATAAGGTCTATCTGGGGGGGGGCTGTAACTATATTGAGGGAAGGGGTTCTGGAATGTCAATCATCCTATGTGTGATACAGAGTGGCGAGTTTCCTTGACAAATGAAGTCAGCCATGAGCCTGTGAAGTCCCCTAAACAGCAATTGTACAGGAGAATACAATACAATATGTAGGGACTGGGACAAGGGAAAGACACCCTGCCCCTGACTTGACCTCTTCCCTCCCCTCCCCACCCAAGACTAGGACCAAGAGAAAACACCCTGCCCATGGGTTTGACCCCTGCAGTTTAGAAATCCAGGCCCTGTGACTCAGTAGACAAAACCAACCTGCTGCCATGTTCTTTTCTGTGAGCTCACTATCCACGCTCCAAGGACCCCATAAAAGCCCTCCTCTTCAACCCAGCCCTCTGCTGTCTCTCTTCCTGTTCAGAGGTGGACACCACCTTATGTTCCTCCCCAATACATCTCTTGCGTGAGGTTTTTTTCGTGGTGTGTCTTTGTGGAATTTCTTGGCTCCCTGTTGCTAAGATACCCTTGTGCTAGAAAAACCCTTACCCAATGCCTAAAAGAACCATATCATGCCATCTAAAAGAGGGCCGTGGTATTAGGCGCATGGCCTTTGCTGTAGGCACTAAGGCCTGCTACTGAACTAGAACTGCCTTACCCACCAGAAGTACAACGAGAAGGAGATATACAGATGCTGTCCTCCTCTCTAGATTATGAAATGTTAGGGAAGGTAAGGGGTGGGAGGAGGAGGTAGACATGCTGATGTATTGTTTCTTGTGGCTGGAGGAGGGAGAAAACCTAGGAAAGGGCACAGAATTAGGTCTGTGGTAAATAACCCCTCATAGGACCCCCAAATTTATTTATGTGTATGTGTGTACATTTCTGTGAACATATGCTATGGGGGTGGGGAGTGTCTGTGGAGGACAGAAGAGGATGTTGGATCCCCTGAGGCTAGAGTTACAGAATGTTCTAAGCTCCCTGACGTGGGTCCTCTGGAGGAGTAGCAAGGGCTCCTAACCGTGAGCCATCTCTGCAGACCTTTTTTTGCTTTTTTTTTTTTTTTTTCTAATTTGATCCAAGGGAGCTGGATCTTTTTGAAAGCATCATATTACCTAGGGAATTTTTCTGACATTTTTGTGGTTGTTGTTGTTGTTGTAGTTGTTCTGTTGACGTTTGTATCTGGTAGGGAAAATATTCCTACCATATTTATATATAGTGTCCTTCTTGGAGGACAGCTTTCTCCTGCATGTCTCTTATGAAACATAAGTTTGTATGGAATGTTCACTTCGATTCTATCCCGACACCAAAGCATAGTTCCTTGTAGCTTGTTTGACTATGCTGAATGCATTTAGCTAGAGTGTGTACCAGGAAGGAGATGGAGACACTGTCTTCAGAGGCCTTGCATGAGTGGGAAGATGCTTGCCTTTCAAGGGGCCGTGACAAGGAAAATGATGAGCGGATTGGAGGAAGGATGACCCGCACCCTACGGGGCAGTGGGTAGCTTCCAGCTTCCTCCAGTACTGTTGCTTCTAGGTGCATCATTAGAAAGAGAATCCCGAAGCGGCAGCCCAATTCAAGTCAGGGGCCTAGAGCATCCCTGTCCTAACCATTCAGTACCATAGATGCTACTACACAGGGAGGGAGGCAGGGGGAACCAGAGACCGAGCCTGCTCTGTGCGGGAGTGGCTACTCCGGGAAACTATACAGGTAGGATACCAATGGAGCTGGGACGGACTGTGCTACTCGGCGGTATGAGTGTCTGCCGGAAGCAGAACACTGGCTACAAAGTTGCTCTTAATCCACCCACTCCATCGTCTTCCAACCCTCCGAGCCCCCTCTGGCCGACAACCACCCATGCCCAGGCAGGACAACAGACAAAGCCATGGCGGCGCTCAAAATGCCCTCTGCATACTTTGCAGACAGGGCAGCCACGAAAACTATGATATCTCTTCTTTCCTCACCTGTAATGTGTGCATAAGCATGGCGAAGTGTGAGGGTGGGCGGGGCTCAAGGGAGCAGGGGGCGGGGCTGGGGAGGGACAGACCTGATTCTTCATTCCTGGCCACCGCACATTCCACATGGAGTAGGGCAAGAGCCCAGATCTGATTCTCATTGGTGGTGTCCTCCTTTCTCCTCCATGTCACAACACCCATTTCCTAACGTGCAAACCTAAGGGGCTTTGGTTATAACCACTGTGCTGGGCCAAGTTTGGATTGTGAGGCCCCTTCCCCATAGACACTGCAGAGAAATGTTTATGGGGCCCAAGGGATGGGAATATACAAAGGTTTCTGTCTCCTACGTCTGCCGAGTTCACATAACTGTTCTCTCCTCGGCACTGCCCCTGGCTACGGTGTCCTGAGGTCACTGGGAAATGACATGTGTTCTAGTTAACTCTTCTGTTGTGATTAACACTATGACCAAAATCAATTTAGGGAGGAAAAGGTTTATTACATCTTACAGGTTACACTCTGTCACTGCGAGAAGCTGAGGCAGGAATCCGAAGCAGAAACTGAGGCAACGACTGTAGAGGGATACCTCTTACGTGTGTGTTTGCTTTGGGTTGCTCAGCAACCTTTCTTATATAGCCGGGTCTAACCATCAGTTAGCGATCCAAAAAATGCCCATCACAGACGCGTCCACAGGCCAATCGGATGAAGGCAACTTCTCAGTTGGGATCCCTTCTTCCCAGATGAGTCGCATAGACAACTAACTAAAGCTACCTGTGACAATGTGTCATTCCTTTCCAAAGCATACTACTGTGTGGGTCTCGCTTCAATGATCTAAATGGGTCGCGGGAGCCTGTAAGGGCTGTGGAACTTTCCAGAAGCTAGTTTACCAGGACTCTCATTCACGATCAACCTTTTCTTCGGGAAAGATTTCCCCTCGTCTATCCACAGCCCCACAGTGACAAAGGACATTTATTCTGCTTCTCTTCCTCGGCTATTGTATCTGAATTCTCTCCGTGATTCCCGTTTCTCTTCTGATGCCCAGTGTTTCCATGGTTACTTGTCTCAAACTGTAGCAATACTCTACCTGTTCCGCCTTTGCTGAGGTGATTATTGGATTATTCTTATTTTCCCATCTTGGATACGCTGCTTTGGGTTCAGAACCAATGAACACACTCATCACCAAGAAGAATGCCAGCCACAATCTGTCTTCCCACAGCCTAGGATGGCCTCGCAAGGCAAGAGCCACGAAAGCGCTTTTCTTCTTTCCACATGCATTGATCAAGGAGAATTCTTAATAAGATAATTAGCCTTTGTAAATTGAACTAGGAGGAAGAAAAATGTGCTTAATTTTTTGTGGCCTTCGGGGAAGCAATCTATCCACTGCTAATGCACTTTCATTCTGAAAGTTTGGGCCATCATCTAGAAAACTGCCTTCTGCTGCCTGCTTCTATCTCTGGGTCGTGTTGTCGACCCGTCTGTCTTCCATTTGGCCTTCGCCTCCTGGCCTCTACAAAGAAAGGAAACCTGAAAATACATCTGGGTCTTCAGGACTTACAGTGACCTTGCCAGCACCTCGATGGTTCTAGAAGCCGACTGTTGAACTGGCATCCCACATTATCTCACGACTCGTGCCGTGTGGAGCATCTCGTGCATGCAGAGGCCAGAAGAGGGCGCTAGATCCCTTAGAACTGCAGTTATGGGTGTTTGTCAGTCACCGTGTGGGTGCTGGGGACCAAACCAAGGTCCTCGGGAGGAGCACCCAGTGCCCTTAACCACTGAGCCATCTGTCCAGCCATTATTATTAATTTGTAATAACTGGCTGCTGAGATGTCCTAAAGATTAGGAAATCTTGACTGTCACGTTATAAAAGTCTACTTCCTGTCCTCTGCAGAGTAATTCTTCAAAGAGGCAACTAACAGCTTGAATGTTATAGAATAATTTCTACAATAAGATGATTTTCAAATTCTGCAGAGTGAGATTCAAAGTTGAATGAAGGACTCTCTCAAGCAAAGGTCCTTGTTTTTTCCTTGGAGAGCTCGGGTTTTGATTATCTATAGAACTGTGTTTGGGAAGAGATAAGGGTATTGATTGCCAAGATAAACAAAAGATAAATAACTCAATTATAGGAAATTTATTCTGCCATACCTAGAATGAGGTTTGAGGTTGTTTGTTAGCTTGAAGCCATGAATGTAATAATATTTTGAATGATTTATGAATCCTTCCAGGAGTGAGTAAATTTCCTGAGACACTTAGGTTTATTATAGAGAAAACAGCTATTGTTGGTTTTTGTTTTTGTTTTTGTTTTGTTTTGTAATTTGGGAATCTTTAAATGAACAAACAATGTTAACCTGTAAGAAACATCAAACCTTTAGCAGATTAGTGAGAAATGGATCAGGAAATGCACAAAAGGGGGGAAACGGCTAGAGAATCAGAAACAATAGCCAAAACAAATGTAAAAGTTCTTGGCAGAACTGATGCAGAGAAAACAGCCCTGAGTTGAGTAAAATGCAGATGGGCCGGTGTCCTCTAGAGACAGCCTTCAGGCATAGCCAGGCTGGGTAAACAGGAGTCAGGAAAGGCTCAGAGACTGAAGGAGCCCAGACCTAGAGATGAAGGCAGTAATGAGGTGGCCTCAGTACACAGCTAGACCTGAGAAGGGTTTCAGGGAAGGGTTGGCTAATGTTTTATTTATACGTTGTTTGTCCTGCTGACTGCCTCCTGGGTTTAAATGTTTAAATGATGAAGAGGAAAGAAAGAACCCAGAACTTCACCGATCTAATCAATGGGATCAAGAAACACCTAGGGGACAAGCAAGCCCCCAGGTATCTAGAAGCAGCCTCAGCAGACTGTATGTTTCTGCTACCCAAAGGGGCTGAAGCAATTTTAATTTAAATACCGTGGATAAGAATGAGTTTAATTCACTGGAGCACTAGGGAAATCCCAACACCCTGCAGCTTGCAGAAAGGGAGCAGACTCTTAGTAAAATAATAAAGCCTATTCAAATTAAAACAAACACCAGGTGCTACATTATTCCCAAGTCAGAGGGAGAAAATGTCTTGCCCTTTAGAACGTCTATACATCTATACAAAGCATGTAAATTTAGGGCTGGAGAGATGGCTCAGTGGTTAAGAGCTCTGGCTATGTTTGCCAAGGACCCAGATTCAGTTCCCAGCACCCACAGCTCATCAGAATTCCAGTTCTGGGGATCCAGGGCTCTTTCCTGGCCGCTGTGGGTACTGCACATGTGGAATATACTTGCAGACAAAATTACCATATACATAAAATGTATTTTTTTATGTTGTCCTTTTTTATTTTGTTTTGTTTTTGAGAAAAAGTACCTAGCAGAACATGGTGGCACATGCCTTTAATCCCAGCACTTAGGAGGCAGAAGCAAGCAGATCTCTGAGTTGAGGTCAGTCTTGTCTACGGAATAAATTCCAGGACAGCCAAGGCTACCAGGAGAAACCCTGTCTTAGGGAGGGAGAGGAGAGAGAGAGAGAGAGAGAGAGAGAGAGAGAGAGAGAGAGAGAGAGAAGGAGAGAGTCTTTTTTGAAAAATACAAATTCACTTTAACCTTTAGAAAAACTGGTTGCAATACATCAGTCTCCTTGCAAGCCTGCAAAGCCACCATGGAACCGGATCCTAAAGAAACAATCCGAATGGGAGAGCAGCAGCAGCAGTATTTGTACAAGTTAAAATGGAATGGGGGGAGGAGGGACACATTTTGAGACAGCTGCTTGATACCACTCATTTATCTTCCTGGTCTCCTCAAAGCCCAGGGAAATTAGCAACAGCCCAGGCGTTTAACAGCAACAAACTTTCTAAAGTCTGAAAAACTTACTATAAACAAGAAAAAAAAATCTGAATAATTGTCAGATTCCGTAGTACTGAGAGAAGCAGATCCAGTTTTCAACAGGACCTGGGAAATGACAGACAGGACATCCAAGGAGCCCCGCAAACAATCCCTGGACAAACGCCACAAATGGAGGAGAGAGGACAGTCTCTGGAGAGGTTTGTCAATGTCCGTGGAGCTGGACATGCAGATGCCTGTGCTCCAATGACTCCACTCCCACCTGGCGCGCACAGATGAACTCATCGTGAGAGACACCCATAGGCATTCACGACGTTATGCTCAGCTGCTGCGGGGCTGACCAGACCAGATGGTTGTCTGTGCTGAGTGATGGATAGGTCTCCACTCGATCTTGAGTAGAAACCAGTGACAATTTGGGATTTCCTGTGTGCGCTGCGGAGGAGTGTTGCTGATGTGAGATTGCCTCAGGAGGCTAGTCGCATGATTCCATCTATGCAGAAGAGGTTGTAGACCAAAGCTGATGTGTGTTTAGTAACTGTCCCAGTTTTCGTTCAGATGCTGCGGTGACCACGTGACCAAGAGCAACTGGGGCAGTTAGGGTTCATTTGGCTTATGGGTTACCGTCCATCCTTGAGGGAAGGGAAGGCAGGGACGCCAGCAGAGGCCATGGAGGAATGCTACTTGCTGGATTGATCTCTGTGTCTTGCTCAGCCTGCTCTCTCATTCAACCCTGAACCACCTGCCCAGGGGTGACACAGCCCACAGTGCCCTACCCCACCCCCCAATTAATCATTAATCAAGAAAAAACGCTCCCACGGGCTTTCAAGTGACTCTGAAGGAGGCATGTTCTCAACTGAGTCTCCCAGAGGACTCAAGCTTGTAAACTTAACACTTAACACAGCAGTCTTGATGGAGGGGCGGGGTGGGGGCGGGGCGGGGGCGGGGAGGAGGCCAGGGTCAGAGGCTGGAATGCATGGGTTACTCTGCCTCGGGACTGTGTTTCATGTGTGCACAGGTCACTGGATGGGGCTTATTTGTTTTATGGAAGTGACCTCAGCTGTACAATTGGGAGTATGACACATTTTCTGTCATCCTTCAGAAATATTTACCCATCATAGATTAGGATGTGAACCCAGTGAAGAAAGCCCAAGGTAAAGCTATTCTATGATGACACACGAGCGAGCCCTTTCTCTTCATAGTTAAGGTTTACTTAATTAGGCCACAACTGGTTTTAATTTGCACCATGTGTTTAGAAAAGGGATGTTGCTTTCTTAAGCTATTTCTCTCTCTCTCTCTCTCTCTCTCTCTCTCTCTCTCTCTCTCTCTTTGAAAGTTAAATTTTTAAAAATGACTGATGATATTTTTTCTAGGTTCACTTATAATAAATTATTTTCATTAAAAAAAAATAACTGAAAAGTCACCAGAGACAGAAAAGGGGAGGGGGACATGGACTTGACCTTAAACAAAATACCGAATTTGAGCTCATGTGCTAGGAGGAGCAAGCGGTCAAAAATCTATCTTAATGGTATATTTTCAGTTAAAGATACCTGTTTGGGACAAAATGACAAATAAAACTGAAGAAGGAAAAAAAAAAAAGAAAAAAACCAAGCAGTGATTCTCAGGATAATACAGAGAACATGCGTGTGACTGTCCTCATCACGGAAGCTTACATGGACCAACACTACCAAAGCACGCAGGATGCGAAGCTGACCCCTAAATCCTGCTAATCTTAAAGATGACAATGTGACCTCTAACAACACCAAATGAGACCTGTGCATCTGACACCACTTCTGTTGAACTGCCAGTGGCTTCTATGCAAAGTTTCTCTCCCCATAACTGCCCTACCAACCCCCGACAAAGGAAAGACAACCTTAAAAGCAGTGGTACTGAGCCGGCTTATTTGAATCCAGCATCCCATCAGAGGGAAACTGTGTTTAGTTCAACATTGCTGAGAAATTGGGTCTAGCCTCAAATATACCAGAACAGAAGGATGTATGGAACACGCCAGATTATAAAGCCACAGTGGGGACTGGAGAGGTGGGTAAGCAGTCAGGGACACTGACTGCTCTTACAAGAGACCAGAGTTCAAACTCCAGCTTCCACATTGGCTACTCACAACCCTCTAACTACAGTTTCAGGGAATCTGGCGCCCTCTTTTGGCCTCCATGTGCCGCACAGACATATATGCAAGCAAGACAGCATACACATAAAATACAATCAAAATCTTTATTTTTTTTAAATAGAGTCATGGTGTACCATTAAACAATCTTGAAAGGTACGTACTATATATTGAGATTTTCAAAGAAAATTGAACAAGGCTTGGAGGGAGTTTGAAGGTTTCTTATAATTTATGACATAATAAATCCATATCAATGTAGCATTTCAACTACACGTGCATTTCTGGGTAATTGATTTATTTGACACGTTTGTCAAAATAGGTTTTGTGCTTTTCTGGATCTGCAACTTGTGGGAATGAAGGAAAAATAGTTTTGATTGCAATATTCCATTTCTCTCAAAGTTAAAGTATATTCATTCTAAGAAAAACCTCAGTATCCTCCTCACCCCTCAAAGACTTCATTCTAGAATTTCCTTCAAGGAGTCATAGAAACAAAGTTACCTGGAGTCCAGCTCCAGGCTGTATAATGCCACTTCTTCAATTGTCTCAACAGCAATTCTAGTTCACGGTTTACACTGACTGGCGCGACATTTTAACAAGGGGTACAGACTCCTGGTGTGGCTGACTGTCATGGAATCAAAACCAAACGATAAATCCAGTGGCCTACCCCACCTGTAAGAATATGTAAAGCTTGACTTTCACACTTCAAAATAAATCAGAGGAAAAATCCCACCTTCCGGGCCCATGACTCGATAGGATCAGATCATTGCTAAAGGGAAGGGTGTGCAACAGAACTTTTGTTCATATTTTTTTTTCCTAAAAGAAACATGTATCTGAGTTTCCATTAAATTTAACAATTGCTATTTGTGGGCAAACTTTTAAGGGATTGACAGAAGAGCATCTATCAAACTTAGGGAATAGAAGAAGACATGCTTTCAAAAGAGTTTTTAGAAAATCTAAATGGTAGGAGTCCTCTGTTGGCAGGAATACACAATGCCATCTCTATTAGTCTCCAATACATCGATGTCTACATAAATAGACACAGATGTAGGTGTGGAATATGAATGGTGGTGTTGGCTGACTTGACATAAACTTCATTCCCTTAAAGGGGTAGAAAAGGAAGGATTGAGGGATTGTCTCCATTAGATTGGCCTGAGGGCAAGTCTGCAGGCCATTTCTTGGTTGATGATCAATATTGGAGGGAAGGCTCACTATGGGTGGGGCCAACTGTGGGCAGGTCATCTTGGCCTATATAAGAAAACAGGCCCAGAAAGCTGTGGAGAGCAAGTCAGCGTGTAACATCCCTCCATGGCCTCCGCTTCAGTCTCTGCTGTGAGTTCTTGTCTCGGCTTGCCTCATGAAAGGCTGTAACCTGTAAGCAAGCTGCTTTGGGTTAGTGTTTTATCAGAGCAAAGGAGAAGCAAACCTGACCCTCCTCTAACAGTCTGAAGAAGAAAATAACTGTACAGGCTGGCTTTGTGTGTCAACTTGACACAGGCTGGAGTTATCACAGAGAAAGGAGCCTCCCTTGAGGAAATGCCTCCATGAGATCCAGCTGTGGGACATTTGCTCAGTTAGTGATCAAGGGTGGGAGGGTCCCTTATGGGTGGTACCATTCCTGGGCTGGTAGTGTTGGGTTCTATAAGAAAGCAAGCTGAGCAAGCCAGGGGAAGCAAGCCAGTAAGTGACATCCCTCCATGGCCTCTGCATCAGCTCCTGCTTCCTGACCTGCTTGAGTTCCAGTCTTGACTTCCTTTGGTGATGAACAGCAATGTGAAGTATAATCTGAATAAACCCTTTCCTCCCCAACTTGCTTCTTGGTCATGATGTTTGTGCAGGAATAGAAACCCTGACTAAGACAATAACTAGACGAACATTTCTCAGTACTCCTGATTGAAGCTTACCGGAGAAAGTCAGCTTAAAGGAAAGACTATGCAATACAGTTTTCTTAGGATCTATGTAAGCTGAACAATTAAGTTCTCTGCAAAGCCTAGGCGTGTGGGCTTGATATTGTGACCAACACCCGGAAAGAGCTGGTGGTCGGAACCGTGTCTGTAACTACAGAAGAGGAGTAATTTCCTCTGGCAAGGTTTCGAGAACATTCTCCCCTCCATCCAGCTCCCTTATCTTCCTAAGAAGTCCAAGACCCTAGGGAAGCTTATTGTGTGTGTGTGTGTGTGTGTGTTTATAATCTTAGAACCTCCCAAGAAATCACATCTGACATAGCCTCTGGGGTCCCTGTGAACTAATTAGTGGACAAATTCAATTCTATGGCAGTGATCTGAGTTCCAGACTCCAGTCTTGCTGAGCAATGGTCCTTCATTAAGTTGGCTTCCTTAACATTCCCACTCTGGGGGAAAATGTTGCTGATTCAATTGTGCTCCATGTTCAAGGAATAGGAAGAGAATGACTAAAAGGGATCCCTGGCGGGGTCTAACTGTAAGCAACTTCCAGTTGAGGTCAGACTTTAGATTTAAGGCTAGAGGAAGTGCAAATGCTATTGTTCTCGAAATTTAACCCTTAAGGTGTCGGCACAAGCTCCAGTCTTTGGACAGGTTTCCTGTGTTCTCTGAATGGGGTGGTGGGTGGCGCCGGTCATGCATGCAGTTTCCAGTCTCCTTGGAAGGGGTTCTGTGGGGAAAAAAAAGCGGGGGCGGCGGCACGTATAGGAGAAAACTGGCAGGCGGAGCCCGCATATGGGGAACACCGGGGAAGGTGGGCTACATCCGGCGTAATGGGGTGACTCAGTTCCCCAATTTTAGCATTCAGTTCTCTGACTTTGCACCCTGGGATGCCGAGTGTGCTGAGCTATGACAAGGTCTGTAGTTCGTTTCCACAGTCGGTCCAAGGTGGGGCGAGAAAGCATGCTCCGCACAACACCGAAGGGGCTTTTCAGTCTACCATGCTGTCAATCACACATCTATGGGTTGTCAGGAAAATCAAGTAAGCTGGTCGGTGAGTATGCAGTTACAGTGGAGGCTGAGAACGCGCAGGCCAGTCCACCTCTGGTGGGAGGGACTGCGTGTTGTTACGGCCAAACCCAACAACTGAGCCAACGTGGATGAGTCCAAGAACGTTGAATTCTCCACCTCGCATTTGAGCTGTTTGTTAGCCATGGGGTTCCTTGATATTGCCCATTCTAGGAGCTGGATTTGGCCATTTGATAGGGTTGTCAAAACCACCACCACCACCACCACCACCATCACCACCACCACCATTCATGCACTTGGCACCGTGGAATCCTTGCCTCCATGATTGAGGCCTTAACCTTTGGTCTCGGGAGGTCTGTTTTCTTTTCCCAAACCTCCAATGAGATTTGCCTCCTTTTCTCTGTAATATTGATGGTACTTGGAGCTCCTTCTCTTTAGAACCTTTTTCTTTTCCAAACTCCTTGCTCACGATGACTCAATGGATGAAAAAAACAAGTATGTGAACTTCGATGTCCCTGAAACCTGGACTCAAATCAACAAGGAGCCTGCATAGACATGAAGGTGCTGGCAGGAGAAGGTGGTCAGCATAGAGTATTGTCTATCTGTTCCACATTGAACTTAAAGGCGCCACTACCGTTTCTGATAACAAGTCCCACTCAATAAAACGGCACTGGACAGTTAGTGATTCATTAGCATTCTATCAGGAGCTGGAATTCCTCCACCCTCCTTGCTCCCCAACTATCTTCTCTTAATGTTTAAAATAATGCTTCGTTTAACTGTTTGCCTGCCTTTAGGCACGTGCGTTACATCTGTGTAGTGCTCTTGGAGACCAGCAGAGGGCGCGAGGTCCTCTGCAACAACAGCCGGTGCTCTTAACTACTGAGCCACCTCTCCAGCCCCCTTCTGGTGCTTTTAGATTAATGACGTTGACTAATTATAGGGTATTAAAAGAAACGTTTCTCATCAGTTAGTTATAAGGAATGAAAACCATTTTTCTATCAAGGACTTGAAATATTAGAGAAAAGAATTAATCAAGGGTTAAAAACAGGTGATTATTTCCTGAGAACTTTAAGACTCGAAATTTATCTATTTACTCACGGACTAACAAAGAATTGTGAATAGTTTTTATTAATTAGACTCTTGGAGTTTCATCCAGTTGTAGTACGTGGCTTATTCATTTCAATATGGGCAAAGCAAAATATTTTTAAAAGTGACTAAAAAATGATAAGAGATGAAAAGGATATTTGATATGGATCATACAGAAAACACTGCCCATCCACTCAGCTAGCAGATATTTATTGAGGGTGTTCCATGTACTCTGCATAGATCTAGAAGGAAGAAAGAGGAGAAACACAAACAAACAAAAGGAGCAAAAAGCCCTACTCTTGACCCAGAAGAGGTCAGGGGTTAAGGGTCATACGCCATAGCTGTGGAGTGTCGGGAGGTATATCACCTGAAGGTTATCACCATCAGCCTCCAATGATTTATTGACCTAAAACACTCCGTGCCTGAGTCTCTACCGCACACCTGCAATCCTTCTTCAAACACAATCATCCTAGAAATAAAATCACAATGGAAGTTTCGGAAGCTTTTGCTAAACCCACACACAGCTGTCAAGAAGCGGATGAACCAGGACCAGGAGGGTCAAATTTCGCCCATGGGCTGGAGGTCTGCCAGAGTCCAGAGTATTCTCCAACAAATATTCTAAAGTGTGTGCTTGTGTCCTGAGTTCACGGTTTGATGTTCTGAAAGAAATGAATTGTAACCTCGAGAAAGGGCCAGAAAGCACAGATGAGATCACACAGAAGTCTGTGGCGCCCTCTGCTCAGAGCACTGCAGAAATTTTCAGAAGCTGTGGCTTTCTTGTTGACTTGGCAGCTGCTGCGTTCAGCAAACTTCTTCAGCATTCAGACCTTTAAGCTAAAATGAGAAAAAAAAAAACACATGTAAATGTAATTTTCACGTGTTTCTTCAAATCCTATTTGCAGTTTATGGGATTTATTTTACTGGAATTGCAAAACACTGACTATGTAAAATATTTAAAGGCTTCCTTGTATCCTGAAATGTGTGTTTTCATGGTGTCTTGGGGCCAAATGGATTCTGGAGAAAGACAATCTTGCTTCATAATGCAAATCAGTTGGCTTGGGAAGAAAATTATGTTACAGATGCTGTGTTGGTGACTATTGGATACTCTGTTACATGTTGCAAATTTGGGCTGTTGGCAAGATTTTTAGACTAGGCAACTACCGCTGACATTCTGTAGCCTGAGATCTCTATAAGGAGACCAGCACCAGGCTTGACAACAGCTTGGTGGGTTCAGGATTTCAGAGACTGAAGCAAGACCTTGTGTTTGAGGCCAGCCCGAGAGACTCAGGGAGGAATTCCAAAAGTAGCCAGCCCTCCACTCACTCAGGAGTTCACTTTCCAGTTAACTGTGGGGGCTGTAATTTCCAGTAATACCATACAGCATGGGCGAAAATGGTGGAAGAAAAGTCCAATTCATGTAACTCAGTGTTTGTCTGTCTGTCTGTGGTCGGAATACAGGGAGCTGAACACGGGGCACAATACACAAAAGTTCTGATACAGGGGCTTCCAGAAAGACTTTCCACAGGGCTGAGTGCAACCAAAGCGAGGCTCACCTATTGCAGGGAGACCCTGCAACAGCCCTTCCCCCTCCCTCCTCCTCCTCCTCCTTCTCCTCCTCCTCCTCCTCCTTCTCCTCTTCCTCCTCCTCCTTCTCCTCCTCCTCCTCCTTCTCCTCCTCCTTCTCTTCCTCCTCCTCCTCCTCCTCCTTCTCCTCCTCCTCCTTCTCCTACTCCTCCTCCTCCTTCTCCTCTTCCTCCTCCTCCTCCTTCTCTTCCTCCTCCTCCTCCTCCTCCTCCTCCTCCTCCTCCTTCTCTTCCTCCTCCTCCTCCTTCTCCTCCTCCTCCTCCTCCTCCTTCTCCTCCTCTTCTTCCACAGATGCCACACTGTGGTAAGAATAACAGCAGACATAGAAATTGAGCTAATCTTGCGGAGATACAAACGGCCTGGACAGTCCAAGCCACTTCCACAAAGAAGCAGCCTCAAGGTCTGGAGCGCATGACTTAAAGATTTCCCATGAAGCCATGCCGATAAACACGATGTGATATTGGCAAAACGATAGGCAATAGATCAATAGAGCAGAGAACAAAGTCAGGAGATAGACGTGTGTGTGTGTGTGTGTGTGTGTGTGTGTGTGTGTGTGTGTGTGTGTGTGGTGATTTTGTAGTGAAGCTTTCAGGGTATCTCAATAAAGCAACAACAGCATTTTTAACAGTTGCCAGAGTGACTGGATTGCCAAATTCAGAAAATTAGCCTTGATTCATTTTGTCAAAAACAAAAGAAATGCAAAGTTGATCGTTATGCAAATACGCATTTAGTTGTATATAATCCAATAAAGTTGTTTCAGTGTATATATACTCTCCATTAGTGTGTAGGACATACTTTTGCTATACTCAAATATATTAAAAGAACTGATTAAAACTTGTTGGGCTGCAGAGGTGACTCTGCAGGGGACCTGAAGTCAATATCCATTGAATTCAAATCCTGCAATACCAGCTAAGAGCAGACATTGCTCTTGCAGAGGACCTGTATCAGGTCCTTAAGTACCTTTAAAAATACAAGGTCAACCGGATGGTGGTAATGGACACCGTTAATTCCAACGTTAGCACTCGGGAGGCTGAAGCAGGTGAATCTCGGAGTTTGAGGCCAGTCTGGTCTGTAGAGCGAGTTCCAGGACAGCCAGGGCTACACAGAGAAACCCTATGTAGTGGTTTGAATATGCTTGGCCCAGGGAGTGGCACTACTGGTAGGTGTGGCTGTGTTGGAGGAAGTTTGTCGCTGTGGGGATGGGAAATGAGACCCTCTTCCTAACCATGTGGGAGTCAGTCTTCTCCTAGCTGCCTTTAGGAAAAAAGATAGAACTCTCAGCTCCTCCTGCACCATGCCTGCCTGGATGCTGCCATGCTCCCATCTTGATGATAATGAACTGAACCTCACTGAACCTCACTGAACCTGTAAGCCAGCGCCAATTAAATGCTGTCCTTATAAGAGCTGACTTGGTCATGGTGTCTCTTTACAGCAATGGAAACCCTAACTAAGACACCGTCTCAAAAAACCAACCAAACAAGGCCAATTCAAAGAACAATGACAAATTCAGTCACTCTGGTGTTGTTCCATGGCAGGAAGTATCAGAGGTGTTCCTTAAAACTCATTAAAATTCTAGCAAGCTCTGCCGTGGTTGTCTCTGGAGGAGCCCTGCCAGAGCCTTGCACATACAGAGGCAGATGCTAGCAGCCAACCATTGGTCTGGGAGTGGGGTCCCCAAGGGAGGAGTTGGAGGGCGGTCCGGAAGAGCTCAAGGGGTTTACAGCTCCACGGGAAGAACAACGATGTTGACCACCCAGACACTCCAGGACTCCCAGGGACTAAACCATCAACACATGGTTCCAGCCAAAAATGTGGCAGAGGAATGCCTTGTCGGGCATCAGTGGGAGGAGTGGTCCTTGGTCAGGTGAAGGTTCAATAGATGCTCGAACAAGCGGAAATCGAGGGGGGGAGGCGTGGGAGTGGGTTGGGTGGAGGGGCATATACCTGGAGGCAGGGAGTGGGAAGAGGGGTTGGGGGTTTTGGAGAGAGGGGAAACCAGGAAAGGTTTTACCACTTGAAATGTAAATGAAGATTATATTTAATAAAAAAATAAAAATAAAAAAACTATGTGCCATCAAGGTATTCTTAGGTAGCTTCGGCAATGCGATGTTACACGTTTGAACGCTGGCATTTTTAGGCTTGCATGACTAACAAATGAATAGCAAAGATGTGAAACGTTAGAAGAAGAATGCAGGGTGTTGTCGGGGACTGTGGGATGGCGGCTGGAGCGGGGAACCAGGAAAGCCTGGAATCCTCCATCACTTCGGAAGGGATGTCTCCAGCGTTTTGTTTTAGGAGTCCGCTGAGTTCCGGGGAGGCCCAGGAACAAGAAAGAGGCATATAAATTTGTGTTTTGACTCAAGCAAAAGCAATATATGGATGGTATTGGGGAGCTTCGTGGCAGTCCTGAGCGTTCAGGCTGGGCTGACGGGCTCTGGGGATCCAAGCAAGCTCCTGGTTTTTATGATCTTATAAAAAGAAAAAAAAAAAGGAAGGGCTAGCATGATGAATTTAAAATGAATGGAGATTAAAAAAAAAACAAAACTGCTTCGTGACCGTTCCCTTTAAATCAAAGATCATTACCTCGTGATACTCATGACAGACGTCTATAAAGGCACATTTGTTCCCTGTAAACTCAGCACTGGCTTGAAGTTTTAAACAGCCACCTAGTAAAGTTGTAATTTATTTTGTTACCTGAAGCTTTAAGATGAGTCACCCAGAAACTGTAAAAAGCGTATGCATCAAACTTATGCACGTGGATCTTCACTAAGTGCACATTTAAATTCAGGTGCAGTTTGCATTGTTCCAAAAGAGAAAGAATTGAGTTAATATTTCAGGAACCCTTTTGTAAGTAACAAAAGGAATGTTAGCGCTGGAATTAATTGCTGAATAATTTATTCCAAGAAATTTGGCTGTAACATATCCTATAACGAACGGCTCTTGGAAGAACGTTCTGAATCATACACTAGTTCTATTCTCTGAGGACTCTTGACAGTGACTTCTGGTGTTTTTCCCCTTTTACACTCACATCAGCAAAGAATGTGTGTTCTTCTTTGACTGTTCCTCTCTCTCTATATATACACATTTTGGCTCACAGCAGGGAAAACATAGCCGCCGGGGTATGAAGCAACTGGTCTCATCATGTCCACAATAAAACAGAGAAGAAAGATGGATGCTGGTTTCAGATCGCTCTCTCCTTTTTATTCGTGGGACCCCAGCCCATGGGAAGGGACCCCTACATTCAGAATGGGTTTTCCCATCTCAGTTGAGCATTTGTAGAAGAACCCTCATAGATTTACCCATAGCTTTGCCTACTAGATGATTCAAAATCCAATCAAATTAGCAAGGAAGATTGGTCAACACAAGCCCCATCCTTCCCTTTCTAACTTGACAACCAAACACCTCACTCTAAATCACAGCAATCTACTCTGGTCCTCAAAGGTTCACAGCAATCTCATAATGCAAAATGTGTTTGGTTCGGGCTGGAGAGGTGGCTCAGTGGTTAACAGTACTGACTGCTCTTCCAGAGGTCCTGAGTTCAAATCCCAACAACCACACGGTGGCTCACAACCATCTGTAATGGGATCTGATGCCCTCTTCTGGTGTGTCTAAAGACAGCTACAGTGTACTCATGTAAGTAAAATAATTTTTTTTTTTAAAAAAAATATGTTTGGTTCACCATCAAAGCTCTCCATAGTCTTTAACAATCCCAGCACTGTTTAAAAAATATATATATATGTTTTATACTCAAAACAAAGGGCTCATAACTGTGAACCCCTTATTCAATCACACGAGTTACATCCCATATACAATGGGTCACAATAAATATTCTATCCCAAGAGGAATGAACAGGGGTATAACAAGGAAAGACGCTTGAAGCAATATCGAAACTCACTGGGAAAAGCAACAAACTCTGCTGTACCAAGTCCACACCAGCAGTCTATGGCTACAGAACAAGGTCTCCCACTGCTCTGGAAGTCCTGCCTCTCCAGGTCTCCCTCCACGCAGGTTGGCTCCCATACTGGCTCCCCTCTGTGCTTACAGGTTTCCTTGGGGGACATCCTGCTGTCCTGGCATCTCCAACACCTTGGGGTCTGGGGTCTCCATGTCCATTTGGGTTTTATCTTCATAGTTAAACCCACCTAGAAATGTCCTCCTGGACACACCAGAAATTTGTCTCCTGTATGACTCCAACTTCAAGCAAGTTAACTAAGAAAATTAGCCATCTTGTGGTGCATTCTCCTAAGCAAGGCGATGGCCATTGTTTTCCCTGGAATACTAAGGAAGCATTGGACCAACGGCTGACAGATATGAGCATCTACCAGATTTTTTATGGAAGTCACAACCACAGTGACATTTAATTCCTAGTAGCTTTAGGGAAACAAACGCACCCGCATTGCTCATGACTGCCTTGTACCTGTCACCCACCTGGGGCTGACCAGATTCACGTTCAGTGATGTTCCATATGACTTGGTGTGTGTCTTGAGACACCGTGAGGATGGTCTTAACCTCAATTCTCGGCGGAGATGGACAGAACTCAGGGCTCACCTACCGACCCACACAACTCAAACAGGTTTCTCTTTCCCAGAAGTTCCACTGAAACTCCTGTCTGCGCCCTTCAGTTTGGTTTATACTGTCTTGTTCTTAGTTTTCTTTGGACTTTCTTTAAGAGAGCGTTCTAGGGAGCCGGAGAGAGGCTCTGTGGTTGAGAGTACGAACAGCTCTTCGGGAGGACTCACGGAAGTGTCCATGTTGGGTGGCTCACAGACACCTGTAACTGCAGATCCAGATGATCCCCTGCCCTCTTCTGGGCTCCCCAGTAACCTGCACCCACATGTACATACACACATGTACAGGCAATTTAAAAAAAATAAATTTAATAAAAGCAGTTCTAGGTATACATTTTCAGTTCACTATTACTTGTTCTCAGAACTTTGAGGATTACCACACTTTTTCTGACATCTGATGCTATTGTTGACAAGCCTGTGAACATTAGAATTTGGGCGTTTCTAAGCATCTCTTTCTATAAAGCCATAATTTCAAAACCAAATGTCTACATATAGACTTATGTTAACTAGCTGTTTGCATAGTCACAGATCCTTGTGTTTTATTAGTTCTCTCTTGGTCCCAAGCTTCTCAAATATTCTCTCTTCTTCATTTCTATTGCTCTCTCTCTCTCTCTCTCTCTCTCTCTCTCTCTCTCTCCCTTTAGGCATTTTGATTCACTATCTATTGAAATTTTTCATTCTTTCCTCTGAACTGCATGGTCCGTTGTTTGAGTTCCTAAATCTCAGAAATATATTGTTCATTTCTTGATATCTCTGTGGTTCTTTTTAAAAGGTTTACTTGTTTGTGTATGTGTGTGTGTGTGTGTGTGTGTGTGTGTGTGTGCATATGAGTGTTTGCCTACATGCATGTCTCTGTACGATGTGTGTGCAGTATCCACAGTGGCCAGAAGATGGTGTAGGAATCCCATACAAGTGCAGTTGTGGTTATGAGACATGCTGTGGGTGCTGTGACTCGAACCTGGATCCTCTAGAGGAGCAGCAGGGCTCTTAACTGATGAGCCAGCTCGCTGAACTCTCTGGTTCTTTTGCATGGTTGGTTCCTTTCTTACTTTCCCTGAGATTCCATCTGTGGGCCCTGTTAAGGCCTTCAGTATTCCAAACCTGATTATCTCAACAGCCCAAGTGTCTAGGGCTGAGATTTATCACTGTTGTTTCTGTAGATTCTTACCCACGTGTGTTTAATTGACCTTTTATAATGAGCTAATATTTAGCCAACATCAAAATGTCGGTAAAGTGTGGGAAAGTAACTTGAGGGTGTTTTCCCAGGGAGTTTGTTGTTCTTGTGGATGCTGCTCTGGTCTCTATCTTTTAGAGTCCTTAGAGGGACTGTGGGCAAGCTCTCAGAACCTGCCCTAGACTTGAAGACGCAATTCTTCTATTCTCATCTATTTATCTGACAGCCAAGCCTTTTATATCAGCTTACTCCTCTCCGTAAACATTCCAGCACGTTTTGCCTTTCTTTCCCTTTGGGCTTCACTTTCTTGTCTCCAGAAAGGTAATTCAATTTCCTTAAGGTAGATGCCGTTATCTTGAAGTGCAGAGGCTTTTAGAATACTTAGTCCCCTGCTCTGCCAGAGGCGGATGTCTAGATAACAGGTTTTACTCAGGCTGTGTGTGCCTAATGGCAGTTCTCACCGAGGGTGACAATTCCAGACAAATGGAGCGTGGCTTAAATTAGTTTAGATTTAGGACAGCACGGTAAGTATGCTTGGATCCTCATGACTACACAAGACTGGGTGACTGGTTTGCTCAACTAACGGATGCAAAGGCTGATGGGATTGCGTTATTCTGCATTACTTCTGCCACTAAGTCTGTGGTCATTTGTGAGAGGGTTATATAAAGTATCAGTTTTAGTGACTAATGAATTAACTCATGACCCCACATTGAGAAGCTTACATATAATTATAATCACAGATACTGTACTTGTAGAGCAGAGTTACATAGATTTTTTTTTCCCATAACACCTAACGGAGAGTAAATTACCCAGGTGACACTGTCACCATCAGATAGCTAATGTAAACTTCCGGTTTCTAGCTGTAGTTATTGCACAAATCCATGTTTTTGAGGAAAAGTCTTACCTGGTTATGTAATTATGTGTGGGATATCAGCATGCCCTTTACTCTACAAACAGAAAATGATATTAAATTGGTGATGGACTAAATTTGTGATGAGGGAGCAGACTCTGTAGTGGTGAGAGGTATTTCCATGCCTACACTACCCTTAGGTACAGTGGGAGTGTAATTGTTTGAATAAGAAAGCTCTCCACAGGCTTAAATATTTTAATGCTGGGTCACCAGGAAGTGGAACTGTTTGAAAGGATTGGAAGGATTAGGAGGTGTGGCCTTGATGGAGGAAGAGTATCACCCAGGTTTCAAAAGCCCATGGTAGATCTTCTCTCTCTGTGTCTCTTTGTCTGTCTCTGTCTCTGTCTGTCTGTCTGTCTGTCTGTCTGTCTCTCTTTCTGTCTGTCTCTGTCTCTCTCTCCACGCTGCCACACTCCCCACCATGATGATAATGAACTAAACCTCTGAAACCATAAGCTAGCCCCTAAGTAAATACTTTCTTTTATAAAAGTTGCCTTGGGCCGGGCAGTGGTGGCGCACGCCTTTAATCCCAGCACTTGGGAGGCAGAGGCAGACGGATTTCTGAGTTCAAGGCCAGCCTGGTCTACAAAGTGAGTTCCAGAACAGCCAGGGCTATACAGAGAAACCCTGCCTCCAAAAACCAAAAAAAAGAAAAAGTTGCCTTGGTCATGGTGTCTCTTTACAACCAAAGAACACTGACTATAAGATGGAATTTAGCAAAGGCCTTGATTGAAAGCACAGCTCGGCATTCTGGGTGCTGGTGGCACACGCCTTTAATGCCAGCACTCAGGAGGCAGAAGCAGAGGCAGACAGATCTCTGGTCTAGAGAGCACCTTCCAGGACAACCAGGGCTACAGAGAAAAATCCTGTCTCAGGAAAAGAAAAAAGAAAAGAAAGGAAAAGAAAGGAAAAGGAAAAGGGAAAGGAAAGGAAAAGAAAAAAGAAAGGAAAAGTTTGGCAAGATGTGATTATTACAGCCAACCAACAATGAAGTCATCACATAATTCTGGAGTGACATTAAAATCAAACTTTTCTGAACATAGTTAGGTAAGTTATATTTGTAATTTTATGTTATTTTTTTTTTAAAATTAGATGGGAGCCTTTATCTTCCACTAGCCACAAGGAAAGATTTTTTTAATTGTGTTTTTGTTTGCTTTTAGATTTATTTATTTTCTATATGTAGTATTTCCCAAGTGTATGTATGTGCACCTCGAGTGTGCCTAGTGCCTATAGAGGTTAGAAGCAGTATCAGATCCCTTGGTTACAAATGGTTGGGAGCTGCCGTGTGGTACTGGGATTCAAACTCAGGTCCTCTATAAGAGCAACCAGGGCTCTTAACAGCTAAGCCATCTTTCCAGGCTGAAATGTTATCATCTTCAATGACAGAATATTGTACAGTCTTTCTGTAATGAACATTTGGACTGTGTAGAACACCTTCTCAACAAACACAAGAGAAAAGCAGGCCTGCCTGGTTGAATTTTTCAGCAAAATAAATTTAAATTTGGTTTGAAACTAAGGCAAACAGATAGTGTCTTTAACAGCCATGACATATCTGAGAAAGTGCTTGATATCTGCTAGCCACTAGGAAGATGCAAATCAAAACCACACTGAGATCCTGAATTGCCCATATCATCAAAAAACAAAGAACACAGACACATACACACACACAAAAAAAAAAAAAAAACCCACAAAAGCAAACACCAGGACAGGGGTAGTGATGTATACCTTTTATCCTAGCACTCAGGAGGCAGAGGCAGGCTCTCCAAGAGCAAGAAGCCAGCCATGACTGCATAGAGGTCCTGGGGGAGGGGGGAGACAGACAGATAACAGAGAGAGAGAGACAGAGACAGAGACAGAGAGACAGAGAGAGACAGAGACACAGAGACACAGAGACACAGACAAAGACACAGAGAAGAGAGGGAGGGGAGGGAAAGATAAAGAGAGAAGAGAGGGAAGGGGAGGGAGAGAAAAAGACAGAGTCACAGAGAACAGAAAGACACACAGAGAAAGACAGACAGACACACACACACAGAGACAGACAGACACACACACACACAGACAGAGACAGAAAGACACACACACACACACACACACACACACACACAGAGACAGACAGACAGACAGACACACACACACAGAGACAGACAGACAGACATGAAGAGAGACAGAGACAGAGAAAGACCACTTGGAGAGCCACTGATCCCTAGTCAGTGATGGAAGGCCTAGAAAGGCTCTGGTTTCAACAGTAACAGAGTAAATCAGTCGCGCACTGAGAGGAGAAGGACAGACCAAGCAAGCAGATAACAGCCATCTTCCTTCTGCACACCCTCTTAATCTGGCTGCTTCCAAATGGTTCTGTGGGTTGACAAAACCAAGGGGCACACCGGCCACCCCCTCTGTCTCTGGGGACAGACTCAAAAGAACTGAGATGAGATAACAGAGATACCTGCAGGTGTGTAGTATGGACTCAGCCTAAAGGCCCAGCAACAGGTGAATGAATGGATGAAGAAAATGTGGAGGAGCAAGACAGTGTGGCATTCTTAAGCCAAAATGAATCCAGCATGAAGAGGGGAGTCCCCACGTCCACTAAGGAACTATGTGTCCTAATCATAAAAAGAGAAAGAGGCGTGAGAATATGTTCTATGTGCATGTGGGGGAAGGGGGTGCCTCAGCAAGCCCATGCTGAGGCATCCCTTCCCCCTGACCAGACAGACACAAAACGGTATAGTATAGAATAGTTTATTTAGGGCATAGGGAGGGGAGTTAAGGGGGCAGTAGAGGCAGAGAAAGGCAGAGAGAGGGAGAGAGTAGAGAAGCAGAGGCCAATCATGGCCATGTGGAGAAAGGGAGGAAGGGAAGGGCGAGAGAGAAGAGCCCAAGAAGGCAAGAGGCAAAGAGTGAGAGAGTAAGAGAGGCTGAAGCAAACAGCCCCTTTTATAGTGGGTCAGGCCTACCTGACTGTTGCCAGGTAACTGTGGGGTGGAGCTTAGACAGAATCCTAACATAATGGGTATTCGATAGATCCTGGCAGAAAGAAGCCAGTTTTCTTTAGTGGTGTGGCCTGGTTAGGTCAAGCATGCTCTCGTGGGTGGACACACACACATACACACACACACACACACACGGTGGCACCGACTGGACTTGAGTTTAAAAACAAAAAGAGGACACAAGGTTGGGATGTGTGTCTGCGAGGAGTAGGTGTCAGGAGGTGAACGTGACCACAATACATTGTACAAAATTCTCAAAGAATTACTAAAAAGTGAGCCGGGAGGGGTGGAGGTGATCAAAAGGCATGGCCGTACTGCTCATTTGATCAGTAAAGTTTCTCAAAGAGAGAGGATTGACTTTTCCACTCAACAGCGATCCCCATAACATATATAAAAGTTATTGCATTTTATAGGGGTGCAGACCCCGTATTCAGACAGAATCAGGTACCTTAATTTTCTAATCCATTAGTAAGTACCCCAGTGAATTGTAGTGGATAATAAGCCATGTATTTACATGAAATCTTGTAGTATTCGTATCCAAAAGTACAGGCTGCTGCTGACGGGAGATTGTAATAACAACAAAAAGTGAGTTGATTGGAGACACGATCAATAAAGTACATGTGTACATCTCTGAACCAATTTTCCAGGCTTTCTATTCTAGCTCGGCATGAAGGCGGTCCTGGAACCTCCCTGCTGAGGTTTCCTCTCCGTGAGAGACTGAACTCATTCGCCCCTGTTTAGCCGCCTGTGTGCATTTCAACCTCTCCCATTACAGGTCAAAGGCCAGGCGTGCACCCAGGATGCCTGGCAGATTTAAAACGCATATATCCGAATGCTTGGGCTTTCTGCCTTCAAATGCCAATCGTGAGCTGGTGGAGTTCTTAATTATTATTTGTAGCTGTTGAATTTGGACTCTTCTTGGGCTAACATTTCAAAGATTAACTTTGAGCAGCCCTGGTGGGAAAAGATGAATTGGCTTTTGCAATTTCAGAAGATATTAAAGCTTGGGCTTTGATATTAATGCAGAATTCTAAACTAAATTCTTTGAAGTCTAGACACCGTTTTCTTTCTCTGAAGATATATCCTTGTGGAAAATATATTTAAACTTCAAATATCACCTTGTGATGGGTCAATTAGTGGTACTTAGTTGCATTTCAAAATTTATGCTTTAAACTTTGACACCAGATCTCAGCATCTGTCGTCTTGGCAGAACACAAATACAGGGTCATTTAATCAGCATAGTGGGGTTTTTGTTTTTTTGAAGTGACAGAGGGGTTTCTTATTTTTTTTTTTGTTTTGTTTGAGTTTGTTTGGGGGGAGCTGCGGGGGGGGGTGGGTAGCTTAAAAGACCTCAAGTTCAATGAACAACAAGGACAAAAGTTTCTTTAAACATAAGAGAAGACCTTCACTTATTTCTTTTCGTGTTTTGATACTGTTGCCTTTCTCTTGGTCTGTATCAAGGGAGAACATTGCTAGAAATTTAACTCATTCTTAAAAGGCAGAAGAACCAACTTCATTACGTGATAAATAAAATATTGTGTATCTCTAATTCTGTTTGAATTCTTTTCCTATCGAAAGCTGGAAGGAAAGACGGAGTCAGGCTGGCCCCAGCCGCTAGCAGCCAGTCACTGCAAGCAAGCGCCAGACAGACAGTGTTTCCATCCCCTCCCAAATCCTCTGCTTGCTCTAATCCACACCAGAAGCCTTTCTCCCCGACACTTCCCAGTTAGTGAAAAAATAAGCCTATACTCTGACAAGGAAATCCCACTTGTCTTTTTGGAACGTTCTTTAGGATTACACTGGGATCAACTGAAGTCCCTACCATCGCTTACACAAAGCTGGCTGGTTAAAAAGTTATCTTTGGGGTGTGAGAAAAAAAGTCACAGTGGCTTTGAGTAGATGTGGGATTCCGGATTTAATGCATTGAGTTGGGGGTTCTGTGCTTTAAAACGAGACTATGATTATGGGGAAAGTTAGTAAAATTCACAGTATTTTGAATGCTTCCCCCAGTGAACATGAGGCCACACTTGGAACACTCACCCTCTTTCTGAATGTCACTTGAAAACATCTCAGTATGGTCCTTCATACAGTCCTCCACGTATGTGTCCATGAGGACTTATCTCTCACTTGCTTCTTGTATGAAAATTGATTCTAAAGAGTTCCCGGTCTGTCCACGGTAGATGTATGTGCCTTCACACTCTGGAATTTGTACTGTGTTTAGATGAAGAATGAGTGCAAGTCACTCCACGTGCTTTGAGGAAAAACATTAAGCTATTAAAATGTTGCTTCTTAATAAGGCTAGAGAGCTATTTACCTTCTTACTTTTCTTACTCCTTACCCTTGTTATACCGTGATGAATCTAATGGCCAGAAACGCAACTCTGCTTTTAAAATAAAGCGAAGCAAGAGAAAGGGAAGGACAGAAAAAGAAGGGGGCTCCCTAGTGACAAGCATCAGTGTCCCTTCATGCCAGGGAGGTTTCAGTGAGCATGCTCAGACATGTGGGAGGCACCAGGCTCTATCCAAACTCTTTCTGAACAGCAAGGAGGACACGTCCACGAACTCAATGCTGCAAATCTACAGCTCTTTCCTCTGACACTGGACGCCTCTACACTGGACGCCCCTACACTGGACGCCTCTCTAGCTCACACCGGCCGCAATGTGGTTCCTACTTCATATCATCCTTCTGACAGAGGTCAAAGGTAAGGCTGCCGCTTTCTCACTATAAATGACTACGGTTCCCAAAGATTAGAAAATCGTTATGTGGTTCTGTGGTGTTTGCAATAGACTTGATGCGGGTGTTTGAAAGGTAGACACCCCACTGTGCATCCTCTGAAACGGGGATCCTTAATGGCCTGGAGCACCAGAGAGCCTAGCAGTTTTCAAATGCAGCATGTATCTCCCAGAAATGTGACTTTTTATGTTATTAGAACTAAAGATGGGTTGTATTTTAAAAGTCAGAGTTGACATATCAATTCTAGCAGAGGCAAGTGCTTCTGAGAGCGAGGGATATTCATAAACTAAAAGATGCATTTGTATAAGCCCAACCTGTTTGAATATGCTCATAAATTTGTGTAATTGTTAGTGGTTATGAGGTTTTGGGTTTTTCTTTTCTTTTTGTATATTTGTTTGTTTGTTTTTGTTAATCTAAACTGGGGACTGCAAACCACAAGCAAGTCCAAAAAAGTCTAAGAGTTCACCTTATGTAAAACAGTTACTAAAATATAAAAATATATATGTGATATAACTTTCTTACCTGCTCTGAGATTTAGAAAGTTGGTGTCAACTGCTCACTTCCCAGTGACTTTCATGCATTCAGAGCTACAAACAACTAATGTACAAACCTGATTTGCCATTAGGTTTATACACTTCCCTTTGCTTCCCATCGCTTCCCCAGGGCACAGGAATTCATTATTACTTTGGTTCAAAATGTGTTCAGTTAATTCATAGCTTTTCTTTCAAACTTTCCAGAATAAATATTGGAATTTGAAATTATCATTGGCCTCTCAAAAAAACCCAATTTAATTAAATGAGGTACAAATGAGTAGTTTTCATCTTTAAGTAAAATGCATCGCTTACAACAAACAAATGTAACTTCCAAGCACAAAAAATACAGTATTTAAGGGCAACTACCAAAAGAATTTTAAATGTTTAAAATTTTATGTTGAACTCGTAATGGCACTAAAACTTTGTTCCACATTGTACATCAAAGGCCTTACCCACGCCGATGTACCCAGCGTAGTTTCGATTTTGGGTTCTAACCTCTCCTGCATGCAAATCTGTTCTCTAAAGAGAAACAATAAATTCTTCTTTCAGGAAACCACAGCTTTAGAAACAGGGGTCTGATTTGATTTAAGATCTAAGGGCAGAAGCCTGTGTTCTGTCTTTAGTCATAATATTCAGTTTTGGAGGACAATTAAGAATGAGCGATTTAAAGAGTCCTTGGACTCTTTAAAAGATGCTCCAAATTCTAACCACCACTCACCAAATTACTCATTCTGGGCACTTGAGTAGGCTTGCGCTGGCCTTTCTGACCCCCAAATCACTTCGAAGTTGACAGCGTATGGTATACTGGGCTCTGAAAAGTGGGAGAGAAAGAGGGAAAAAATTAAAAAGATCATTTTGGATTTTTTCTAAGTCACTGATTTCAGATTTATACCTTAAACCTAAAAATAGGTCACTAATTAGTGACAATCCTCTGCTCTGTTTTATTTCTAAGTTTGTGCTACTTTTTCTCAGTTTAAACCTTTTTATTTACAACAACTCACTTTAGAAGTGCAACATGTGAATCAGTCAGTACTGACATCTTATGAGATGGTAATTACTTGTTTCTTAATGACTAAAGCTTTTGCGTTTTCTCATACAATTCTTGACAGCTAAAATAGTAAGGCTTTTTGTCATGACCAAACAAAGGTCATTATTATTATTATTATTTTCTCAGAATAAAAATTGCTTTCTGAAGTTAAGTCTGTGTGGTCGGCCATTTTTTTTAGGGCAGTTTCAGTCACACGATTGATTGTTTT
Source organism: Tokudaia tokunoshimensis (assembly GCA_036184795.1). Taxonomy (NCBI): domain Eukaryota; kingdom Metazoa; phylum Chordata; class Mammalia; order Rodentia; family Muridae; genus Tokudaia; species Tokudaia tokunoshimensis. The sequence continues at coordinate 39,476,876 of BTHU01000006.1, forward strand.
CTCTTTGGGCTACGGTCACTCAAGTGCTTAAGAAATACGTACAACCAGCACACCCTGACACCTCTCATGACATGCACTTTATCATTAATTAATTCTCTCTGGATCATTGCTAACCGGCCCAAACCACCCTAAGAAGACTTTAGTGAATGGATAGGGGCAGTGTTAACTCAAAACAGTTAAACTCAAACAGTACTCTTAGGTAAAAAATTAAAGTCTCAAGTACGGAGAATCCTTCTTGATAACTTCCAACGGCTGTATCCTCGCTACTCTTTAATAAATGTGATTCTTACTTGAAGCAGAGCCCTGGCGCAATTCTGCCGTGAGCAGTGTTTGAGTGCCCCCTAGTGGCCAAATTACACCTAGGCCTTCAGGGGGTGCTTTCAAAACCGTGGATCATTTAACTGCGTCGCTAAGACTACAGAAAAGCTTCTCCAACTACATTTTAATTTCACACAATTGCATCCATGCTGTGCCTAACTGTGAAAATCAATTGTACTTCAATCCAATCCTCTTGAAATTCTTTCTCGCCTGTAATGGAAAAATAAGTTTGTTTGCTTGAGGCAAAAACAGAGCCTGCTTGGGGTGAGTGAGCTGGGACCCCCAAAGCCAAAGCATTCTCAGGGGTGTAACCTCCAGAAGCGCTAGCTCTGCACATCTGGCTTCAGGTGGAGAAGCACAGCCAGCCAGCTTAGTAAAGACCTTCAGAACACCTTCCACTTGAACCCAAGACACAAAACCAGGATACTAAAAATTAGCAAGCAAGCTAATAATGAAAAGCTGTGTGCTTTTTAAATATTTTTTTAAAAAATGCAGTCTCAAAATTCAGCTAGGAACAGATTATTTGGGGCAAGGTAGTTATGCAATCATAAATTCATTGGAGCTTTTAGAATGAGCCAGCATCCCCAAACTCCATGTTTTACTTATTCAGTAAATGTGTAACTTGCTAATTAAGCAGAATCGACGTGTTTGTTTTACAGGAGAAACGCTAGTGGAGGTACGAGGGGGGCGGGGAAATCGCGTGGAAACAATTCTTTTTTTCTGTGTGCTTAATTTTACAGTGCATTAATTTCTCATGGCTATACTTCCAGAGGAGAAAGAGACCTAGGGGGGTTCTGAATATTTAAAATGTCCTCCAAAAACAATTGATTTAGCAGTCACATGATAAAGAGCCTTTTGAAAGGTTAACACGAGAAAGAAGTTGCATTAACCAGGTTGTGAAGCAAAGGGCCATTACAAATGTGTTCAATGACAACTGACAGAATCCCAGCCTTCCTTTCTTCCCTGAACTCCTGCCCACCAATCTTTGACTTGGCTCCTTGCCTGTTCCTGGTGATAACTCCTGCTCCCTTCCCTCCTACCCCTAAATAGGAGTCTAGTCTGGTTTTGTTGTGGTTTTTTTGTTTGTTTGTTGCTTTCATTTTGACTTCACCTTTTTAATTGGCTTGTAAAAATTGTATGGGGACCATGTATCTGCATGTGCCCACGATGCGATCGATGTTCAAATTAGAATCAACAAATACTTTGCGTACATTTTTTCATTTCTTCACAGGCAAGTCCTTCAAAACCCTTTTCGTCCGCCTCAGTTTTACTTCTTACTGACATGTGTTGGTTGTGCTCATCAGTAGAAGTCCGTGTGAGGAGTCCGGGGAGTGCCAATGAAAGCAGGATCATTTGAATTTCCCTGCCCTTCGTGACTCCTCACGCTTGGAGTGCGTGCACACCCATCTTCCAGGCAGAAAGAAAAATATCATACACATGCTCCAATGTAGAAGTTACGAGAATCTACTTGGATGTAGAATAATGGTTGCTGGAGGCTGAGGAGAAGCGAGGGAGGGAGGAGATTGATACAAATCCCCGGAACAGAAGGGGCACATTCTGCTGATTACAGCACAGTAGCAGCACCATGACGGTTAGGCATTCGATGACGTCACTGCTGCCTGGGTTCACTTCCGGTGCGATCCTCTCTGCTCCCCTTTTAGCGTCTCCCTTGTCCCACCACGTCTACGTTATCTAGCCGAGCTCTCCGCTGTCTTCCTGGTCTCCTTCCTCTGAAATCTTCCCGGGTTTCCACGTCTGTGCCCTCCAGCCCTCTTGTTACAGCAGTCCCCGTGTCTCAGCTCTCTGCTGATCCTGCCACATCCCGCCCTACGTCGCCCCACTGCTCCATCAAAGGCTGTCCACATCCGCGGCTGCATTTCTACTTGGGGATCCATTTATCTTTCAACAAGACCCTTCTTCAAACAGTCCTCTCACCACCTCCTGTCTTGGCTGGGCTTTGCCCCCACCCCACCCCTAAAGACTTCCTGTAGCTTTCTGTTTCCTATTAGCTCAATTTCCTTTCTGGAGTGGTGGCTGTCCCCTCAACTCCTGGCCTAGTCAACAGTCATCAGTAAGCTTCTGTGGGCTAAGATTTGGGGGGAGCAGGAACGGGGGAGAGCACAAAACTCAAACCAAACCAAATAATCATTCTATCTTATAAAACTTCAGCACCGGCAAGCTCTCTTCCTAAGGTCTGTAGTGATTTGTCTCAATTCTGAAAGATAGGAGGCTCTGAAAATGAAGTTTGAACAAATTTGTCTACAAGTTTCGTCTAAATCAGTCAGGGACAATTCAGACTCCTTCCTTAAACATGTATTGGTTTTGTTTTTTTTTTTTTTTTTAAAAACGCATTACTTTGTGCTATAAAACACTAATTCATCTGACTAGAAGATTCTGCCTTATTCAGCAGGAAAGAGTACGCAATCGTGAGCTTTCTAAAATTAGTAAAAATATGGACATAAATATGTATGTATGTATGTATGTACATTGGAGCTGGAGAGATGGCTCTGGTTAAGAGCACTGGCTGCTCTTGCAGAGGACCTGGGTTCAGTTCCCAACACCCACAATGTGGCTCACAACCGTCTGTTAACTCCAGATCTAGAGGGAATCTCATGCCCTCTTCTGGCCTCTTTGGGTACTGCATCTGTCTTGCCTGAATGTGGTGTAGTAATCGGATCCCCTGGAAACTGGAGTTACAGTCCCAGGCAGGTGCTGGGAATCAAACTCACATCATCTGGAAGAGCAGTTAGTGCTTTTTACCTCGGACCCATCTCCCAAGCCTCTATTCGCTGAGAATTTTAAGGATTTGGATTTTAAGAAATTACTTCTTAAATCTGTCTTATTCCCTGCTTCTCCAAATATAAATTCTCCCTGTGCCTGGCCCTAAACTCGTCTGTGAGGTTGGAGAAATTTTCTTCCCGATTTTGACCCTCTATGAGTGGGCTCATGGGTGTATCCACATAGGCACACTGACCCCTACCTCATTCTAATAGTGCAGACGTTTTGTCTTGTGGACAACCCAGCCCCATACCCTTGTCCTACTTACAGAGGCTCTCCACGGCTCTCCTGCTGGCTCTGAGCAAAGGGTTTTATTGAGATCACCACTTTGGGGGGCCACTCAGAGGCGTTCTTTCCAGGCTCACCCAGAACATATGCACACAGCCTCCTCACGCTATCATTGAGCCTGAAAGTACAGGTTAAAACTCCACAGCAGGCTTTGCCTTTAGGGGTTAAAGTGTTTAATATAGAAGTATATGTGGGATTTGCCTACAGTGGAGCGGGGTGCTTTTCCAAAAGTCAGGTGACACCACATGCATGCAGTTCCCACAGAGGCCAGAAGATGGCGTCAGATCCAGATCCTGGAGTTACAGGTGGTTGTGAGCCGATATGTGGGTGTTGGAAACTGAATCCAGGTCCTCTGGAAAAGCAGCCAATTCCCTTAACCACTGAGCCGGCTTTTCATCCCCAAGTCATTTAAAAAAAAGGGGGGGATATGGTAATTTTTGTTATACAATCTGTGTTTATCTGGATCATTTATTAATTAATTCTAATTGTAAATCGTTTTATTTTTTTTTAATCTGGAGGTGATAGAGACAATTAAATATTTGGCAAAGGAATTACTAACCCCACACTAACAGTATACAGCCTCTTAACGGGTAGTAATTCAAGACTTTGAATATGCAAGTATACCTACATGACAGCCTTAAAGGTAATGGCCATTCCAATCCTATAGGGGAAATTTATCATGTCACATCAGACGTCTAGCAGAAGGGGGCTTTGGTATCTGAGTCTCCTTGTCCCTGTCATTCCTTATCTACATCTTTGACTGTGTCTTAGATAGAGAACATCTGCTTGGCCTCTGCTTGTAACTCCGACTCTCGTTTAAAGGGGAAAGTGCGACCTGGGTTTGCAGCCAGGGCTACGTCCACTCTGCCACTGAACTGAAGCTCCCGCCTCCCATTCACAGTTTCTCTGAGTCAGTCTGTCTCAACCAAATAGGCTAAAAACAAAACAAAACAAAACAAAAGCCGGTGTACCTCCCGCTCAGAGATTTCTACACTCAACTCGCTCTTATGTAAGTGAGGGAGAGATACTTTAGAATGTAAAGTCGGTTCTCTTCCAGGGATGCAAACTTTCACCTGAGGTAAGATGGCACAGACTTGATGTAAAACTGTGAAGGCAGCAGGAAGATCGGGGTTTTGGGGAGCTCAGGGAAACCTGGACTTCCTTAGTGACGCCATTTCCAAATGCTGCTCTTCCAGTAACAAAAGCTAAGATCATCCCCGGGAAGGATTAGGCGTCCTTCCTAGCAGCACCGAGGTCAGTCTGCCTCCTTGCCTGTGTGAACTGTGTGTAGTGGCTGCTTGCTCACAGAAACAGTTCTGCCTACTCCTGAATATTTCATGCCTAGATGACTTCTCAGATACTCGTCATGCACGAGAAATCGAGAACCTTCTTAGCCACTGGGACAGTCAAAATGAATAATTCATTTCTTTCCATCAGACAAGACTTGCCGCACTGTGTGAAAAACAAAAACAAAACCCAAAATCAACTAGAATGAGACACTGCAAGGATCGCCAAGGAAGGATGTTTGAGGTGGTTTATGAGGGAGGCTGACAATCTGGAGTGATAGTCTTGAAAGGCTCGGGAGGTTTTCCCAGAAATGACTTTAGAAATGAACATGAAATAAAGAGGAAATAAAAAGGAAAACAAAATGTATTTCCAATGCAAAGAACAGTTCATAAAAAAAAAATAGTACTGGGTTGGAGAGATGGCTCAGTGGTTAAGAGCACTGACTGCTATTCTAGAGGTCCTGAGTTCAATTCCCAGCAACCACACGGTGGCTCACAACCATCTGTATTGGGATCTCATGCTCTCGTATAGATAAATACTTTTTAAAATCTCAGTACCTTTCCACCATAAAAGGCACACTTCTGGGAATGTTTTCCTGACAAGAGACAAGATAGCCAGAGAAAGTAAAGGAAGCTTGGCCAGTGAAATTGTTAGCATTCTATCTAAACTCCATCCCCACAGCTACCTGGCAACCACCAGGTAGGCCTGACCCACTATAAAAGGGGCTGCTTGCCCCTCCTCTCTCCCTTGTTCTCTTGCTCTCTGGGGCTCTTCCCTTTTTACTCCCTGCCCCCCCTTCTCCCTCTCTCCAGTGCTCATGGCCGGCCTTTAAGTCTCTCTCTGTTTCTCTGCCTCTACTACCCTCTTAATCCCCCTCCCCATGCCCTGAATAAACTGTATTCTATACTATACCATCACGTGGCTGGTCCCTCAGGGGGAAAGGATGCCTTGGTATGGGCCTGCTGAGACATCCCCTTTCCCCACACCTCACCACACCTCCTCTTTCTCTTTTATAAACACATCAGAAGTCACGTTGGCACTTTTCCAGACTGTGTAGTATGCCACTGAGGGATCCCCACGCTATCTTTTGCACATCTTCCCTTTCGAAGACACTTAGGTTGTTCCCAGTTTGGGACTATGGTGAGTGGTGCTTCTGAGAATGTTCTGGTAGCAGGGATGAGGGTGGGGAGTGGAGGTGGAGGGGTGTCTTCAGGTATACTTTGCACACATTTCTGCAGACTCAGAGAGAGCCTGATGATTTGTACACTTTACAAAGCTTCAATTTCAACAAATGGTGAGACGCTGTTTTCCAAAGCAGGTGTTCTCATGAGCATTCCAGGAATGTTAGGGCTTACGTGACTTCACAGCCTGCCCAAATTGTGTATCACTGCTTTTAAAATCCTAAGGAGGGCTGGAGAGAAGGCTTCGGGGTTAAGAGTGCTTGCTACTCTTCCAGAGGATCTAGGTTTGGTTACCAATACCTACACGGGGGCTCACAGGCACCTGTAACTCCAGGTCCAGGGAGCGGGTGCCCTTCTTCCTCTTGACGGCCCCCTTTCTCATTTCCATGCCTCTTTTGTCTCGCAGAGTGTTTTAACCCTGGCCAGCCCTGGAGCCACAGGTTTGGAACTATCTGGTGGGCACCATTGGGTACATAACTGGAGACAATCTACCCCTAACCTGACCCAGAATCTTCCCGTAACCAGCAGTTTAGCTGGACAGGCTCGGTCTTGCGCATGCCCAGTGCAGGCAACCACAGCTGCTGGGCGATCAAGTTTGCAATGTCTGAGTCATGCCCTGGAGACAGAGTTTTAAGCCCTCCTCCCTGTCTTCCAGCCCTTACATTCTACCTGCTCACGCTTCTTTCTTGTTTCTACTATTTAGTTACATCATTGGTTTTCTCAAGGATACACTTTACATAAACATAAACACCTTGCACGTGTGCCTTAGGCTCATCCCTAAGTGTGTGGCTGGTGATGATGTTAAAATATATATATATTAATATATGCTTGTTTGGTCATCTTACTTTCTAATTGTTTGCTGTTTGCCTACGTCTGGCTGTGTAGAAAATCTTGCTTCTCTCCTTATTGGCTTATTGTTCCAGCACATCCGGGTATTCATTACACTGTCTCAGCCTCTTGATTACCTGTTAGGTTAGTGTTCCGGTATAATACTTAGCCAGCAGTGACAAGCATCGTTGCCTTCGGAAACCTATCATGGAGCCAGCCATGATTGAGTTAAAGCAAGCTGATTGCCTTTACTTTGTATAGTTATTTGAATGCCAGGGTCCAGGAGTTCCACCCCTGGGGCCCCTCTTGTCAGGGAAGTTGTAGGCGAGTGACAAATGAGGGGGACGATCTGCCTGAGTTAAAACGAGAATTGACCTCCCTGGAGAATTCCAGCCCCATTTTCAGACTGTTTTCTCTCACAACGTTGCAAACACTGTGTTCCGAAGGCCTGCCATCAGGGAGGAACTTCCCACCAGCCCCTGATCATGACTGCTAGTCAGGGTCTCAGAAAGCAGATAGAACCCTTTGGAAGGATTGGCTTGTCTTCTCTGCAGAGAGTCATTCTAATGTTTGGATAATAGAATACTATTTTTCTAATGTATCAGTATGAAATGTAAGGTGACAGATTTTAGAGCACCATTTCAAAAGCTAAAACTTTCATGACGCCTGCAAGCTCCTGAAAAATTTTTCCATTTGTAGTTCAAAGAAATGCAAAAATCTAGAAAGCTCTGACTTTCAGGACACTGCCCAACCCCACAATTATTATTCTTTTATTTTAAGAAAACAGCAAATGGATTAAGGAGATAAGAGGATGTTAGGAAATACAATGTGGCGAGGGGGTACCTTTGGGGGACCCATGTCCAGGTGCTCCCAAAGCACCTGGTTACGCTGTGCAACAGCCCTGGTGTGAAAGGAATTTATTGGGGGAGGAAAGAGGAGTGAGGACCTGGGACAGAGCAGAGGCATGTAGACAGACGGACAGACGGGGGTGGGGGTGGGGAGCCATGGGGCCAGAGAAAAGGGGGGCAGAGGCAGAGAACAGATAGGGGGGATGCTGAGGAATGGGAGAGAGAGGGAAAGAAAGGGGGGAGGGAGAAAGCAAGAGAGAGAGAGAGAGAAAGAGCACTGCTGAGTGCCAGGTAGGTCCTTTTATAAGCAGCACACACCTGCAGCACACACTGGTCATGATGGCAGGTCATGATGTCAGGTCATGATATCAGGTCAGCATTGCTAGGCCCCTGAGGGCAGGCCAGCAGACTCATCTGTAATAGCAGAGCAGAGGGGAACTGCAGAAGTATAAGAAGGGCAGAGAGGACCCACAAAGCCAGGTAAGGAAGCATCCTGCCTGATGGAGGAGGTGGGATTTGTCAGACACTTCAAGGGACCAAGGAGGTAGCAGAGAGGATTAGGCTCCCATCTTTAAACCCAGCACTTGGGTGGCAGCAGCAGGAGGATCGCTGTGTGTTTGAAGTCATCCTGGTCTTCCAGGCTAGGCAGAGCTACACAGTGAGACTTCATCTTATAAAGGAGAACTGGGGACGGGCAGCCGACAGACAAACATTGGTCTTGTGGGAACTCAGACGGAGTAACAGGCCAACGCTGGCCGCTGGCCGCTGTGGGTTGATGAAAGGCCGGAGGAAGTGAAGAAAATAGCTTGTCATTCTTCTGAGAAGTGACCTTTTAAAGGGGAGAAGACTGTGTCTCTGCCCCAAAGGCAACAACTGGGTGTAATAGCATTTGGTTTGTTAACTTGTTTTGAATATGAGGCCTGATTGTGTTCTGGTTTGTTTACATGTGTGTGCCTGTGTGGGTGCCTACATGTGTGTGTGTATGTCCATGGGCCTGTGTGTGCATGAGTTTATGCCTATGTATGTGTCTGCATGTATGTGTATGGATGCATGTTTGTATGTGTGTGCCTGCATGTATGTGTGTGTGATGTATGTGTGTGTGCATGTGTGCCCATATGTGTGTATTGTATGTGCCTGCATGTGTGTGTCTGTGCACCTGTGTATGTGCACACACACACACACACACACACACACGTGTACATGTGATGTGGTGACTGAACCTGGACCTCACTAGACAAACACTCTATCTCTAAGCCATGTCTGGCCTCTGAGAACTGGCTGAATAAGACTACTGTGGAGGGGATGCCATGGCAAGGAAAGATAAGGGAAATACAGGAATGCAGGGCTGTAGTGAATGTGGAGAGCGTCTGAGATGCTGGGGCAGAGGGTAGACTTGGGAGACATCACTGTGAGCATGTTGGGAGGGCCTCACTCTTCAGGCATCATCCCTGGCTTTGGTCCACGACCATGTAGCCCCCACATGACTCAGTGTAGGCAGTCTATGTGAGGGGTACCCTATACCTGTGCAAGGCACATCCTGATCAGGTGCATGTCAGGAACCCTGGGTACGGGGGGAGTTGTAAATTGATGGGATTTGGAAGAATCCCCACTCAGAAGAAGAGTGATCGATGAAGGTTCTCTGAGACAGGGGAATCCATACCTCAGGATCTGAGGAGCAAGAGATGAAAGAGAGGTCCAGGCCTCTCTCTTCTCAGTGTTGACCATGTCAGGGATTCATCTAGTCTGTCACTGTCACACTCTTCCCTGCCCCTCTGTCCTTCACCCACTCACTGGGCATTCTCTGAGTTTCTCAGTCTCAGAAAAGAAGACTTTTCAGAAAGAAGGCAGCTTTCAGAAAGAAGGCAGACTCTCTAATCACACTCAACAAGATGGATATTTTAAACACCAGGACACGGCCAGGCAGGCATGCCAACAGGCTTGTGATCTCGGTACTCCAGGCTAATTTTGTGATCAGAAAAAGAGAAAGTGATGTGAGGTATGAGAATATGTTCTGTGAGGTGTGGGGGGAGGGGATGTCTCAACGGGCCCATGCCGAGGCATTCCTTCCCTGAGGGACCAGACACACACTACAGTATAGTATAGAACAGAGTTTATTTAGGGCATGCGGAGGGGAGTTAAGAGGGCAATAGAAGCAGAGAAAGGCAGAGAGGAGGAGAGAGTAGGGAAGTAGAGGCCGGCCATGACCATGAGCATGTGGAGAGAAGGGGGAAGGGAATAGGGAGAGAGGATAGTTTAAGAGGGCAAGAGGAGAGAGAGAGAGAGAGAGAGAGAGAGAGAGAGAGAGAGAGAGAGAGAGAGAGAGAGAGAGAGAGAGACAGAGACAGAGACAGAGACATGAGAGTAAGAGAGGGGGGAGGGGCAAGCAGCCCCTTTTATAGTGGGCCAGACCCACCTGGCTGTTGCCAGGTAGCTGTGGGGTGGAGTTTAGACAGAATCCTAGCAGGAGAATTGTAGTTTGTGGTTAGCCTGGGCTCTAAACAATGTGTTTTCAGATGTTCTGACTTGCCAGAAGTAGAAGAGCTTCCAGAAAGTGGACTGATCAAGTGCCATCTGCCCAGAGAGCTGTGCACCGCACTCAGACCACCCAGGGGAGACTGGCACCTACATGGCCCAGTCAACATTCCCTGGATGTTCCAGTAGGTAACTCTGAAATGCGTGGCTGAGGCTCTGTCGGTGACTTCTGCTCTATGGCCCCCTTCAGCGACAGTGTCATCCTCACTGAGGTGAGCAGTCCCATACAGGTCACTTAGGAAATGGTCTCCTCAGGCCAGTCATCTCAGTGGAATGCCCTCTCTGGAAGGTACTGGTGTGGGGGAACCATTAATCCCAAAGATGGAGGAAGAAAGATCCCGACCCAAATCATCATGGCCAAATTCATTAAATTTTTTTATCCCTGTACATGGGCTGCCTTTCCCTAAAGCAGGATTGGAGAGGTCAGGACTGGATGTGAGGAAGACAAGGCTTTTCTAGCTCGGGGGAAGAGGGTTTCTAAATGGAGGATTTGGGAGGTGCAAAATAGATGGGGTTACAGGCGCAGAACGTAAACATAACAAGTTAGTCTTAATGGCCTGAAACAAAGACATAATTGCAAGGTGGGCATAACAAGGTAGTCATAACAGCGGGTATCATAACAAGGTACTCATAGGTGATCCTATAACCTTTTGAAACAAAGGTAGGGTTGCAAGGAGGTTAGAATCAACCCCTTGAAACAAAGATATGATTGCCTTGCCTGGGACAGGCGGAACAGAACCATTTCTAGTTAAGGTTACAGGTGGGACATCGCCCAATCAATCCTAGAGAAATAGAGGTTTAATCATAAACAGGAGTGAACTGAGTTGTCTTTACTATAAGTTGGTTTTCAAGCCTAAGTTGGAGGCAGACTGGTTCTTCAGAGCACGTGGCTTTCCTCAGTTCCAGTAAGCACTACTGTTGCCTGAAAATCGAAACAGGGACCTGACCATCTTTAGTGATTCTTACATGGCAAACCTAAAAGGTCCTCCCCAGTAGCCCAGGAAGAGTGTTGACTGGCGACCCACAGCACCCTCGGGCAGCCGTCCAGCTGGCTCCTCTAGAAGGCACCTGCAGGGTGATTACATCATGCCAGTGCACAGCTGGAGGACTGAGGGACCTGGACAGTAGTTTCCGTTCACGAGCCCAGACCTCCCCACTGCTGTAGTTTGGCCAAAGGGGTCCTATGGAAACCTCTGGAAGCCACCAGCTTCGCTTTGATGTTGGCAACCTCCACGTTTATAATCCCTGAGTTTCAGTAAAACTGCCTCTCTCTACTTCAGCCAGCGATGGCAGGAGCCCCAGACTGCAGACTATGCCTCCCCTGGATGGCCGGTGGGTCTCCCTCGGTATGTGCCAAACACAGCCAGGACTCTTGATTATTATTGAAATTTCATGATTATGAACAGGACCCTGGATTTTATTTACTAAGATTTGAAACGGGAGCCCACAACGTTAGCAAGGTCAAATTTTGAAAGGGGCTCTTTCTTTTTTCAACTCCTTTTTAAAGTTAATTGAGCACCAAGTGATTCCAGACATGAAGGAGACCGAGGGCAAAGAGGAAGGAGCTGAGTTCAGTCATTTCTCCTCTCATATCCTGTTAATGCTAGAAATGTCCCAGGAAGATGCCACCACGGAGTGGGAAATGGAGACTCCTGACAGATACAGTCGGCAGTTGGAGACACTTGTGGTCAGCCCCTCTCCTCCACTTCTTTTGCCCCTCCCCTATTTGACAGTCTCACTCCACCCCCACCCGGCATTCTTGGGCCACGCTAGATCGGCCTCCTCCGTCAGGAAAGTTCCAGAAGACGCACCTGTGAGAGCCTCGGGGAGTGCTCGATGACATCACTGTCCCTGGGGAGACCAGCTGCCCTGCTTTTGTGCACTTGCTCCATCTCCAGGGTCATCTCGACTAGGAGCTAAGCGCGCATAATCCAACTGTCCTCTCCAATGACGTCCTTGGGAGCTTAGTGTGCACTTGTGAGTCAGACAACCGGAGTGCCAGGTTCGCACACCTGCCTGTTAACACCTGCATCCTTTGTGAACAGGAACACCAGCAAAGAGGTTTGTGGGATGCAATCTCTCCGCAAGGCACCATCTCCTGGAAGGCCCAGAGGGCTGTTTCCCCAGACCCAGATAAAAGCATCTTCATAATGATCATTGATAGGTTATTTCTCTGCCAGTGAAATGAGCCAGGCCAAGCCAGATTAGATTATATTAAAGGCAGGTATATTGGGAAACTGTTCTCAGGAGAGTTTACCGGCCCCAAGAATTGAGGCCAGGAAAGTCACCATGGGGAGAGTTGGGGGGGGGGAGAAAAAGAGAGAAAGGATGTGTGCACAGAGAGGGGAGAAGAAGAGGAGGAAGAAGGGGAGGAGGAGAGGCCAAAATGTCTGGATCATATAGGGAGGATGGCAGCCCAGTACCTGGGCTGGAAAGTTCAGAGTTGGGGGCAGGGTGTGCCAGGTAGGGACTGAGGGATTCTGGGAGAACCTAGAGATCAGCTCTGCTTTGATATGTAAAATACGCACCTCAGTCCGGGTGCTGGGTCTACACCGGGTGCTGGGTCTAAGGGTCTGAACAGGTGATCAGAACATCAGTAGGCTCCATTATCTTTAGCATCATTCAGATAATTTGGAGGTAGGCGGCGCTGTGTGAAGGCTGTGTGAAGGCAAGTCTAGCTAAAGCCTACTGAAAAACCGTTGTTCTTTTCACATAAATAGCTTCCTGGTCACGGTGGTGACGTCATCCTCAGGCACAGCCAACACATCTCCCATCCCTTCAACAGGTCATAATTAACTAGCCATTTCAGAGTCCCTTTGCTCTCTAAGTGTGTGAAGTTTTATGTGTTAGCCTGTAGTGTCTGGTGGGACACGGTGGCTCTGTCACAGGGTGTTATAGGAGCATCTGACCTCTCTATGTGTGTGTGTGTGTTCCAGGGTAGAAGGTCTCTGTATGACTGTGAAATGCCTTCAAGTGTTAGCTATCCCTACCTGCATGCCCTCCCTCCTCTCCCCTGCCATCCTACCCCACACCCCACGCAAGCCTCGCCCATTATCCCCCCTTCACCCTTTATATCATTTCATTCTGTCTCTTCTCCTTGAAATCTCCCAAGGGTACGCCAGCAGCACAAACTGGACTCCGTGTGTTTAAATGAAAAGGATGACAGAAACCTGGGGAGGGCTGCAGGGAGGGGAGAGAGTCGGGAGGACTTGGGGGAGGGGCTGGACGGGGTGCAACCTTCTCAAAGAACTAAACAAAACAAACCTGTGAAGTTTCAACTTGATCTCAAGACTTCCATGATTGCATCAGTCAATTTACAAAGAGCATGTCTATTTTTTCTGGAAAGCATGCTCTTAAACTTGAATGCACGCTTATTAGACCTAATGTCTGGGGTTGCTTTGTAAACCCTGTTTCCTGGTATGTAGCCTTGTAAAAGGTCACTGGACTTCCTGTCTGCACCCCTCTGTCCAACTAGACTTGGGTTCAACACTTGTTCATGTGTTAAGCCCTCGTTCCGGGAAGATTACTTTTGTCTTCATAAATGGCTTCTACTCTTGGAAAGGCATATTTCAGAATGGTTCGATTCCCCACCCAGCATAGCAGTTACTAGTAGCCCCTGACGTGAGAAGGTAGAATCAAACTTTACCCAAGTCACCTAGGAGACACCTTCAAGCAAAATGCTTAGCTTACCATCTGCTAACGCACGCAGAAAGATACAATCCTATCCACATCTCTCTGGCTGGAGAGGAGTAACTGAGATAACTATCCAGCAGAGTGCTGGTGCCCAGTACCTCCTTAACATGAGAGTTACTGCTAGGCCTGTCACCCTACTTTCATGATGGTTAGGTGCTCCCTCAAACTCCCACTTAAATTATATATATCTGCATAAATCGATTTCTTTGTTCCTACTTAAACATGGTTGTAGCCTTCTGCCTCAACCACTAAATACCTCCCTGACTCCATGCAACAGTCAAGCAACCCCTTTAGCTTTCTTTGCAACTACTTCCCTTAAGTAAAAATTCAAAATGGGTCATTTCACCCACGGTATAGCTAGATTTAGGTCTGACTGGGGTCATTAACGATGTTATTCCATATTTGTGTTCTAAGAATGAATCAACTCGTGGAGTTCTGACCGCGGGACAATGCCAGTTGGGTCACGTCTGGTTTCTTAACCTAAGACTTTTGAATCTGCCCTCTCTCATCTTTCCTGTAGATTTTGCACTGGCCGACAGCAATAGGGTAGCTCCTCTGTGCCCCAAAGGGCATTTTCCCTGTGGGAATCTCACCAAGTGCTTGCCCCGAGCCTTTCACTGTGACGGCGTCGATGATTGCGGGAATGGTGCCGACGAGGACAACTGTGGTGAGTCCTCCCCCATCACACTGCATGTGCTTCCCCAAACCATGAGTCGGGCAGTAAGTGAGGGGAACTGGGAGGGGGATCTAACAGCCACTGCCCTTTGCATTCAGGCTAATGACCCGACTTTTAAAAGACCTGGAACTTGCTAAGATCAGAAAGATGGTCCCATAAAAATTTAAAATGACATTCTAAATTCTACTTTGGTTCTCATAATTCAATTTTAAGAGGCTTCCTTGTGGCCAATAACTTTGCTCAGCTGTGAGAATGTCCATAAATTGTCACTGAGCTCACCTGGAGAATTAACCAATTGTACAGACTGACCTTGAGTGTCGGCTGAGGGCCAGGACCTCCCCACAGCTCTGGGACACAGTGGGCGCAAAAGAAATGAGGGAGAAACGAGGACCTGGACCTTGGAGCTCATAGGACAACATGAACTAAGAAAACAAAAATGCTGTGCATAGATAAGCAGAGTAAACCTAGAGAGAAAAGGACCGTGAATTTCAGAGAGACGAATAGCGCCTTGGAAAATCATTTAAGGACAGAATCAAGGAAGGGAGAGATTCTGGAGGCAGAGCATTCCAGGCACAGGGCTGACTAGAATAAACCGAGAAAGCCACGTGACTAAGCAGAGAAAGTGTGAGAGGGTCACCCAGCTCATCACCCAAGACCTCCCAGGCCAAGCTGAGGGCGATCTGCCGAGACCACACACCTCGGCTGTTCTAATCTGCCTGTTTGTCCGTGAGAAGAACCGAGGGCCTGGAGGCTGACTTGTGAAGTCTGTCACAGTCAACGCCGGGACTCAGCCCTTCCCAGTCTGCCACACAACGTCAGCTCTCCTCAGGGTGGTCACATCCTGGAGTGGCAAGCGGCTGTCTGTAACTGCTGTCTCACCCCTGGGTACTCGAAAGCACCCTCCACTTGGATGGAAAACTACTCTTCCCACCACAGTCCACCCCTGCTCCTCCTTCACACTCAGTGCAGAGGCTCAGGGGGAGAATGCTTGCCTAAGACTGCAGCAGGCACTAAGTTCAATCCATAATACCCAAGTCAGACAAAAAGACTCAATTCAGGTGTCCCTCTCCTGGACATGCCCATGGGCAAATCTCCAGCCATGTAGTTACACTGTGTTAACATGTTAATTGTAGTTACACTGTGTTAACATGTTAATTGCAGTTACATGTGTGTTAACATGTTAATTGCAGTTACATGTGTGTTAACATGTTAATTGCAGTTACATGTGTTAACATGTTAATTGCAGCTACATGTGTGTTAACATGTTAATTGCAGTTACATGTGTGTTAACATGTTAATTGCAGTTACATGTGTGTTAACATGTTAATTGCAGTTACACTGTGTTAACATGTTAATTGTAGTTACATGTGTTAACATGTTAATTGTAGTTACATGTGTGTTAACATGTTAATTGCAGTTACATGTGTGTTAACATGTTAATTGCAGTTACATGTGTGTTAACATGTTAATTGCAGTTACATGTGTGTTACATTACCACCTCTTGGCAGATACAAGCACCCTCTTTGCTTTGTTAGCACCAGAATGTAGGATAGTAGGGTACACAGTAGGCACTCAATCTGTGCTCAGTAGGGTACACAGTAAGCACTTAACCTGTGCTCAGATCACAGGTACTTCTCTGATTATCAATGAACAAGCCACCGAGGGAATCAAGGGCCACATCTGTTTATCTGCCCGCCACCAGGACATTCTGAACCCAAACTGAACAAAGCGCATGGAATAGCTTATGATTAATAAAGGTATCACAGTAGTACAGTTCAGGATATGAAAAAGGAATAAAGATAAATTACAGATATCAGGGATCAGAGGAGCCTGCGTAAATTTACTTTTTGATTCATGTGGAGTTCGGTACCATCGATTACGGTGCAAATCTTACATTTCCACAGTACACATTCAATTAAGGGTGCCCCCAAATGGGCCTGTTCTTTGTAAATATGTATTATTCTTATGCAATTTTTTTTATCATAAGGACATAGCAACTAAGAATTTCACAATAGCAAATGACAAATTGACATTAAAGCGGGGAGGATAAAGGGAGGCTACTATTATTTCTCTCAATAGGACTCCACACTCTTTACTAAAAGGTATTCTGGGATTTTGCTTTATTTAAAAATAAATCCTGGCAAGGAGCAGCGTAGCCCATGTTGAGAGCATGCGAGGCCCTAGGTTCAATCCCCAGCACCAAAATGAAACAAGGAAGCTGACAAATTCCTTCCATCTTCAGAAGGAAAAACATCTGACTGGAACATAGAGTCAATTCAGGTCAAAGATCCAAAATGTCAGTATTGGAAGCAGATACTATTTATCAAGACATTTATAGCCACATAAAATAATACTGGCCCTGTCCATGTCGGGGAGCACACATTTGAAATTCTTGTGAAGAGAATCAATCGTTGGTTCGGTTGCTTGAGCAGGTTTTTTTGTTTTGTTTTGTTTTGTTTTGTACTTTTGTGTTGTGGTGTGGTATCTGATCTCCAGACTAACTGACGCGTATCACTCACCATCCCACAGGTGACACTAGTGGATGGACGACCATATTTGGCACAGTCCATGGGAATGTCAGTAAAGTGACATTGACACAGGAGTGCTGTAAGTGGTGGTGGTTCAAAGATGGTTTCCGCTTTGCAAACTTGACTGTGGCGCGTGGATCTCTCTGGGAACAGCAGCCCCCTCTTATCTAAGGTTTTGCTGTCGATCAATCACTGCAGCGGCCTGAGGTCAACTGCAGTCGCAAAACAGTAATGGCGGTGGTGGTGCCTTGAGACAGACAGACCACGTTCACATAGCTTTTGTCGTGGTACACTGCTGTCATTTTCCTATGGAGTTATCAGTTAATCTCGCTGGCCTGACTTATGAACGTCCCAGAGGCGTGTAGGCAGAGGGAAATCAGTCAGTCGAGGACTTGGCACTATCTCTGGTTTCAAGCATCCACGGTGCGTCTTGGAACGTGTCCCCTGTGGGTAAGTGGAGACTGCTGTAGCGGCTCAGCTACCTTCAGAAGGTCGATGTCCTGTCTTTGTATCTCACTGGTAACCACTCTACTGCCTGCTGCGGGCCTGGGGGCGGGTGGGGGGAGGAAGAATAGATCCACATCTACGCATGCTCACTCACTCCTTGTTACTGAATGCACAGATAATAACTGTGACAAATGTCAAGGTTCCATTTCCTTTGACTTTTTTTTTCAATAAACAGCTCCCACTATGTTTCAGACACAGAAAGGACAGTGCTGATTAAGGTGTCTTCCCAACTCACAAATACCATAGGTAGCTAGAAAGTCATTCTTGCTGAGCTGTGGTGATTGCAGGCTGCACAGGGAGGCATGGAGGACCACTGTAAGAAATGAGGGCTCTGCCAGGGATGGGAATACTCTCCCAAGCAATGCACTGAGATGGCCCTGAAGTCCCTGGATGGAGAGAGAAGAGGTAACGGATGGAGAGGATCTGGGGACTTGTCCAGTGGCGGTTGCACAAAGCCTTTATAGGAGTGTGCTGAGATCCTACAAACCCAAGCTAGGAGGAGGGCAGGGCTGAACTCAGGAGTCTGCAGCATGCTCTAATGAAGAGCGTCTGGAGCACACACTGTAGAGTCTGGCCTCTGTACTGTTATAGAGTTGGAGTGTGTGTGTGTGTGTGTGTGTGTGTGTGTGTGTGTGTGTGTGTATACACATACAGTCTGGCATATGTCAGAATACATACATTTTATTTACACATGTGATGTGCATACATTAAATGCTATACTAACATTGAACATGGTCGTGCACATCTTTAATCCCAGCACCTTGGGAGGCAGAAGAAGGTGATCTGTGTGAGATCCAGCCAGGGCCATGGAGTGAGACACTGACTCAAAAACAAACAAGCAAATAGGCAGCAACAACAAAACCCTATCCTAACAGTGCATAGTCAGTACACTTCCCTAGGGTCACACAACTGTGCAGTCAACCAGCTCCAAATCAGAAACAGTCCGATCAGAACCACATCTGTGCTGAACTTGTACAGAAAATCTCCCAATCACTAACCTTTAGTGTATATTATATACTGTGACAATCATACAACAATGTAAAATATGTAAATAGTGGATAACTTTGTCATTGGCATTTATACTGTAATCAGTGTCACAAAGCCTCTAGAGATCTGTTAAAGGATCTATGCAAATACTGCATCACCCTCAAAGAGGCTTGAGCATCTGTGAATTTAGGTATCCACAAGGCCCCTGAAAACAATCTCCATCCCCCACCTGGGAAAGACTGCGGTATGCACTTTATTATACTAGTTTATAGCTTATTTATATTCTTATACATGGATGCATAATGTATAAAAAAGAAATTATGCCAGATAGGATGGCATGCACTAGTAACCCCAGCAATCTGGAGTCTGACGAAGGAGGATCCTGAGTTCAAAGCCAGCCTGGGCTGTGTGGAGATGGTTCAAGGTTAAAAGCACAATCTTGCTTCAGCACCCACATGGTTGCTCACAACCTCCTCTAAGTGGATCAGACGACCCTTCTGGCCTCTACGGTACTACATGCATGTGGTGCACATAGACACGCACACACATAGTAAAATAATAAAATAAAACAAATATTTTATAGCTGCAGGTAGAAGTTGGCTAGGCAGTTATGGCAAAGACCCCAAAGGAAAATGACCAGTTTCTTCCTTGACTAAGAGCCGGAATTGCCTTTGGATAGCAGCCTCATCCTTGCCAGAGGCCCAGGTACCAATGTGTCTGAGAGTGCTGGTCACTGATCTGACTCCTGGACAATGGAATGTTATGGCAGCCATGAAGGCCTGTTAGAGGGAAACTCCTTCTGACAAGTCAATCTCCTGGCCAAGGGCCCCCCCCACCAGAAGGGGGCTCACCAGAAACCGTGCAGTAGATCCAATAATTCATTTTTGTCCCAGGGGCCTGATTGGGCTTCTTTCTTATCAGCCATTATTAAACAGACCCCCCACTCCACAGCAGCTTCTTACTCCAAGAAGGAAAGAGCAACATCTTAAGAGTTTGAAGGAAAAATATATTTAAGAGGAGGAATTCGTAAGGAATAGTAAATGAGTCTTTTTTTACCACGTGCTATAAAAACTGTTTATGACAGGAATTCAAATCTTTTTATCTGCCCCACCACACACCCTGTGAAACCTTTGTTTACACAAAGGCCCTGCTATATTCTTGAGTTTAAGTGTCTGGCCCCCTTATTTTCTCTACGTCAATCCTTTAAAAACTAGCCAATCATGAAGGACCATGAGGTCAGGACCCCGCCCATGGGAAAAAGACACCTGTGTGAGAATGAAGACCACGTTCATTTCCTGCCTTATGTGCTTGCTCTTATTAAAACTTTGCTTTATTGAGACTTTATTTAAAAAAAAAACTTTCTACTACTTGAAAAAAAATAAAACAAAAAAGAAAAATAAAAGTTAAAAAAATGACAAGATTAGTAAGAAATCAAAAGTCAAAATTCTAAGAGCCTCTTCCTAACACATCTCGTCTGGAGCTCACCATTTCTCACACACAATAGCAAATCTATGTTTGATTGGGTTGGGTCACTCAGGATCAGGACCAGATGTTCAGAGGCAAACCATGGATGAGAGAAGTCTAAGCTTGGAACACCATGTCTGCTGTGACTGTAGAATCTCTGGGTGGGTGGGGAGGGCAGCTACTGGCCACTAAGTGGTAAAGGCCAGGCAGAGACACCACAGAGTCTCTGTATCAGGCACAAGACAGATGCACAACCAACAGGGACCTGGGACAACTGAGTGGAAAGAACGAAGTCAGTGCTGATTATTATGACATCAAGTGTACACAAAGGCTACGAAGCTAAGTCCAAGAAATGTCTTGGAGTGAGTAAAGAGGAGCTGGGACCGGCCTTTCAGGACCATCCACAGAAGAGGGCAGTGGCCTGACTGCATTGCAGGATACGGAGGGTGAAGAAACATCCACATTTCTGCATTCCTAAAGATTTGCTTATTTTATTTCTATGTGTAAGTTTTGTCTGCACGCATGTATATGCACCACAGGCATACTTAGTGCCTGAGGAGGCCAGAAGAGGGCATCAGATCCCCTAGAAACATAGTTACAGATGGTTGTGAGTCACCATTTGGGTGCTGGGAACTGAACCCAGGTCCTCTGCGAGAATAGCCAGTGCTCTAACCACTGAGCAATCTCTGCTTGAGCCACTCAGTCTCGCCATGTTTCTGCTTTAAGCAGCACACCCAGTTTCACCACATGAAAGTCTTTTGTTGGCAAGTGCTTTCTGACCAATCTTCAATCTCATAATACATCCATAATTTTCCTGATGTTGATAAACATTGAACAAGACATTAACGTTGTCTTTATTGGGATGAGCTAAGTGTCATGTAGACTGCATAATATCATCTAAAACGTTATACAATGAAGGCATCTCTTGCAGTAAGTGGGAATTCAGTAATAGCTGGGGTGGATTTGCTGCCAATGTGCCGCTAAGTTCGCTTTAAATGTGACAGAAGAAAGGATGAGCAATCCGAGGGGGTTTATACTCCCGGCTCAGTGGGTGACAGTAGGCTGGGCCACACCTCGGCACAAACATTCAGTGCCACCACTCAGGGGTCGAGGCGGAAGGTAATGCTCTATATAACAAGACCCTATGTCTAAGCAGTTTGTTAATTAATTATAATAATGATATAAATAAAAATTAACTTCCACTTCCTTACTGCATCAAATACTCATTGGTCAGCAGAGAAATCAGACTCTGTAGAAACCCCGTCTTTCTCTGCTCCTCTATCACGTATGACTCCGTGGCATAAGAAGTCATCACCATGGAGATGTACTCAATGATGCTTTTCATTGACCAGAACTTGATCCCGTTTGGCCTGATATTATTTGTCTAAGCCTGTGGGTTTTTTTTCCTGCTCACCTGTTCGATGTGTCTGAGATGACTACAGGAGCTAGAGATGAGATGAACACGTCATTGGTCTATACTTGATTTGGAGAGACTTCCTACTTGCCTTTAGGAAGGGCTCAACGGATCCATTAATAAATATAAATTGCTATGTCATTGATGAAAAGAGAAAAATATTAGTTGCTGTCATAAATAAGCGTATTTTTTTCTGGTATGATCTTTTATTTATTTATTTTTTTTGTCTTTTCTCCCTAGTTCTCAGCCAGTATCCACAGTACTGTTACTGCAGAGAAAATGAGCTGGAATGTGTAAAGGCCAACTTAAAAGCTGTGCCAAGGGTTTCAAGCAATGTAACATTACTGTGAGTAAAAACAAGATATTTGTACCTAAAGTCTCATAAAACCACGGAAAACCCTATAGTGCTATAGTCATATATTATAAATAATGAAATGGGCAAATAATTTAAAGTACTTTTAAAAAGATGTATTCATTTGTATTTTATGTATATGAGTGTTGCCTCCATGGATGTCTGCGCACCACGTGTGTGCAGTACCCACAGAGGCCAGAAGAGGGCATCAGAGATCCTGAAACTGGAGTTACAGATGGTTGTGAGCCACACCAAGTAGATGCTGGGAATCAAACCCAGGTCCTCTGCAAGAGCAGTCAGTGATCTTCAGCACTGGGCCACCTCTCCAATCCCTGGAACGTCTTCTAAAACCAGTCACCAATAAGGTGGACATGCTTCCTCCTCAGGACAATATGATCGCCTAGAGGAGCCTAGTTAATGTTTAGCTCTTGATGTCTATGGCCTGGGCTCCTTTTGAAGAATGCTCTGACTTCCATGCTGGTACTCCTGTGCCCCTGCTGATGAGGAAAGGGAGCAGGCTATGTCATCTCATTTGTAAAACTGATAATCCATCAAGACTGCTAAGACAGAAAGATCTATGAGGCTAGCTGCTGGAGATCATGCAAACTTTCCTGAATTTTGCAGAAAGAAATTTAAGGTCCTCAGGGACTTGTAGCCATGTCCTCACTGGGCGTGTCTGAGATGTCTGGGATCTTCTGCTGGATTGGCCTCTTATGTCTTGTTGTCTTATTCAGAGACAAGAGAGAAAGAGTGAACTCATCACACCCATATCTAGTCTATAGCATTAACGGGCTAAGGTGAGAAGATGCAGATGAAGAAAAGCCTGGGATAGCCTGGGTTAGCCTGGACTATATCGTGGGCTTGCCTTAAAGTAACAAAAAAATGTTTTGATTTTTATTTCAGATCTCTTAAGAAAAACGAAATTCACAGACTTCCAGGCAAGGTTTTCAGCAAATACACTGAACTCAGAAAGATGTGAGTAGCTGCGAAGGGTGCATTTACAGTGTTCACAGCCCTTGTGGGGCTTAAGACGCTTTTGATCTGAGAACAGATCTGAGTTTGAGTAGTTTTCATATGTATCATTAACTCTGGTTTTAAACTTAAGCTTCAAAGGTAAAGCACTGGAAAGGAGGTTTCACTTTCATTTCGTAGTTTAGAGCACAGTTTCACTTAACCATTTTCAGAGGGTTGACTTGTGCTTCAGATAAGCCATCTCAAGACACAGTCTCAAGTCTTTCCTTAGTATTATTCAGAAGTAACACTGCAGGATCCGAGGAGCTGGATCAGATTTTTAACTTAGGCAAGAATAATCATTGTGTTTAAAACATGTAATGACAACACACAGCCTGAGTGCCAGAATAATAGGGGCAGAGACATGATGGTGGTGGTGGTAACGACGGTAATGATGATGGTGGTGGTGATGCCAATGATATTAATATATTTGAGGAGAGAACACATCAATAACTAGTATATAAACAAAATAATTAGTATTCTATGAGAAAGAAAGAGACCACATGCTACTAGCGTCTACGAAAAACAACTAGGACCTGGAACTGGTAGGTAATCTCTATGGGAGAGCAGTGATGAGCCCTCAGTCTCCACCCCAAGTTTCATGAACTTGTCACTTGATATGACCCAAATGCCTTTGCTTCATTCCTTCCTCACAAAGCCTTTCATAATCCTCACTTTGCTTTTATAAAGAATGTTACTTATTTTTCACATACACGCAGTACCCACCGGGGCCAGACGAGGGCATCAGAGTTCCTGGAACTGGAGATACGCATGGTGTGGGTGCTGGGAACCGAACATGAACCCTCTGGAAGAGCAGCCAGTGCTCTTAACCACTGAACATCTCTCCAGCCCCTCATTAATCTCCTTCACAATCTTCATACTCGAGTGTTTAAATAGTCATATTAGTTAGATCAGCATGATGCCTCCTACTGACATTTGTGGGTCTAAAACTCACAGGTTCATAGCTTGGGTGACTGTCTATCAGTCCTTCTAAAACAAGTTCCTCTGGGTCCCTGAAGATGCTACATCTGCCAAAAGGGCCAATAATCTCGGTTCTAAAGCCAGCACAGGAAAGCCTCACATGCCGGTCCTTGGCAGAATATTTTCTTCTCTTATCCTTCAATGCCTCGCATAAAAGGAAAGTCTCTGGAAATACTATCAGCGACTCCATGTTCATGAAATTGAAGACGGGTACTCTTAAACAAGAAAAGAAGTTCCTGGAGGGATCCCACCTAGCAGAGCTGTCATCATCAACTTACCTGCTCTGGTTATCATCTCCGCAGTCCCAGATGCAGTCCGTGCCTTCCGCTTCTTCCTAGACTATGTGGTCATACTGTCTTGTCACACTGGCATAGCTACTTATTAGCCTTAGGCTACACGAGTCCCCTGGAGAGGAAATCATAACTGCAATGCTTCCAAATCTTAGTAACTCCTAAAGTCACACATTCCTTCAGTCAACTGTCCTTGCCCTGCACGTAGGATATTCTCCAGAGAAGAAACATAGCAGCGGTCACAGAAAGAATGGCAAGAGTTTTGTTTTACAATCTGTGTTTAAGTAATGAGTCAGCTTTCTGCTGCTATTATGAACTACCTTCCTTTGATCACAGTTTCAGAGGTTTCGGTGCAGGATAGATGGGCCCTGTCCTGGAGTCATGTAGTGAGACAAAGGTACAAACCTCCTTACTAGGAAACAAATGAGAATGAGAGGAGAAAGAAGCTGGGGTGAAAACCTCTCTCTGGTCCCATCTCTTGAAGTCTGTGCCCTTCACAACAGAACCAAGACGAGATCCAAGCCTTTAACACACGAGCCTTTGGGGGACGTGAAGGAGCCAACTCTTAACAAATTCTATCATCAGGTGTCATAGAAGTTGTCAGAATTCCTAATTAGACCACCTTAGACACGAGTCAGTCAGTGTAGAGAAGTTAAGGGACTCAATTAAGACCTATAATTAAGTAGTAGAAAAAATATAAGCAGAGGCCAGGGCTTCTGATGAACCCAATAGTACTTCAGCTATCACAGTGAGAAGCTAGGGATGGAGAGGAATTGGTCGCACATCCCAGAGATCCTACTGAGACGTGCTGTCCTGCCCTGAGCATGATTCCATCCTATGCTTTCTGTCTGGAAAGACCTGTGGAGGAAGGAAGATCATTAGCACATTCAAACAGGAGACCTGACATCGGACATCTCTAACCAAGTCCTTCCTCCTTGTCCACACCCCTTCTTGGACCAGTTGTTATCCACAGGAAGGAAGAACATGGAAACGGTTGTGTGATTGGTGCCCAAAGGATAGAGGCTAGCTCTCCTTGCTGACAGTGTGTCACCCTGAGACAGCACAGAACTTCCTGTCCACTAAATCTCCAGTCTAGACCCCTCTAAATCCCCATGGTGCTCTCTAGGTCATTCTGACATTGAGAGAAAAAAAATCCTACATCAAAATTTAATTTTAATTGCCAGATGAATAAGCATTGCTCAATGAATATAAATTTTCCTTCACTGTGGATCAATTTTGTTATCTTAATAATCTCTTAAAGTACAGGGATTTTCTAAAGTTGAAGAAGTAGTTTGAGATGACCTTTCAGAGAAATAAAATACAACTTATGGGTCGACTGCATACTTTGTCATCGCTTCCATGGAAACCAAAAGCCCTTCTCCTCCTCGCTGTAAAGTAGCCTTATAAAAATTAGGTATTTATTCTTAACCTCAGTTCTTATTAAATGCAATCGATCATTGGCAATGAGACATAGTTAAAGGTGCCTGCCTGGCTCTGAAGTACATTGTGTCACATTTAAGAGTAGCTCAAGAACATGCGTGTCGTTAAAGCATTTATTTGCTTCAATTTGGTACACAAGTTCCCAGTGTTCCGCTTGAAAAGTGAAAGACCAAGGATTCGTGCTCCGGGAAGCTGTTCTTAGGGGAGCCGTTCAGCGTAACGTACATTTAACAGACTCGTGTCTCGGTCTGAAATAGAACGAGGCGCGGCTTGCCAAATCGTCATGCTTCCATTCCCACACTCTTTAAATGGCTCTTCTGGGAAAAGGAAGTAGATGCCACGGAGAGAGAGAGCTGAAGTTCTACGCCCGAGACTTGAGACTCAGTCTCTCTGCAGCTGCGACAGCTGTTAGCCAAAGCTCAGACTAGCAGCTCTCTGTTACTTAAGGAACTGGGATCTTAATGTTGGTGAGAGGAGACTGGCTGTGGGAGGCAGAGGAATCACATAGTTCCTGGGTTTGAACGTCTCTTTCCTTTGACTTCTAATATGAAAGCACAAGGTCGGACTCATGGTTTGCGATTGAGCCCATCTCTTCACCAAGTAGGGGAGCATGTGTTGCACCCTCGGATTAAAAACCATCTCAAATAAAATGGAACTGGCCTAGCTGGGGAGTGGATTTTATGTTTGAGAGACATCTCAGTGGGCCTCATTACTAACATATCACACACCTGTTTGTTGTTTTGGTTTCCTGTGCATTGCTATCTAAATTACCACATTCTCTTTCATTCTGTCTAGATACTCTGTCCCTCTGATGTTTTGACAGATACTGATCACTGTCTGTCTGTCTGTCTGTCTGTCTGTCATCTGTCCTGTGCAGAGCAGAATCTTAAGCCCCAAGAGGAGTTTCTGCTGTACTGGGAAGTATCTCACCACAGACACAGTGCGAGAAGCAGGCATTTGGGGTCAGAGGGAGGAGTTAGGACACTCCAGCTCAGGCTTCCTCTCGAGTCTCCTTTGCGGGATTGGAATTGGTGCTCTGTACATGGGCACAGGGTTAATGAGGATGCC
Organism: Tokudaia tokunoshimensis; assembly: GCA_036184795.1. NCBI lineage: Eukaryota > Metazoa > Chordata > Mammalia > Rodentia > Muridae > Tokudaia > Tokudaia tokunoshimensis. The sequence continues at coordinate 39,503,347 of BTHU01000006.1, forward strand.
CCACATCAGCTCCGCCTTCCATATGGGGGTACGCATGAAGTATGACTGTTTTTGCACTGAGGATGACTAATAAACTAGAGGTTGGTCTTGGCTTCTTCCATCGATGCCTTGAGGTGTAAGGATACTCAACTCGTGTCATTTTTGCAGCATACTCATGACCCTAAGGAAAGTCTAGGAAGCTCTGACAGGGAATAACTGCAGTAGAATGAAATTCAAAGTCTTGTTAGACAGCAAATACACACGTTCTGCCCATAGTAATAATTAGCACCGCTTTGTGCAATACTGTATGCATTGCTACAAATGGAAATGAGAGACATCAAAGCAAAGTAGATTATGTAGGGGTTGGCAGTGTAGGTCAATAGTAAAATGGTTGCCTAGCCTGCATGAGGGCCTGGGTTCAGTCCTCAGCATAACACATACACACACACACACACACACACACAGAGAGAGAGAGAGAGACAGAGACAGAGACAGAGCCAGACAGATATACAAACACAGACAGACACCGACACACACACACACAGATACATACAAAGAGATACACAAACACAGAGACATGAACACACACAGACACACAGACCATACAAAAAAACAAGACCAACTTATATAGTCATCACTACTGTCAGCATGGCTGTTTCCTGCCCAGGCTGGCTTTAAAAAATACAGATTCAGGGCTGACTTCCTATTGCATAATGAAGGCAGGAAGTATGTGTTCTTCCCACAGATGTCCCAGTCCTGCTATTACTGAATCAATTCTGTGTTTTCAAGTTGCTGGAACTCAGGGTCCTGGACGCTGACAGAGCATAACACAGTCCCCAGAAAGGCCACTCGGTCTCTCATGGCCAGCAGCTACTACAAGCTAGAAAAGACGGTTGCTGGAGCTCCTGCCTGAATAAAAGAGGGCTAGTTGCACCACACACACACACACACACGCACACACACACACACACACCTTCACCTTCACCACGCTTCAGTGGTACAGATCACAGACGACCAGTCTTCATCGCATGCCTTGTCTTGCTTCATCCAATTTCACCCCAGTTCCTTTTAGGTGGAAAAAGCAAAGACTGCTCATTACACAACAATTTAGCTTAAAACCCGCACCCTGTAATCACCTGACTTTCCTGTCTTGCTCCTACAGATACCTTCAGCACAACTGCATCACACACATCTCCCAGAGAGCATTCCTTGGATTACATAATCTACAAATACTGTGAGTAACTCCTTCATCGCTGTCCCACGGGTATCACTGAAGAAGACTGCAAAGGCAAGCTCCGGCGGGGGTGGGGCTTCATGCTGAACCGAGGGGTGCAGAGAGATGGAAGAAATCTTAGAGGGGTACAAGGTGATCATATTAGGGTTTGGGGTGCAGCTCAGAACATTTGCCTGATGTGATATTCGAGGTCTCAGGTTTGATCTCCTGTGCCAACAAAATAAAAAAAAAAATACCTATATTCTCCTCACTGTATGTAAATACTTATCCAAGGTTAGTATGGTCATCTTGCTGTTTGACTACTTCCACAGCATCTCAGTATTTTATCCCCAACCCCTGCCCCTGCTCACTGAATATATACATCTTAAAATAGTAACGTATCAAGAATATAACCAAAAAGGGGCCCAAGTAAGAATTGCTGTACATATTCCATTTTTTTTTCTTTATACTCCAATGTACCATCCCCAGTACCATTCTTGGCCGCATTCCTTGCCCTGGTCACACTGTGACCGAGTCTGGGCTTGTAGTTCTGAGTGCTTCATGGTCGTCCCCACCATGTCTCCCCCACCTCCTCCCTCTGCTTCTGCTCGTTCAGAACATGCTTGAAGGCGCAGATATCCATACAAAACCCCATCTGTCTGATTATCTGTGGCTGACTGGAGTGTGGAGTCTGCCTAACGAGCTCACCCATACTGTTCGTAGGTATCTCAGCCACAACTGCATCATCTCTCTTAGGCCTGGGACATTCAAAGACTTGCATCAACTTGCTTGGCTGTAAGTATCTTGGCTTCTCTCCCTCCTGCAAATGGCCGTAGTCTTAGTGGTTTATGGCAACGCTTGGGTAGTTTCCAGGCTGGGATATCTCTGGTTTACGATGTTTCTGACTCACATATAATCTGGAGCATTTACCCGAGCAATTCAGACAAGGGTAAGTGAGGTGATGGTTGGACGAAGCAGGAATCTGGCCATGTTATTACAGGGGAGCCTCAGTGCCAAGGCAGGCAGCCATCCCGTGTCACCAAGAACAGAAAGTCCTTGACCCCAGCAGTATTGACAGCCTAGCGTATGTAATTCTTTGCTGCAGAGAAGACAGGGTGCCCCATGTGTTGCAGGAGGCCCATGCTCACTCCGTGCCAGAAATGCAACTTCTCTTAAGAGTTGTGACAGCAGAAAAATAGCTCCAGACACTGCCATGTGCCCCTGAGAGGGATGAAATCCCCTCTGTTAGAAATGTCTGTGTTAGGAAGCAAAGGTCTGGGGCTTACTCTGGTCCCTAGGGGCCAGAGCAAAGTTTGAGAATCTAATAACACCTGGCATTTTCCCCAAGCTAAGAGCTCCGTGCCCAGGCACCTCTCAGCATCTGTTCACGTTTCCTCGGCACACTAAGGGAAGGGCTGTCGAAGGCTCTCTGTCGCCTTGCTCAGTGGCTGCAAACTGGCCTGGCTGGTGGAAAGTCCAGGGCTTCAGTTTCATCTAAACCTAGTGTGAGCCTGGTCGCCGGCTTATGTTCCAACCAACTTCCTTATCATCTCAGGCCCTTGCCTCAAAGACTCCTTCTTTTCAAGGAATATTCCGAGCACTGTTACATGTCCAGCCTCTGTGTATACCAGACACACACATAATGCAAAGACTGTACATCCAGGCAAAAACCACCCATAACCATAAAACAAAATAAATTTTTAAAATGTGATTTTTATAAGAATTATACTATCATTTTACTCTTTGAAGACGCCAGACGGCATCTGTTAAAGGACTGGACCTGCCTATTGGTGCTTTATTCATGATGCCACACCAATTCCTCACAATGCATATTCCTATGGAAAGGGAAAGGGGGAGCAAGGAAGAACATGAGGAAGGGGAGGGGCATGGATGGGGAGGTAGGCATCAAGTCCCACCCCCACTGAGGAGCTATTGGCTGTTGGTAAGAGAACCATGCTCCATTGAATGGCCCACACCAGAGAGTATACAGGCAGTACAAACTGAACTCAAAGGATTTAAAAGTAAAAAAGGATACAAAGTTTGCGCAGGTAGGGAAGGGGAAGGAGGGACTGAGAGGAATGGGGGAGGGGGATGAGCATGCCCATTGCAAGTAAAAAAAATCATTGGTTTTGGCTTTTTGGAAATAGAAAAATTAGCATGTGAAAAAGGTGACCTATCTAACCAGTCATTAAGGAAGTGCATTTTAAATTTTTTCTAATTAATATATAAAACCGTGAGAACTGTTCATACTAGCAGGTGCTGGGTGAAGCTCCAACATATGCAAACACTGGGTGGTACTTAAATCTGGTTCAACGCATCTGTCTCTTCAACCACATGTCTTTCTTCTCCGTGATGAAGATACACAATTCCCTTCAGAGATGAAGAGTTCGCAGCTGCTGTTATTTGGGGAGGGGGGAGGCGTTCCTCATCCTCCTTCATTCAGCCAAACAGCAGCTCCGAGAGCTTACGGAGCCCATTCCAGTCAGAGAATGCTTGCCAGGCAGATGCAGAGAGAGGCCAGGTCCAACCTGCTATGTGCCGGGAGAAGAGCCGCGGGAATCTGGAGGAAGCAGTGTCCCATCCTAGAATCAAGGAAAAGATACCTGTGTCCCATGGGGAAGGAACTGGTCAGGTGTCGGGAGTCTGGTTTCTTGTGGACCTTTTATATTTTTCCTGGGTTTCTTTCAGAAATATCGCTAACATTGGAAACATTTTTGATGTGTTTTTGTCAGAATTTTAGATGACAACCCGATCACCAGAATCTCACAGAGGTCCTTGATGGGACTAAGTTCCTTGTTTTTCCTGTAAGTATCCCCCACCCCACCCCGAATAATACCCACCTATGAAAAAGGAGCCTTAAAGAAAACGCCTTAAAACAAAACCGTCAAGCCCATCTTTGCTGAGCTCCAGGCCATAGCTACTGTGGCTAAGTCCAAGGCAATGGTTGGACAGATTCGATGTGTATCTCAAGCTGCTGTTCAATGCTGTTCATCTTCCCTCATTCCCTAGAGGAACAAGCCATGTTTTTATTTGCAGTGGTTGAACAAAGGTTTGCTTTTTATTTCCTGAAATCCTAGTTAAACTGAACGAAGTATAACAGGATCGCATAGGAGCACAGTTCCAACTCCACTTTTAAAAGATTTGTTATTTTCATTTCCTGTGCACAAGTGTCATGCATGCCTGCTTGCCTGTGCACCACATGCATGCAGTGCCCACAGAAGCCAGAGAGGGCACCAGATCCCCTGGGACTAGAGTTAGTCTGTTGCCAGCTGCCAATTGAAGCAGTGCTCTCAACCCCTGAGCCATCTCTCCAGCCTCCAACTCCAGTTTCACTACAGGAAAATGAGCTTTTGCCCAGTGACAGCCAATGAAAGTTCCAAATTTTGCCTACTGACGGCGGAGCTGATTTCCTACTCGTGCTTCCATTGTTAATATCCCAGGATAACGGATGGCCAGGGGCTTGCCATGTCCCTTTACAGAAGCTGCTGTAGCATCCTCCAGGGCTGGTCCATTTATCACAGGGACTACAGCATCATAATTAATCGTGTATCTCACAGAAGAGCATCACAAGTTAACTGTGTATCTTAGCATGTTCACGATCTGTTTGCTTTTGACAGTTCCCCTTGCTGTCACATCTTCTGTTTAATGTTGCTTCCAGTGTGGCTCTTCAATGCTGTAAATGATTAATGCACCCTGAGAAAACATCTCAAGAATGCAGGGCACTGGGAATCACTACAAGCTTGCAGCACACAAGGGGAACCATCATGGACTTCAGTTATTGCCTTAGTTTTACACCATAAAACCAAGCTGGGGTATCCTTGTCTTAGGATGTACAGAACACACACAGCCATAGGCCGGCAGTACCTTAGTGCTTGCCACACACACACACACACACACACACACACACACACACACACACTTTTTTTTTTTTTTGGTTTTTTGAGACAGGGTTTCTCTGTGTAGCCCTGGCTGTCCTGGAACTCACTCTGTAGACCAGGCTGGCCTCGAACTCAGAAATCCTCCTGCCTCTGCCTCCCAAGCGCTGGGATTAAAGGCGTGCGCCACCACAGCCCGGCTACACACACACACACACACACACACACACACACACACACACACACACTCTTAAGCACTGTGTACAGATATAGCTATATACAAAGACTTCATCCTGACATATAGATTACAGTGGACAATTTTCAAAACTGTGGAAGAGCAAAACTCCTCTCGTTAATGCGGCTTTTTCGTTTGTGTCTAACTGCCATTTTCTCTGTGTGAAGGTCCCTGGTGAGTAACCGGCTCGAGGCCCTTCCTCAAAGGTTGTGTGCGCAGATGCCTCAGCTCAACTGGGTGTGAGTATTCCTTAGGGATTGAGCTTGTTCTATGCTAGGATTAAGGAGGCTAGCTGTGATTTCAACGCAGAATTATCATTAAAATCTATCTAGGATGTCTCTCCCAAACCAAAATCTAATGGTTACTTCCTGTTTTAAGATCTTTCGAGGAGAAGGGAGGGTAGCAGGGAAATTGGGCGGAGTGTGGTCAACGTGCATCATACACTTGCAGAGATATGACCCTACCTACATAACCTTGTGGGATAAAATGATAAAGTATCTTTGGAGAGTAGCTGGCACATGGCACTTAGGAGGTTGAGGCGGGTGGGTTGAAAGTTTAAGCCAAACGTGGGTTATAGACAGAGTGAATTGTCTGTCTCAAAAAGAAAACAAAAGAGGGCGGAATAGATGGCTCAGTGGTTAAGGCTGCTCTTTGGGAGGTCATGGGTTCAAGTCCCAGCAGCCACACAACAGCTCACAACCACCTGTAAGTCCAGTTCCAGGGAATCTGATGCCTCCTTCTGTATTGTGCAGGCACTGGACCTATGCTAAACAGACATGAGTACAGGCAAGCCCCTCCTGCACGTTACATAAAAAGAAACAAATCTTTAAGAACTAAAATAAACAAGTCCTTGGAGTAACCCCAAACATGTAAGGTCAACCCATACTTATCACACAGTCAGCCCACAGATAGCGGGAAGTTCTGTTCTTTCTGTCAGCACCTAGTTCACAAGTCCACCGTCACTTAGTTTCTCTTCTCTGTCTTGGTCTAACCACGACAGAACATTCTTGGTCAGAATGTTGTCTCCACACATTGGTCCACTTCAGTGAATGCTTATATGTTTCTATCACACATCCTAAGAATATACCATGCCCAATCAGGACTGAGACCATGCCGACCCCATGACAGGTACCAATGAACCTTTGTTAGATACCTGTGCTAAGCCACACCCACTCTTTCTTGCCTTGTAACTAATACTTACTTGGGAGTCTCATGGCTTCACCACTACCCACACTATTCCCTACCTCATGTACCTCCCTCATATATGTCAGGTGGAAGCAGAGGGGTCAGAAGTTCAAGGCCACTCTCCGCTACATAGAGTCTGAGGCCAACCTGAGTTCCATAAGACCTAGTCTCAAAAATACTTAGGAATTGAACAAATTCATTTATATACTGGGAAACAGAAAAGAGAAGGGGCAGGTGGATCTCAAGGATGAGGCTGAACCGGGTTGCATAACAAGGCTCTGCCTCAAAAAGAGAGAGAAAGACAAGAGATGGTGGGTGCACACCCTTAATCCTAACACTCGGGGCAGAGGAAGGTGGATCTCTGTGAGTTCGAGGCCAGCTTGGTCTACATAAGAGTTCTAGGCCAGCTACCTCATCACACTGCTAAAAGTGAGAATTCCAGGGGTTCTAGAGGTCATTCCCAGAGTGTGCAGGATGGCAGTTCTGCCAAGGATCCCGCTGGCGGAAAGCAGTGTCCCCACTAGTGCTCTCTGGACTTCTAAGGACATTTCTGAGCAGCTCAAAGATGCTAAGAGGAGCTTCTGATCCAGCAGTCTGTTGGGGAGCCTGGGAGTCTACACTTCTGAAAGTTCTCCGACTGGAGCTGCATCCCCGCCACACTCAGAGTTGTGCTGGATTGAGCATCAGCATCCCTGTGGAAGGAAGGCCACGTACAAGAGACCTATACACGCTTTGATATCACACACACCAAGATTTTTGCCCTAAGTCTGGTGAACAGACTGTGAAGGAGGTTGGCTCGGGTTTCCCCTTCACCAAAATATTGGCTGGCATGGGGCAGAACGTGAGGCAGTGGTCCAGATTGCCACAGGACATGTAAGTGTCTGAGCTTTGGATTCAGAAAGTTCTCTGACACTTGCCAAGTGTACGGCGAGCTGGAAATGAAACCTCTCAGAGGCCTGACGCATGTGTCGAATGGAGCATAATGGTGCCACCCCTGCAGGAGTGCTTTACCAGCCCAAGGGAGGGTGACTGATGAAATCTAGCAGAGTGTAGTGTCTTAGTCTTTTATATCACTGTGGTAATTAATATATATTTACTGTCACCAAGGCTACTTACAGGAGAGTTTATTTCTTTATTTCTTTATATTTCCGGAGTGTTACAGTCTATGGTGCCAGTGTGGAGGTGGCAGGCAGCAGGCAGCCAGGACAGCAGCTGAGAGCTCATATCTAGAACCCCAAACAGGAAGCAGAGTATACACTTTAAGTGGCAAGAGTCTTTTGAAACCTCACTACCCAACCCCCAGTGACACAATTCCGGAGTTAGAATTTTTTTTTTTTTTTTTTTTTTTGAGACAGGGTTTCTCTGTGTAGCCCTGGCTGTCCTGGAACTCACTTTGTAGACCAGGCTGGCCTCGAACTCAGAAATCCGCCTGCCTCTGTCTCCCAAGTGCTGGGATTAAAGGCGTGCGCCACCACCGCCCGGAGTGACACAATTCCTCCAGCAAGATCACAACTCCTAATCCTCCTCCAAAGTGCCGCCAACCAAGTATTCAAAGACTGAGACGCATTCAAACCACCAGTTAGAGCTAACAGCATGGTGCCCAGCTGAGAGAGACACTCCCACCCCAAATATCTAATTGCCCTTCCCTTAGATTATTATTATTATTATTACTATTATTATTTATGTTTTAGCATCAGTTGGAAAGAAAACAGAAACCATATAAATTATAGAAAGTCCACCAACATTAGGACAGATACCAAAAATAAAATAGAATGAAGATAAAATTCAAAACTGTTCTATCAACGAAAAGCATTATTATATTATTATATTAGCAGATGATTTATACAAAGGTGTTTGAAGCGTTTTCCCTCTGTGGTTTTCAGGGATCTGGCAAACAACAGGATAAAGTACTTAACGAACTCCACCTTCCTGACCTGCGACTCGCTCACGGTTCTGTAAGTACACAGGGACTTCAGTACGAGAGGCTTGTAGATTGGGAACGTCCAGAAAATGGTTGACCCTGGATTTCAAAGCACTTCTTTGTTTCCATTGTTGATGTGAATGCCCAATAGCGGGAAAGGGCAAAGAATGACGTGTTTATTTACCGTGAAATGAAATGCTTTACTGCAAAGTGGCTAGACTCATCAGCTGGGTCTCGGTACCTGAAGAGAGCGGGAACAATTTAGTACATCCCGATTGGCCATAGACTCTAACTGACGATTCTGATTGCTGTTTGTGCCTGTCCTGGGGGCGGGGAAGGCAGATGAATTGGCCAATCGGCGCTTTGGTATTCCTGCGATTTCCGGTAATCGGAGTTTTCTGGGGATAGCAGGCACTCAGCACTGCTTGTTGATTACACAGGTGACCAGAGAAAAATAAGGGAAAAGAAAATTTTTAAAAAGACAGTATTAAAAATGATCAGAAACCAAGCAAGATATAACTTCACAGACTACTCCAGGTAGTGCTTCCTGAGAGACTTGGGTATCCTCAGGAGCAAAGTTCTGCTTGGCTCCGGGTTACAAACCGGAAAACAATCCCGTTGAGCCCTCAAGGGAGGCTTATTCAGCGGCACCAGGAGCAGTGGCATCTCCCAGCAGGAACTGATTGGGACAGCAGACGAAAACCCCCAGTGCTGACTCTCGCCATGTTTTACAGGTTTCTGCCTAGAAATCAAATTGGTTTTGTTCCAGAGAAGACATTTTCTTCATTAAAAAATTTAGGAGAACTGTAAGTAGCATGGTCTACTAGGAAGACTATGATTGCTCCCTTCCAAGATTATTAATCTAAATGATGAGTGAGACTGTCTTTCTACTTGGAACAATCAAACTTGTGTAGACCATTAGATACTAAAAACCAATTAAGGAAGCCTGCATGATCAAGAACACATTACATTCATGTGCTGGAGTTGACGAGGGAGCCAGCCTGCCCTACTTTCTCTGCCTATTTCCTTGGGTCAATTTTATGTATATGTATGTGTGTGTTGGGGACGAGGTGGGCTTTCTGCAGCCTCAAACATGGGGATTTTATTTCTCTAATGACTGCTATGGTTAACTCTCAATGGATACCAGATGAAGAGAGACTTGCCTGATGTGTCCTTAGCTGATTCTGACCAGAGGGATGACCGTCCCCTGAGAGGTTAGCAGGTGAAACGTACAGACATGTCTCTAGTGAAGATAGGCTTGTGGAAAAATTTCAGACAGCTCACATAACTTTCTCTGTCCAAATACATGTTTTATAGCTTTAAGACTCTGGAAAACATCTGTTTAGTTATGAATTCATAGATACTAAAAACTCACATAACTGAATCATTGGAAGTTAAAATTAAATATGTTGTATGACACATGATAGCCACTAGACTAAGAACTCACCCTGCTGATGGGGCCATTGATATCTTAAATAACCTTTCCTCCATTCATTATGCCTGCCTGGCTCTGAAGGATGGGGCTAATAACTCAGTAAAAATATTTTTTAAATAATTATAATAACTACATATAATTAGTGGGCATCATAAATAAAACCCAGAAATATTTAAAGTGACTTGCATAGACGGTGTCCCATTCTTGAACTAAAAATGGTTGTGTGGCAAACTACTGTAGAAGGCTCATTCAGAAGTAACTCTCTTGGGGGCTCATTCGCTGGTCAGACTCTGTTGAAGAAATGTATCTGTGGGTTACAGGAACCAGAGGCAGATGCCGAGGTGTGAGCATGCGTGTGTGTAAAAGCATCTTGAATTTCCCGTCATTCCTCTTCTTACGCAGTAGAACACAAGCTCCCAAGCCCACCCCCAAAGAGGGTGTGGCAGCCATTTCAGAAATAATTCAAACTCTGGACCTTGTTTCAAACACCTGTAATCTCAATACTTAGGAGGCAGAAGCAAGAGGATCAGGAGTTCAAGGCCAGCCCCAGCTACAAGAGCCCTTGTCTGAACAGGAAGGGAGTGGAGAGAGAAGGGGGAGGGGACTGGGTTGTGATTTTTAAAACCACCAGTAATCTATTCCAAACCATATAGCTTGGAGAGCTACAGGAAATCCAAGAGTCCACAAATGGAACGTGAACCAGGTGCTTATACATGAATTTACTTGTTGAGTGATTCTACAGTTCAGGCATCCTGTCCAACTCATCCCCAGGAAGAATAATCAGAAGTACACGAAGCCCCTGATGTTCCCCACAGAGATCCCCTGTACCCTGCATGCCACCCCTGCACCCTGCATGCCACCCCTGCACCCCTGCATGCCACCCCTGCACCCCTGCATGCCACCCCTGCACCCTGCATGCCACCCCTGCACACTGCACGCCACCCCTGCACCCTGCATGCCACCCCTGCACCCCTGCATGCCACCCCTGCACCCCTGCATGCCACCCCTTGCACACTGCATGCCACCCCTGCACCCTCCATGCCACCCCTTGCACAGTGCCCTTCGTGATGTTTTCTCTGGCCCATGCACACCCATGACTTTCTTGATGATCCACACGTGTCTTCCATCTAAAGCACTGGGAAGGAATTCCCTGCTAAGCAGGGCTTGAGGACCATGATCACGCTTCTTTAAACCAGTAGTTCACTCTTGAACTACCGTGCTGCCTCATGTGCTCCTGACACCTTCCTCATCTGGACTTGGGTTGCATGCATTTTTTTCTCCATGTAAATTAGCATCTTATCCCAAGCTGGGACAGCACCAACAACCCAGGTGTGACTCAGAATCATCTTCATGTACAAAACAAGTTATCAGAAGTTAAATTATGGAACAGGGGAGGCCTTTCCCAACGCTGCCAGCTTCCTGGACATCAAACTTGTATCATAAGGCAGTAGTTCGTAGCCTGTGGGTCTCCATCGCTTAAAGAAACTGAACCCTTTTATAGGGCCTGCATATCAGATACTCTACATATCAGATATTTACATTACAATTCATAATATTAGCAAATTACAGGGGCTGGAGAGATGGCTCAGTGGTTAAAAACACTGACTGCTCTTCCGAAAGAAACTGAGTTCAAATCCCAGCAACCACATGGTGGTTCACGACCATCCGTAGTGAGAACTGACGCCCTCTTCTGGTGTGTCTAAAGACAACTACAGTGTACTTACATATAATAATAAGTAAATAAATAAATCTTTGCCAGTAGGATTTGCTGAAGGAGGCAGAGGCAGGAGGATCACGAGTTCGAGGCCAGCCTGGGCTACACATTTTTAAGCTTGTCAGTGGTGGCGCACGCCTTTAATCCCAGCATGTGGGAGGCAGAGGCAGGAGGATTTCTGAGTTCGATGCCAGCCTGGTCTACGGAGTGAGTTCCAGGACAGCCAGGGCTACACAGAGAAACCCTGTCTCCAAAAACAAACAAACAAAAAACAAAAACAGAACAACAACAACAAAAAGCAAATTACAGTTGGGAAGTAGTAATGAAATAATTTTACGGTTGGAGTCACCACAACAAGAGGAACTGTATTAAAAGGTGTCAGCATTAGAAAGTTTGAGAACCACTGCTATACGGCTTTCAGTCTGCAGCAGAATGGATGCAGACCTGGATTCAGGGAGCTACCTAGCATTACAACAGTTGACCTGAGCACAGGTTCAGACAGCAGAGTCTGGGAAGGTGCGCGTGCGCATACTCGGTCTTTGTCCCTCCTGGAGATTCTATTGGTCCCAGCAAACGCTGTACTGCCACAGGAAGCATGCCGTGCTTAGCTGCGTCCACCACATAGAATGCTAAACAGCAGTTTGCTGCAAATGTGCTCAATCTAGCCAGAATTTTCCACCTTAATAGTAACTGCCCAACAGCCAGTCCTAAAGTCGGCTTCTCAGCCCTCTGCTCCCTCCTAATGCTAAGTCTTCTCGGACCCTGATCCCTGCTAGTGTCTCCGAGGAGCCTCCTCCAGCTCTCACGTGGTCCATGTGCATGCCTCCTCCCTCACCTCCCTCCTAACTCTTTCAGTAACTGTCATCCTGTGATCGCAAGCACTGTATCTGCTCACCTGCTCGGTTCTCGAATGTCAGCATCACAGAGGAGACTGGTTCAGTGCAGAATGCCAGCCTCCTGGGGCGGGTGTCTGGGATGTGACATTTCTAGAAGCAGCCCCCCCCCCCCCCGTGATCTCAATGCTTTGACTGCACTCTGGAAAAATTAGACCTTGGAGCTTGTGCACGGGCCTCACATCTTATATCCAGGGACCCATGCATTTCCTCCATCTCTCCGCACATAGTTCTGTCTTCCACTCATGCTGAGTCACTTGTGGGTGTTCCTGAGGATGAGAGCCAGGGCCATGGTTTTCCTAGCCACGCTCTACTCTTGCCTGAAAAGTGGTACTTCTTTTACTAAAACCAAACCCTTTGGCTTTGTTCTAGCACTTCCTAATTTCCATAACCAGGACTGAGGGCTCCACCTCTCGTCATTCATGTTTTATTTTGGCTTTTTCCTTCCCTTATAATACAGATTACTTGTCCACTTTCTGTCCCTATCACAACATAGCTGAGGCTGGATATCTTTATAGAGAAAAAAAAGGTTTGTTTAGCCCACAATTTTAAAGTCAGATTCACCAGTTCAGCCTCTGCTGGAAACATCCTGATAAGGATGAAGGGGGGGGTGGGGGCCTGCATGGTGAGACGGGATGCCAAAGGGATAGCCAGGGGTCAGACCTGCTGTAGTTCTTGCAAGAGCTATCCAGAATCGCACAGTATGTTCTGAGGGTATCCATCAGTCGTCTACACACTCCTCCCTGGGTGCTTCCTCTTGAAGGATCCATGACTCCAACACTATAGACCAAGCCTTCCATACACGAACATCTGGGGAACAGACCACACCCAAACCTTAACCCCGGCTGTTACTCTTTTTTTTTCTTAAGGGAAAAACCTCTATAGTTATTTCTAGCTATCCATCCAGCCCATATCTATTGCAAGATACCAAGAGTAGTTAAGATTTTATACTTTGGGAGCTGGAGAGATGGCTCAGTAGGTAAGAGCACTGGCTGCTCTTCCAGAGGACCTGTGCTGGGTCCCTGCACCCACATGGAACCTTTCAACCATCTCTAACGCCAGTTCTTGAGGATCTCATGCCCTCTCCTGGTTGTCATGAGAACTGCACGCACATAGTATGCATATAAAACACCCAGACACGTTTTTAAAAGTTATTGTTCTTTATCCTTAACTAGGCGACTGTACACAGGATTAATCCTTAACATTGTCTCTACTCAGAGAGCTGATCCAGACCCTCCACAGATTTGTGTCTCCAATTGCAACAGATCTCTTTGCCAGTCTCTAGAGTCACTACCCTATGATTCTTTCTAGACTGGACAATGGTATCATATTTCATTAGAACAGAACTATATGCATTTCAACTGCCAAACAATGTAGCTCAGTGGAAAAGCCCTTGCCCAACATGCACAAGGTCCTAGGTTCAATCCCCAGTAACAGGGGGCGGGGTGTGTTTAAAAGAAACAAATTTACCCACTCAGGATTGTCTGAGCAGCTACTGAGTGGCTGATGCTTATTTAGATGGAATGCAGTATAAATAGAAAATTCAAGACTTGACCTCAAAGAGATTAGCTGGATAAACAAACATGTGGACTGAGTGGGAATCACGGCCGTGTGGGTGATAGATGTGCACAGAGTGTGCTCTGAAGAGGAAATCGGTTAGAGGTCTCAGAGCCAGAATGTGCTGGCAAAGGGGTGAGAGGAAATTCCAGACAGGAACTGGATGACCAGGATGCTACATGGTCTGCCAGCGATGGAAAACAATCCGCTCGCTGACTCACGGGGTCTTGCTGTGTCACAAACTCACAGCCTGGTTGGACCGGATTCATGCTTTCTCTTGCGTCAAGTGGGAAGATGGTAACTGTGGGGAGAGACGTCCCTGTCATTTATCCCCAGTGTGACTGTTTGGTTTTCACTGTCATCAACAGGGACCTGTCTAGCAATATGATAACAAAACTCCCAGTCCACCTTTTCAGCGACCTGCATCTTCTCCAAAAGCTGTAAGTTCCCCTGTCTCCTCATCAGATTTAAGTGGCAACATCTTAGCCTTCCAAAATAATAATAACAGCCATACTTATCCCCCTCCCTTCCTCTAATGGTAAAAAAGGAACCTGTCGTCCAACCCTCTTCTGTATGTCCACAAGAACCAGTTTGGAAGTCTCAAACAACTTCAGTCTCTGTAAGTACAGCATCTTAATTGTGCTGGTTATGATTGTAGGGAGGCTATCTTGCTTAGAGACGGATTTGATTCTAAGTGGGTGTTTCTCATGCTGGGGAAGGCATCCCCAGGAGGAGCGTCCAGGAAATCCTGACCACCACTGTCTGCTGTCAGTTATGAACTAAGTCACAGCACAGTTGCTGTTGTGGCCACCTGGTTGTATAAAACTCGCTGTGTTTGAAGCTGCAGATACAGCTATCCAGGGAACTGGGCTGAGAGAGAAAATCTAATCCTGTGATCTCTGTGAAGAATTAAATTTGTAATAACTTTGTTTTGGAAAGGATTGACAGAAATAAATTCTCAATGACTTTCCTTCTTTTCCTCTGACCCATCTCCCTGAAGAAATTATAAGATAAAAATCGATCCTTACTTTTTAAATAACAGGAATAGTCCCACAAAGACAAACATTCAAACAATTTAGTGTTGTTTGGGTATTTTATAATTTTAGCCAATTTAGTTCCGGTGGTACCAAAAATCCTGCCAATTCCTCTTTATAAATGTTGTGATTCCTTTCCCCTGGGTGACCATCTGTTGGCTAAAGTTTGTCTTGACCCAAAACTGTATTATATTACCTATTTCAGTCTAACACATTTTTTTCTTTGACTCTAAAGACTGATTTTGTTTTGTTTTGCTTGTTTGAAAAGTAGGGCTTTTGTTTGTTGAATATTCTGAAACAGTGTCCCATAGCACAGGCTAGCCTCAAGCTTAGTATGCATTTGAGGATGACCTTGAACTTCTGTCCTCCTGTTCCCAAGTGCTAAGGTCACTGGTTTGCTCCACTAAGGTTACTGGCTTCTTCCAGAGACTAATCTTCAATATCACATTTCTTTTTGTTAAATAGATTTCTATTTCTATTCTAATAGAAATCTATTTTAAAACACACAATTTTGTGGTCTTTTAGCCAATATTAGTGGGCATCCACTGACGGGCAACATGGTCTTTGCTCTTAGGAAGCTAGTGTGTTTTTAACCAAAATCTATAAATATCTTGTGATTTTTCTAAAGACTTATTATTTATTTGTGGTGAAGGCAGGTATGTGAACATGCACACCAGTGGTTTTGGAAGTCAGGAGAAGACACTGGATCTCTGGAACTGGAGTTACAGACAGTTGTGAGCTACCTTGTGGGTGCTGGGAAGTGAACCTGGGTCCTCTGGAAAAGCAGCCAGTGTGCTCCTAACCACTGAGCCATCTCTCCAGCCCTAAGCTGTTATTTTTTAACTTAACAGCCGACTTCAGGCCTTCGACATGATTCTTCTCTAGAAGGACAATGTTATCATATCTCATTATAAATACTCAACTGCATGGGACTGTTTTCCTCCCAGCCCCAAGCTCCCCGAATAACGATTCACTCAAAATATATTTTCAAATACCTAGGCCTTATAGCTAGGTTCGTTCCATGACTAGCTAATAATTTAAAATAATCCCTTTATACTAATCTACATTCTGCCAGGTGGCTGG